>OX579633.1:47878028-48478028 GCA_951230915.1 Antitrichia curtipendula | reverse complement strand
TGGCACAATTGGAAGAAGACTATATGGAAATGTTATATTAGACAAACATTTACTGAAACCATTGTTTGTGATACTTGAAGTGTATTGGAAGAACTATCCATTTATCAACAAAAGTAAATGTCCTTCACTTTTTCCTTGGCATCTCTTCCAATAGTTATACAAAAGTAGATCCAACTAGGAATCTTTTCTAGGCATTTACCAATATGTAATTTGGTCTAAATCCTAGATGCTAAGAATAGATCATTTTCATACATGTGGTTTATTAATAGAATAATTTTGTAAACACCTCAAAAACAAACTCTCCATTTATATTATAATTATCTCAAATATTGATGCACTAGTCATCTTAGAATATTTTTTATAAAAATTTGAATTGGCAAATTGCCATTTTAGTTCATTTTTTCATCTATATTGGAGGTTATAATTATAGGGAATTTCATTAAAATGGTGCCATTTTGCAACTTTGGCAATTTTTATAATTCAAACTAGGCATTTTGAAATGTACATTTGTCCTAGATGTCTAAAATATATAGCATTCCTAGATGTCTAAAATTTGCACTTGTCCTGGATGGTACTTTTACAGTTCGAATTGTGCAATCTAAAATCTATACTAGTCCTAGATTTTTGAAATCTATATTTGTCTTAGATGGTATTACGGTTAAGATTGAGCAGTTTGAATAAGGGGGAGTCACTTAGTGCACATATTTGAAAACCACGTGAGGTTTAGATAGGATACTATATATTTATTGTACTTAAATTTTTTAAAACATAATATCTAATATAGAGTGTGTAGATTTACACGTAGGATATTACAACTAATATAGGATTATATTTAATACCATATTTTAGATTTTATGTAGAAAAAATATAGGAAGAAATAATATGTCGGAAAAAATAATTTTGTAGAGTAGGTAATAATGTCCTTAAAGACGAGACGGACAAAAAATGACACATTATTTGTCCCAAATTATCTATAAACCTTAGATGAAGGACTTTAGTTGCCTTGAGAGTTATCTGTAAAGTCCTATGAAGTGACTTAGAATTTGAAAATCCTATTATGAATTTTTCTTTAATATACTCATATATGTTTACTCCAAATAATAGAAAGATATGAAAGAGCTTGGTGGTCTATTATTATTAGGTGTGGAAAAGCTTGGTGGTCTTCAAATTTGGCTGAAATTCTTTATAGGAGCTAAAAAACTTTTCATCCAAGTTTGTAGACCACCAAGCTCTTATACACCTAATACTTAATAATGATAGACCACCTAGCTATTTCATACCTTTCATTATTTCTTCCTAAACCCCTCATTGTAGTTTGACTAAGACAATTAGTGCATTTATTAGTGCACTTATACTTTAGTATAATGTATGTTTGGTTTGTATATACTTGTTTGTTGTATTGTAATGTAGTGTCATCTTTTTCTTTATTGAGTACTTGCACTCATTGTATTCATTAGAATATATTGTAGATGATTAGCATTAAATTGTTTGATACAACTAGCATGCATTGTTTACAATTTGTGAATGTATTTATTTGGCCATAGTACATTTGTCCAAACATATTGTACTTTATTTTTTGGTAACCATTAAAAAAAATGGTTTGAAAGAGAAGGGACAAAAGATGAAAGAAGAGAAGAAGAAAAAATAATAATAGGAATTTTTTTCCCATAAAACACCTATTCGTTCTAATTTTTGAATCTAATATAGGGGCCAAAAAATTGGCCTCAAAAGTGTATTATAAGTATTAGAGTTCCATTAGTTGGCACATATCTCCCTATTGTGAAAACATACCACAAAAAATTTAGCTCTAGATCATTCGTTTTGGGTTATTTCCAATACTAAAAATCCTTAAGCCTCAAAGTGTGACAAATTAGCTAATTTAAAATAAAATTTAATAATAGATTATTTTTTCAATTTTTTTGAAAAATAAGGAATCTTATGACTTCCAAGTTATCCATCTCCAATAAAAATTTCAAGTCCATCAGCTTCATTTTCCAAAAGTTATGGCCAGTGGGCCAATGACAACTCAATCACTGCAATTGTGATGGAAAATAGTACCAGTCTTTCTTGCAATCATACTAATATAAGGTGCTATAATAATTGGCAATTTAGAATCATTTTTAACAATAGGATATATTAAATTATAAAATATTAGGTAAATAGCCCTCCATAAAATATCCCTAGATCTCACTTATATACTAAACTTCTAAGCTAGTGACTCCCCCTAGGGTGTGAAAATAGCATATGGAATACTGCCATTTTGGGTGATTGCAAAAAAGACAATCCTACTTTGCGTCACATTCAAAGTGATGGACTTGTTTTCTACTAAAACTTTTGATGGTAGAATGAAATGAACATGAAATTTTAATTGGAGATGATTAATTTGGTTGTAATCATATCCCTTAGTTTTTAGAAATAAAAAAATATATATTTTATATTTAAAAGTCAATTTTGCTAATTTGTCAAACTTTGAGATTTAGGGATTTTTAGTACTGAGGATAACCCACAATGAATGATTTAGAGCTAAAAATTTTGTGGTCTATTTCCATAGTAGCAGAACATCTGCCTACCAACGGAAATCTAAAAGTACATTATTTTATGGCCTCCATATTCATACAAATAGGATTCCCTTGCACATGCACTTTTGAACATTGAAGATGGTTTCAACTTTGATTTTTTGGTGAAATGTGATCACTATCAAGTCTTTATAAATGTCCAATTTTTAATTTCTTTTTGTTTCTGATTTTCTAATTATTATTAATTTATACCTAGTTGTATCTATTTTCTGTGACAAACTATTTTTTTTTCAAATAGTACTTTTTCAGTACTTGCAAGTAGTCAATGGTATTAGATGCCGTTAATTTTTTAGATCAATGGTTGTGATTGTTCTGTTTCATAGTACTTGTAGTACTCATAGTATTGAGTGCAAAAATTTCAATTTTGGCAAAATGCTACCAAATTATTTTGGTCTTTCTTAGAACCACCTTTTTAATAAAGTTCTCCATTTATCTCAAATGCTAGTTGGATTGGGAGTTTTAGACAATAGAAAGCTATACACAATTAAAGAAAATTCAAAATTATAGTTCTAGTAGAATTAAAGCTTATGAAAATGTATATAAGGAATCAAAAAATTAACTTGCACTCATGTATTTTGCTATGAATACACTAAGTGACTTCTTTGAGATTTTGGTACAAATCCTTTGGTGGCTTCTATTTTCTTCGAATTTTTAAGGTTTTTTGTGATAGTATTATTTTTAATATTAAAAATTATCATATTGATACCACTGATGAATATGAAGGTTGTATAATAGGTTCAAAAGTAGATTGAAAAATGGTGTGTATAATTATTTTTGGTTATTTTGTCAAAAGTATATGAAAATTTTGTTTTGGTGAAGGCAAAAATACCAATAGATTATAGTAGATATATGACAAGATTATTTAAAGAATAAAAGATGTAAGAGAGTTTCTTATATTAGATTTCAAAACTAGCGCTCTCTCTCCCTATATATATTTATGTTAGTTAGTAATACTAAATATAGGCAAAAATCACTAGCAATTAAATTCAAAACGAAGCATTTTAGAGCAATAATAAGAAACAATTGCTCTATTTGTTGCATTTTTTATCTTTTAGTTCATCATCCATCTCCAACTAGATTTATAGTTGCATAGAGTCATTGACATGTGTGCAGTTTCTTTTAGATAAAATTAATGAATGGAAGTCTCTTCCATCAACATTTTATTGTGTTAGATATCTCCATCGCAAAGAGAGCATGGAGTCCAACCCAAGTTGGTTGTTGTTTTTATTGTTTGGAGATTAATGATTAATAGATTTTAGTTGTTTATTTGTTTATAATTATTTGTGATTGAGGAGTTTGTAGTGGATCTATGAGTGCTTATTGTGTTAGTATGTATGCCAAATTGAAATTAGAATTGTCAAAATTGTTGGATCTACATGACTGTTAATTGGATTGGTGTCGTTGAAATTGAATTATGTGTATTTGGAGAATTGAGCAATTGAGTTGGAAGTTGATCCCTAATTAGAACTAGAAGCTAAAGATCATTTCCTTATGGCTTTAAAATTCCCATTGACAAGTCTCCCTTGGTTCAAATTTATTATATTATAGAATAATTTTCAAATTGGTTATTATTCTACTTCAACATTTGGCACTGCTGTCGGGGTGGGCATACTTTGGGAACATGAGAGTAGTTTTAATTAGAATATATATTCAACCTAATTGCCAAGAAGATTGCACTTTAGAGAGACAAACTTGATGCAATATTAATGTTGTTGAAATTTTAGATTGTAAAAAAATAATGACGTATTATCTTACTATAAAAGGCTTTAGATCAAGAACTCCATGAGAACAATATTTATATAAAAAGTCTTTTATGTTTTTATGAGTGATATCAAATTTTTGGAAGATGAAAAAATGATTTATTGTGTTAGAAGAATGGTCTATTTTACAAAATCTCAGACAAAGAACAAGTCATATTTGATTTAAATCAAAATTTTCAAGATGAAAGTGAATTATATGAATTATGGAAGAAAAAAATGTTAGAAGAAGAAAGCCTCAAACTTATGAAAAAGAAACAAGTAGAATATGGACAACAAATAGAACTTAAATTGAAGGCCTATTTGATCTTTGTTGGTCAATTTTTCATTCACCCATTGCTAGAGTTGCAAGTGTGAGTTCCAGCTTGATTTGGCTGCGTTTCTTTGATTTCTAATGCATGTTGTTGTGGTTGTAGTGGTAAGTTTTATAGTGAGAGTATAGTGCAAATTAGATGAGATTTATGTGGAGTGTTGGATTAGAGCAAGTTGTGGAAAATTGAAAACATTGCAATTAGGTTGAAATTTTGTTGATATCTAAAATATTTTGAAACCTAATTGGATTGGATTGTGCATAGAGTTGGATTTGTAAAAGCATACAATTATGTGATGGAATTGTAAATGAAATGTATTTATGAACAAATTGGATATGTTGTTTGTGAATGTGTTGTGAGTTATTGTGTCAAAGAGCCTATGTGTATTTAATTTGTTGGATGTGTGTTTGATGTTGTTGTCTAATTGAGTTATAATTGGATTATTTAAATTAATTTTCTGTCTATGTGTTTAAATTTGTGCTCAATTTGCATTGTGAGTATGATAAAAAGAAGTTGTGTATTCTCCAATTGGATTATATTAAGTCATATGGTTTGATCCTACATAAATTAAGTTGGTTGTAATCATGTTAGCTGTGTATTTTGTTGATTGTAGAATTTATTTGATGCGAAGTTGAGGAATGTTAATTAATGGATATGAATGTTGTAGAGTCATATGTGATGGTTGTGAATTGATGTATGTCGTTGTGTGAATCCAATTGGGCTTGTGTGAGTGTTAATTTATATGTATGAATGCTCTGAGTATTGTGTCAATTCAGAGAAATATGGTTTGTGAAGGCCATATTCATTAAAATGAGAGAAAGTTGAGTCTCAATTTAATTATGTGACTAAATTTAGTATGCAGAAGGATTCATTAAATTGAGATTCTTCAATAAAATGAGACTATATTATGCCGAAAGAATTAAATTTTTTTATACAACACTGCACATTTCATTACTCATGTTTGTTTTTGTGTCCATTACAAAGATCACATATTTTTTTGGATCTCTTCGAATAGATTTCGTTGGCACTTTTTGTAGGAAAAGGGTGTTCCAAGGATTTTCATGACATTTGAACAAAGATCATCAATGACAAACAATTAACTATTTAAGATCTTTTGTACAACATTTAAGTACACTTAGGAACCAAAATTCATAATTTTTCATCCTAAATCACCTTTTAAGTGCATCTATCTTTAAAAATAAACAAACATGAATGTTGAAAATACAATTATTAAGCAAGAAAATGCACGAAATATAATATTGCAAATAATAGTACAAATTTATTATATTATGCAAAATCTAATACAAACAATTGCAAAGTAAACTCACATATGACCTTTCTACCTAATTCAATATAATTCTTGCATAATTTTCATTAAAAAATAACCTATCAACTTCTAAAACTCCTCACAATCCTTTTTTTCTTTTCTAATTTTTTTCCATTAATATATATTCATATACCAATATATCTATACTAATATTTTAGCTATTTAAAAGACTAAACTATAAAGTAACTCTTAACACTCCTAATGGCTCTTATGCCTACAACCTATTCATCTCTGCATCTAGGATGCATTGTTTCCTTCAGTAGCAACAGCATTGGCATCCACAGACTCTTTGATGATGCAAATTTGCGTTTTGGGGATTTTGATGCGTGGATCTGAGGTAGCTGCTCTCACACGGGGCTTCCAAGCTGTCATTAGAGTATCTGTATGATTCCAGCTCGTGGAGACCTCCTTGTCTTCACACCATAAATTCCCTTGTTTCGTGTCCCATCCAACATATGTATTCTCGTCAATGTGCTCGAATGACGCAAGCGTCCAGTACTGCAAGTGAATGGAATTGACATGGCCTGGGTCTGGACTAGGGTTTGTCAGTGCCCTTACCAGCCAAAACGGACGAAGGTCACCATCGGCAGGACGCACTGCAACAAAGTAACCAGCACACACATCACGGCCTACACGAAACGAAGAGCGAGGACGGTCACGCCTTTTCCCAACATAGGGTGCATCTTCCGCGAACTCCTCACGCACAATGCCGTTGTCTTCATATTGGTCTGCTACTTCACCGGCAACTATTGAATTTGGCCAGAATCCATCACGCAATATATCACGAGCCACCAGTGGTTCATGCAGAGCGCTTCTCACACCTTCCCAGTACTTCATCACTACTGCATGTTTCCTCCTGAACTCCCCAGACAAGTCCTGATTAGCCATTGTACCCCACAAAGCAATGTATCCATCTAACCCCTTACAAACGTCATCAAAGCAACGCATCAACTGCGGTGCCAAAGGTAATAGACTACCCCGAGGAACTATGGGTTGCCCATCGACTGTCTCCTTCCACAAACGAATCCCCCCCCCTTCTTTTGGCAACCAATCCACGTCCGTACAAAGAATTTTATACTGCATTAAGGGCCACCCATTCGAATCTTTATAGAACTTGAACTGTTGGGCTTGGGAATGGCCCTGCAGAGAATCATCGCCTGTATGCAAAAATCCATCCATGTACCGTTTGAAATCAGGGACCTCTTCGATGAGGTGCGGAATTACGCTTTGCGTTTCACAATCCATGAACGACTTCATGAGCCTTGGAACTGTGAGATAGTCATTTGTCTTCAACGTGCTGCTCCAACGACCGAACAGAGCATCGATGTCTTCGTGAGTGTGCCCAACAATAAGAAAATTGATGTATACCTCGCGAAAAACGGCTCTGTATACAAGGAGAGAGCAGAATGCAAAAACCCAGCGATTTTTGTTGTCTCCTGCGGCATTGTCAAGCTGTAGAACCAATGTTGGAGGAAGACACTGGGGTTGTACCACCTGTTCAGGACGAGAGGGAAGGGATTCGACACAAATTTCCGAGCCTTCCAACACGGCTTTTGACAATGGATGAATTAGATCATCAAGGGGAAACAACTGACGCGAGGAAAATTTCGGTTTAGACTCAAGATCTCGCAACAATTTTGCAATGGAGCCGACTGTGTGGTTGGAGTCCGTCGGGAAGATGTCTAAGCCATAGTGCGCATATCTCACGTCTCCATGACCATGAGCAATCATGCCCGTGATAGCGATGGGCAACTTCACGAACGAGTCGGTGCCCTTGTTCTTGTGAGAATAGTGGGGACAAGCCGTCTTCGAATGATCCATCTTGTCGTGAATTATGGTCAGAGTCTTCTCCGGATATTTGTCTGACATCATACGGTTTCCATAATACAGCTCCCTGTGTGCCTCTTGCCCAGCGAGGTGGACTTTTAACTTTGTAGTCCAAACTTCTTGCGCACGTGAACGTGGAGTGCAAGCAGCTCTGAGTTGCTTAAGTTTGTCACATGTTGCACATCGAGCAAAATTGTCACCACGTGCTTTGGGAGCGTATTCTGAAAAAGAAGCTTTCCGGATGTTGCTCAACCCGCTCGCTGAAAGTGGTAGCAAGTGAAACGCCGAATTGACGTTGTTAATCTCCGGCAAATGGGCCCTCCATTGAAATGACGAAGGCAGGACCATGGACGGAACTTTCTCCCCGGACTGAAGAGTTCTAGATTTGTGAGGCATCGGGTCTGATTCCCTCTCGACAATCAATCGAAGTGTGGCCGCTGCTTGTAATGTATGAGTCCGTGGCTTCTTCAAGCCAAGATTACCATGGTGCAATGGTTGCTTATCGTTTTTCGACATCTCTTTGTACCTATAGAATGTAGCCCGGGATATTCCATGGATTTTGTACCAAGCAGTGGGACAAACTTCATGATGTGACAAAGTGATCATGTCCATTCCATTAGCATCAGGGTGGATTTGCTTGTGCGCGTCAAGGAAACGCGATTTCCGTAATTTCACCCCGCCATCTACATGAATGAGGGATCGAATGGCTTGAATCTGCCCACGGGGAAACGGCTGCAAGCAGTTCTTTGGGCAACAATACATGGTAGACACCTCAGTGATCGCCTGCGGGGTGAGGAGGGCTTCTATTTTGGGAGGACTATTTAGCTCTTTCCTCTCTCGAGAACTCTCATAAGACCAAACTCCAACCCAAACACGCCGCGTTGATGCATTCACGGCGGCCTTGTACAGAAACGTCTGATCATGGTCATACAAACTGACACCATTTAGATATGTCCTTGAAATAGGCCAGGAGTGCATTGACCACATCCACTGAGACGGAACATCGGCTTCGCAAAGGGATTCCGCGATTTGAACTGCGACCCGGTCATCTCCAAGAGGTTTCCCATCCATGTCAATGATGAGGCCTGCATCAACGCTATGGCAAATTTCCCTCGCCACTTCCTTTCCAGCTTCATTTCTGAGTGTCACGCCCTTGGTATACCATGAAGCACAAGGGATACCCTCGCAGAGTACAACACCCTCCGGCAAGGATGGAACCGGATCTACAAATTCGTTTGCAAAAACATTGTCCATTCTGCACATGATATCAAATAAATAATTAGTAAATCATGAGAGAGACTCGAAGAGAAACTAATGAAATATATTCCCTATAGTCAGACTATTTTATTCTAGACTTGACGATAATCCACATACGATCTATTCATATATTCCGATCATTTTATCGTAGACTCGAAGATAAACAAGTGGGATACATTCCTAAAGTATAATTTTGTTATCTTCGGCTCGAAGATAAACTGATGAAATAAGTTCCTACAGTCTGACTATTTTATCTTAGACTCGAAGATAAACTGATGAAATACGTTCGTACAGTCTAACTATTTTATTTTGGACTCGATGATAAACTGATGAAAGGCGTTCTCAAAGTCCGACTACTTTATCCTAGATGCGACGATAATCCATATGCGACCTGTTCTTACATTCCGATCATTTAATCCTAGATTCGACGATATAAATCTAGAAAACATTCTTAAAGCATAATTATCTTCCCGTAGACTGGCGGATAAAATCTAGAAATCCGTTACTGCAGTCTGACTATTTTATCTTAGACTCGAAGATAAACCACTGGGATACATTCATAAGGTCTGACTATTTTATCTTAGACTCGAAGATAAACCACTGGGATATATTCATAAGGCTGACTATTTTATCTTAGACTCAAAGATAAACCACCGAGATACATTCATAAGGTCTGACTATTTTATCTTAGACTCGAAGATAAACCACTGGGATACATTCATAAGGTCTGACTATTTTATCTTAGACACAAAAATAAACTGATGGAATACGTTCCTAGAGTCTCAATATTTTATCTTAGACACGAAGATAAGTTACAGGAAGAAATTACATCTGTGCCTTGAGAGTATGTAGAGATAATATCATTACTGGGATAGTATTCGAGATGTGACAAGAGGTGTAACCTCTGGCCAATGTATGAAGAACTTTGTATTGTTTATCCTCGACTCGAAGATAATTTAGCCTCTTTATCGACGGGACACTAGGAAATAATCCAAGTACTGTCTGAAGAATCTTCATTTCGTTTATATAGATATATTTATCTTTGAGTCGAAGATAATCTACACTTCGCCTATGGGTTTTCATTGTTCTTGTGGTCACGATCCTATACAATGAAACATAGGTGAACGACTGTTATTCCTCTCATTATTAGATTAGTCAGTGTTCAGAGAGTCATGATTATCTTTGAGTCAAAGATAAGTGAGATGTCGATTGTACTCTATGAAGATCCTCGATCCGAGGACAATCTATACTTCGTATCCCCAAATGAGAAGACATTCATTCCGCTATTTGCGGCGTACATTTCGGTGACTACTACCTACGTACAAATGAACATAGAAGTGTACAATTGCACCCTCTGCGAAAACAACACTGAAGACAATCTCATCGAAACCGAGGACATTGAACTCAGCATGGAATGCAAGTGCAGCTCTGCGGAGCCAGAGCGTTGGCACTCGGGAATACTCAACACAAAACAAAGCTAATTGAACAACATGCCAAACAATGCGCTTACAAGAATGAGTGCACAGAACGGGTATTGCATCCGCAAATACCAACAGAAACAGCAAAGAATAAATTCCTAGTCCGTGCCGGAGCGATGTTTTCCAGGGCAATGCAAGAGCAAAATGAAGAAGAACTGGACTGAGAAATGATGAGGCTCGCGGGGAGAGAGATGATGCTGGATGGCGGGAAAATATCGGGGGGAAGTAATGGAATTCAATCCGTTGAATACTTTCCGGGCTTAGGGGGGAGGTGACTCCTCGGTTCAGAGTGCGTTGACAGTGCAAACTTCCACGAAAAGGTAAGTGGCGGGACTAACAATGGACTTTTCTATAATTAAATGGCAATCTTCCAAGTTTTCGGCCATCTGTAGATAGGGGGGATTTTACTTTATACGAATAGGGGGAATAAATAGGCCTTCTGTAGATAGGGGGAATTTCACTTTACACAAATAAGGGGGAATTTCACTTTAAAACTCTTTTGGCAGCCACATTCTCTTCGAGAATGTCGGCAATAAATGTTGGGAATGTCGGCTACTCCCTGACTTGGCACTTGTCCAACTCCAGAGTTGGTAGTGGCCCTCTGCCTTGGATCCTTTGCATTAATAGATGTCTTTCTTAAGACTGGTCTAAAGTCTTTGTTTGCGGGAGGTGGCAGTTCAAATTACTCACATCATGCGGCTAATCTGCAGCAGCCAGCGATGGAGTACTTTTATTTAATCTTTTTATAGGTTTGGGTGTTTTTAGGATTTTTTTAGGGTTTAGGGTTTAGGGTTTAGGGAACTTAGGGCTTCAGGGTTTAAGGAATCAAGCTTAAAAGGTCTTAGGTACATGTTATTGAAAATCCAGATTATGTTTAAACAAGAATGCAATTCATGATTTGCTTGAAGATATGTATATAAAATGAATGATTTTGGTTTCCTAATTCAAGATCTTGTGCAAAGGTACCCAGTGCAATCTCTAGTTCTTGTACTATTAACCCCTAAAGGACCAAGTGTTTGTTCAACGTACGCAAATTAGACTACACAGTCATGGGCTCCGTCTTTTAGGGGTTAAGGACTATTGAATATGTTCCTCAACTACACTAGATCTTGGAGAAAAATTCACACTACAAATTCATTTAATGAAATTGTATAGTAGATTTAGAGAAGTCAAAAATTGTTTCATGTCATACTTGTTAGGCACGTGAACGTCAACTTTTTGTGGTCTTCAATTCTTTAGATGTGACATACGAAAAGATAGGTTGAAGTTTTTTTTAGTTTTCACCTCGTTTATGTATTGGAATTATCCAATCCTGAAATGATATTGTTGTGTTTTCTTTTTGTATGTATTTTTGTACATTTCTAGTTTGAATTTGTATGATTACAACTATAGAAAAAATTTGAACTTATTAAAATGTTAACTTCTTGTTTATTTAGAGAGAAAAATGAATTGAGCTTATCAAAATAAAAGTCCTTCAATGGGAGTTTAGGAGTTCAGATTAGTTTACTTTGACCTTTAAAATACAGAAATTTAAAAAGTAAAAATAGTAATCAATTATGTCTTTTTGTTATACCTCACAATTACAACAACATGCTTTACTAATAGGTTTTTTTTTTTTCTTTAATATGGCTACATCCATTTGTAGATGTAGGTTCATGAAGATATGAATATTAAAGATTGAATGTATTAATAGATTTGAAGCGCATTACGTTTTTTTCATTTTTATTTTAAATAAATCAATTTATTTTCAATATATTTCTTTTTTGAATTTGATTTTAATATATAATAATTTATGAGAGACACTCAAATTTTAAAATTTTGGTTGAAAGGAAGAATTACAAAATAGTACTATCTTCACTTCACTCCTATTTAACATTAAAATTTAAAAATCAAAATTATTTAGTCTATGCACCATAATGAAATTATCGAAGTTATTATATGATCATGTATTTCTGTTTGCATCGATGTGGAGCCCATCAATCATTGTTGCTTAGAGTGATTATAATTACCATTAAAAAGGATTTCATAAATCAAATGATGTTTGTCTTCATTCCTTTAGATGCTATGAAGTTGTCATCATGACTTTTTCAGAGTGCTTGCTTGGTACTCAAAGATCTTATGTATAATTGTAAAGAAAAAAATCCTACAAATGAATATAGAATTATAAAAATTCAATGTGTATTGAAAACACTTGAAGCTATGAGCACTGAAGGCCTCCAACGGTATGTTGTACAATCCCTCTTCTAAATTCAATAATGAAAAAAGTTCCTATTTTACCTATTCAAAAAATATTATTGATTCAAACTAAAAAACTAAAAAGTAACAAGAGAAAAAGGAATTAAAATAAATCATGCCATGTAGTTTGTGGAACTCAATCCAAAATCTCATACATTTAATTAATGACAGCTGAAGAAGGAAAATAGTGTGGAAGTTCTACAAATTAATGCCCAGGCACCCTCAAGTAGAATTTGAAATTTGAAATTGTTTCCAAAATATATATACATGAGGAAAGCTATTTTTATCATTCCATTTTAATTGTAGATATGAAAGTTAATATGACAATTTCAAGTTTTGGATAGTTTGCAGGAATCTCTATTCTAAAAAAAACTTTGAAGCTGTTTATTTAATTGAATTTCCAATACCAAATTAAATAAATAAATAAATAAAGTGTACATTGATTATCTGAACATTTATTACAACCATTGAGAATCTTGGAATTTTTCCATTGCATGATTATATTGTTAACAATTTAGTATTTCTAATCATTCTCAGCTTCTTTCAACTTACTATAGTATTAATATGTTTTTCCTATATGTTGTACAATTTCCAGAAACTTTTTCTTATACTAAAAATGGTAGTTCTCGAGTGTTCATGGTGAAAACAGAGTCAAATTTAACCTGTACAGGTTCAGGTCGACAATGGTATTTATTAGAACCACTAATATCCTTCAATCAACTCAACAATGACATGATTTTGTATTTAACCTACCTAGTATTCTAGATCTACATTAACCTAACTGAAGACGATGTAATTTCACTTCATACCTATGTTTATAAATAATGACTTATATTGTACTTCTATTACTTCAAATATTATTGTAAAAAATGTAGTTTTTACACTTACACATAATTAAGAGAATAAATGCTTTTCCGAAATAATATATTAATAGTGAATCTTTACAAAATAATGAGCTGAAACAAACTTGTTTTTATTACTTGTAACACAAAAAGGGAAGAGTCGAATAATTGATGAAAATGCTTAGAAGAAAATGTGAAATAATTGTTCAAAGAAAACAATTCACTACAGTAAGTATAGTTACAAAAAAATCCCAAATCATTATTAGTGGAATTCTGTCTTTTTACTTCTTACAACTTACCTTCATTCCTAAAAAGTTGGTTAATTGGATATTAAATAGACCTAAACAACTAAAAGTAACAGATGAGATGGATTTTGTGACAAAAGAATAAAAAAATACACTTCTGTGAAGAGGTCTATTATTCTAAGTTTTGGATAAGATTTTTCAATTCAAGAAAAAGAGCAACTTCAATAGTAGACCATTTAATCCCTAAGAAATGTACAAAGTTTCACCCAATTATAGTTTCAGGTACCTTCTACATCTTTTATTGAAAGAATTATCGTTTATAAAATAATGTTTGTAGTTAGTAAAATAATGACTATTCTATATATCATTCATTTGGTATGATCAATTATCTTTTCTTCCATATTCAATTCTGTGTAAGACCAAGGGTTCTAATTTTTTTTTTTTAACATTTAAATTAAAACAAAATGAATTTACTTTAGTATTCATAAAGTAAATCAAGCTCCTCATTGTTTACACCCAAAAAAACTCATTATTCACACCAAATGAAGCTCCTCATTGAATGAATTGAAAATGAAAAATAATTAGATATTAAGTTCATGTGAATTCTATTCTACATTTTTCATAATTCATCTATTATATACCTAATACAAAACACAAATACATTCAAAACAGATATTTTTCCCAATTAAATCATAAAATGCATCATTGCTCTCTAGCTCATTCATATTTTGTTCAAGAAAATATTTTAGAAAATAAAATAAAATTAAAAAGATTTCCTTCTAACTTAAGTCATTAGACAAATTAGTTACAGAAATCTTCCACAATTTTTATCTCCTCATTCAAAAAATGGTCCAACACATACCCAAAAGTTGTAATAATACTTGACAAGCAAAAGAGCCTAGGATATTGAACACGTCAATGCCAATTTTCCATTTTGGGGGGATTGCAAGACAAAACCATGGAAAAATCCCCTAAAACTCTAAAAGTGTCCAATGCTCCCACAAATTTGCATGTACGTGTCTTGTATTGGATAGATAACATATACAAGTTCTACAGAATTTTTATTCGCCCAATCAAGAGTTGTGCAAGAAATAGTAGAGTTGTGACTAATGTGACTAACACCCTAGAAGGGCATTAGTCACATTAGTCACACTTGAAAAAATCTTCCACAATTCTTATGCTTTAGTTATATCTTTCTATCCGTGTGGTCAAATGTCACAAAAAATTTGGCACTTGTTCTTTTACAAGTCTAGTACAAGATCTGACAATTATATTTTCAATTTTTTTTTTTTTTTTAATTTTGATAAATGCAACATTAAGGGCAGTTTTGAGTGAGTTTTGACTGAAAATGGCCTTGGTCCTTTAGGGGTTAAAGTCAAACATATTTCCAATGAAAAAAATGATTTCTCTCAAAACAAAAACTTAAAAATCATATAATTCTCTCTCTCTCTCTCTCTATATATATATATATGAAAAGCTTTTATTTCATTCTAATCAATGACTAACATTCCAAAAATTATGAGGACTTCTAATTTTTAGGCGTAACTTTAATCCTAAACCCTATGTTTAGTAGTTTATATTATTTAAAAAGTTCTTTTTGACGTCTAGTTTTAGTACAAAAAATTCAATCTTTAAAATAAATGATAGTGATTATTCTATTCAAGAAAAAAAAACATTCAAAATTCATTTAAAAAAATTGTAGAGTAGATTTTAAGAAGCCATAAATTGATTAGAATTATACAAGTTAGACCCTTTAACCTCATATTTTTTTTTTAACCAACTTTTTAGACTTGATTTGTGTAAAGAAGGTTGAATGTTTTTTGTAGTTTTAGCACACTCATGGTCAAACATTATAATCTTTCACTCCACAAGTGATATTGTTGTGTTTTTTTTCCTATGAAATCTCTAACATGTCTAGTTCGAATTTGTTTGGTTACAATTAAAAAAAATAGATACAACTTATCAAAATGTTGGCATTTTGTTCAATTTAGAGCAAATTCCAAGAAGCCCAAGATAGGCCTTGGGCATTTAGGGGTTAAACTACCAAGCCTAGTTCCGAAGCACATACTTTCCGAACCTGATGCCCAACTTGATGCCGAACCTGATCCTGAACTTGATCCCGAACCTTAGTGGTGGCTCGGTGTGGGTATGGCTGGTCATCTTCCTCCCCACGTCGCGGCCATTCTCTCGTCGTTTTTGTGTGGGAGCAGCTCATTTGTGTGTGCACCGGCTCGTTTGTTGTTGCACCAACTTGTTTTCTATGTGCTCTAGGGTTTCACGCTTCCGGTCAGGAGTGCGACCGGAGGAGGGAGGTGCCGTTTTGAGTTCCCGCTTAGGAGGAGCGGGGCGCAGCTCAATTCAAGTTGCGGTGCTGCGACTGGGTTTCCGGTGCTCCTGCGTGTGCTTGTGGACGGTGTTTGCGTCCAGGAGTGTTGTGCTACTCGATGTTTGAGTCCTCGAGATTGCGCGCTCCTCGGTGGTTGCTGCTGATCGTTGCTTGCTGCGAGTGGGTGTCCGGAGTGGGGGCAGCAAGTGCTTGCTGTTCCGTATGCGTGGGGAGGTGATTTTGTTTGATAGATCTTGGGAAAACAGAAGCTTGCGTTCATATTTCAGGTATTTTTGATTTGATTTTGTAGTTGTGTTTTTTCATTTTCTGATTTGCTAGTCTGTATTTCTTCAGTTACTACAAACTTTCATTTCCTGCATTTTCGGTCGTCATTGCATTCGTTCTTCATTTCAGATTGTAGGGTACCTTGCAATTAAGAGTAAGATTTTGGATTTAGATTGCCAGTTGGGTGCACTTGCGGGGTTTAGGATTTAGGGTTTATCACAAATAATACTCATAGTCTGTGCAAGTGAAAATCTCCAATTTGCTAGGGTATAGGATTCAGGCTGGGATTCCGAACCAGGTTTCTGTTTTTTACGATAATGCGTTATTTTTAGGGCCCACAACTCTTGAATTTGACATATGTCATAGAGTTTGTACTCTGTATGCACAGTGTCTAGTAAAAATTAGGGTTTTAGCCCACATTCATTCTAAAATGTTGAGCTCAGGGCCCGTATTTATCCCTGACACAAAGATCTATATGGACGATGAGCTCTACATATTTTGGAAAAATATGTTGACATAGGGTCCATGTTTATCTTTGAGTCAAAGATAAATGTAGACGCTAAGTCACGTATACTGGCAAGTAGAACACAGCCTCTCCATTTATCTTTGAGTCGAAGATAAACAAGAACCCAACGCCAACACCCACTAAAACTCCTAGAAATATGCACAAATTTATCTTCGACTCGAAGATGAATACCAAACCACAGTGCCAGAAGCCTTCACAAATAATAACAACATCACTACTCATTATCGTGTAAAAAAAAAACAATAAAAAAACGTCGAACTTTGTCTATACAAAACAGACCATCAACAACGAAAGCGCACTTATCTTCGACCCGAAGATAAGTATAGACACAGAGACTCTAGAATCAAGTAAAGTTGAGCTCAGAGTCTACACTTATCTTCGGATCGAAGATAGGTACGGACACACATGATCCTTACCTGTGTTAAACAACAGGAAATACCAACTGCGACATCCCGAGCAGAAGAGAATAACAGAACAGAAGCAGACGGCTACGCTAAAGTGACCACCCAACAAGAGCAATTTATCTTTGAATCAAAGATAAACAACAGGGAGCCAGAAGTAGAAGTGCCAAACCTGAAACACATCTGCCAATATAGAATACAAACCAGAAAACTAGCAACAAAAGAGATCAATAAAGAATAACACAGTTTCCGAATGAAATCCACCCCCTACAAGAAAATATCCACAGCTCAAACTCATAGGAAAAGCAACAGACATCAATAGCGTAGTCAGTTATCTTTGACCCAAAGATAAATTCGAAACTTGTAACAGGGTCCACAGTAGGAAAACTTCATAATAAATAGCAAGAGAAGAAAAATCATGTCAGATAATCCAGATATCCTGGCACCAAGGCTATTAGAGATACAATCTTATCTGTTATTTCGGTCAGAAGTATGATGTGTTTGCCTGTAGTTAGACATGTGCAATAGCTAAACTCAGATTAAGTTATAAGACCAATTATCCTCGGGTCGAAGATACGATTGAATTCCATTAACAATTTCCATGTCACAGGGAGAGAAGAGATTCAATGGCTGGTGAAGAAGAGTACAACTACTCGTCCACGCTTCCATTCCTGGAGCCGTTCAACAAATGGACCGAAGATGAGCCCTTCTTCAGTCACCATCGCCAAATCTACGGCAAGCTCTAGCAGTTCAAGTCAGTCGTCGAGTCCTGGACATTTGGTGTCAATCATTCCAAGGACTACATCTACCTGAGGCACCGTGAGAAAGGAAACAAGACATTTATGAATTGGAACCTGAATGAAAAGGTCACTCTAATCGAGAACCACCAGACAAAGTATACGGTCTTCACACTGATGGCGCTTGACGACAACAGCGAAGAAATACCGCATAGTCACTCGATCATCATGGACGAGGCTGATGAGTGCGGGCAGTTTGACCTGGATGATCTCGTAGCCGAACTCACTGCCTCCAATAACAAGGAGCTTGCAGATGAACTTCACAAGACATTTGGTCCGTGGAAGAAGGAAGACGTCGTCACAACGTCCCGGACAATTAACTTCATTTTTCGGGGGCTAGAGAAGCATTTGCGTCGAGTAGCTAAAAAACGGAGTGGCAGCGCAGCACAGACACAGGTAGCTAATAATGAGGCGTCCGACGGGCGGGGTAGATCAAGAGGCCGCCGTGGGGGCCGAGGTGAGAATCGTGGTGGCAGCCAGGGAGAAGGCAGAGGGGTTAGTGAAGGTGGAAGCGGAGGTAGTGGCCGCGGAAGGGCTATGTCTGAACCCCAGAAACGAAAATCGTCCGACACCGGTGTGGGTGAATCAACTGGCAAGCGTCGAAAGCGAGCTGCTGATCAGAGACCCACAACAGCGGGTAGTTCGGGGTCCGCACTCACCAATGTGGTGCCCGTCCCGAAGGGAGAACTCCAACCAATTCCTGAATTTGAAGTCATTGCGGCTTATCAGAAGAGCTTCAAAGAAAACCACGGCGACTGCTTCTTATTCAAGGAAAGGTCATTCCTAGTGCACATAAATCAATGCTTTCTGCCTCGCCCGAAGTACGTCATTCGAAAGCTGGAGCAGACTGTCGTGGATGACAAGAAGAAAGCACTTATAGCCCTACCGGATATGAGGGATCGTCTAACGATATGCTTGACACCGATGGATAAAGACAGGAAGCTCTTGAAAGAGCGCCCGACGGACTGGAACGCCATCAAGTCCGGAAATTTCTTTATCATAAATGGTCAGCATAGTATAACCGCCGTGAAAATCCTTCAAGAAGGAGGCGTCGTGGAGGAAAGAAGGATTCAGCTGCAAACCTGGAACGCAAGAATTGTCTGGAGCAGAGATCCCGCCAAGCTGACCGAGATATCAAGATGGCACAACGCAACAAACCACATAACGCACAGCCAGCCAACTTGGGGGAACCAGATTTCGGCTTGCAGAGATATATGGAATTCATACGGCAAGCCGACAGCAACTGCAAGCGATCCAATTGTCCGCAAGAACAAGGCTGAAGTGGACCTCAGCATCTACAAGGTATGGTTGCGCTCAACATATTATCTTTGTATTGAGGATAATTTCTTTCCAATTCAGCTGGGCATCGAGTTTTCTGTGATTGCTCTGTCCCGGATCTATCATACAAGTTATTCACAAATTAATACAGTTGTCCATATCCTCGACACAAGGATAATGAATGTATCCACTTAGTCCATGCAAATAAGCACTATCTAACATCAATGTGTGCAATTCCATTTGGTTGCAAAGGTTTGTAGATGCTGTCATGATCCGCTTCAAGAGCATAAATCCGGACAAAGACGGATCTTAGATCAAATCCTCCGCCGACGTCAAGATTGAGATACAAATGGTCACCTTGGCTGAAAGTGTCTATTAGATGTGGGACGAGTTCATCACTCGTCACATGGCAAGGTTGTTTCTCGATCCAGGCATGATGAAGGATCACAAGGTGTCCAAATCATTCAGGCCAAGGAATTACACGCTCAAGCGGGAGTTCTTCAGACACATGGGCCATTTCTCGGACAAGGACATGAAAGAATATGTCATTCATTTACTTGGCCTCACACCGGGGCGCACGTATCTCTATCAAAAACTCACCGTCCACAAAGTAACTCACTTAGTGGTGGACTGTTCAAGCGGTCCAGATTGGGTGGAGCGCAGGAAACGGAAGAAGGTAATCCTAGATGAACTTATGGCAGTGGACCCGACTTTGAAATGCAAGAACACAAAAGAAGAAGTCATCGACCGGATCTGGAGGGCATGGAAGCGGAAACACCTCTTCACGTTTGCGTCGTGGGATTTCCTCCTTAACGCACCTCCAAACAGCTTTTTTGTGAAGCGGCTCACCAACGAGGGGAAGTTGAAGAGAGCTGCAGACTATAAAGAGAAGCTGTACCCCACAGTGTATCCTATGTTTGAGCGGTTTGTGAAGCTGAAGAAACGTGTCGAGATACCAGACGGAGAGGTTTACATCCGGGGACACGAATTCTATCCCCAGGGCTTCTGCACGACCCATAACTGGGAGTACCACAGTCGGGAGCTGCCTATTGCGGTTATCGACTTCCGGCAGGTTCCTCGGCCAGCTCCTGGTTCGGGTGATCCTCCACCAATCCCAAATCTTTTGAACTTCCTCCTTAATCACTTGAGGCCTACCATGAGCAGGCCAAAGGTATGGATGTGGATTATCGGAAACGAGTATGACAAAGAGGCAGCCATGGCATTTGCAAAGGAGAACATGAAGCTCTTTGTCATCAAACGGTCGACGTACGTTCCATGCAAAGCTGAGCGTCTCGACGGCCTGAGCAACCGGCATGTTGTCCCTCCTTTCACCCTCCTGTTCCTATTCAAGAAAGGCGAAAACGGCTCTCCCATGGGAGTGGACTCCATGCAGAAGATTTACAGAACGTCGAACAGTTCGTACTACCGTGATTTTGTGAAGCACTTGGAGGCCAAAATGAGGGTGCACAAGAGCGAGCTCAGGATGGAGTTCTATATAGACGTACTCCAAAGTTTTGCTGTTCGAGGAGAGAATGTCTTGGGCATCTATACTGGCTCCAAGTTCCTGATAGCCGCAAAGGTAGAGCTCCCTTAACTTACACTTTTTATCCTCGAGTCGAAGGTAATGAAGGCAATATCCTACTCATTTTGGCATGAGTGGTGATCTCCTTGATTATCCTTGACCCCAAGATAATGTGCTTAGATCGACTTTGGTTGAGTGGAACATAGTTACAGCCCTGCTT
The DNA here is from genome assembly GCA_951230915.1 of Antitrichia curtipendula. NCBI lineage: Eukaryota > Viridiplantae > Streptophyta > Bryopsida > Hypnales > Leucodontaceae > Antitrichia > Antitrichia curtipendula. The sequence goes on along the minus strand of OX579633.1, from coordinate 48,456,818 downwards.
CTTCATGGACTAGCGTCTGAGTATTCTACGTCTGTTATCTTTGAGTCAAAGATAATGCCTGAGGCATCTTGTGTTTGGTGATGTATCAACCAGTAAATGAATTACTAACACTATGGGTGTTCCTGGCAGTTGTATGGCCTCTTCTGCTACGCTATTCAAGGGAAACAAGAGACGGAGGACTACCGCAAGAAGGTGGCGTATCATGGCGATAGAACCGACATCAATGATTTCCTTCATGACAACTCGCCTTACCTCGCCAACTACGTGCGTCCGCGACTTCTTGGAACCCCAGACTTGAACTCAGAGTCCACGCCTTTGAAAGAAGGCACTCCGGATGAAGTTGTAAATGAAGAGGAGGAAGAGTCCCACACGGAGGACGTAGGTGACAAAGAGAATACCGACCTTGGGATTGACGAGTTTGGATCAAATAATGAAATCCTTGGACGTGAAGATTTGGATGTCCTGGCGCAAGGCTTCCAGGTGCAAAATCAGACAGTTGAGGAGGCCAGGGTGAAGGACAAAGGCAAGGAACCCGTCCGAGAATTTGTCGATTTGGAGGGCAGCGATGTAGACACCTACTCCGACCTCGAAGATTTTGACTACGGCGGGCCTGAAGAGAATGTGGTTGGGCCCTCTGGTGCTAACAAGTCTTCGGGTGCTTCGGGGTCGAATCCACCGTCTGGGACAGTTGTCGACTCCGAGGAACTAGAGGCAGGTGACCCGTTAGTGCTCGTGTCTGTGAAGACGGAGAAGAAGGACTTCTGGGCTCAACGAAATAAGGAGTTGGCTGAGAAGAGGGAAGCTGAGAGGCTTGAGAGAAAGCGGGTGAGGCTGGTGGAAGAAAAGAATAAAAGGCAAGCGGAAGAAATTGAACTGCTTAAGCAGCAGCTTGCGGCTTCTTCGCAAGGCCATTCACTATCACAGCAGGGAAGCAGCAGTGTGCAGGGTGTTGGGGACTCCTCTCAAGCATCCATTTTGCAGGCCCCGATGCCTAGCACCAAGGGTGATCTTCGGCACGAAGATAACTTGGTCCTGGTTCCTTCTCATTTTGAGGAAGTGACTCTACCAAAGCCCATCCAAGCAGAGGATCCAGAATCCTTGGATCCCGCAGAGGCGACTGTATCTTGCCCTCTCGCCGTGGGAAATGAGCCGAGTCTCCCAGTTGAGATGCCGTGTCTTGCTACCGCCCCGCAAGGATCCCCCACGACTCAGGACTATCCCCGAGTCGAGGATAACTCACAACAGTCCACTGGCGTGGAATTGCAACCACAAATTATTCCGGAGACGCAGGAGGGGGATGTCAATGTCGATTCCGTCGTCCCTTCAAAGTCACCGCTAGTTCCACAGGGTGCATGGGAAATGGAGAACCCTCCGGATGACGACGACGAGACTTTGGACTACGGGGAGTATAATAACGAAGCTGAGGCCATGGAGACGGATCAGGTACAGACTCCTCAATCTTCAGACCCTTACGATTATTCTTAAGTCATAGAATTACCCCTGCGATGGATGTTTGATGTAGATACCATCTTCTTGTCATTTACAAGTCAGAGACACTTAATTGTGTCCGTTCATTCTGCCTTTCAGGGGGGAGTGAACAGTCTCTGATTGTGTGGCGTCGACAATCTGCGCACATGTGACCTGTTTTAGCACAGTGTAGAGTTCGAATCGGAGAGTAGTGGGGACTTGTGCATAGTCGGCTAGTGATCAGCAAACGATCTTCCGTTTGTATCATATAATATTTTGAAATAAATATTAGCAATTCATATTCAATGGACTCGTGTCTAATGAATTGACTTTGTCGATGTTTGTGATTAGCTTGAAAATATTAGAAGTGTGCACCGTCCGAAAGCACTCAAACAATCACTTAACGGAGGGGTTCTGGAATCGCTTAGTGGAAATCTCTGCTTATCGCCGTTTTATGGCTCTGATGATTCTGCGTTTCAACAGGTAACGACAACTCTCTTGTGTTATGTTTGCATCAGGTAGTACAGGGTGGGAGCGGAGAGAGTGTGCCGCGGAGAGTATTCTCGGTAGTGGTCAAACCGCAAGAGAAGTGGTTGAACATTGTGCTCGACCTGAACGGGGTGCTCTACGAGTGCATAAATAAGTCGCAGTATACGGGTAAAAGGAAATACGAGGTCCACGATAATGAATTTAGCGATAAACATCCCACCGTGGTCGGTAACAAAGCTGTCTTTGTTCGTCCAGGCTTGAGGGAATTCCTAGACGAAGTCATCAATGTCGCTAATCGCGTTGTAGTTTGGAGCTCAATGATAAAGAAGAACGTGGAGCCCGTGGCAGGATTCCTGTTCCAGAATTGTACTAAGTTTCCCTTCGACATTCTAGGACAAGAGAAGTGTAGGATGCTTGAGACCTCGAAGAAAAAATTCCTTAATCAAGGGACTGATCCGTTTAAGTCGTTATTACTCAAAGTGCTTGGGGATCACTTGTTCATAGACCCCGAGGATCCTACATCATTTAACATGGACAACACGATTCTCATAGACGACTCCCCCTTAAAGAGTGTCCTCAATGAGAACGGGAACGCCATATATCTAGAGAGCTGGAATCATTACATGCGTAATGATAAGGTCCTGTTAGAAGTGCTCATGCCATGGCTAACACAACTCCACGAGGACTGTCCACCAGGGCGCTTGCGGGACTATGTAGACTCAAACCGGATTGGCGAGAGTCCCGTGACGGAATCCTCGTATAGAATTGATCTACTTTTTGACGGGTTGAAGGCATCCGCCGCATATTTAGGGTGGCGTTTCGTCCTGCCCGGATTGAATTTAGTGATTGAGGCCGAGGCCGAGAGCAATATCAAGGAAAATACTTTTCATGTGTCAACGTAGACTCTAGGATGCGTTGTACAGTTTCAGAATTCGAGTTTTTTGTAATATTTCGTTCTTATGTATCATTAAAGTTTTAAGATTTGATTTCAACATGTGGCGTCTTTGTCTATGGCACACTGTTTTCTTGCATTACTATGATGTTTGTATTGCAATGTTTTCAATTATCCTTGGTCCGAAGTTAAATGTGTGGGGCTGCTATATAATTTGGGGTGGCTTCAGTTTGGAGGATTCTTTAAGTACATACTCCAGAGGGAAGAACCTATGACAAGAAGCCTCCTGTCTGGATCGGAGGCATCACTCTCGAGGAGGTCAGGCTCAGAAGGGGGGAGCTTTTTGGCCTCATCGCATTCGATGCCTTTTGTTTTCGGCTCCGCTACGGATGCTGCATCTGCGGCTGTAGACTTTTCAAGGGGAAATGTGGAGGAAGGCGTCGTCGACAGCCTGCCCAGTCGGGGACCGCCGAAGACCCCAGTTTGCTCGCCGTCGCCAATGAAGTGGAAAGACTCAACACCAAGCCGACTTCGCTCCCAGTCCCCAGCTCCCCGTACCCCAAATACGCCGCACCGAAAACTGTACGGGGGTGACGAAACACTAATCCTCCTTGATGATGGAGTACTGAAACCACTCAAGGTAGGGCATGACTCTCTTCAAAAGAGCGACCCCGGACCAGATTTGAGCAGAGGAGATCGAAAAAGAAAGCTTGAATTCGATGCTTGGACTGGAAGTCAAAGTATGCAACTTCTGGGCATCGTCGACTCTCAGTCCGCTAATCCTGTGGGAGACGGTTCCTTGCCTTCTCCTACACCTATTTTGTGCAGAGCGGTCCTTAATGAGCTTCAACTGCCCAACGCCTCAAAATCAGCTGCATTTCTAGACCCATTAGTACACATTGTCCATAGATCGCTATCAAGGCCACCTACTCGAAGCTGTACATCTCTTTCCAGCGATGAAATTTATTCTCGAATCGAATGCAAGCGGAGAAGAGAGGTGAAGGACGTACTGAAGCTCGGGGGGTTTAGCTCCCCCCGGAACACAACTGAGTACGTGAAGTCTACTCGGCGCGAGGATATTCTTAGAGGATATGCCAAGCAAAAAGTGCTGGAGGCAGTGAAAGAGGCGAGGGAAGCCTCCAAGACCGGTTCTTCCACTAAGAACCATGGTTAGTATAGTCGTTCACATTCACAAAGGAAATGCCTTTGCGAAATTGTCGTTACTATTAATAGAGTAGTCATTGCCGTATAAGGATTGACCATTTTTAGCAATGTAGAGTGCTTTGTCAGTGCATATTCGCCTCTACAATTTTACACCCGGTCATTCCGAATACACTACAATTCATTTTTCTATAATTGAAGTAATCATATAGGCACGTGAGATAATTGATTCTTGTGTACATGGGTTCTCAAGTAAGTTCATCACGTTTAATGTAAATTGACCCAATTTCAGTACCCCATATTTTGTGGCCTAGTCATCGTGTGGTATTGACCTACAAATCATGTTGTGTTTTGAAAATGTAACACATTTCAATCTTGCTTTGACCTGCTCATTTATAATCTATTGATTTAGTGTGCCTATATTTATCCATGCCTTAAAAAACTTATCTTTGAACCGAGGAGCCTCAAGGTCTAAACTTCACCAGTTTCTCTCATTTTAATGAATATGGCCTTTGTGTAGTAATAGTGGTTATGAATCCAAATAGGGAATCAAAGAAGAGGAAGTTCAGTAGAGATGCTTGTCCTTGTGTGTAGTCTTCAATGCATTTATTGGATATAATCCAAGTGGGGACAGTTTGATGATTTTATAAAGTTAGATCAAGACATTTAAAGTCTGATTTTTGTCTTTGAATTTCAAATGTTGTTAATGTTAAAAGGCCAAATAGGAATGAATTATGTCAAACTATACATGATGAGAGAATAAGTGTTAGTGATTACAAGAAGAAGTATAAGTTCTACTGTCAGACAAATTAATTGAAGGCAACAAGTATGCTGCAAGATTCTAAACCGAATTGGAATATAAAGGTGCAGCATTGGAACAAAGAGTGAGTGGTTGGATTGGATTTGTTCAAGCTAGAGATATAAAGACCAATTTAGATAACCAAGTCAGAATCAGTAAAGCCAATTTGAAAAGATAAATTATATGTTGCAAAGCCAACTTGGAGAAGGTTTAAATGAAGGACAAGATTAAAGTGATAAAGAAATTGGCTAAAAGCTTAAAGAAACATAGATGTCAAAACAACATTTTTGAAGGTTTAGATTTTTACAAGATTTCCGTCATGTTATTGTCGTGTTGACGATTTTGACGGACAAGCTGTTGACGGGAAATTTAAGTTGTCCAAATTTTTTATTTTATTTTATTTTCAAGATCTTGACGGACGCTGGATTGAATCTTGACAATTTGTTGGTTTGATGAACATTCAAACGTGACATGAGGCTGAAAACCTTGATAGGAAAGCAATTGCTACAATGGCTAAATTGCATTCTTAAAAGTGTTCTCTAGTCATACTTTGAATGGAGTAAAGTATTTCTTTAGAATATTTGTGCAGGCTATCCTATTGTTGTAGGATTCATTCTTCCAAATAGGACATGGTAAATTGAAACGTAAAGCTCTATTTATTCATAGCTTAAAACCTTTTAAAGAGATTTGAGGGGAGTTTCTAGAGAGCTTGCATGACGACTATATGGAGCACACCATTCTACTTGAGTCCCTTGATTCTAGAAGTTTTAGTGTTCTTGAGGGAGAGAGCAAATACAATAGATGTGGTTTGAAAGTTTTTGGAGTGCATAAGCTTAAGACAAGCCAAAAACAAGTTTAGTCACCCTTTTTCTTTCATTGCTTCTAAAGCAATGAGAGCGATTGCAATGATTTGTACTCCTCACTCTTGTGAAATGACTTCACCAAAGTATATTCTATTTACTTTTAAAAAAAATTATTTTTCATTGAATTGATTAATAATGTTGTAATAATGAAGTGATTAATTGAATGTTTGGATGACAAGATTTCGTCATGTCATGTCACTTTTGACAAATAGGCTGTCGACGTGCCATTCAAGCTATCCAACAATTTTATTTTATTTTCAGGATCTCAATGGATGTTGGGTTGAAGCCTAATGATTTGTCAGTTTGACGGACATCCAGACGTGACATAATGCTGAAACCCTCAATAGGAAAGCAATTGTTACGTCGGCTAAGTTGCATTCTTTTTATCCTTGTCTTTTATGTATGGAGGATATTTTGTTAACTAGAATTAACTTTTTTAATAATCAAATGACTCTAAAATCAATTATGTAATTGTTTTTTCTACGCCTCCCTTAGGTTCTTTTATTCTTTATTTGGATGTTGAGTTTTTGAAGTCTAAAGGTCTTTACTTGTGTCAAGTTTGCTATATTCTTATTATTTAAATCAAAACTTGGTGAGTGTAAGTCCTCTTTGATATCTACAATAGACAACATTATTGGCAAACTAACCACATATGAATGTTTCCTCTGTGAAAAACAATTGGTAATCATCTACACTATCATAGATAACTCTTTCATTTGTACAGTCAAAGTAATAAGACATGCTGTGATATTTTCTTTGCCATTGGACTAATCAATCAAATGGACTTTTATCGATAGCTTACCTTAATGACTCATTTCATTTTCTAAGTGTTCCATTTTGTTGGTTCCTTTGCAACTTTCTTCTACCAAAAATTCATTACACATGAGAGGTGAACTCATTTTAAGTACAATGACACTTCATGTTTGACAATCCAAAGCCATGTGACTCTCCTAACATGATTGCTACCCAACATGAGACGTATCAATTGTCATTCTTGGTTTCCATTTCATGCAAGAAAGGATATCACCAACTCATTAATATTGACTTACATTAATCCCTAAAAGACCAAGAGTCCCCCTTGGGGACTTTGAGGAGATCGGGCAAGTTCCTATGAACTCAGTTTTTGGTGAAATTTTTGATAAGATTGAAAAACTTATAGCTTTGTGGGAATATAATTTTCATTCCAGTCAGTGCCTAGGAGTTTGGGGAGTTCACTTAGAACATCCATTAGATACCACGTGTAAACAAAATTTTGGGCCCCCTGTATACTTTTTGAATTTTAAATAAAACAAAACAAAACAAAAATAAATATGAATAGATTTTCCTACTTTGAAAGTTAATGTTTTGAATTTTTGATATTTTTATTTATTAATAATAGTTAGTTACAAATTTTTGAAGTAAAAAGATACATTGTAGAACTAAAAAACAACTTTCACACCCTTTTATTATACAAGAAAAAAATTTCTAAAAAAGAAACTAAAAATTCTAAAAATAACTCTTTATTGAAAGCTCATTTTGAATTGAATATTGATTCAATGGTCATCTAAATGTGTTCTCTATAATTATTTGAGTTGAGAAACATGCCATTTTTGTTCATTTTCAACCTCTTCTAGAAATCATTTCACATTTTATTTGAGTTGAAAATTTTGGCAATAGAAATTGTAGACTGATTTTTATTATGGATGAACCATTAATAAATTCCTATAGTTTAAGTTTGTTCTCAGGAAGATATGGATTCACCCTAGGTAATTCCTAAGGAGAACTAAATTAACCCCAAGTTGTATACAATTGAAGGATTTGGAAATATTTCACTTTGACTCATACAATAAATAAAGCCATGTTTATTATAATTATAATCAAGGTTGAAAACTTATCAATTGTATGTAAATCTATCAATTCAGCTTTGTCCGTTGGCTCCCTTGTCAACCTCACCAATTGGCTGGTACAATCTCTATTGATCTTCTTACTTCTCCATTTGCTCAGCATCTTCAATTGATTCTTCCACATCGACCAATTGCTAATCACAGGTTATACGTTTCATTAACTATTGATTTTCTTTGGCACTGGTTAACTCTGATTTTATTCCAATTGGGCTTTTGATAATGTTTTTTTTTTTTTTTTACACTCAGGCTTTAAATAGTCCAATTGATTACAAAATTTACATTTCCTTTTATTCAATTTAGACAACTCTTGATTTGCTTAAATTATATCACTCATTTTTCAGTTCTATTGATCCCAGTCTATAGATTCACTCTTCATATATTTTAAATCACATTGTTCCTATAGATTAATTTCCTAGTTCACATCATAAAACACTCAATAGCATCATGTTCATACACCATTGACACATACCATGCAACTAGTCCATACACAATTGATCAAACAATTAAAACCAAATACAACCAAGTGTTCACATTCAGTCACAACAATAAAAATTCCTCACAGGATTAAATCCATAGACACAACACTCATCACAACCATACAATCACAACGAACACACACACTTGAACTCCAGATTTCCATTCAAATTTAGCATTATATTTCACCGCAAATTTACAATTGTTTTTCACTCCTTCACCATCTCACTACGTTAACATCAATCAATCCAGCATATTTACAAAATTAAATACTAACACCAACGCAATAGAACTAACTCCTCACCACATTTAATTCATGAGATAAACTACATCAATTATTCACTCACACATTGCCGGCCACCACCATGCAAGAGCTTTGGATTCTCTTCCAAAAATTGAATTCTACAATCGAAAAATGAACTTCAACCGCTTCACAAGGCAGTTTCCAACCACCACAAAAGCTCACACCCCATTCATCCATTTCTATACATCCATTGATAAGATTCAATAGTAAAGTCCTTGCTAACTGGTAATAACCAAGTATTAACAACTTAAGTGCCATAGTACTATGGAAAATTGGAAAATTAACGAAATTAAAGCTATTGCGCACTTCTTCTCTATAGATTCTAATACTACAAAAACCTATAGTCATTATTAAACAATGCTCAGAATTTTAGGTTGAAATTATAGTTTATTTGAAACCACTTGTTCACACGTGGTTTGTTGTAGTAGAACTAAGTGCACCCCCCGAGCCTAGGAGCAAAATTTATGCCATCGTTATTGTAATTTCCACGTTGCTTGGCAAAAAAAAAATCCACAAACACTAGAAATAATTTTCTTTAAATTTTTTTCTTATATATCTTCTTTTTATCTATATGAAAATCTTTGATTCATTCCGTTTGGATTAGTGATGTGAAAGTTATGAACAATCTTGTTTTTTGGGCAATCTAAACATCTTTTAGAAAAAGTAACTTATAGGATTCATTTCTGAATGCAATTCTCTCAATACATAAAAAAAAAATATTTGACAAGGTAAAGTTTGCTTATTAGAACAATTTCACCATTGGAATTACTGTATTTCAATCCCATCTTAGAGTTATTAACAATTTAGTTTTTCTTTCAATCCTGGACCTACTTCTACTTAATAATTTTTTAAGGATTGAAAATCAAGCTTTTTCTTTGGAAATTTTTTCCTAGACTTTCAACTCAGTTCTTCAACACAATATTTTAAATTCAAAATCCATAGTTTCAAATAAAATCTACCAATGGTGGTCAAAGGCATCTAATATTTCAAACCAATATTCAAAAATAAAAGAAAATTTGTAACTTTGAAAGCTAATATCTTTCAATCTATACAATCAAACTTCATGAAATTTTTACCATATGATTTCAAACAAGTAAATTACAAGATTCTATGGTTAGATTCTTAAAAAAAAAAATTTGATTTTTTTGAGTAAATGCAAAAGAAATGGCAATTTTGAGTGATTTTTGACAGAAAAATGGCATTGGTCCTTTAGAGGTTAACAAATGCTTGCACAACTCAAAAGGGGGGCATTAACTTGTCTATTATAATATTGACATCAATTTATAAGTGAAGATCCATGTCAATATACATAGAAGACTTACAAACACTCATTAATACCACTATCAATTATAAGCTCAAAACAATCACAAAAAGATGTACCACAAATCAACATATCACAAAAAGTAGTTCTATCAATCTAATTCACCAATTAGTACAATGTGTTTAGAATTTTAATTAATGCAATTTCATTTTGTCTTTATGAGAGGGTCTAATGTAATAGGGGAACAATTTCAATCTCAACTAATTTCATCCACCCACTCAAGTGGCTAAGAAGAAGGTCATTAGATCCCAAGTTGGGCTACAAGATTATGAATGGGTTTGAGTCACTAAGTCCCTCCATGTTTTTTCCAACATGTGACTTCATATTAAATTTAAGCATTGAAGAAATTTGATTATCAAGCAAATGAGCAACCAAAGTCTCACAAAATTGACATGTATTGATCTCCTTATCCTTCTCAATTGTGACCAACCTTGCTCCACAATATTGTTGCTTGATGATCTAAAGATGAAGAGTGAAGCAATTGTCCACATTTGTCTGAAGGTAGAATTGAAAAAACAAGACCCCTAAAACATCTATAAGTTCACAATCATGAAACTAGCCATCAAGTAATAAGTGCCATCCATCCATCATTTTTACAGTATGGATGAGGTCAATTTGCACACTGATGCAAAATGCTAATGCTTTTGATGCATCAATTAAGTCCATGATGCAATCTTAGATGATACAAAAAGAGTGGTCATCAACTATATATGTGAAGAATTTGAATCCTTTGGAGTACTATGTCCATGGTTCATTATAGAGATTGTAAAGCTCTAACCCACAAATTTTTACAATTTTTTTAGCATAGTCTCACTCAAAGGCAAGTCCATATTGAGTAAATTTGATCAAAAATTAGACATACCCTAGCAAAGGAATTATACAAAGTAAAACAACCAACTTTGTACCATCACAAAGAACAACCAAGTTGGTAAGTGCATGAAGATCTTTTGAAGAATAGTTGTGCATGCATCTTGACTCTAAGTTTGTGGTTTAGGACCAACACCTATATGAGAGGCTTTAAAACAAAAATCCAATGAGTAGACACATTTCTCAAATCCTAAGCCCTTCAATTTCAATGAGCTTAGCAGCTCTAATGAACTCTAGATGTCTCTTAGAAGGGACCATGAAGTAAGAATGAAGAGACTGGCATAAGGACTCTAACTTGTAAACAATTGATAAATTTGATGTCTCAACTGCTAAGTAAGAGCAAATGCACCATATAATGTACTACTATTAATTAAGAAGCATCTTGCTCTATTAGTTGGACAATGATTTCATTTGTGTAGCCTCAGAGTGTGTCTATACCATCAACACCAAAGCCTACACAATAAGAGCACCGTGTTGTTTTTTACAGTTTTTTTTTGGACATCCACCTGTTTTTATATTAAAATTAACTTCAAACATAACATCTTGATGTTACGTTTCATCACCTACAAATTCTCAAATTTTTACGAGAAAGTGTGGTTGGTTACAAAAAGATTTAGAGATCAAGGTGAGAAGAAGGTTGGAATATAAAGAAGTTAGCTACTCCACATAAGAAACCATAATTTTTTTATTACAATTTCCACAATGTGATTTGAGAATTTGATAGTGCTTTAGAGAGAGCAATGAACATAAAATTCAATCAATGCCTTTGAGATCATCTAAGTATTGGGTTAAAATCTACAAAAGAGCCACACAATCTAACAAAACTCCGATATGAAGCTTCATGCCTAAGTTACTACAACTATGGTTGAATTGCCCATTACCAACTAGACATCCATATCCAACATGTAGGGTGCTTCTATTTCCAACACAAATTGGAATAGTTTTTCAATCATAGTTTGGAATTTTTTTGGCAAGGTTGAGACTATAAAGTCATAACACATATCCTGATGTAGTAAGCAAGAAGATAGGAAGTAGTGAGCAGGAAAGTAGTTATGGAATGATTGGAATTGGAAGATTCTATATATTGGGTATAGATTGAGGCCAACTTTTAGCTTCCAAAATTCATAGTAATTTGAATTTAAAGATTTGAAAAAAAACCCTGACAATGCTCGTCATTTCTATCTTTCTATAAGGCAGTAAATTTCCATTGCCTTCTATTGCTTCAAAACATATGCAAAATTGCTTAAAACACCGAATTAGACATTCTTGCACTTGGGGGGTGCGACATTGCACTTGGCTAGTACGGCATCAAAAATGGACAATCTCAAATGTTGTGGGGGGGAGCGATTATTGCAAACATCGTTTGCTCTGAGTAGGAGAAATTGCTTGGTGAAAAGTTGTCAAACACTCCATTTTTTATAATTACTTCATAAAAACCTTACACACTTTTCACTCCACACTACTTTTAAGACTTATTAGTCTACGCTTCACACTCAAGTACTTCTACATACCTACAACTACAAATACGTCGAACAACACTGTATAATATCATATCTCACTAGTACCTATTCAAATCATTTTGCAGACGTTCGTCATCTAGGTTCTCCATCTGCATTGCCATGTACTCGAGAAGATGTGCTTTAGCCTCTGCTGGAATGATCACTGTCTCCTCTGTATTCACGCCATACATTGTAATTTTGGAACCTATAACATGACCACTTCTCCCTCGACGAAGGACATCCGTCCATGAATATATAGCGGCTTTCTTCTCGGTCCAGCCCAACATCTCACCAGACGGTTCCCACGTTGACTCCATACAGTTCGTGTACCTCACTCGGTTACTACCCGCTTCATCATGTGCTCCAAGTCTCATAGTAGGCCAATACCACAGGACCTTCATTTTTGAGGCCCATGTCCCCTGACCGAATTCGAGCACCTTTCCTAAAAAAAAAAGGTACTCTTCCTCTTACTTCCGCTAGTTCTACGGTAAGGGCTACGTACTGCCTTACAACAACGTCATTCTCTGGATTGAATGGAGGAAACGGATCTTCCTCTGCATCTTGTCGTACCTCTGGTACAACTGCATTCCTTCTGCCTCGAATCCTTCCCCCAGTCACTCTTTGTGATGTTGCTTGTACAGGTCTATCTCTGCGAGGTCCGAAATACCCCCTCCTCTCAGGATTTGGCATTGTCGCCATAATCCTATCAACGACTGCACTCTTCATCGTCTTTCCATCCTCATCAGCAACTGCACTTGGAATTGTAACTCCTTCCATGTCAGGAACAATTCCATCATCCCTGTTCTGGTTCAAAACATCGTTGGGCCAAAATGGTAAATCACGGACGCCTTCCCTATTTCTTTGTGGAAATTCCTCCAAATACTCCTTGAACTGTTCTATTTCGTCCACCACTTCCATGTTCCTGATCGGGTTGAAGCCTCTGTCTATCATCTTCTTCTTGTATGCAATGAACTCGTCCAATGCTTTCAATTCCCTCTGATCAGCTGCAAACATCTCTGTGAGGTCCGGTTTCTCTGCTACGCTAGGCAATGAGTTCAGACACAAATGCCCTCTCGCTGGGCCCCACTCATCAGTGCAAAAATGCTTGTGTTGCACACGGACCAACCCATTTTCCACGTAAAACCTCATATGATGTGGAAATGTGATGCCCGTCAGTGATTCCCCTCCTCGTAGTAAATGGGGTGTGATAAATGCCTTCCAGTCGCGAACGTGCTCAAGCTTGCGAGCACTTACAAAAGCCTCTGTGTACGACGTTCCCTTCTCCACCAGCTGCAACATCTCTGTCAAAGTGTCTATGTCTCTCCTCTTCAGTACGTTCGAAATCACACTGAACCTCTGATCGATGTCCTCATGTGTGTGGCCCACTATCAAAAAACAAAGATGCACTTCCTTGAAGAAACCAAGCCCCACTAGTGCAGCACACATGGCAAACATGTAAGCATTCTTGTTCTCCCTCGTGGTGTTATCCGCTTGAATCCTCAATGTCGGTGGCAATGACCCCTTCCTTCGCTTCACGTCGCATATGACGTTCATCACCGACGTGACGACTTGATTGCTATCATGCTTGTGGTGAGCATCTATCCACACGTCCGCATACAGGCCGATACCATGTACAAGTACACCACACAAATGAGTCTTCACAAACCGAGATTCGATGTTCTTCACAGTCTGCCTCATCTTCGGTATCATGGTCGTATTCTGATCCATACCGTCAACAATCAAACACATAAAAAAAGTCCGGAGTGATCATCGCGGACCTCTTGAACAACCAATAATCTCGCCTCTCTTCCATTTGAAATCGAATGTGCAGCACGTACAGCTATTTTATCTTCACCTTTGCGACTGCATTTGTTGTAGATTCCATCCCACACTTATACTCCCAACAATGATAACACTTTGAAAACCGGGAAAAAGGTGGAATTTGCACATGCGGAAATTCCTTCCGCCAAAGCCGACGAAATGAAGACATTGACAACTCCGACCCGTCCACTAGTTTCTTCACTTCTTCGTTCACATACTGAAAAACATCCAACTTGCTGGTATTCATTGGCAACAAAATCAACGAGAAAACCGCACTGTCCATTTTCCTGCGAATCGATCGATGGGGCTGTTGACAACCGGCTTCGTTGAAAAAAACATTGAGGCTTTCCCTAGCTGCAGACATTTTTGCACTTTCCTTGTACTGACACCTGTTTCCATGAACGGCTGCCACTCTGCCATATACAGCATGTGCTGTCTTCAATTGCTTCAAACGCCTTTGAGAATAACCCAACGCAGTGGCGTAGCATGCATTGCACACGACCCTACCATCTAGTTTTGTCACGTACTTGTCTCTTGTAGGACCCTCCGTACGAGTGTAAAAGGCATTAAGCATTTGCATTATTGTGAGCTCCCAATTTGTCACTTGGGACTCGTAGAATTATTTTTTTGGAAATTTGCAATTTAAAGTTAAGAAAAATATACAAAAAGCCATAAAAAGAGTGTAGAACCAAAATAGGGTTGTAACACACCCATTATAGTATTTGGTCTAGATTTGTGTTTAGACTTAGAATCCCACCAATCCGGGCCCAAAAATAGGTAGAAAGAACGAAACGGGTGGCTTTGTAGGATTCAAGTCACATAGGCCCAAAAGGGCTAAATCCCACCATGAATGTGGCAATTCATGGCTAAGTCGGTCCGAGGGATCTACAACGAGGCCACTAGGTCGGGTCCTAGAGTTAGGTTTAGAAATACACCAAAACCCCGATTGTTAGCATGCAGGAACCACTAACGCAAGACCGGGCCCGTGGAGGAATCCACAGCCTAAGGATGGTGTCCTAGGGTAAATCCCATGCCAGGAGTCCAACGACAAAATCGATTCGCCAAGATTCCCCTATCTGCAAAAGATTCCCGCATCATCGATAAGCTCAAGGAGATGACCAATTCATCTCCACTGACCAATTGTGCCAGGTACGGAAACGCACCTGCACATCTTTCATGTGACCCCATGAGAGGTCCTATGGAAAATCCGGTCATCTTCCGACTTGCAGAAGAACCTTTTGCGGGTGGTCAACCCTGGTAACCTCCAACAGGAATTTCATGGAAATTACCCAGGTTGCCAGAAAATCTCACTAAAAATTGGACTAGCTTGTTTTATGTTAATAATGCGCTCCGTGAAGTTTCGCGACATTCCGATAGCGGCAAGTACCCGAACCGGCGAGATTCTTCGAGAATTAATCACGTGGCGGGGTCCCCGCCACGTTGACCGGCATTCCGGGACCATACGACGGCGGAACAAAGTCAACCAAGAGTCTTTTCCGACTCCCTCACACCTACCGGAGACCCTAAGCTGTTTACATTTCTCAAAATAGAAGAACCCCAATATCTAGGATTTTACCACGGTTTAGTTTTTTAAACTAAATTAGCCTACGAGGGTTTTTTGTCCTCAGTACGGGGGGTAGGGGGTCTTGGACTAAACACGGCAATCTGGAGCCAATGGCGCAATCCGTTTGACGATTGGAGTAACTCTCCAAAAGTGAGGAGGTTGGTCCAGCGTAGATAGGTAAAAGTAGTTTTTTAGGGATTAGGATGAAAATCTTTGAAGATGAGGATGAAAATCCAAGTTGATAAGGTTACTTTAGAACTCTTGAGGGGAAGGTGGGGCCTTGGAAACCTATTTAAGGTCCCCATTTTTCTCTCAAGAACACCCCCTTCATTTTGTTGTTGGGTCTGTGGGTCCAAGTTATTTTGGATATTTTGGCATTTGAAGCCAAAAACCTCTACGGTGTTTTTTGAGCTCTTTTTGAGCTCCATTGTTGTTAAAATTCAAGCTTTCAAGCTCCTTGGGAGTCCTTCCATCTTTTGTGTGTGTCATTTGATTATTCCGTCTTTCCATACTAACATCCTTTGTGAGGTATCGTTGGATTTTGTGGTACTAATCCTAAGGATACCCCCCACCGTACCTTGGCGATGCTGCTTTGGGGGGCCTTTAGAGTGTGAGTCATTTGCTTTCCTCATTATACTAACTCGGGTGTCTCTTAAGTCGAGTTCTTGCCTTCTACTAACATTTACCTTGTTGAGTGGAGCCTCCTACGGGACGGCGAAGCTTTGACTCCGTTGCATGTTTCCTCTTTAGTGTTTTTCATTCTACCCTCTTCTAAAAGCTCCCGTGTTGTGTGGACCCCTCTCCGGGATGGTGAAGCTTTGAACCCCTTATTTGTGTGTCTTCTTTAAGTGTATCTTTTCCCTCTTCTCAAGTTTCCTTTGTTGTAAGGAACCCCCTCTGAGACGGCGAAGCTTTGAACCCCCCAATATCTCAAGGTCCTAAGTGGTGTGTCAAAAATCTAGAAAACGGCGGAGCTTTGAACCTTAGGAGTGTAGGAGTCCTAAATTTGGTGTCAAATCCAAAAATACGGCAAAGCTTCAAAACCCCCTTGGTCCCCACTCCAAAGTTTAGTTTCCAAAAGAAGCTTGGAAATTTTTAAAGTTTAGCCTCCAAAAGTAGGACTTAGTTAGGCAAGTTCCCCTGTCCAGTGGTAATAGAGACGAACCATTTCCCAGTCTAGGTGGAGTCTTGTCATCCCCAACTTTAAGTCCAAAAAGTTAGTGTAGTCATGTTAAACGTTCCAATACTCCCCGTGTATTTTAACAAGTCCACCTTAAGTGTGAATTTCTGTCAAACGAAACAAAAGTTGAAGCCAGCCCAAGACCCAAGCCAGCCCAAAACAAAAAACAACCAGGAAGGGTCCCGGCCAGCCTGAGTCCAGAACCAGCAAACCGAGAGTCAGCAGCCCGAGAGCCAGCAACCGAGAGCCAGCAAACCAGATCCCGGGGGATCAAGGCCCGGGGTGGCCAGCTGACGGAGGGTGACGGGGGGTGACGGGGCCACGTGGCGGCGGGGGAAGCGCTGATCAGATTGGGGTTGAGAGCACAAGGTCTCCGGGGTTGGAATCAGGGACGGGGTTGAGAGCACAGGGGCGGGGGTTGAAAGTCCAGGGAAAGAATACAGGGGCTTGGGTCCAGATTAGTCAAAAGGAGGGGGTTAAGCTAAGTTTTTTTGGGATTTTCTTTCTTTGGGTCTAGTTCCAAAATAGTCTGAACCTAGAAAATAACCGTTATAAACGAAAACACGACAACAAAACTCAAAAAAAAAAAATACAAGAGGGAGGGGGGAGAAATAGAAATAGAGATTGCCACTCCACGTGCCACCTGCACAAACACATCCAATTCAACCTACATCACTACCAAACAAGTCTACAAACAATGAGGAAGAATTAGGTAGAAGGAGAGGTTATAGGAGGGGAAGGAGAGTGACGATAAATAGTGACCTAGGTTAGCTAAGTAGGTGTTAGGAAGGAAATCCCGAGAATTCATCGTAACCATTAGGAGGAGGATTAGGATGACACGAAGACAAGGTTGTGTAAGAGGTTAGGAGGGACATTAAAACTTCTTGGGGTTTGAATCTATAGTTGTAAGACACCCCATCAAAGCTTAGGTAGAATAGTGTTAGTGTAGAAAGAGAAGAAGGGAAAGAAAAGGAGGAGGGAAAGAAAGAGGTTAGATTGCATGGGTCCTAATTTTCGAAACATAAGTGGTGAAATTGGGAAAAGGTCCCACCACCCAAGGGCCACCATGGAATATGGAAATGTACGCACGAATGCGGACGAGCGTATTTCCGACACCGGAAGTGACAAGGTGAGTTCTTGAATCCATACTCGGTGTTGTGTTTTTTCCTCTTTAGCATTGATCTCCTTAATTAGCCCTTTCCACGTGAAAGGTACACCGTGACAAGAAAAGATAAAAATTAGAAATAGAAGATAGAATTTAGAGTTACAATTAGGAGTCAAAATTTAGAGTAAAAATTAGGAGTCAAAATTTAGAGTTAAAAATTAGGAGTAAAAATTTAGAGTTAAAATTAGGAGTCAAAATTTAGAGTTAAAAAATTAGGAGTAAAAATTTTGGGTTAAAATTAGGAGTAAACAATTAGGAGTTAGAATTAGGAGTAAACATTTAGAGTTAAATCTAGGAGTAAAAATTAGGAGTAACCATTTAGAGTTAAATTTAGGAATAAAAACTTAGAGTTATATTTAGAAGTCAGGAATTAAAGGAAATAAACTTAAGCTTAGGGTTAGCCGTAAGGTTGAAACTTCCGGGAGAAGTGTCAACCCTCCAAAAATTAGTATTCAACACTTATGGAAGGAACATAAGGTTCCCGGCTCACATAGTTAAAGACGTTAGAAATGACGCCAACTACCCAGCCAACTCTATACATAGGATAGGCAGTTAAAGAGGTAGGAATTACCAATCACCTTTGCTCATCACAGTCAGCTTGCGAGTTATACATGCAATTCTAGTAGTATTCGCTGCCATCCACGACACTCAGAAAACGTTAGCACAAAAGATCCATTGCTTGGAAGGCACAGTGGACCGCGCTCACAACACCCCCTTATATTTAAAAAGGTGGATAAAGGCATAGAACCTGGTCGGTGTTCGCCCGATTACCAAGGGTGGGTAATCTTGCGCCCACAATTATCCAAGTAGCACGTTCTTTGTACTTCCGTCCCCAAGCCATATATCGTTGGTCCAATACATACTTTGCATCTACATCACGCAAACAATTGCGTTTACATGCTCCCCTTTCCTTCGCACACATAACATTGTCCAGAGTAACTTTCTGACTAGCAGACTCTCCCCTCTCCCGTGGACTTCTCACCCTTGCCCTTCGATTTGCCATTGAATACCGCCTCCTTGGTGTAAGCTCAGATAGTCCTTCTACTCTTGTGAAATCCGAAGTGCTACCTTCAGAGCCTAGCGTCACAGAAGAACTTCTTTCTTCTGTGTTTCTTCCACCTTGACTTGGTGGCGTGCATTCGGAAGTGCTTGGGTTCTCTTCTAAGTCATGAAAATCAAACTATGGTGCTGAAATTGGAGGAAACGATGAATTCTGCCCCCCCATCGAATTTGTTGCCGTCGTTCTCACCTCGTACGGACGTGCAGAACGAACGGAAGCACGACGCCATCGTATAATTTTATCTACACAATCTCCCATAGTCTTCCCTACCAACTCACCAATCCATTATTTTTCTGTACAGCATGTGTGACACGAACCGCAATCTCAAAAGGACGTAATTTCTCTCGATGGAGTTCATCACCGCATGCAAAATTTGTATCCACCACGCCCACCCCCACAACTTGACTTTCGTCTCCAAAAAGTTGAACCATGCCATTGATAGATTGAAAATCTCCATCCGCAGGTGCATGACCTTGTTCTTCAAATAGTCATCCTCGTACCACACGCTCCAATCTGTCCCCTACGCTCCTTCGTTCAGTAGCAACCACTATTGTCGCTACCGCATTGAATACCACTGGGCTTCCAAATGCTTCTACTGCCATTTCTCAATTTCACGCTTGATACATAATAGTCATGTATTTGGTGAAGAGCTTTTGTGATTCACTATCTTCCCAAACCACTATCCTCTCTGTATTTTCATTCACAAAAGACACAATAAAAAAGTGGTCTTCCATAGTTTCCAAATGACAACGACCCCCTCCCCCCGACCTAGGCTACTTTTCAAGACCTCATACAAAAGACTACAAAAAAGAATCCAATGATTTTGTTTCTTTTTTCCCTTCATTTGCTTTAGCAAAGTTTTGTAGATGTACTTGTCCATCGTATTGAAGCACACATTGCACGCTCTTTATACAACTCCCACTTAATGAATTCTTATCAACCTAACTATTTTTAATGTCCATTCCGTTGAACTGCGTAACACAAACACACTACGTATAAAGGACTACATTACTTTTTTACTATATCAGTTATTGATATAGTTTTTTAAATACACAGTTTCTATACTAATATGCTTGTATTTTTAACTACAAACATCATACAATTTCATTGAATCCCTATACATTGGCCACTTCATTGTAAACATGCAAACAACACCATCCCATTACAACTTCTGGTACATGCGTAATCAAATTGATAACATTAATAACATTCGTCATGCTCTCATTCTTTCGGAAGCTTCTCTTATGAAAGTTCAAACCCCACAGACTACATATCTAAATTAATGCATTTGTGAATGCCATATGCCTCTCATAAGAATCATCGGATTGTACACATAATTTAAAGAAATGCCACTGATAAAATACAAAAAGATGAATTCGCACTTTCCATTCTACATGTTTTATGTTTTTTCACAGCAGTGTCAATTAAATTTACTTCTTCAATCCAAAAAGCATAAAATAAACCCTTCAAAGTATTTTAAAACATGAACAGCCTCTTTGGACTTTTTTAGTTCTATCTTTGCATGAATACTGTGAAATGAAAGGTACTCGTTCTATTCTATGTATATAGCTTTTTATATTGTCCTTCCTATTAATATTGCCAATTTTATAGGGATTTTTTGGGTACTACAGTCATACCACACAATCACAAATTTGTTCTAAGTATTCCAATTTTTTCAAAATACATGCAGAAAAGACTACGCACTTACACATACATAAACCTTTGATTTCACAATAATTCATAGAAGAAGCAATACGTACTATTACCACAACAAAAGTATGCAAGAACAGCATATGAAGTTCTCTTGTACAGTCCATTTCCAAAACCTTTAATAAAAAGATTGCAAATTTTTTTCTTTCATATTGCAAAATTATTTTTGTTTTCAACTTTTTTTTAATACATTTAAAAAACTTTGAATGTTTGTATCTCATTCTTTCACACTACACAAATTGCATATTTAATGAATAATGTTGAAGACTTCAACCTACAATAAAGAAAGGAAATTCAATAGAACACACTTTTTACAATCCTCTAAAATTACTTCCTCCATCCAAATACTCTATTCATTTTTGTCTACATTTTTTGTTTATAATAATGTCCGTATTTCACTCCGTAACATTGTCAACAAGTGAGATTAGTTTACAAATTGCTATTTGGAATACAAAAACCCATTTCTAGTAATAGTTCCTCTACCTTCCTTGCAACCATTAATTACATGACAAACAAAATGACTATACAGATCAGTTCATTGTTCATTCATTAATTTCTTATATCTTTGAGTTCTTCCTAGTTTAAGGAGGTGAGATTTTGGAAAGGATGATTTAAGAATTGCACATGGTCTATGGCACATACTAAATGCATAAAAAATGGCAATTTCACACTCAAAAATGAATTGACCAATGGTAGTCCTCTAAAATGCCAAAGAAAAACTAACTCTCAATATTCTAAAACTACAATTCAAATAAGTTGTCATATAGTTTTAATGAATGATAGAAAAACAATGAACTCAAATTCTAGCGGAAAATTGGTTTCTAAAATGTATTATGTGACGTAATCAAAACATTTTGTCAAACATAATGATCATTTTTAAATAGAAGAGGTAATAGAGTAGATGTACTTTTTGAATTCAGTGGTTAAACTAGAATATGAATAAATCAAAAATGGAATTTCCAAAAATAAATCACAGCGGTACAATAGTTCTTGTTCAGTAATTGGACACGTTCCGCTTTCTTCTTAAAACTTGTAAATTCTTCATTCGAAAAGATAATCAGCAAGTTCTTTTTCTGCAATTTCTTTACATTGACTACAGGACAAGACTGTCCACAAACACCTCATTACTAATGTACATAGAAAGCATAAAATCTTTGTAGTTTAAAGGGAATATTTCATTTGAATTTTTATTTATTTTTCACAATTCCAATGGTTTTCTGTGCATTTTTCAACAATCTCCACTTAGGTTTGCAAGTGCCATAACTTGTACATGGAGGCATTGAATGTAATAAAAAAGATATATCCATGACAAGCACTAAATAATTATTATTTTCCAAAAAAATTATTTAATAGTCACTACAACAAAAACAAATCAAAGGAACCTATACACAAACATGTTACATATGAAAGTAGTCCCCTCTTACATCAACCAAACTCTACAAACACTCATTCAACATAGGTCCATTTTATCTTTCTTCAACAATACTTCTTTTCTTATAATATATCTTTACAATTTTTGTAATTCAAAGTACTACTTTGTCCTTCAAGGTTTCACACGAAGAGGGACAATGCCCTCCTTTGAGCTCTTCTGAGTTCACTCAAAAATAATTGAATAACCCAAATTCTAAAATAATATTCAAGGAACAAATTGTAACATCTTACTTTATGCTACATGACCTGTACATCACTTTAATTATCCAAAAAAAACCCACAGAATACTTTGACATCGAAAGATTATGATGTTTGATGAAGAGGGTATTAAAAATGTGGAAATTATTCTGATCTATGTAATCTACTTTGTGAATATCGATTTGAAAATTTGAGTTCAGTAAATACTATGAGGCTCACTAACATAAAAATAAAAACCACAATTCATTCATAGATTCTCAAAATTGTTAAAATTTAAATGCGTTTGTAAGCCACGTTGAACCTATTATTCACGCACATATATGACTTCTAATTGAATTAAACTTCCAAAAAAAAAAGGAATTCATTGAATGCTTACGAACTACTTTGTATATTTTTTTGGCATACACCAAACACGTGTACTCTCAATCTATATAGAACGCCAAAAAATGTTGCTTTCAATATCATAATTTTTCAAAGATTACATAACTTTCATGTGTTCAAAACAACAATGTAAAGACTTGTTATTCAAGTTTGTAAATTTAAGTTTTTCATACTTTAAAATGCAAAATATTTTTTAAGAGTATTTCAATTTTACATTCATGAAACAATATATCATGTTCAATCCAAATAACTTATCATTCATATAGAGTCCCTTCTTCAATTGTAATTCCACAGTGGGTGTTTCATCCACATGTACTTATATCAATTTAAAAAAACCATTATAAGCTATAAGTTTATAAGCAATAACTACAAATACTTTGTTGGAATGAATTCATGGGGTTATTTTCTACCAAAAATTAAAGTAGTCACGAAGCTTATAAGTAATAAAAACAACAACCCTGTTAAACCATTCATGACACATAAAAATATATTTTTCGTCCTTCAATGTACCAATGTTCCAACACTCTACAATGATGGAGGTGGTCTTTTTTATTGTCCACTGCATTTAATCCCTGAATGCCTAAGTCCTGTTCTGAGTTTCTTGGAATTGGCTATATATTAAAAAAGAAGTCAATATTTTAAAAAGTTAAATTTAATTACTTTTTAATTGTGAATTTGTGAATATACAAATTTGAACTAAACATGGTCAAAATCATATAGAGAAAGAAAATATAAAATATCATTTAAAGATTGACATATTATAATGTTTGATCGTGCGAATGTTGGAACTATGAAACTCTTTCGGCTTTCTTTTTCTTTTTCATGAAATCCAAATAACTGGTTACCTAAATAATATAAGCTGAGCAAGCAAACATGCATTGACATCCTCACTAGGCCTTAGTAGGGGTGCATTTTTAAAAATAAAAAAATATTTTGTTCCAATGCAGGGATTATTATTGATGTCATTAGACTTTATAGGGGTTTGTAAGGTAAGAGGTTCTGAAATGGATCGGGTTCTAAAACCAATCAAGCTCTATATGTACATTTTGCACTTCCCGATGTACAAGCGGTGTGTATTTGAGGAGGTGGTCAGTTTTAGAGATTTTAGAAATGCACTTTTCTGCAACTCAAGAAATTCATAACTAATTCCACAAAGATTCAAAAAATATGAAACAACTTGGGTTAGATGCCAATATTTACCGTACTGGTGTGAATAGTGGCTCCAGCTGTCATCCCAATTGTTTGGTCAGCAACCAACTCAATGATAAACCTCTGGAGAAGCACTGCCAAAGCAACCGTCAATTCTAGCATAGCAAATTGGTCACCCACACATTTGCGAGGCGCCACAATGAATGGAATATACCTGCATCCACCACACATGATCACATAACAGGTCTTAGTTTCAGTAGTCAACAAGACGTGATCCTTGGGATCAGTAGGTCATAGCAGTCACTGAATGTATTATGAAAGACAGCCATCTCATAAATATCATCAATTCTAGAACAACAGATTTAGCCCCAAGAAGCCCATATTCATCCTCATGTTCTTTTTAGCAGTTTTGAGTACATTTTATGGAGGTTTTCTATAGTCCAACTATATAGTTATTTTGACCACCACATCATTCACTGTAGTGATGTAAAATTTGGCCACATCCAAATTCTTGATTTTTCAAAATGTAATCATCCAAAACCGACAAACTGAAACGATGAAACCTAGGTCTTCTATGGGATTAGACATTAAGGAAGGAGGCTGTAAAACAGAGCGGACATTAACCTCTGAAGGACCAAACACTGTTTTCTGACAACATAGCGTTTTTGGGCAGCTCCCCACGAATGGAATTTTTATTTTTTTTCTTTGAAATTTTCACAAAAAATGTGCCTGAGGAGTAGCTTTAGGGCCTAACAATTTTCATAACATTTGATCCCATGGTTAAAAAGGTATGGTATGATATGTAGTTTTCATTGCTCGGCGTTCAGCCCGGGCAGAAAAAAAAAATTCTTTAAAAATCTTTTCCTAGAGAAATATAAATTTGAAATTGATTATCTAGATTTATGTGCAGAAGGAAAGCTTTGAATCATTCCACTTTGATTTATGAGATGAAAGTTATGAGGAATTTTAGTTGTGGGTAGTTTGTGGGTAGTTATGGAATCTCTACTCTCAAATAAACTTTGAAGTCCTTTATTTAACTCAATTTTCAATATTTTTGACCAAAAAAATATAAACACAAGGTGTAGATTTTTTATTACAACATTACAATCATTTGGATTGGCATTTTTCAATTCCATAATTAAATCCTAAACAATTTAGTGTTTTGAATCATTTTCTACTTCTTTCTACTTACTATTTTTTTCCTATATGTTGTACATTTCCAAATGATCTGAAATTTTTCAAGCACATACCTAATTGGCTTTGAAGAATGAATCCAAAGAGTTACCACCATTTTTGACATTTTTTCATACAAATGTGACCATGTGAAGTGCAGCTGTCAGGTTTTTCGCAGAGACAAAAAAAGGGTTTTTGTCACTTCAAATGCTAATGTCTTGCAATCTACACGGTGGAAATTTTTGGAATTTTTCCCACATCTTCTCAAACTACTTTAATACAAGATCCTACGGTCACATGTATCCAAAAATGTTTTTTTTCAAAAATTTCGTAATTGTACTAAACATGGCAGTTCGGGAGCGTTTTTTGTGAAAAAAAATTCAAAAACCTTTAGAGGTTAAGAATGGACCCTATAAATGGCCGTGAAATGGACATGAGATGGTTGTGAAATGCACTAGTACATTCATTGAATGAATCAAGAAAAAA
The DNA here is from genome assembly GCA_951230915.1 of Antitrichia curtipendula. NCBI lineage: Eukaryota > Viridiplantae > Streptophyta > Bryopsida > Hypnales > Leucodontaceae > Antitrichia > Antitrichia curtipendula. The sequence continues at coordinate 48,431,481 of OX579633.1, read as the reverse complement.
GTCTAATTACTTGCAAGAGCCAATCATTCTCTTCGCTTTTTCCATTTTTATTTAGAATTGCAAGTGAACCGTTTATGAAAGACCTAGGGTCACAAATAGGGACCTATGACCCAACTTGTTTGAAAATTCATAAGTAATTCTAAAACGATTGGAAAAATACAAAACCACTTGGGTTAAATTCGTCATCAATTTCTCTAGGGGCTTGTCAATGAAGACTGAAATGCATAGCACTTTATATGTCACTTTTCTAGTTAGCCTGTGCCAGATTTCCGATGTGCACTACTCAAAGTTATTATATCTGTTAGTTCGCCTTACATTTTACTTTGTCCCGAGAAAGATGGATTGTGATAACTTAAGGAAGTACCCTATGCACGTGTCAGATTTGTTAAAAATTAATTCAAAATAAAAAAAAATATGACATGTAATGAAAATTTCAAAAATTAGAACGTGGCGTATTTGAAATCTAAAGAAATCTAAATGAAAATAATTTGAAATGTAAGGTCAGTAGTTCCAAAGCTGTAGGAGGGATGACAGCTACAAACCTTCATTGTAATGTAAAGCTTACTTTTGTTAGATGTTTTGTCAAGGATGTGTCACCCTACTATTACAAGATCCGACGTCAATCAAGATTTGGTAAAGTCCAAAGTACTGGTGATGTAGTTTAGCTGTAATATTACAAAGGTAATGAAATATTCCATATCTTATATAATGAAATTCAGAAAATTCAAAATCCAACTTATGAAAGGGAAATTCAGTCAAAAATAAATTATTTCGTATGGGGTCATACGAATCTGACCCCAATGTACGGTATTTCCTCTTGACTTCCGGGAGCTCGATTCTGTCGACACAATCACCTCGACTTCTACCTCGACAAACAATGTGGACGAATTTTACGACACACAATCTGCCAGCCAGCTAGACTTCTACCTCGACAAACAATGAGCTCTGTCGACACTTGCAGGTAGACTTGTAGCTCGACAAAGAATGTGGTCGACTTTTACGACAAACACTCCGGCGGCCAGCTCGACTTCTACCTCGACATAAAATCAGCTGACTGTGTCGACACAATCAGCTAGACCTCTAGCTTAACAAACCATCTATCCGAATTTCAAGACAAACACTCCTGCGGACAGCTGGACTTCTACATCGACAAACACTCAGTTGTGTCGACACAATCAGGTAGACTTCCAGGTCGACAAACCATGTGGCCGAATTCTACGACGAACACTGTGGCGGCCACCTCGAGTTCTAGCTCGACAGAGTCGACCTCACTGTTGTACAGCGACGGTGGGCACGCACACTGCAGAGCGACGGTGCAAAATTCAGAATTTGCAAAGACTGCATTCTGCGGAACAGAGGGTCGGTTTAGACAGCAGAGCAACGGTGCTAGTTAAACGCGACGCGGTGAATCTGCTAAACCTACACGGTGTACAGGCGTCAATCTGCGAAAGCTTCAAAACAAAGAACCTTCAGCGACTACGTCGTTTCTTCCGTAAGATCTCCCTCTGTACTCTCGTCAAGTTCATCCTCACTGAGATGTACGTTGGGAAGGGTTTACGGTGTGGGAACAGTGATTGTCATCAGACTCCCTCCACGCGCGGGGGGTCTGAGTGCAATTACTGTTCACCGCTTACGTAAGCGGTGAACAGTAATTGCAATTAGACCCTCCGCGCGTGGAGGGGGTCTGATGACAATCACTGTTCCGCATAGAGCAGAAGTCGAGAGACATGTACATCCCCCGTTTTCAAATTAAACAATAGCCGCCCGCTCTCTAGGGTTAGTTTTGCAGGTGGAAGGCTGTGTGAATGTGACATACCACGCGTTGAATTGCAGCAATCGTTCCTCCGCTGCGCTGCTTGCTCCACCGTCGCCTACCGTCTTCAGCAATTGATTACTTTCGTCCTTCTCCAGTCGCAACCTGCGATTCAAGCGTGCAGCATAATTTTTGAAGCGAAGGAGCACACATTCTCTTCGCTCCGTTTGAGTTCACTGGTGAACGTCTTCATCGTCATAGGAGGACCCGAGTTGCAGAGGTAATTTCAGCAAATAAAACTTGATTTTCATAGAGAACAGGAGGTTATTAAATTTCGGCAGGAAGCTGAACAGCTACGCATTAGTTAGAGAAGGATTCGTTCCCCTTTCCGTAATCTGCTTGCCGAATGCGCCGAACAAGGAAGCAGGGAATTAAAGATTTTCAGACTTTCACAACGTTTGAAATTTCAGTACCTTTCTAGACTTCCCGTTGCTGCCGATGTGTTTTGCAATTCCGCTGGTCTTCATATCCTGCAATCCAGGTAGAGTGATAAGCATTGAGGGAAATTAAAATTGAATCCTTTGAGTCCAATGCCTGTCTGCGTAATGAAGGTAAGGAAGTGAAGCGGCGGGGGATTCTAAACTTACCTGTCACGTTGCTTGCACTAAACGAGTGCATGGCAGGGAAGAAGCAAACATTTTTTCGAGCTTCAACTGGTAACGAGTATTCCTGGGTCAACTTCAGACTCTCATGAAGTTTTGAAGTTTGTAGTATTTATTCGATTTAATAAATACTGCTGGGCTCTCCTGGGCGTCTTGGTATGTGACGCCTGGCTTGCTATACTCCATTCAAAGCAAATTAATGTGCTTAGATTCTACCACGCCTGGCAGAACATAGCAGTACTAACTATATTTCGCAAACAGATAGAACAATTTCATGAAGCTCATTTTTGAATTTCAAATCCAACATCCCACGAAGACTAAGGCAATTATTCAAATACTAATTACGTAGCTACACACACTTGCGAAGCTACATAGTTGCCTTGGACAGGGGTTCATTTTCATTTCTTGTGACGCCATTTCCAATGTTTGCAACTGGTCAATTTGCTTAGCATGAGTCAGCGTCGACATCCCCGCCGGCCATTTCCAGCGCTTCGAACAAAACACGCAGTACCTAGCTAACATTGTAGAAACCGAATGAAGTTTTCGGTGATCGATTGAGATGCAATGGATTTCACGGTCCATTATTTTTCCGGGAATTGACAAGTCATTGAAAGTGTTGCAATTGAAGTCACATAGATACGGTTTGTACAATAATAGAGCGATCGAGGGCTTGGACAAATGCGCATTCAAAGAGCTTGAACTAGGATCCCAAGTAGTGACTACTCGATCGACAGCAAGGAATTTCTTTTGTTATCACGGACTGAATTCAATTCGGCTGCTCGCTACACCTAGCCATCATACAATCAAGGCCGCAATCAAATGTAATTTTGCTAGGAAGTTGAACAGGTCGTCTGTACATTTACAAGGATTTCTCTCACTATCCCAATCTGCCTGCAGAATTCGCCGTAATTGCAAGTTCAGAAGTGGCGAGTGATTTGAAGATTCCCAATCTCCTGCATTTTCCGTACCTCATTTTCCGTACCTCATTTTCTGTTGCTGTTTATGTATTCCGGAGTTAGTGCTCTTCTTATCCTTAGTCAGGAAGGCAGTGGTCTTATAATCCTGTAATGAAAGTTAGGATTAATAAAATAAATAAAAAGTATGGAAAGAAAAAAATAGTTTTTTTCAATTTTTTTCATGAACATAACATTCAAGAGCCTTTAGAGAGGCTGCCTTTGCCAAAAGGAAGAATTAAAAACAGAAACAAAAGCTTGGAACTTGTCCTTTCCTTTCTTATTTTTTCTATTTAATTTTTAACTTTTAAAAATCATATTTAAATGAAAGTAGACTTCATTGATTATAATAAATTTTTGTGATTATTTATGTAGTCAATGTACATTAAGTCACATTCCCTATTTAATTACTTTTGCAATATGGTGACTATACAAATGCAGAATGTTTTAAAGTAAACATGCCTATATAAGACATAATGAGTGTTTTACATTTATTACAGTTGGCAAAATAATTCAAATTTTTTCCATACAAACATAATAGTGAGAAATAAAGAGAGTAGTTGAATTTTTTATTTACAAAGTACGAATTATTTATAAATTTTTGAAGTATATTGTCCAATTGGCTTAAAAGAGTTTATACACTACTCCAAAATCAACAAAAAGTTAGTGTATGCTTGATGGCTATCCTTCTACCTAAAGCAGTTACAATATTTTATAACAAGGTCACAACATAAAGGAAGAAAAACATCAATTACTTTGATGAATTGGTACTAAAAAGGTAGAAGTTTCTAAATTAATCACTAATAGCTCCATAACCATCACCCAAGACATTGATTTTGGCCACTAACCAACCTAATTAAGTCCTAATTTCATCTATTGAATTTTTTTTGTCATGGGTTTATGTACGACTCTAATGGGTCATTTCCTAGGTGCATGTCATAGGTGGTTTGTCTATCATATGCAAATTTATCTTAGTATCATTAGTATTATTCCTTACTTTCAAGTGTAGTCTCAATTCTATATTGACACTTATACAAATAGCCCTAATTATTTTTTAAATATTTTTTGGGCAAAACAATGGGTCTAGACTCAAGGTGCAAAGCATGTGTATTTTAATTATAGAATATTTTAGTGGAAAATAAAAATAAAATTAAAAATTCTAATGTTTTTTCTTGAAGTTTTTTTCTTATGTTGAAATTCTTTTTTAAATTATTCTTTTTTAATTTAAAAATTAAAAAAATCTTCTAGAAAATTTCATTACAATTATTTCCAGGGGCTTTATGAACATATGGCTAGTCACTGCCTTCGTTGCAAATCTGTAATCCCATAAATGAAAAATAATTATTGATTACTGATTAAATTCAGTGACAGAACTGAAATCTTTAGTCTGACAGAACAAGCAGACCAAAACTCTCTTGTTTCACTTCTTATCTTGTTTATTTGTAAAATCAAAGAGTTCGTAAATAAAATAAAAAATAAAATTATTTTCATCAATGGTGGAGATTTGTTCAATCTAACGGAAGAGCCCAACCTTGAACCCAATCCGGTTGTAGATGGGAAATTGGGCCACCTAAATCCTTGTCCCCATTGCTCCTTTGGGGCCAAATGGTTTGGCGCCAAAACTATGCCACCTAAGAGGACACGTAGGATGAGTGGTGGTTTCAATCCGGCCCTAGTATGAAGCCCTTGGGCCAGATTTGGAGAAATTGAGCTATCCTCTTGGTTCAAACTTAGAGAGTTCCGGCCGGCCTTCAATTCGGCCTAAAGTATGAAACGGCCCTGAGTATTATACCAATGAAATCTAACCATTTGCCATCAACAACTTATTTTGATTTTTTTGGCGACAAAAGAAGCTTTTTATGCACACTTGGGGTGGTGGGAGATAGAACAAACTGTGTGGGATATGTAATTTAGAGTTTGTAATTTCTCAACCGCTCATAATTAAGTCTAAAGTAGGAATTGTGTTAAAATTATAATTTAATAAATTGTTTAGGCATAGTGGAATACCTTTTTTTTAAAACATTTGAATTTAAAAAAGTTGTGGAATCAAAGTAAGTTTCATCTCCAAAAATCCGTTTTAGATTTAGATCTTCCAATCAAAAGTTATGGACAAATTTCAAAGAGGATGTATTTCATAAATGTCCAAAAAAATCCTTTCAAACCGGACAAACCCCTCTATGAAATTTTATGGAAAAATGCATGTTATGAATAATTTTGAAGTTGTAGGCAAGTGGGATGTATTGATCCATTCCTTATTCTCTCATCTGATTTACTTATAGATCATTGCTTTTTGGAAGTCGTAATGATGATCGTTCCAGAGAAATGTCACTGACAACTAAGAATTATATTATCTACAATTAAAAAAATTTTAACACCTAGAAAAAAATTCAGGAACCTCCCATGAAGAAACAAGAATAATGGAACCTCTGCAATCATGCAGAATTTGTTGTAGCGATATACATGTAATTTAGAGGTTCTATTTTAGAACATCTAAGAGCACTAATGTTCTATACAAGTGAAATGTATGATTGTTTCTTGGAAACGGGTCACCTCAGCTATTGTGTATCTGAATTGCCCGAAAAAATAAGGTAACAAGGATTGAATGAATGTTCAATATTTTTATTGAAGTAATTGAGGAACATGTTGAAGTTAGAATGGATAAGTGTACACTACAAAGAACGAAGGGGGAATTTTATATTACAAAATTTGTATGAGTTCATATTCAATAACAGCTAGAAGGTATGTAAATATACTACGTATGATGAAGTTGTCTATCAGTAGTTTAAAAAGTATTCCAGTAAAACTGCCTTATATTTTGGACGATGCTATTTTGCGTGCGGTGAGCGTAGAGTATAGAGTGGTGAGCGTACTTTTGCGAGCCCCGGGACCTCCGAAGTGGGTATTTTTTTAAAAAGTAAAAGTAGAAGATAAAATGTAAGCCAAACAAAAATCAGAAATAGAAACCAATCTACAACAGTAGGACCCTATAGCCATGATTATGGTCGAATGTGAGAAATCATTGACCACGGTAATAGGCAGTACCGGGTGGTTTAGTGGTAAACAAAAATGATTCATTCACTAAATTGAACAAGTACCCTATGGCCGTGGATATCCATTGGCCGTTGTTATCCTATACCCGTGGATACCGAATGGCTTTCGGGTTCCTATAGCCGTTTTATACCCTCTGGCCGCTGTTACCCTATATCCGTTGATATTGTGAGTGCATTAACCGCTGATAGAGGGAACAGACTGTAACCAATTTATGGACAAAGTGAAGATTGAAATCATGAAGAACTTCCACAAATTTGGGAGGGTTCGATTTTCAATGCAGTGCATGTTAAATAATTCCTCAGTATTAGAGAGCGTAGCCCAAACAAGAAAGACTTTGAGGAATTGGTACGATTTAGGTGATCGACGGAATTCAATTGCACTCTGAATGGATACTAAGAAGAACCATTACATCAGCATATATAGACGGTGTAGGGTAGAAATGGAAACACAAAATGTATGTGGGTGAGAAGAACTCAATCAATAAATCCGGATGATAGTAATAATCAAAATGTAAAAGTGGAGGAACTGCCAGAAGATGCTGGTCTGGGTTCCATATCAACGTCTGCCTCGTCATCAATAAAACGACAAACACGTCTACGAATTCTTCTATCACTACGCAAAGAGGTTGAAGAAGATTCTGCCGCCTGCAACATAGCGACGCCTGCATCCCACGGCGCCATAAAGTAGTCTTTGGCCAGAGATCGGAGTAGAGTCATCACTCTAAGCCAAACAAGTTTGTATTAGTAAATTGTAGGCCATAAATAGAAGATTGAAAGATATTAGAATGAAGCACGAGACTTACTTACTAAATCTGTTCTTCTTAGTGATCTGCCGAATAGGGACGTCGAGTGAAATCTCTGGTGGATTGCCGGAAGCGGGAAGTTGAATTCGAGCTGGAGCTTCGACCTGGTGGAACTGCTGCAACATAGCCTTGAAGATCACGGCATCGTCTTCGAGAGCCGCAATGTGTCGTCCAATACCTCTGCAAGCTTGAATAGAATTACCTGAAAGTAAATGAAGGAATTCAGTTTAGGATTTAGGCAAGAAAAATGGTAGAAGAAATCATCACAAGAGAAAACAGTACTCACCAAGAGAAGCAAAAGCATCGAGGATAATGGACCCCGGCTTGGTAAAAGCCTTGATCAGTATTTGAAGGAAAACAAGATCCTTCTCACGGGCGCCTCTCCATGGAACAGATCCATTCATGGATTGAGAGGCCGCGGAAGTGAAATTGAATAAGACATCGCTTTGAGCAACCCCCAAACCGAACTCCGCAAGTGACTCATCGGCCGCTATCGTGAATTGGCTAGCATCCATAGCCTGGCAAATGAAGAGCTGAATCCGGAATCCTCTGCTCTGTGAATGGAGATTGCGACAAAATTGAATTAGAACAAGCAGAATGTAAACTACAATCCAGTGACTCGAATCCAGTGATTCCAAAAATTGATTGGAAATAGTATTTACCTTATTTGCTGAGCTGGAATACGATGCAGAAGGCAGGTCATTAATTCCCCACCACTCTCGATGTAGAATGAAGCTGTAGCCGTTTGCATACGACAGCACATCAGTCCGGATTCGAGGAACATCTGGAACAAACAACAGAATCCCCCCCTCGCCGTGAAGAAAATGTTCAGCAAACTCGAAGACGCTTTCAGTCTGCTGCTCAGAGTACTCATTCCAAGCAGGGACATCGCCAGGATTCACTGAAATGGCCGGAACCCACAGGCCATCTGGGAGATCACCAAGAATCAAATCAAAGCCACTATGCGGACAAGACTTGTTCAAAGCCTTGCCACCGTCTTCTTTCTTGACCTGAACATTATAAAGGATGGATCAATTAGGTTAGAATGGCATAACACGAACGCATTGGAAATCCAATTTGCCTCAAAAACTAAACGACTATTCAACCAACGAAACCGTGGAATACATAAGGATAACTGGGGGAGGATGAGAATACCTTCATAACAAACTTGTTGACAATCTCAAGGCAAGTGTGCATGTCTGGAAGTGCCTCCATAATCTGGACCAGGCTCGAATTCTGAACACATACTGAAGACTGAAGGAATGATCCTGATGCTGAAGCTGCTTTGCTTGAGGTGACTATGTTCTTCAGCTTCTGCGTAGCAAATGAAAGAGGGCTCGATAGCGCATGAAGAGCAAGCACATGAAGACTCTGAGCAGCAGGAGGAGCAGACTGCGGAGGTGGGGGCTGAATCACATCCAACACCTCCATGTCCGTATCCACATCCTGCAATGGCCGTGCAGTCTGGCCACCAGTCCTCCTTGCACTCCCGGAGGCCAACGCATCAGACTCTTGTGTGGCCACAGCATCCGAAACAGCCTTCTTCCTTGCGCCTGAGTCGGCCTTCCTCTTTGAGCCCCTAGTCTTCTTCGAAGGTGTCTCCACCGGCGGTGTATCATGAACGGTCTTCAACCCGGTCATATCGGGTTGCACCTTGTTCCTCAAGTCGATCTCAAAGGGAGGAGGATTGTCCAGAGGACAGTCAATGTACCACCCACAAACTTCCCAATGCTCCCTCTTCCACTTCCTCGCGATCTCATCCGATATCATGCAGTTCTCAGCACGTCTGTCCAAGTAGCTCGGGAAGAACGACGGCGTCTTCGACGTGGCGTTGCGGGCGTACAGCACAAACTTGAAATAACGATAGAGAACCCTGGCAACAGCCTGATCCAAACCGACCTGCAACTCCGGAGTATGATTCTTGTGAACTCCTTTGCCATCAAACTCATGCGAGAATGCAGTATCCCAAAGCTGGATACGAATTTGCTCCACATAATTCCCGATGCTAGGAATCGGAGATTCACCAGGTGGCTGGTAATTGATCACGACATCAAGCTCAGAGAGAGCGGCATCAAACAGTTCCTGCACAGAACTAGCCAACTATAACCGGCAGTTAGTAACAACTCTACGTGTCAAGGATCGGATACAAGACATAGAAAGAAATGGTTAATGAAGTTACCTGTGCCCACCAGGTCGCCTTGTGAAGCCACTCAGGAAAAGCATGATCAGGGAACTTGGCTCTCGGGAACCTCATTGCTTCTCGAAGCAAAGCCGGTTTGTTCCACCGCTCCAGCCACTTGACCTTCATTGCCGCTTCCATGGCCGAGGTAGAAAGATACCACAACTTCTCCTGCGACATCTCTGGATCGTCTTCACGATTCTCATAGTGAATGCGAACCTGATCCAGGAATTGCGGTGTCTGCCTCGGATCTGCGATGGGAAGCTGCTTCTTCACATCAGATGACATGTCTTTCTTCACTTTATCGACAGCCTTCCCAATGGCATCATACAGCTTCCCAATAGTCCATTCCTTCGACTTCTCCGGATACTTCTCCTTGAATCTTCTGGTCGCATGAGCAACTGCGTCACCTAGCTCTTATTGTAAGAAAATGAACACGCAATCAAGATTCAAATTTCATGTTATGGCTGAATCCTAAAGAAGACAAAGCAAGTGCCGATATTGGCACTCCATTTCCTCACTTCCAAAACAAACAAAAAAAGGTAATAAGAATCAATTACATACTTCTTCATTCAAGTACTTATCAAAACCGTACCTGATACAGAATTCCAATAAGCCCGTCCAGCGTCAAGGTGTACCATGTCCGAGTCTTCGATTTCTGTTTCCTCTCGGCGTCAGCTAGCTCCTCCTTGGTAACAAGGTTCTCGAAGTAGGACAGGGGTTGACCAGCTATACTCTGAAGCCTGTACAGCTTGTGAACCAGGTTTAACTTCACGTGACAGGTCTGGTTTCTCCTGTTCAAGGAATGCATAGTTAGAAATCAAAAAAAGCATGGTGTGGAGTTTAACACAACAACAAAAGGTCTGTGACTCGTGGATTACCAGTTCACTTGGTGCAGCGCCGTGAGAAGTGGCCCGATCTGTCCCTCAACCTCCAAGACAATTGATTCAACCGCATAATGCCAAGACGGATTGTCCCCGTGGTCTCTGTTGATTATTGGCATCCATGCAGCCAGCCGATGGTTGCCATCCCAGACAAAAAACATTTTGCCGGAGAATTGCTTCCACGAGTCTTCTTTCTGCAGCTCCTTCTCGAAAATCTCGTTAGCAGCAACCCACAACGGACTCCACGAGGCCACCTCCTTCTCCGTCACGTCCCGCGTTTTGCCGTCGTTGTCCTGCAAGGCAACATAGAAGACACCATGCCCGTCCATATATCCGGTACTCACGAAATGCGCGCCAAGTGCCATGACGTTGTTCTTGAGGTAGGGGCGAACAGCAGCCAGAGCTTTCATCCGACAGAGCGAGATGTTCAGCTTGGACTTCTCCCTCGGCTTGAAACGGAGCTTGTCCAGCACAATGTTTGTATTGGCTGACTCCTGCACGACCATCTTGTCCATTTCCTTCCCAAGTTCCTCGGCCGTCATCTCCGTCGTTGCTTTCTCTGTCTCGTACGCATCCTTCGAGGTCTCCTCATCCTCGTTACCTACTTCCTCTGCAAAATAATCATTGTTAGAAAGTATCCCAGAAAACAACCTCACACTCAAGAACTAGAAAGGTCTGGCTGCCAGAAACACGCACCTGACTCGTGAATTTCCGGCTGCGATGAAGACTGCACTCCACCCGTTCTGCCTTGCTTAGTCATAGTACCCGTTTCACCTGCAAAATCGGAAACATTCATACGAATGCACTTGCAGAAACGAAGATATTGAAAGAGAACTTGCAGGATTGATTCCGTTCACAGCACCCCCTTAGGGGGAGTGCCGCCATCGGCACTTCCCCTAAGGGGGAGCTGCCGAAGCAGACAGCACCCCTATAGGGGGAGTGCCACCATCGGCACACCTCCTAAGGGGGTGCTGTCGATACAGACAGCACCCCCTTACGGGGAGTGCCGATAGCGGCACTCCCTATAAGGGGGTGCTGCAATCGCAATCAGCACCCCCTTACGGGGAGTGCCGATGGCGGCACTCCCCGTAAGGGGGTGCCGCGAATGAAATCAGATGAAGGGGATGGTGGTTACCTGGTCCAGTGTGTGCGGATTGCGGCGGATTCGCCTCTTCCGTGTCCGTACCTGTCTTCTCCGCGCTGTCCATTGTGTCGCAAATCCCAGGGTTCTTCAGGGGAGCTGCAGCGGTAGAATACAAATCCAGTCAGAAAACGACACTTCAAAGTAAACCCTAATCCCGTAAACCAGTGCGCATAGTGGACTGGTCCGTAGAATCGGTGAGGAAATCCGAATAATTTAGACGGTGACGACCTACCGCGGAACAAGACGGAGTAAATTCTTCGTGAACCAGAACGAGGCGGAGCAATGCTGCACTTCAGGGGGAACAAGGCGATCTGCAGTGATGCAGTCAAAGAGAACGAAGCGGCCAAGCGTGCGGTGACCCAACAGCTGCGGACCCAAGACGGTGTTATCAAGAGCAAAGAACTCAACAAAGGACTTCGCGATCAGCGTGAATGTGGACGCCGCCGGTGGGCGAGGGAGCTAACCAGCACCTTCCGGAATGTGGGCTGCATGGATCAGACCGAGGTAACCAGAGCAAATTCCACCTACTATGCGGTCCGAGCTAAATCAGAGAGCCTATTACGCAAATCCAACATGGGGCCAACTGCTTGAAACCAACAAGATGCCAATACTTCGGAACGAGCAAGCTAGGCAACGGGGGCAATATGCACGCAAATTAATGGATCAGGACCAGGAATCATACTAATTGAGTGCAAGACCTAATCTTTTTGATGATGCAGACCTGATATTGCAAGAGCGAATCGATGGGAATTGAAATCGAAGCCAGCAACGAGAGGCCACCAAACTGAACGAATCCAGCACTGAGCCGAATGACCCAACTGAACCAGGTCGGAGCCATTCAGCGAAACAGCATGGACCCAAAGGAGCAAAATCAACATGCAAGCCAACAGAGTAAAACCAGATGGCAAGCAAAGGCAAGGAAACCAAACTTAGGCCACATTACCGAATGGAGCGAAACCAACACTCAAGCCAAAACGTATGCCAACGACAACTTCCACTGTGAATCGACCATGAAGCCTCGCAAGTTACAATCTTGCCCTCCGAGTATCTGCAAACGGGTCAGTCGGACCACCATATTGAAGCTCCAAATCACGACGTCCCTCAAAAAACAGAAGAGCATCAAAGGGCTGCACTAGTGGTTTCTGAACTGCATTTGCAATCAAACTACGAAGCTCACCCACAGAGTCCTGGTGCTTTCATTCACAAAGTTTTGAATCCTCTAAAGTCTTCCTTATGCATTGAGTTCTCTGTGACTTTAGAAAGAGGGTATGAACTTCATCATTACATATACCTCAGATTATGGGTTACACCCTCTACTCAGTGCACATGATACCTGTTACATGACCTCCAAAAACACCAACAAGGATGTTACAAGACGAACAAATATTTTAATCGTCACATTACCTCGCTCTGAGTTGGTCTCTCTACTTGGTCTGTTTTTGCGATTGCCGGCACTCTCATCAGGTGTACTCCCACTTTCGCTGCTACCTAGGGAGTTATTCTCTGGAAGTCGTCATTGCATCATGTCCTCGGCAATATCTGTAGCGTTACCTGGAGGAGGAACCTGCACTACGAAAACTGATGGTTCATCGCAAACAAATTCCAGAACTCTAACAGTCTCTCCTGCATCAGCTATCCTAGCATTTGATCGCAACTCCCTCATGATCCTAGTCTTCTTCAGGTGCTTCGGGTTTGTAAAGTAAAGTGCCCGTCGTTTATGTCTCTTTGGCATTCTGAAGGGTGCAGGAATTCAATGTTATTTCCACTCCCCACAATCCTAATTATCCTAGTCCTATTTATGTATCATCACAGCTATTTCCTCATGATTCCAAGTGCTTCGGCCATAAAGACTACATTACGCACACCAACGGGATGCTAAACACGTCAGACCTATCAACAACCACAGATGATTACAGGTTTAAAGCTGAAGTGAGAAACACTAATGGCGCCATTCCATTTTGGCGAACCGAAGATGACGACTGACAGGTCAGTCGTTACTAACCCGTTGCGCCGTCATATCTTGTTCAACATGGCGCTCTGTATCATGGAGGAATTTCCATTCTGCAAAATTCGACCCTCTACCAATTTCCGGATTTGAGTGTACTGACACTTGAAATGACAGTTGTCCGAGTCGATGACATCGAATTCTAGGAAAACTACTTGCGAACACCTGGACTCCTAATAACCCCTTGACCATTAAAACTAAACTATGGGTCGACTCTTCCGACCACGCATACATTTTATATGCAATCGAATTCATTCATTGTAATTCGTACAACTTCTAGAATTCGTCTCCGACAGTGCACGGCTCTGACACTTTCCACTGCAACTGGGAACGGATACCCATTGTATAAAACCTGTTATACGAAATTTTGATTTTCTTTCATGTGATCGTAATGAACTACTACATGGCGGCGACATCTTTACATAAGAAATGGGTACACTTTGTCAACGTACTCCTTCAACTCTACCTTACTTATTCTATGAATACAGTAGCTAGATTGTACCTGGTCTTGGTTTTCCGCTTAGCTTGCAAGTTTGTTGTTAGTTGTCATGTCTACCTTGGAGGATGCCATCTCCAATGCGGTTGTAATTCGAGGAGATGGATCTGCAGTGCCTGTTTATTTTGTCGTGGGGGAGGATGGCTTCGCTAGGGTTACTGGTTCTTGGCTGGCGTCGCGATTTCAGATTATGGAAGGTACTTTGCATTTGGATTTGGACGTCCTTGACGCAGAGTCTAGGCAGGTTTCTCATACAGTAGCGCAGATGTCAAGTGACTCTCTCGGAGGTGAGGTCTGGTCTTTGGCACCCGGTAATTATCGCGTATATGGAAAGAAATGCAATGTGGTCGATTGTACACCTAAACGTTCTTTTGCTACCTCAGGGGTCGTGCCGATGCTTCGGAACGTTAAATTAGAGCATGTCGATGGTCCAATCCTTGTTCTCAGTGATGACTCTGATAGTGAATGCATCCTTTCGACGCCTGTCCAAACAGCTCCCGACTTTGCAGAACCCCCGGTCATGCGCGCTCATTCTGTTCTTGAGTTTGATCCCTCACGTCGTTCAAGTGCATCTACTTCTAGGCCTCCGCTGCCACCTACTGAGAGTATTGTCCACTGCTTACGCCAATTGAATACCAACAAGGGCGCTAGATCAATTCTTAGCAAGTTAGATTACAATTCCATTCCGATAGAGAAGGTTGAATGCCTGCCATCAGATTTTAATGGTGATATAATCTTTGAGCTCCCTCCAATGGGAAAGTATACGCTATCCTCGAAGGCCGGGCAGTTGCAGGGCATGGATAAGAAGGATGATGGACACGCTTGGACTCGAACGGCTACAACGCATATCCAGTCAGCATCTGGACTTTCATTCAGATTGTCCCATTGCTTGGGTCATCTACGTTGCGAGAATATTGATTGCGAATATGGAAGTCGGCCAAATTGTTTGTCCCCGTCAAACGAAACTGAGTGGAAAGGTCTTGCTTCGTCTCCTTTCATTCCCAGATCTGGTCCACCATCTAATTCTACTGTGGTATGTGCCCTCTGTCTTGTGAAGCCTACTTGCTTAGATAGTTGTCTTGCAAAGATATATTATGTCCATGGCCCAAGTCAGATGACCCGTGCCTGTATCCATCTTGGATTCCATACACATCCTGTGAAACAAGGCAATTGTCGAGAATCAGGTGCGAAACTCCGTAGTCTTATTGGCAAACAGGTAGAACGAGCTCCATCTGCGACAAACTCTGCCATCGTCTTGGAGGCGACTAAAGAGTACCTCGGCAAATTACTTCTATGTCCGGAAGGTGTGCCTCAGAAGACTCTCGCAATTGAAGAACTACTCCCAGTCTTGGACAAATTCAAGCAAATGTCATCTCCGAGTATTCGAAACGAGGTAACTACACTCCGATACCTCCGTTGTTTTGGAGTCCTAGATAGCATCACAAAACTGAAAGGGTCCAGCAATTGGGTCTTCATTCAGGAGAATAGGTTTCCGGGACAAGGTGCGGACTCTGATAAGGTTTTCATCTTCAAAATGGCGGAACTAGGCTCCGGAAGTAGGGTCGACTCAGTCAGGCGTATGCAACCTGGAGGGGACTTGGAAAACGCCTGGATGATGTTCGACCATGTCAAACGGGTAAAGTCTTGGACCACAATGGCCTGTCACGTCTATGACTCCACATACTGCCGCATCATGACTATTGCGGTTTGCGATATGCAATCTGAAGATGTGGTAGCTCAACAAGTTTTTTGGAAGAATTTGAATGCTGTGTCCTCCAGACTTGGTGTTACTAATTCAAATTTCAAAGGGTTCATGGCAGATAGTGCTCAGGCAAACTGGAATGTTGTACGTGTTGTATATGGTTCTGGTGACCCAACTATCCCCATGGAGAATCGCGAGAGGACTTGCCTTTTCCACTAGACCCAATCACTGGAGAAACACACCAAGGCAGATATCAGAGCAGACCTACAGGATCAGCATCGACACCTCTGTAAACAATACTCTGTATCATTGGAGGAGGCTCAGAGTAGGTACTTGGCCATCCGTGCTTGGTGGTTATCATCTGCAGCTTCAACTGACGAAGGACTTCCAAGACTCGACTTATGGCTTGCATTTTGGCATTTCCGATATCGCCAATGGGGAGGATTCATGGAATTGGTAAGTACAATTTTCAGTTGGATTTTCGCTTCATTTCGCCCACCCTACAATTGCAATGCCGATATTGGCACTATTCTTTGATAGTGGAAGTTCTTGCATGTCTTCTTCCCCTGTCACCTGACGTTCTGTACTGTTCTTGCCTAAACCGCACAATTGCAATGCCGATATCGGCACTGCTCCTTTGTAGTGGCAGTTCTTGCATCTCCTCCTCCCTAGTCACCTAATATTCTGTAGTCTTCTTGCCCGCCGCGCAATTGCAATGCCGATATCGGCACTACTCCATAGTGGCAGTTCTTCCATCTCTTCCTCCATAATCATCTAATGTTCTGTAGTCTTCGCCCTCGTTTCAACACTCATCCTATAGAATTGCGTGCAGGACCTTTCGCCAACCGAATTGGCCGAGATGCCGTCATGTAACTTGGCGGAGTCGGTCCACAACAAATGGTTGCAACAGTCGGGCAAAAGGGGAAATGATCTGTACGTTGCTTCAGTCGATGACATGGTCAGAGCATTCATGCAGGTTGTTGCCTACTACCAATTCCTGAAGGGTGGAAAGCCAAGTATTGGTCCGGGGAAAGAAGAACTCCGTCTTTGTATAGCCCAACGCACTGCTCAACGCTCCGGAAATTCGAAGGTTCTTCATGCCGCCTTCGCCAATATGCCTGGTGTTGACGTCTTCTGCACACGTGACCCGCATCTGGAAGGGGAGGAAGTTTTCATCTCCTTGAAGCGAAAAGCAGATCTCCCTCCGGGATCAGAATTCGACTCGCACCGCCCTGATAAGATCAATGTCTCTCGCCCAAGGTGCAAGGCACAACGGCTCAACCCGGTGATTGTTAATCTCACTACCGAGGACCCACCATCAGATCGCGAACTGAGTGAAGGAGAAGGTACTACTCCCCCACTACAGTCACCAGTGACTCATTCTCCAGCAAAGCATGTCAAATCCGTCGAGGAGACTGTGTGCGACGAGCGGCAGTGGCATATTGCAAGACTCCCCAAGACGTCTGCAAAGGCTTGCTTTGCTCTCCAAGCCAAGACCAAAAAGAAATGTGTGGCAAGGATTGTGCAGGACAATCGAAGTACGGCTGCCCCAACTTACACAGGAATGATGGACAACTACAAGAAGGTCAGATTGGAGAACATGCAGTTCTTCTTCTGCAATGATGACATCAATCGCTGTGTCAATGGAACTCGGCGGAAATGGGTACTCTCTAAACCTGTCGTCCCTGATGTTTGGCTGATTAAGATGGGCACGAACTTGACAAGGAAAGAGATTCTACATCTCGAAAACGCCGGCTTCAACCTTATAGAGCGCGTGATGCTATCCCCTCGAAAGTTGTTTGGAGAAGGCATTTCTGCAAACCTGGGCGACTATCCTCCTCCTGCAAATCCTTCTGATCACCCCACGAAGCGATACGAGAAGAACATTCGGAGGAACCCTGCCGCTCCAACAACCCTAAACCACAACAATTGCGCTTCTGCTCTGTCCATTGTTGGAGAGATCTGCAATATTCTGATGGTTCCTCCTCCAGCTCTCGGCTGCATTGTTACATTAGAGTCCAGAAATATTTTGAAGGTATCTAAGTATTTATTGACGATTGGTCAATTCCCAAGCTGCGATTGCCCATCGTTCAAGGACATGTCACAGAAGTCACTTGGCAAGCGAGGAGCATGGACGTACTGTAAGCACCTGTACTACATCTTCGTCATTGTTTGTGGGTTTGATCCGGAGGTAACTATCTTTATGCATGCTCCTAGTTTCAGCTGGAATGAGATAAAACAGGTGCTACAGATTCTGCTACTAAAACACTACGGTGCATAGTCAGCATGAGTAGTCATGTTATCGCTGTGTGATCCTCTCCCCTAATTTAAAGAAAAGGCGGTGAGACTTGAAGGACCACCGCCGAAGTTTCTGAACGCAGCTGTTCTTGTTGTCCGCTTGTCCAAAATCAATTCCTATATAAGTTCTTCGAGGATTATGCACTCATCCTCTCATTGCATGATATGAGTTTTGTACCTGAAATCCTAAGTGTCTGTCTCATATCCAAGCCTTCTTGGTTTTTTGAATCCCTAAACCCATTTCTGCTGTCTTTGCCAACTGCGGCTGTCTTCCAAGTGTTTTGGAATCACCCTATATCCTAAACTCACCATCTCCTCGCACCCTAAATTGATTGCATACGCCTTCTAAACTCTCTCACATCCGCTAAACCACTATAACCACTATCTGTTCCTCTACCACCACTATAATCGCTCTTCGTCACTCCTCAATGCCCATTCTCTAACACGTACCCTAAACCCTAACTCTTGCAATCCCCTGAACAATATCTCTTCATTCCCTCTTGGCTTCCCTTCCACTCTTCTTCTCGCTTTGATCCACAGCCACAGATATCATATCTTCTCACATCCGAAACCCTTATCACCATGGTTATAGGACCCTGTGACAGATACTTGCGACTTCCGTCTTCCAGTACATGCCTTAACAAAATAAAACTCCTCTCGACCATATTTCTGCACCCTACTCCACGGTCATAGGTTGCAGAAATACGTTGGAGAAGAGTTTTATTTTGGAATACTCCGCGGTCATAGGTCCTACATTATTATTAATTTCAGGAGTATTCACATTTAAAATGTTCCATAACTTTTACTTTATCGCCTGCATTCTAAAAAATAAATAACTTCTAGCGCTCTACGCTCTCAAATCTACGCTCGCATCTCTACGCACGCAAAATAGCAATCCCCCTTATATTTTGGAGGTTCAAAAGCGCAATTATTTGAAATTGAATTTTTTTTTAAATACTTATTTTTTGCTCTACATAAAATTTCTTTTGCTTTTCTTTTAGAGACGTTGTTATTGTGTAAGTGGTTCTTCAATTCGTTTTGCTGTTGGAGGATTGTATACAAATATTTTACGTATATTGAAATTGCACTGAAGTTGGATTCTTGTTGTTTGTTTTCATTTATAAATTTATAGTAGAAGTGATGTCCATCATTTACATATACAATTTCTTGAGCTACTATTAACAAATGAGACACTGAAAGCAAATAGACATTAGATCTTTTATGTAGTTTTATTAAACTTAAACACATTGTCACAGAGAAACATAACAATATCTACAAATACTCATTTAAATAAGATAAATGATTTTTGAATTGGGAGTTCAGGAACTGAAAAACAGATTGAAAGTTTATTGTAAGTTAACTTTTACTTTCAAGTGTGGAAATCATTTTACTTTATTTGATAGACCAAGGAACAACATATAAAGGTAATGATAAAATCATACATGTAATGTTCCACTGAGAAGAGATATATAAGATTTTCACATCCCAATCATGTTGAGTTTTTTTGGATTGAAAGTGTAGTGAATTTATTAGATAAAGTAATGTGATATTCATTGTCATGCGTAAAACAAATGTTATTGGAAAACAATTGGATTTGATTTCATAAATTGGATTGTTGTTGGAATTGTTTCTTTTTTTTTTCATTGGTAAGTTAGGACCTTTATGTAATTACATTTAGTACCTTGGAAAGAATATTCATTTGTCTTAATGAATGAGTTTATGAAAATTCACGATAACAATAGTGAGTTTTTCAAATTTGATACAATTGGAATTATTTATTTTAATTTATTCTAATGCATTTAAATTTTTTTGAAAACATCAATGAATGCTGAAGTGTTGTTAAACTTTCATTTTCAGAGGATTATGGCACCGAAGATGCACTTGAAGTGGTTGGAGCACGGATGGTGGATTGTAGTAAACGACAACGACAGGTCTTCTTTGTGGATCACAGATTTTCCAATTGGGCAGGGGCGTTATGAGTCTGCATTGGCGTCCTCACATGGAGTCATTGAGGGCCTCACGGGAACCGATGACGGAGGACTGACTGTGTCGGTGACCACAACAAAAACAACGCTTGAAAAGTATAAACTGAAGAAGATATTGATGATGGCTCCGGTTCTGCCACAACTTCTTTTAGTTCTTACTCCGATGCGTAGCTTGAAGAGTGTGGCAAAAGATTGGAAGAAAGTGCCTCATGAATTGCAGGTTAAACGAGAGGGAGCGGTTCAGAAATTCATGGGGATGACCTCTGAACAAGTGCGAGTATTGCGTCATCGATACCGGGAGATTCTAAGTCGTGAAGAATTAGAAAGGATGAACCCAGGTGTTGTGCAAGAGCGGCCTGCACCAAGAGATCCAGAGGACTTGAATGAAGTATATCGGGATCTTGCTACGCCAGTTAATCCAAATTGGATTCCACCGGATGAACAGAACCGCAAGCGAGCTGTTGTTGAAAGGGAATTAGGAATGCATGCAAATGAGGGGGTTAATTCTGGTGGACCGAGGGCACAGCGTCAACGCCTCCAATCTGCAGCAATTGATGTTGTTGTTCAACCTACAAGTGATACCGAAGAGGTACAAGTGGAAGCGATCGCAGCAGTGAGGCCACCAGTACTGGAGTCTTCAGTTGCAGAAGAATCATTGCAATCAAGGGAGGAGGGAACTCAAAATCTTGTAGTGAGCGAACTCCCGATTTTTCCAGAGCTTCCAAGTGAAGGAGAAAAAGGAGCTCCAACCACAATCACGGAAGTTGGATCAGGATCAAGATCAAGACCACAAAGAGTTGGCTCAGGTGCAAGAGTTTACAGATCACGTGTTGTAGTAGCCAACGTAGATGCTGCTAGGATTGCCAATCGTGCAAGACGGAGTGCTGCGAGGGGACGCGGTGCTGGTGGAGGACGTATTGCTGGTGGAGGACGTGGTGCTGGTAGAGAATGTGGCGGGGATGATGTACAGCATGCTTCTGCAGTGGAAAACGTCGCAGAAGACCAAGGACGGCGTCGCACTCGTGCAATGGATGCTACAGAAGAGCAAGGCGCCAGAAAGCGAACAGCAACACAGATACGTCGTCGAAGAACAGCCTTACAAAGTCGTCCTCCACAAAGAAATGATGGCGAAAATGATGTTATTGATGATGATTCCTCTGAAGGTGAACCAGAACAAGAGCCTAGAAGAGTATTGCCAAAGAGCATTACGAAAGCATCTGTTGTTTTTCCTACTGAGACCGAGTACAAAGCAGGATATATATGGGGACAAAATCTGATTTTTGATGCGAGGATCGATAGCATCCGCGATGTGGCTAACGCAGAGACGAACCACAGGGTGCTCATGGATTGGCGTGTAAATGAAATGTACGAGCGCCTCAAGGGATCCGAAGCTGATGGAATGAGTGCGATTACCCTTCGTCCCATTGCATATCACTATGATTGTATCAATGACGAAGGCGAGACGAAGATGATAGAGGTACCGTTTAGCCAAGAAGGGACTGCACGTGAATTTGAAGCCGTGTATTTGAAACATTGCCGAGCGGATCCATCGCATTCGAGCAATATTGTGTGGGAGCCAGTAGATGGCCAACATATTGTTGGTGCTTGTAAACGAGCTGAACGGGAGAAGGAAGAGGGACATTTATCCAATGAAGAGTACCATGCGCAGTTTGTGAGCCGGAAAGCAAAGTTTGTGGTGTACAACAACCCACAGTTTTATATCGAAGCGTCGGTCAAAATTAATGCAAAGGAGTTTGACAGGAAATTTTTCACAACACATTACGAAAATCTCATCAAATTGCGCGACATATGAAAAGCATGTGGAAGTCCAAGTGTGGCTACTTGAGCTGACGATGCATACAGAGCGAAAGCGTTGGCAATGGCAGCGAGTGCATTACATTTAAGTCAGAGCTTATCAAAGCATGTATCATTGGGGGAGTTGTCGAGGAAGATGGTGGACTATACACGCCATGCTTGGCATGAAGACGAGGAGTCCTATAAGGCTATATTGCGGGTGTGCAAAGATTATGAGGACGGAAAACTATTTTTCAGCAAGAAAGCAGAAATTAAATGGAAGAAGATGGCTAGAGATCAAAATCTTGATGTCACAGTGGATGGAAACCCGAAGCGGAAGAGGATGGAGAAGACGTGGTGGAGGCCATTGAACAGTATCTCTACGGCGAACTATGTACGTGTGGTGAAAGAAATGTCTGCAAAGAATGTGGTGAATGGAAAGCGTCCTTCGCAGCAATACTATTTCAATGATGCTGCTTCCGCAAACCCCTCCAAAGGTACAATAGCGTATGCGGTAGACCGAGTACAGCGGAAAGATGCCATCATAAACCAAATTCGGTTTCTTATGGTAGAAGCAGGGGATGAAAATCCATTGTTCATGGATGATTTCTTCTCCATCAACGCAAGCAAGTATAGAGATTCAGAAGGAAGGCAGTTCATCTTAATGGGGAGGACATTGGATAATGACACAAAGACCTCGTGGTGTTTTTCTGCAGTGACGACGGTTCAAATGCTGAGCAGTTTGGAGAATGCCGTCCCAGCTTTCGTTAGACAACACTTTGTGGATATCCGAGCGGGTCGCAGAGGTTATGCGGGATATGGTCGAGACGTGGAGGATGTATCCAATGCTCGTTGGAATTGGCAAGTTGCAATCTCAGTAGTGCAACACGAAGAACGTGAAGCCTCATTTCACGTGAAATGTAGAGAAGGGTTCTTTGAGGACGAGTACATTGAACTTGGCAAACCATGTTTATGGATTTTTGATTGTAAATGTCGAGGTTCGCAAGGGGCGGACATACCTTGGTCGAACAAGGATTACAGCAAGGTTATGCAGCAACTCAAGAACTGGATGTCTTGCATTTTTCGTTGGAATGCCGTGTTTTTGTTTCCGCCAGGCGTATCCTTTGACGAAGCGATGGAGTCGAGGATGGCGTTGCCAGAAGACTGCCACGTGCTCCAAGGTTCTTGGATATTTCAAGCAGAAACCGTGTCCTCATACGTGAATGATCTACGTCATGGCGAGCAACGACGCCGTGGTGTACAACCTGTTGGTGGCATTGTCATCATCATGAATTATCCCAAAGAGAGTGGGTTTATGGAAAACCTTCCTAACGGTACGGATGACTTACATGTTATATTTCAAGACTCTTAGAGTACAGAAGTGATGCCTCAAACGCAAGACAAGTTTGAGAGGACACCAACGGAGTTGAAGAGATTGGTACAAATGTATTTGCCGCGGAATTGGGGGTTGGTGACATTAGGCATTGCAATGGCAGTGCCAGGGATTTGGGAGACGGGATATGTGGGCAATGATGTTATCATTATGGAAGGTGTCTCGTTGAAAATGCAACTCCTGTACGACAAATTGCAATCGATGTATGGGGAGAAATTGGTGATGGTGAACAGTGTGAGTATGGCCGTCAAATGCAAATCTTCACAGGGGTTGACTACAGAAGAGAGGTTGCCTGGTTCTGGTGTTTCTGAAACAAGTGGAGGTGTGCCACCTGGTAGAGTTGAAAGACTACCGCGGTCATCTAGGGACTCCTCCGATGAGGAAGGGAGAGATCAAGTGAACAGACGGGAACAACGCAAGGGGAAAGCTAAAGCAGTTGATTCGGGAGCCTCATCGACGAACGAAGATGAGAGTGATGTCGAGCGGACACAGTCTGACAGATTACCAAGTGCTGGCCGAAGTTTAGGTTCTCGTAACACTGATGCAGTCAGTGACGCCCGTGGGGACCAAGCAAACTTGATGGAAGTAGAGCAAGACCCGGATTTTGTTGTTGCAGAAGTAGTTGAGGAGGTGGACAACGTGGAACCGGAACAAGTTGAAGAGGACGTGGGAGAAAATGCAAATACAACAACACAAACAGAGTCCATGTCAGCGTTGTCAGCATTCAGCCAATTGGATCAAATGAGCTTTGTCCCGGATGGTGAAGGATATTATTGTAATAGGGACAATGTTCGATTCATTCGGACAGGTGAAGGACCACATTACATTTATCACCGAGTGACTTCCATCTTGGAAGGACCTTCTCTGACGCCAACTTTATCAGAAGGAGTGACAACGCCTGTTGCAAGCGCCATGGTGGATACGGCGTTGCAGTTTATTTCTTCGCCTCCAATGAGTCCAATCCATGGACTAAGTGCACACGATCAAGCAAAGGCAACTGGTGGAGGAGAAGAAGGAGACTTGGTGCAATCATCTGCACGAATATTGGAGACACCAGATGAAGCAGGACCGTTATAAGAGACATAGTAGTACGTGTGATGGTAGAATAAGGTGTGTGAGAGTATAGACCTTGTATGGTAGTTTTGAAAGACTATGAAGATGTTCGACTGACTGTACGGTTTTTGATTGGTATGAGCACATAATAAAAAATGTGAAGGTAGTTGCTAAACCTTCAATGTCATTCTGGATTTATAAATAAATATTCCAAAAATTATAGTGAATATTGCCACACACATGGTATATTTCAGTAGTACATATTATAACACGGATGTAATTGCAATGTACAAAGCAGAAAGATTAATACATGAAACCAAATCAAATGATTAATAGGAAGAAATAAAATGTGCTAGACTTGTATTTCTGTTGGAAGAAATGAAATCGCATCCTCATAGGGAGTTTTCATTTGAAGTGATAGTATTGCATGATGAAATTTAAAAATTGATCTCTTGAAAATCTGGGGGGTATTCAAGATTTTGATAATACATTTTTTGTGAATACTTTTGCATACGATCATTGCACTTGGCCAAGTGCAAGAATGTCTAATTCAGTGTTTTAAGTGGTCAACTATAGGTGGTTCTACCATATAGAGATGAAATCCTCAACAATATTCAAGGTCATTTAGCTAGAAGATTGCAATATGCCAATGCCAATGACTACCTCCAAGATACATAATTGCACACCTACGACACAAGAATGTTTGAGCTTGAGTTTTAGGAAGAATTGGTGAATTTGCAAAAGAGGCCAATTAAATTAAATAGTGTACTAACCCCTTAAATTCTTTGACTATATTTTCACCAAAAGTGCTCCAACACTACCATTTTTAGTACAAGTACAAATTATTTGAATTTTTTTGGACACATGTAACCATAGGATCTTGTAGTATGCTGAATTGAAAACACGTGGTAAAAATTTGAGCTAACATTTTGTAATCTTAGAAAATCTATCATCTCCAAAATGCATTCCTAAAATGGAACAAAAGTTGTGATTTTGCAAACCCCATTGTAATCTACAACACAAGATTCCCCCATCCTACAAAAAATAATTACTCCCTGGCGTAGTGCTCCGGAGTCAACGATCAAAACGTGTGATACTGACGATGGATAAAGGTCTATTCATTCATCCAGATGAGCGAGGAGGATGAAAAAGAGTAATGCCGACGACGGATGAATCTATTTTCATTCATCCAGATGAGTTTGGTGGCTGCGCACTCCAAATTCGAAGCGAAATCAGCAGCAAATCTGTGCACTCGTTGTTTCTCGTTGTTTCTCTGTTTTTGAAGCTTTGCTGATCTAGATTCTGAGAATGGCGGGGGGGTCTAAGGTGCCGAAAGCTAACGATCAGGCCGGGGGATGGCCACCACAAGGCCAGCCGCCTCAGCAGCAACAGGCGCCAGCGGGGTATGGACAGCCTCCCGGGGGATACGGTGCCCCGCCGACGGCATATGCTCAAGCTGCGCCTCCCGCGTATGGCTCGCAACCAGCGGGATCAAATGCTTATGGAGCACCGCCGACGGGATATGGAGTCTCGACACCCGCGGGCTATGGCGCACCTGCAGGGTATGGAACTCAGAGTGCGACTCCAGGTGGATATGGAGTTTCACCAGCGTATGGAGCACCACCGACTGGATATGGCGCTCCACCGCCACAAGGGAACTACGGAGGAGGCTATGGACAACCTCAGCAGTACCCGCCGCAGCAGGTATATCCCGCGGCAGGCGGCGCAGGTTTTCCTCCCGGGACAGATCCGGAAGTTGTGAGGATCTTTCAGCAAGCGGATGTGGATCGCAGTGGTTCCATTGATGCGATTGAGCTCGGGAGAGTGTTGTCGACGGGCCGTGTGGCGTTCTCCCCGCGCACGCTCCGGCTTATGCTCCATCTGTTTTCCGACAACAAGGCTGATCCGTCCAGGATCGGGCCCGTAGGGTTTGCGAAGCTGTGGAAGGAAATTCAGCAGTGGAACAAGAAGTTCCATGAGTTCGATAGGGATAATAGTGGATCGATCGAAGTGGCGGAGCTGTCGGCGGCTCTGATGAGCTTCAACTTCAACATTCCGCCAGCTATCTTGCAAATGCTGGTCGCCAAGTACGATGTTACGGGCGGGAACAGGAGCATCGGTTACGACAATTTTGTGGAGTGTGGATTCATCGTCAAAGGCCTGACTGAGAAGTTTAAGGATCAGGATCGGGCTTTGTCAGGAAACGCCACATTTGACTACACGAGTTTTATGCTTATGGTGATCCCGTTTGTCGCTGCGTGAGAAAGGCGCGGTCAAAATCTTTGTGGTAATCCTATAAACCTATACTTCGATATTGAAGTACATAAACTACGTCAGAGAAATTCGAATCACAATGATTTTGTCCTGCCAAATTCCAGCGATTGCTTTTTCATATATCCTTTCACATTCACTGACTGAACTTGATTGTCACTGTCAGATGACTTTTGTAAGCAATGGCTTCATTTGTCGGCGACTTTAGTTTTTTGAGTTCTGTTGATGGACGTTTATTTTCGAGAAGTGAGGTAGTTGATAGATTTTCATTTTCTGGATGTGAGGTTGTTAACGAGTAAACCAAGGTCACCGATTTGGGAGAGTTTCACTTGAGAAGGATGAAATGTGTCCACAGTCTTCCCACTTCTTAAGATCAAAGATCCATGATGTTTCCCACGCGCCATTTCTTGTGCAATTATGTCTGTTATTCATATCCTCGTAGTGGTATTACAGTTGTTCTTTGTTCTAATGAGGACATTTGACAAAGAGGTTAGGTTAACTTGTGAATTGCTCGGCACATCTGAACCTACTTAAATATGTGCGTCATTTATCTGAAATCTCCCGCAAATACCAAATAATTAAGTACAGGACATCTACGTGCTCGAGCTTCTACCGCATTGCGAACTCCGAACCGCGATCTCCAAATGGAAACAGACGCAGCTGTTTTTTAACACTTCCAGAGTTGTAAATTTGTGGCCGTTGCAACTTCTGAGGTGATTATTGCATGACCTGTTCAGAAGTGCAGTGGAGGCGCTCTTGCAGGGGTTCCTTGTTCAGAACAGGAGCGCTTACGTCAATTTTGGGTACACCTTGGACCTTCACTTCGAAGTTCATAGTTTATTCTTACGTTTCCAAAAACTAAATGCTACCAAGCGTTGAAATCTTCTTTCAATCTCCAACGAGATTCAAAAAGTCTTATTCCAGGAACATACCTTATGAAGTGTGCACTACTCACCATCACTGATAATCGTCCCAGCCACGCAGTTTTTTTCCTTGTCACAATTGATAATAGATACAGTATGGCCTCCGGCGTTGCACATTCATTGTTTAATTGTTGCCTCTTAGACAGCAAATTCCTGAAGTTGTTTGATTGATAGAGTGAGTGCAGAAAATTATTAGATACAATGCAAAGATTGATGCAAAAGCCGAACAGATATCCTCTCCAATCACTTCAACCCAAAGGAGCATGGGCTGCATAGCACATCTAAGTTAATCAGGGTGCTACAAGTGACACTACCTTCCCTTATTAGCAAGAGCACCTGATACACGAAGAACTTGGAGGCCAAGTAAAGCTTTCATCGAGCAACCACAAATTCAATCCCTTCAACAGCACCCTAATTCTGCACGGACAGTCACACTACAACCCTACTTGGCAGCATCACTTCCGTCACCCTAACCATCTAGATTCTACCAGATGCTCTCACCTCTTGACTGCTAAATTGAGAAACCAGAACGATACAAATGAATTGTCACAGGACTAGAGTACAAAGAGATGGGCAATAGAATTCCCGGAGGGCAATGTCGGAATACTGCCAGAACATTTCTGAAAATGTAATAGTCCAGATCTGATCTGTTTGCATTGAGAATAGTTGGAATTCTGAATTTAATAGAGTTCTTCAAACTGGCAATCAGTTTTTCAAAAGTCAGATATGCCAATCTTTGGAAAATCAAGCAACTCAGCAATCCCTAACTGGAGAATCATGTCAAAGACAAACTTGATCCCTGCAAACAATGCTGAAACAATGCTATTTGTCTCTCAAATTACTGAAATCAAATTTTACCTGTTTGTCTCTTAAGCCTGTGTGACCATACCATGAGCTATATTGCACTAGGACCAAGGCAAGTTGGAAGAGTTACTCTTGTAAACCCTAAAACCCGACGTTGTTTTCGAGGGGATGCAAGGATCACTTCGAGACCGCAATCGTCCACGACGCCTCCTCTGAAGCGCTTGAGAACAAGACGCAGCAGGAATTCATCCTTCTTTGGTAATGGAAGCGGAGAGACTCCATTTACAGGCACTGAAAAAAGGTTCAACCTCACACAAGTTCGATGCGGTCGGTTGCTAAAAGACCCTGGACAGGCCGATAGCGAAGAATGTACAGATCGCCGGGCATCAAATCCACCGTTTCATCGCCTCTGCCATCCGCAAGTCAATTGCATTTTCAGTAAGCAACATTTTCAGCATTGCATTTTCAGTATAACAACAAGATACTGCAGTGTGAGTTTTAACAAGTCATGTGACGACGATACTAATTCTGCACGAAGGACTTACTTGTCGTCGAGTTGAAAGGAGCCGACGGCGCTTTTGCTTCGGCAGAAGACGAAAGTGTCCAGCTGCGGTTCCACGATCATGTCATTCTCCTCACTCGAAGCGGCTTGCTTCATCATGGAGTCGTACGCTTTCTCCAGCTTCCCCAGAACGGAGTCGTGCATGTGCTTCGACAAGACATCGACGAACTTCTGCGCGTGCGCCTGCTCTTGTGGCGAGAGACGGTCCCATAGCTCCGCCGTCCGCATGATGTGCAACGCGAATCTCTCAATCTTGGACAAGCGAATGCGGAGATACGCTCGCAGCAGAAACATGAGCCGGTTCACGTCCATTTCGAAGATGGACAGCATCATGTCGTCCAAGTTCTCCGCATACGCGATGAGATTCTCTTCCATGAGGGCAATCTGTTCTTGCACGCGCTCCACGAGTAACGACTCGTACGCTAAAATCTCCGGGGCAGACTTCTCGTTGCGCCACACTCGCTTTAACACTTCTACGTCATTTGGCAGGTCTTGGTGGTTCCAATCATCATCGCCCTGACCTTCGCCACTCCCCCACGGAGTCGTCTCCTCGCTTCCAGTGCCACTATCCATCGACACCGCAAAACCAAACCCTCGTCACCAGAATCGAAACCCTAATGCAAACTTACTGCAGCGATTCCTTCCTCGGAGCTCCGCGAATCTCCGCCAAACGAGAATTCCTGTATCCTCATCTCTCGCCTCCCAACACTTTCCCCTGCAATACTCTATCACTTCGAAATCGCAAGGGTTCCTAACCTACACAAACTATGCACCATCGACTCGAAGGCAAAGAGCTCACCAACTACAGTCGAATACTGAAATTTCCAGACCTCAGACACACTCATCAATAGCCAATTCAGACCCCGCCCGTGCACAAAATGAACACGCACTCATTCGGCACATACTGCCCAGTCACATTCTGTCTGAGCTCTATGAGCGCACCCTGGATTCAGATAAACCGCAGAAAGAGCTCGGAATGCAAGCAGAGTAGACTACCGAACATACGCTAAACTTGTGCGGAGAAAAAGTAATGAAAAGTAAGTAGGTCATACAGCCACTTTTCTATCGTTTTTGGCAGTCTTGTTTATTTGTGAATAGGGATGTGTTCCGATGGTCTCGTTAGTTATAAATTTGTTGCAGAAGATTTATGTGTCTCGTACGTTCAATTTCCGTGCTCTGCGACGGAGGATGTGACGAGAGCGCTGTTGGTCTTCTCTGCGTATCAATCTCCAGCAAACGTAATGCGGTACTAGTCTGTTGATTAGATCCAGGGTTGTCTGCTTTGGATAGTTTGCACCGGGAGACCTTGGATGCGACGTTCGGTGAGATTTCACTACTCTTGCTCTCGTTAAGAACACGGAATTTTACTTACGGGTTTTAGGGTTTGGGATGCTTAGTCTGGTGAAAGATTAAAGCTCCTCTTCTTGACACTACGTGTCTCCTGAAGTATCCATTCCTTAGAATCGTTTGGAATTGGTAGAGTTTCTTCGTGTTGTTTAGAGCAATTGACTGTGGACCTCCCGAGACGATACTACGAGAGCGAGGATTGCATTGCATTTAACAGTATCTGTCTGTTGCGATTCTATCTCGCTTTGCTCGTCTGGTGCCCTGACCGGTTTGCAATTGAATTTTAGAGAGCCGTTGGTTCTCAGTCGGACCATCGAAGTGTCGATTCTTTCTCTCCTCGTTTAGGGTTCCTTGGCAAGCTGTCGTCCAACTGTTGCAGAAAATTTCGAAACAGTTCGGCGTCAGGAAATTGTGAGCTATTCGTACCGACGGCACAAGTATAAACGAGATTTTCTCCCTTTCTTCCAGACCTGTTTTTCTTAGACGAACCGCCTTCTTTGATACTCTTCTTCGATACGCCAGATTTACAGCCATAGCTTCTTGCAGGTGCTCAGTCCTATCAAAAAGTAAGGGTAGTACTCTTCTTTCCGCCTCGGGCGTGTTGTCTAGTTCCTTGTACCTCTAAGTCGAATTGTAGCGAGGACATCTAATCCTTTATAGACCTAGAATCTTACATGTCTTTGTTGTGTATAATCAATGTCCTGCTTGATGTTCTGCATTACTGAAGCTCGTGTTGGGTGGCAGATATAACGTTTGATTGGAGCATGTAATCGTTGCTTGCAGTCTTTTCGGCACTTGATTGTTATTCACCATGGGTAGCGATGTGGATATGACCGAGTCGAGTTCAGGTATAGTTTTCAAGTAAATCATCTGTGCACGGTGCTTTAGGTTTTGTCTTAATCCCTGAAGGACCAAGAAGCCCTAATTGAGCCTCATGTTGTTTTAGCAGTTTTGAGTAGATCATCTGGGGACCATCTCTTGTCCAATTTCATTTTACTTTTGGACCAACATTGCAATGTTTTCCACTGATTCTGGTGATCAATAAAATTTGGGTCTCATCTGAAGAACATGATTCTCACTCTTTTATGATCTATCAAATTGGTCATTCTACAACCATGAATTCTTGGTCTTTTAGGGGTTTAAAAGCTAATGATCAATTGTGATGAAATCGGATTATTGGGATTCTTTCTGGTTATTGTTTAGTCACATTTTGTTGGTTTTCTCAGCTTTACTGTGAGAGTCGTTACTCTCATGAGAATTCAATTCTGGCATGGCTGTGCTGAGAATATGGCATTGTCTTGCCAGGTTCAGAAGGAGGATATGTGCAAGCGGATGCCTCCACACCGGTAGTACGGCCTTCACCTTCCGGGAAAGGGAAAGGACCCGCTAAAGCAGGTGGTGGGAATACGAAGGGTGCCAGGAAGGCCATTCTGAAAGATTCAAGCCCTGCCAACAGCGACGACGAAGGTGATACCAAGGCAAATGATGGGCAGGGGCCTTCTCACAAGGGTTCTGCCAGGGGTGGTAGCGGGGGGAAGGATGACGATGAGGAGGAAGAGGAGAATATGGACCACGAAGAGCTTGGGAAGTACAACACTGTGGATCCTGACAAGATGCGGTGAGTCGGTCTTCCTTTACGGTTTCCCCTTGTGATTCCTTTGAAATTCACATGATGGTCCAGTGATGATTCCTCCATGCTTCACATCTTCAGGCTATTCTTTTCTTTTCGCTATTTGACGGTATCAATGCTTGAAGGAAAATTTGGTAAAGTTGGACGTTTTACTGATTTTTAGACACCAATTATTAGGAAATGTACAACAGGAAGATAGCGACATAATAATCTGCAAGTAGCTGCAGGGAGATGATCACTGGGAAACCTATCTATGAATCGTAGGGATGTCTCTCATGAATTGCGTTATACGATTCTTGTCTCCCAACGATTCATCTCCCGCTGATGTTGTCTTAATAATTCGGGAACAGTCTAATTTTACTGTAAATGGTGTTGTCTTCAATGTGTGCAGAGCTGTGCTAGCAACCTTCACCCCTGAACAGATGAGTCGATATGAGTGCTATCGACGTTCTGGATTTCAGAGGGCCAACATGCGACGTGTATGTTTCTTCCTCGTGCACTCATGTTGGGATCTCGCATAATTATGGTGAACAGGAATAAGCGCAAGTTTGATAGGATACCCATTCACGCTTAGCCTTTTATGGTCTTTTCGAAGTGATTGTCGTATTCCGATGAACTATTGTATTGCGTCTATTTTAACGGGTCTGCTTGTGTGTTGTGGAGGGGTGCAGTTGCTGCAGAGTGTATCTGGTGCTCCAGTTTCGGTTCCCATGACAATCGTTATCTCCGGAATAGCTAAAATGTTCGTTGGGGAGCTCGTGGAGATAGGTATGCTTGTTTTTAACAAAATTTGAAATGTGAAGTTTGGTCTTGCTCTTTCTGAACAAGGTTTCATTAACTGAGTTTATCTGTTATCCTCCTGGGTTCATTGGTTCTCCCACTATACATAAGTGATAGTGTTTCATAATTTCGTTTCTAAGCCATTTTGTGTATTTCTTGGTGTAATAAAGTAACAGTGATGTGCTAGCTGCTTATAGGTTGTGTGAAGCTTGATTCAATATGTAGGACGTGATTTGTTGTATCCATTAATACATACTGTTACCTCCTTGAAGCTTTCTAACTGATTTATTCGAACTGCTATAGATATAGAATCGTCACTCTGGCCATTTGGGCACATAGGTGTTGAGGAAAATTGGCATTATGTGCCTTAGTTTGGTGGGTACAGTCTGTTATCTAATACTGATCCGTGAACCACTTTCTTTTCTTACAGGACGGATAGTGATGACTGAAAGAAACGAGACTGGTCCGATTCGCCCTACGCACATTCGTGAAGCCTATCGACGCCTGAAGCTCGAGGGCAAAGTTCCTCTACGTAGCAGGCCTCGTCTCTTTCGGTAGTCGGAGTGCTTGATATTCATTGTTTTTCTCTGTCAAGAAGTGTGTGAAGGAACACGTCAACATCCAACAACCTGAACCAGAAATCAAGTGCTATGAAGACGCCCAATACGGCCTGAACAAAGCTAAGTAGTCTTCGCTCATGTTCTCTCAGCTCATCCAAGTGAGCATATACACGAGGAAACCAGCGGAAGGTTGAGGCGGCTTGATTGTGTCCACTGTTTGACAAAAGACCTCTTAATATGTTCAGAATGCAAATTGGATCATTTCATCTGTTCATTTTTTGTTTAAAGTTTCTGCTGAAGATTGTGGAGGATTGTGTTGTTTTTCATTCCAAATTCAAGTCAGCTAAGATTATTTTTGGATTTTGCATTTGGCTGTAACTCTAAAATAATGATAGAAAACGATCACCACAACTTCTAACTTGTCATGCAACCCAATTTTGACCATCAATTGAACTCTTTTGCATTTGAACTCTACTAAGGAAATTATTTTTTTCCAGCATGGATTTGTACTAGTGTCTGGCAACTTCAAGCTCCTTACTCTTGTTCAATTTTTTTTCATAAAAATGATATTTTTTGAACTTGAGACAATTATTGAAATGAAATTATTCTAGTCTATTCCAATTCAAAATTCTTAAAATTTGATATTTTGTTGTTATTTTAACTTTGGGCTACGAAATATGAATTGCCAAATTTCTAATTATAGCATGACATAGAAATTTGGTTTGTACTATGGTGTTTTGTATTGTAATATACAGTGGCTTGCATAAGTATTTGTACACTTCAGAAATTGCGATAACTAATTGAAAAATTAGATTTTTTCAACAAATTTTGGACATGTTGAAGTATAAGTAACACACATTTAAAAAATGACTTTTCAAAATTTTAAAAAGCCTTTGTAACATTTTCTATAATTTAATCAAATTTATTAGTGAAAAAAACTTTCAATACAAGTAAGTTTTTTCAAAGATTTTTTAGTAATTGGAATGACAATCCTTTTTAGAATTTTTTGGTAAGAATTCCTCAAACTTTAAAACTTTATTGAGTAAAATATTATTGACTAATGTATGACTCCAAGTTTTTACATTTCTTATAATTCACTCCAAAAATCTCCAAGAATTTCCACAATTTTTAGAAAGTAATTCATTGGCAGCCTGGGCAGATCTACAATTTTTGGAGATATTAGTAGCCTCCCAAAAAGTTTATGTCCACTTTGACACAATGAAGGATGGAGAAAACAAGGATTACTATGTATGGTTGGATGGATGGGTCTAACGAGATGGACGGGCCTAACGACACATAGGTAGGAGGTTCTAAAAGTGCACAAGCTCTAAAATTGCTCAAATGTACACTGTTTGTACATGTTTTTTTTAAACCTTTGGTAATGTACAAACTATGTACATTCTAAAGACCTATACTATTCAACTCCAAAATTTCATAACTAATTCCACACAACTCCAAAAAATATGAAACAACTTGGATTAGATGCCAATCCCAATGGTTGCAATGTTATACTCCCTCCGTCCCAAAATGATCTTCATGTTGAGATGGAGGGAGTACAACATTGAATAAGATAAAGAACTTCAAAGTTTATTTTAGAGTAGAGAATCCATAACTACCCCACAAACTAAAACTCCTCATAACTTTTGACTCATTGATCTAAATGGAATGATTCAAAGCTTTCCATGTATATATAACTCTACAAAATCAATTTCAAATTTTTATTTTTGAAAAAAGTGATTTTTTCTGATCTGCCCAGACTGCCAATGAGTTGCTTCTAAAATCATCCACTAAATCACATGGACAACTAAAATCAACAACTCGTATTGGAGAGTCAAGAGCATGCTCTAAAATCACGGGACAACAGAGCAGCATTTCACGAAGCTTCCAACATTGCTTCAATTGTTGCATCGAGCGAAAGAAACAATCCCAAACTTAAATGCTGAAACAACTGAGACATAATTTTGAAACCTGTATCAACAACTCGAATAAAAGAGTCAACAGGAAGCGCTTCAGTCGAAAGACAAAAGTGCAGCATTTTACAACGTCTTCAACATTCCCTTGCATAGTGCATGCACAAAATTGTTACAAACAGAAAGAAAATCCTAACCTTAAACGCTGGACCAAATGAATCCTAACTTTGCATACCCTCTAGTCTATTCCTAAATTTGCTTCAAGAAATGTCCTTTTCTTCTAGACAGCTTCCATTTTAGAGACCTAAATACATAGCTCTTTTATCAATGATAAGGATTCTACGTTTCTGCTCAGAATTGAACAAGACATCACCTCAAGACTGGATAATGAGACACACTGGCTGCCTATCTCACCAATGAAGATGCATGGGAGTGATCCGGTATATGTTGCTCAGAAACAGAGCGGCAACAAGGTTGACACGAGCAAGGACCGGTTTTAAAATCTGCTGTTCAAGGGACCGAAGTGACAATGGTAGCCACCTGAAGCTGATATTCAGCTGTAAATAGCCACATCAAGAAAGTCCCCGGTCTGCAAAACCCGATGCAAATCCATTGCAAGACGTCATTTCACTGAATCTCGAGTGAAGTAATGAATCAAGGCATTGAGAAACTGAAACACATATAGCTTTTGCAAAATTGCGGACGAGTCATTTCATAGGAGAGCAGGTGAAATCAACTACCTGGAATTGAAGCTCTTCAAGACTCCGAAAATCGTCACCTCTTCTTCCAGACGGAGTCGAATATGTCAAGCCGACCTGTGAACTCAAGGGATGCCAAGAATTGGACATTAGCACAAACAAGTTCTCATTGAATGACAAATAGTACTAATAAAAGACAGTTGGAAAATGGAGTCGTGTTACAGAATCAGATCATCAAGGCTTTCTCAACTAATGAGATATGGAAGCTTACAGTGCGAATCACGTTACGACCACTTCGGTCAGGGTAGACAAAAGCGAAAGACAATCGTGCATCTCGCTTCCTCGCCGCCGGAGCAACCTCCTTCACCTGAAGATAAAAAATACGGAACAACAATAGCTCAGTGTCCTCAAATGGCACTGATCGACAAAGAGATATCTTCCCAAATGACTATTAATCATAGAAAACCCTCAGTGACAAAGGCTCATGACTTTCCCTGGTGCTAAACCTGTAACTGCCCAAATGGCTAAACGTGGCCACTTCCATTTCCATAGAGTTGAAATGAATAATTGAGGAAGCTTCAAGGAAAGTATCAGACTGTACGAAGGGAAAGAAAAAATCATACTCTACATTTCTGAATGACATGAATATGTTCCAAAAATTAAGGTAATCGATTATTAGCTTCCACAGTTGAATTCCTAATCTTAGCTTGGGCACTTCCGGCTTAAACATAACCCATACGTAAACTTTAAAAATTGTTCAGCGTGATACTTTTTATCATAATATGAAAAGCACTACTAACACTATGAAAGCTGAAGCAAACGTCACACTGCTAATAAATCTTCATGACTCTCAACAAACCGTAAAACCGATAGAAATCTGGAATTGTAGTAACGTAGACAGAAAAGAAAACTAAGAATGTCCACGGAGGAATGGAAACAACTGCTACATGACGATGAGTGTGCGCTCACCAGATCAGTCAGCTCTCGCAAAGTGGCATCTCGCCATGTGTAGATTTGAACCTCGTCCTTGGGCTCTTTCCCTCGCATGCTAAAATCTTCAACTGTGTGGTGGCCACCATTCTGTATCAAAACCAAAAAAAAACATGTCAAGTAAATCAAAACAGCGCAAGAGAAATCACATTCAATCATGTTGACGGGATATGAGTGGCATACAAGACATATCATGCAAACGTGACGTCTCTGATGTATAGAGGACCCTAGTGTATTTACAGAAAACAAAAGTTTAAAGATCACCCCCCTGGGGGATCCCTTTTCGTCAATTTTTTAGAACGTATTTCATTGGACCTTAATCAGACATCCTGAAGAGCATCGCGGCCATTCTGGCCGTATCACAAACCCTACTTGTGATTTATAAGGGTCTTCGAAGAGCACCCTGAGGTCGGGGGTCTTCAAAGCATCGGTCATGGAGTAAGAAACCCTATCAAATGCTGGGGTTGCTCCTCCGGGTTCCCTATATTGCAAACTAAACCATTCCGATTAATAAGCACGAACATTTGAACTGGGAGTGGGAACAGTACCCGAGTGAAGACTCGAAGGAGCAGAGGGCATGTCTGCAACCAACACATGGAGCTCACAATCAGTCCAACGGCAAGACAATTTTTGTAAGTCTAGACAAGCGATATAACAATTCTGCAAACGAAGACTTGAACTCCAGAAGTCTGTCCACATCATTTCCAAAGCAAAACACCACAAGTTGTTGCTCTGGAAACAAAACCAGTATTACTTCATATTGTGAGCAATGTGAAAGCTGGTGACCTAATTACACCATCAACTACTGATTCTTGATCTCCAACAAGAAGCTATCGATTGCTGCTTATCAATAAAATGATGAAAGTTTCAACGTCCTGTGCTCCTCGAATATAATTTTTTTACACTTACAACGTATTGAACACGAGCAACAAACTCAAGGAACTCAAACAAGACAGTCACCCCCTTAGGCCGCTCATATTTTCTTCATGGAGTATAAAGATTAAGCTTAACATTTTGAACATTACAAACTCATAAAACACATAAATCAGCAATACATACAAGAAAAGCAAGTCTAACCTTCTCTCGGTCGACCACCGGAATATTGGCAGGCGGACCAGAAGGTCCTCTGGGCCCGGCCATATTGCGAGGACCGCGCGGTTGCGCATCCGAAGGCGCTGCTGCTACATGCGCTGCCATCTCCAAAAATTCTGGACTCCACAACGACAAACTCGAACCACAGCAAACCAACTAAACCACAAAGAATTCAAACCGCCAAGTATCCCGCCACGACGAAGAAACTCAAGAATCGTCTCGCCAACACAAAAACCCAGGAAGAGGTTGGACTAGACCCTTGGTGGGGGTTTAGGGTTGGGGAAAAAACGGTTGGGAACATGTTGGGAACAGAGAAGGGAACATCCTCAACCAGCAATCCTGTTTGCTCATCAGTGTCTTTTCCTCGCGTAATCGTTGCAATTTGGTAGTCGAAGTTGTCGACCTCCGGATTTGGTACACGATTGTATATGAAATTTGTAGAATTCGCAAGCATTTAACAGAATCTCTCAATTTTGTTTCATGGTTTGAAATGAGATAGTTTCTGCGAGGCGCTGCAGATTCGAGAGCGTTTCGTAATGTGTCACCTGTTGCAGACCTCCGCCTTTCTACGTTGGTCGGCCTTGAGGTTTCGCCACTATGAGGGTTTTCAGTTTCGGTACCTGATGCTCCCTTGCGCTTTTCCTTTGTTCTCGCACCACGTTGCCGCAAAGCCAAGCTCAAATCGAGCTTCTAGAGGTATATTTATTGAGGCCCTTGGTAAGTCCCCAGGAGGTGGTGTTTCTAGATTTCGAACCTTCAAGTCACGGAGCAATGCTTATGAGGATGTCCATAGTAGGGGTGAGAATTATGATGCAAACAGCGACGACGAAGAGGAAGAGGAAGAGGATGAGGATGATGGGAGAGTGTACGAAGCAGGGGATGATTACATTGTGGTGAATTTCTACCATTTTGTGGATATTGAGGATGCTCACGACGAGGTTGCCATGCATGCGGCCTTCATCGAGGTGAGGCATTTGAAGTTTTCATGAAATGGTGCATTTGTTTGGATCGCATCACTTGCGAATTGTTTGGAATTCTTGTGACATAAATGGAAAGTGGTAACAGATGGTGGGATAGGCTGCAGGGTCGTAATATTCGAGGGCGGATATACATCAATCATCAAGGCATCAATGCGCAGGTTTCGTCTCTGCCCTTCTTTGAATTTTTGTTTCATAGATGGGATGTTGTCATAATGAGTGAAATGCAGTGATGTGAGTTAGAGGTTCCTGTTAATGTTGCAACAACAAAACTGTTGAAGAACTCCATTACAAGTTGGCTTCTGAATGATGATAAGGTGATCGTGTTGGTGTTGACTAGTAGATAATCCACTTCTAAGACATATTATAAGAATCCTAGACGCATTACATTTGGCAGGATTTTCGTGAGACAGT
The DNA here is from genome assembly GCA_951230915.1 of Antitrichia curtipendula. Lineage (NCBI taxonomy): Eukaryota > Viridiplantae > Streptophyta > Bryopsida > Hypnales > Leucodontaceae > Antitrichia > Antitrichia curtipendula. The sequence continues at coordinate 48,392,369 of OX579633.1, read as the reverse complement.
CTTAAATGGCGTTACAATTGGCAGGGTTTCACGCGGCTATGTTTTTTAGATTTTCTCTCGACTTTCCAAGTGTTGGCAAGGTTTGATACTTCTAGGGTTTGTACAATGTCTCTGGGATTTTCTTCTACTATTGGTAGGGTTTAATCTGCTTAGGTTTTGTAGAATAACACCAGTGGATTATCTACTGGTGATTGCAAATGATGCCTGACACTTGAGGATTCGACTTGTGTGCAGTTTAGTGGACCTAGAGAAGATGCCATGGCGTATGCTGATTGGGTGAAAGCGGATGAGAGATTTTCACCGACATATATTCAAGTCTCTCCATCTCCACGTGGCCATGCTTTTCCTAGACTAAAGCTTCGATACAAACCATCCTTGGTTCAGGTGAGCCACATGCACTTTTCAGTTACATTACTGATTTCATTACACTATGTTTTCTATAATTGTCGTCATCAACAGAGTTTTGGTTTGATGAAAGTGCCAAAGTGTAGCTTGTGCTTGACCGAAGTAAATTGAGAAACTATAATGCGTCGGCCTGCCGCTACAGGTGTGTGAAATTGAGAAACTTCCGCTCACAGACCCGTCAGCAAGAGCCGTGCCTCTCACTCCTAAGGCATGGCGAGAGAAGCTTGAGACGCGCTGTCAAAGTGAAGAGAAAGACGAGCTGAAAAATGTGAAAAAAGTTCTACTTCTGGATGTACGGAATAGTATGTTTCTCTTGCCATACCTGAAGGACCAATGTTTCATGGTTTTAAGTTTGACCAATTTAATAGATCATATTGTGAAATTTTTAATTCTAATGCGTGACCAAATTTTATGTACTCAGAATCAGTGAAGAACATGGCATGTATGGGTCAAACATAAAATAAAATTCAACAAAAGATCCCCATACGACCCACTGAGAATGCTAAAAAATCATGAGGCCCAATCTCGGTCCTTCAGGAGTTATGGAGACCCCGATTCTTGATACTTTGATTAAACCTTAGTGACTAAGTAGCATCGTGTCTCATTGAGCTACAAGCACGCAAAGTTGGCGGAATTAAGCTAGTTGTATCAGAAATTGCACGAATTCTTTTTGAATTCATCATGTAAATTTCAGGTAGAGATTAAGTACCGTTATGGAGTGTGTAGTTGCTAGTTTTGTGACGCGTGTAATGGTGCAGGATATGAATGGGATGTGGGCCACTTCCAAGGAGCACAACGACCAGAAGTGGAATGCTTCAAATCTACAGAATTTGGCTTATCTGTCGATAAGGTATGATTTGGTGCACCTTGTCTTTCTGTCAGTAACACTCTGCATGACATGAGTCAACGAGGCAGTTACTTTTCATATCAAGATAATTTCTTCACCTAATCAAGTGGATTTTCAGGTGGATGACGACCCATTAGCAGGAGTGGATAAGGAGAACACTGATGTTATGATGTACTGCACTGGTGGTATTCGGTGCGATGTATATTCCACTATTCTCAGGTACACACCAAGGGTCGCTTACAGTCAACGCCTTCCAAAGTTCATTATCGACAGCACAAGTCAGTCATGTATTGAGTTTCCTGCTTGCTAGATATGGTGCGATATTATGCTGAATAGAATGTGCAATCTTTGGTTCAGGCTTTTAGATGTTCCTTCGAGCTGTTTTGTTTGGAAGATGACAGCTTGTATGGACGTGGACTTGCACACAGGAAGAGAGGCTTCAAAAACCTCTACAGTCTTAGGGGTGGTGTAGCGAAGTATCTCAAGGAAGAAGGTACCTCTCAATGGAATGGACGACTTTTTGTATTTGATTCACGGCTAGCTGTCCCACCTGCTTTCTATCACGGCGAAGCGGAGAGTGATTCTTCAAATTCGACGACTATAGCCAGATGTGTGACATGTGGGAGTGCTGTTGAACCTGTGCACCGAAACTGTGCCAATCTCGACTGCAATAACTTATATCTGTAAGTTGACTTGGGTCCCTATCTTAACATTTTTGAAAGGAACTGCTAACACCTTGAGCTCCTGTGCCAATCCAAGGAAAAACGGGTGCATCGTAGATCCCTAAATTCTGTATCTTCTTTCTTTGCCACAAATCCTCTTACATCTTGAGTTCAAGAATGAAAGTGTTGGTACTCAGCCAATTGCTGTAGGCAAGCGTCGTTACTACCAACCATAGTTCACCTACAGTGAAAGAGTGTGTGGTCAACTCCGCTCTAGAATGTTACAAGGGTAGCTAGATTTGAAGGCTAGACTTGAAGATGCTTATGTTGCTAACCATCGTTCCTTCGGAGGATTCTAGACTGATTTGTCCTAATACTGCTTGTTACGAAATGAACTTACATAAGGCTATAACTTTTTACAGGGGTGGAATATTTTTACCCATCGTATGTGTACTAGTACTATTCATGTTGAAGTAATAATCACAACTATCATTGATAAAAATGTTCTGTACCCGTAATAAGTTATAACCATACGTAAATTCGTTTCGTAACTCGCAGTAATATGTTAAATCAGTTTAACTTGTTTGCCATGAAAATGAGCATTGATATGCACGCAGTGGGCTGAAATAGCGATCTCCTTTCTCATGTGCAGATCATGTGCTCTGTGTGTTACCCAATTTCGGGGCTGCTGTTGCAACCAATGCATGGACGCACCAAGGCTGAGGCCCATATTGAGACCAGATGAGACATACCAGCGATGGCATAACTACCGAGATCCTCCACCACCGCCTCCTCGACCGCCGGGGTGGGTTAGTCGGCGAGCTCTCAAGAGACGCAGGCGGAAGGAACGCCGGAAAGAAGCAGAGCTGCTCAACAGCGGCACTGTTGTACCAGACTCCACAGGTTCTGATTCTCCCGAGGAAGCTTCTTCTTTGGTTCACCAATTGTAGGCCATTCTTCTATTCAATGAGATGCATTGATCAATAGGATAAGACTGTTTTGAATTCTTGTGGTTCATTCGCCTTCTGCATGGAAGGAATGGCTTGTGTTCACAGATCGTGTGGAGCGGTGAATGCTAATTGGGCCCGAATAGGAAGTGAACTGTTTTGTCACAATCTTCGGTGCTGCCCTTAATTTTCTTTCCCAGTTCAGTGACTGTTTTGAATCTGTATGCTGTTCTGAATCCTTGCGGTTCATCCGTCTTCTGTATGCTTGTGTTCACGGGTCGTGTGGAGAGATGAATGCGGATTGAAACCGAATAGAAAGTGAACTGTTTTGTCACAATCTGCGGCGCTGCCCTTAGGTAGGTACCTCTTCTAGTTCGACGACTATTTTGAATTTGTATGTTGTTTTGAATCCTTTTGGTTCATCTGTCTTCTGCATGCAATGAATGCCTTGTCTTCACGGGTCTTGTGGAGAGGTGAATGCTAATTGGGTTCTAATAGAAAGTGAACTGTTTTGTCACAAGCTTTGGCGCCGACCTCAGGTACCTTTTCTAGCACGATGCATTGTGGCTGCGGTTGATACGTAATCTCCGTGCTCGCAAGCTTCGCCGTTGTGGCCATTTGTGATTGTCAAAGTAGAGGCAAGTTAAGACTAGTTCTGACAACGGGCCTTAAGTATGTGAACAGTAGCATTAAGAATACACATAGTAGCAAGGTACGTGCACCTGATTGTTAATTGCGACTTGTAGGCCCATCTAGATTCTTGCGTAAAATATAAGCCTTCTGAGCTTCAGAGCCTAGGGTCAATTTTGGTTACACATATTGTCATCTCTTTGAAAATCCATAAATTTATTCACATGTTGTCCAAAAAAATCCATGCAAAGAGAATCTAATTTAGACTCCTAGCAAGATCCAACAATAATTTAGACAATTTAATATTGGTAACCATTGTCAAATGCTCATTTGGTCAATCTTAGATGTGGTTACCTTAGTAGAAAGTTGTAATAGTGGAGTTGCAATTTGTTGTTTCTTGTGTTAGTATTTTGAGATCTTGAGGCAATCGAACGTCTCAACTTTGTATGCATTGAGATTATGTCAAGGTGACAACAAAGCAGCCATAGTTCCCCTCACTGTTGATGTTGCTCAATAGGTTCTTACCTATTGCTATGTTTTGTAACTTGGCCTTCTTTGTGATGTCTAGTCCAACCTTGCATTAGAATACAAGTAGCTATTCTACAAGAGACTCTATCAACCTTGCGTTAGAATACAAGTAGCTACGAGAGGTTCTAAGCTATCTTTGCAACCTCTTCAAACATCCTCTCATTCATTGTGGATGTTTTTTTTGTCAACGGAAGGTGTCTGAGGGCAAATAAAGTCTTCATACACAATTTTTGTCACATTCTAGGAGTTGGACTTGGAATATCTCGGTGTTGTTTTTTCTTTGTAATGAACTTTGTTTGTATTCATATTACAATTTCAATCAACTATATTAGATTTCTATTTTATTTTATTTTTAAATTCTATTTTTGGTGAATTTTTTTAATCAATTTTCATGATTTTATATGATAATTTATTGAAAACAATTGGTGATGAATTTTCAAAATTTGATTACAAAGATATGTAGGAAACATCTACATGTACATCCTTCCTTTTCAAAAGAATCTCAAAAAAGATTCAAAATTTAAACCAAAGAGAATTTGATGTCTCATGTCTCATGTCCAAATTTTGTAAAATAAATATTTACTTATTGTAACTAAATGATTAAGAGAAGGTAGTTTTTGTGCTAAACTTTGGAATTTTGGTTCTTATAAAAATAAATTCTCCAAAAAAATAAATGTTTCATATATATATATATATATATATACATCCTTTCAATGCAAGACAATTTTGCTTATGCTAGGCACCTCCAATATCTTTGAAAATTGGCATGCAAGTAAATGATTTAACTACCTATTCAATGGTTTAAATTTCCAAAGTTAAATAGTGCCTCTTTCTCTACAAAATTGAGTCAAATTATGTTGACCCTATTGGATAGGACCCAAAATTTATTTATTTCTAACTTTAAATGTTATAATCTTGCAATCTATACTATCAAATGAACTAAAAAAAAATTTACAAATTTCTATAGTAGCCTAATGCAAAATTGAATGGTTGAAATTTTAAAAACTTTTTTTAATTTTTTAAATATGCTCAATGCACTAAAAGTAGCAATTTAGGATACCTTTTGTAAAAAATACATCCACTCTCATAGGAATTAATCAACAAATGTTTAGCTTAAATACCTTCCCTTATACAATGTAAGACAAACTTATCATCAAATAAATACTTCAAAACAATTTGCAATAGAAATTTAATCCTTCATGACTTTTATACCTAATATCCAAACAAGATCAATACAGACACATAAAACCAACATATTGCCTAAAGTTTGACACCACAAAATCCAAAACTATCGTTGCATATTAATTATAAAGATGTGTACCATCTAAACATTTCATCTTGCATAGGTTGTAGGTCATTGGCTAATAAGACTTTGAATCCTAGTAATTTTTCTATATAGTATCCAATTGAAGCATTCTATAAAGTATCTAATTGAAGCATCATTTTTGATTGCTAAAAGATTTTTATTAAAATATAAACTATGCTCAATGATTAAAATGCTAATTTTATGGATGTATATCTTAGCCCATAAGTATTCAGATTGCCAAAAAATTCCACTTTTGTATAACTAGGAGCATTTTTAAATTAACCAACAAGAAGCCGTTAGAAAGGTAGCAAATACAGCATTAGAAAAATAAATTAGAATTTTTAATTTTTACAATAAAAAATATTTCAAATCTATAAGAATTCACTATTAACGCCTAAAATCCCATTGGCCCTATGAGGGCCAAAATGCAACTTTGGGTTGGCTCATACAATCTCATATTCATTGTAATTTTTTGAAACTTTTTGTAGAACTAGAAAACACATAATTTTTTGGGAGTACAATTTTTATTTCATTTGGTGCCCGGGAGCAAAAGTTATGGCACAATAAGCCAGAAATGACGATGAATGGGCAATACAAAAAAATCACAAAAAGTCACAAGAATTTTTTTTGAATATTTTTTTCTAAAATTTATATTTTATGTGAAACTTTGATTCATTCTATTTGGACTAGTGATGAGAAAGTTATGGACAATCTTGTTTTGGGGGCAATCTAAGCATCTTTTTGAAAAAATAACTTATAAGATTCATTTTTTAATGCAATTTTCACAATTTTTCAAAAAAATTGTTTGACAAGGTTAAGTATGCTTGTTAGAACAATCTTAGTGTTGGAATTATTGTTTTTCAATTCGATTTTAGAGCTATTAACAATTTAGTTTTTTGTTCAATCTTCAATCTAACTTCTCCTTAACAATTTTTTAAAGAATGAAAATCAAGTTTGTCTGTTTGTTTTTAAATATCCTAGACTTTCAATCAATTCTTCAATATAAATCTTTTTAAATTCAAAGTCTGTTATCAAAAACATTTCCACAAATGGCGATCAAAGTCATTTGAAATTGCAAGACAATGTTCAAAAATTATTTTTTTCCAACTTTGGATGTTAATATCTTCCAATTTGTACTTCCAAACTTCATGAAATTTTACTACATGATTTGAAACAAGTCAAGTATGAGATCCTATGGTCAAATTTGAAGAAAAGTATTTTCTTTGTTTTCTTGGATGAACGCAACATAAATTGTTGTTTTGAGTGTGTTTTGACAAAAAAATGACCTTAGACTTTAGAAGTTAACTTCTAAAATTAAATTTTAGATGTAAATAAGACACTTTGGGACTACAACATTACTTGATGATTTGAATATTTTTAGAAGAACATATATAATTTGATTAGTTCAATGATAAAATTTGTGTTTGACAACTAAAAATAAACAACAATTTTAGGTGTGACTACATACAATGAATGTTAGATAGGTAAAATGAAATATAAAGCAAGATATATTTCTAAAAACTACAACTTCATTCAGGCAAGAATATTAATAGATTTACTAAATATACTCATTGTAATCAACAACTTAGTTTTTAAATTTACTTATCAATTTGTTGTCCACACCCTTATCTTTATAATTATAATTGCATAGGTACGTACCTCAGTGATAATTATTTTACCCACCAATTATATGATGTAGTATGCTACTACTTAAATATTGAATTTATATTCACATAGATTAATAATTCATCAATTTGTCATATCATGTTTCTTATATTGAATGTATATTCATCGACAAAAGAAAACCATCATTAACAAGGTATTATTTTTTCAGAGCATGTTTCATTGCTAAATGATGATTTATTTTGCAATAAGAGAAATAAAAGAGAGAAAAGAATTCCAACTATTTTGGTTTTTGTCAGCTTATGTTAAGAGACTATTCGTTAAAAATCTCATAGTTGATTTCATTACATGTTTTTCAGCCTCTGTGAAGGGCTGCAAGTTCCCTAGGCTTCCTTCCATATAGATGTCGTCAAATACCAACATTTTTCATTTGGATCTTTCCCACTAAATAAATTTTTCAACAAATTTAGAACTAACTACATACTCTAAAAGTTGAAAAGGAGGAAAAACATATTAAAATTTGAGGTGTTGGCAATTATCCTAACATCTTTTTTTCTCCTACCCTAGCAAATTTTGCTCCTAACATTGTGCCATGCTCATCAACATCCAACAATGTTGTTCTAGCTCTAGACCACTTTTTAAAACTTGAAAGTGCTTCAAATGAAGTGAGTATCTTGTAGATTGAGAATGGATTAGTATTAAATTGGTGATAGATTGGTGGTAGATTTTTAAAAACTTTTGAGCTTATTAAGTGTGATTTAATTTTTTAATTTTGTTTACTATTCTTCTTTTATTTGATATGCCTCAAAAATTTAATACCGTGTGTCTTTTTTTTATAGTTAGTTGTAAAACTTGGTGAAGTATTGACTATGTGGAAGTGTGTCAATGGGGAATGTTGGTATTTGATGACATCCATAGTAATTGTTATAAGAAATTGTCACATACATTCCATTAAATATCACAAAAATTCTACTTTAGGCTAGATCCACATGCAATGATTAAAATATATTTTTTTCAAATAATAAATTTAGAGGAATACATTATAGTCATAAACTATGCATGGCTAAACTACCAAAATAAAAATAAACTTCAAACCACCTTGGATACTAGAATTTTTCTCTTTGGGAATTGCATGGGATCATGATATACAAAACATAGAATTTTCAAGTTGCTTAACTTGATTCCTCAAACATATTTAGCTTTATTTCTAATGATTATCAATTTTTCAAGCATGTAGCCAGCTTGCCTTGAAGAATAAATCCAAAGAAGCACAACCATTTTAGACATTATTTCATACAAATGTGACCTTGTGAAGTGTAGCTCCCCAGTTTTTTGCAAGGCCTAAAAAAGGATTTTTGTCACTTCAAATGTTAATATCTTGCAATCTACACGGTGGAAATTTCTGAATATTTTTTCAATTTTTTTTCAATCTAGCTTACCACATGATCCCATAGTTACATGTATCTAAAAATGATTTTTTTTCTAAAATTTTATACCTATCCTTGAAATGACATTTTTGAACTGGTTTCTAGTGAAAACATAGTCCAAATCATTTAGAGGGTGATGAATCCAACCATATGATCTTTTACTTAACTTATTCAATTACATTCTTCCCAAATTCTAGAGTGAATATCCACACCAATTGCAAGTTCAATGTGCCAAAACTTCAAAATTTAGGCTTTACTAAGGTAGTAGGTCTATAAATCATCCACCTAAGGGCTAAAACTAAATTTTGGAAAGGTAAAGCTTCTTGAAATATTTTTTTAGTGAATTTTCCTTTAAAAGAAATGTGGAATTGTCATCCAATCTAAGTTGTTCATATTTTTTGGAGCTTTGTAGAATTAGTTATAAATTTTTGAAGTGGAAATGGCATAGGGCTCTAAAATCACACACACACACACACTAAAATGTACAAATTATTTGTACATTACTGAAGGCTACAAAAAAGAAACATGTACAAGTAGTGTACATTTAAAGAAGTGGGTAGTTTTAGAGCTTGTGCGCTTTTAGAACCTCCTACCTAAGCCCTTTCAAAAGGTAAAGTTTTGTCTTCAACATTTAAAGAACAAACAAGCATATGTCCTATAGCTTGTGAATTTTTGTAAATATGCTGGAAAATGGGTTGAAAATATGTTTTAAAAAATTCAAACAATAAAAATTTCATATTCATCTTTAAAAATCATGAAGTGAAAGGTGGTAATGAACTAAAGAAAAAATTAAATTGCTAATAATTTTTACAAAAAATTGAGAATCATTAATTTTAATAGTAAAAATATTCAAATAAATAATTGGTATTTTATCATTTTTTTTTAATTTGACTATTTCAAAATGGAATTAAAACCAACTTTATATATTTTTTCTACCTTTGTTGCCTACAAATTAAAACTCCTCGTAGCTTTCACCTCATATTCCGAATTGAATGGTTCAAATATTTTAGTGTAGGTATCAATCTATACAATCCAATATAATTATTTAATCTTTTTTTAGAATAAAATTTTAGTTTCTTGATTTGACACAAAAATAAAATTTAAAATTTTTAAAATTTTGTTTAAAAATTTTGCAATATTTATTGAAAGGAACTTAACCCCTAAAGTCCCTTTGTCTCCTCAAAGAGAGAAAATGGAGTTTTGCGAGCTCCTATAGTCTCAAAATTATTTGCCATGATTTATGAAACTTCTTTTGAAGATAGAAAAACTCATTAGCTCTGGAGAAAAAAAACTATTGAACAAAGAACTAAATTTTAATCAGTTGGTGGAAAAAAATCCCTTACAATTTTATTTTTCATAAATTTTATTTTTATCTAAGTGTATGCAAAATTTTGATTCAATCTATTTGGATTTGTTACGTGAAGTTATGGACAATCTTATTTGGGGGGCAATTAGAGCATTCTTTTTAAAAATAACTTGAAGGATTCATTTTTTTAATTCGATTTTCATAATTTTTCAAAAAGAAAAAGATTTCAAGATTAAAATCTCTTATAAAAAAATCTCACAACTAAAATTAGTTAGTTTCAACTCCAATATACAACTATTAATAGTTTAGTATTCCCTTCAATCTTGAATCTACTTCTACTTAACAATTAATTGATGAGTGAAAATTATTATTATTATTTTTTAACTTCTAGACTTTCAATTTAATTTTTCAACATAAAAAATTAGATTTCAAAATTAGTAGGAAATTTTTTTTAAGTTAATAAGGTTCAAACTTAAGTTAAAAAATCTAGTCAAACAAGGTGGAAAAAAACTTTTTTTTCTTTGCTTTAAATGCAAATATATTGCAATCTATGTGATTAGAGTGTTTGAATTTTCTTCTTCCTATTTTTGCACTAGTTTAGTATAAGATCATATGGTCAAATATTTAATTAAAAAATAAATTTTAAAGCTTTTTGTTCTTTGTAAAATAAATGACAATTTTGAGTCTTTTTTGATGGAAAAAGGCCATGGGGCTGTAGGAGTTAAACAAAGCTTTGCACAATGACTAAAATGATTAGTGGATCCTAAGAAACTTCAAAAAAAAATTCTAATTTATAAAATCACAAAATTTGTCCAAGTTCTTGAAAAAATAAAGTAGGCTCTTTAGTTCTTTAGGGTTAATGAGAGCAATTTCTACTCCAACTTGAAATTTTGAAAAAATCTTAAAATTGAATAATTTATTGCAATTTGAATTTTGAAACAGGTACCATGATTTATTGAATTTATGCATTAACCATGTTAACATTTCCTAAATAAGCTATAGGACCATTTTTTCAAAGCTAAAGTGGTAAGGACAAAATTGACAATCTTGCAAATATAGAATATTTTGCTTCTAATCATTTCTTAAGCAAAGCATTTTAATTACATTAAAATCATTAAATACGGTCCCTGTTATAGAACTACTTACTTTTTGTTTAATCTTATTGAAAGTTAGAAGATGATTCAAAATTCTTTTAGCATGCATTTGTTGGACATTACATGAATAAATTGTAAACTTTCAAAAGTGTTGAAAACATTTGTACTAAAAATCAACCCTATGCTCTTACAAATAGAGGTTGTACATTTAAGGCAAAAATTTGTAGGGGTAAATTTTAGTTGCACATAGTTCTTGTTATATTCCAAAGGCTTTTTACTTTAACCATATTAACATTTCCTAAAGAAGCTATAGGTTGCTTCAACGATAACCCTTTTCACTCTTAAATAAGATACAAAAATTTATTATTTATCATCAATGATCAAATTGAAAAATTTAAATTTTTATTTGGTATGAAAGACTCCAAATTAACTATAAGATACTAAGAAATTCAAACTAATTATTATAAAATAGGAGATTTTTTTTTGCATTTATTCTTATTTGGAGCAATGAGAGGATTAGTTCTCTTAGTCAAGGAAAAATGACTCCCTTATGATTTTTTTTTAACAAAGAAGAAAACTAAGAATTTGGTGATTATTTTAGATGATCAAATTCAAAAAAATATGAATTCAAATTACAAATGAAAAAAAACAAATTAAGGACAACTTTACATTGAAGCTTAAGCTCAATTCAAAGTTGGTCCAATTCAAAACTATAGAGCTAATTCAATAGGGCCTCAAAATTTTTAAAAATGGGGCAAGGATACATGGCCACCTAATTTTTAGGACTTTGACTCAATTTTTTGGTGCCCAAACTCTACAACATAAGTGACAATATGATATGAAAGAAAATTGGGAAGGCTTTCAATGTAAAACCTTTAGGCCCAATTAATGGCTCAATTTAAAGATCTAGGCACTTTTATTGGTTGATTTTGGTGGTTTTGAAACTATATATGAACTTGGAGTGGTCAAGAAATAAAACATTAATATTTTAAGATAGGAATATCCAAAAAAGTCATGTGTCCAAAAGCACCACTTGATCACACACTCATAACATGTACATCTCCAAAGAAACATTCCCCAAGAAATAATTTGAAAACATCTACTTAAAAACTTTGATCAATTATAACTTTTGCATACGGAATCCAAATGATGCGTTCTTTGGAGCTTTGAAATATCCTATCATTTGACAACAATAAAATGTCAATGGCGGATAACAATAGAAATTATTTTTTATCAAAAAGTGGCAATTTAAATGAACCTACCATGACATCCAATTTTTTTTGGAAATTTTTGCACATTTTTGCTTGTATCTTTATAAGATTATTGAAGTTACGACCTTCAAGATTTTGAAATAAATCAACTTAAGCTATAAAATTTTGAAGCAACATGATTAAAGATTCATAATTGGGTGATTGCAATAAACACCGTATCAATAAACACCTATTGATTTTGATGCATTTTGAAAGTATTCATGTTTTTGAGAATTTTAAAATTTTATTTAAAAAAATACAAAGGTGGCCAATGTAAAAATCTGCAGTGACAAATGAAACCGAGTACTAATGTGAAATGTTTTCATTCAAACAACCACACTATAAGCATCAATGGACAAAGTCCAAAAGTGTATATATGAAAGTTGTAGTGTACGACATATTGCACGTTACCATGGAAGTTTGAAGAAAAAATTAGTTGTGAGTTCGAGTGTGAGTTGAAAGAAAATCAATTTCAAAGTTAGCCATGTCTAAAACTCAGTTTTGTTCAACATGATTTGGAGGTACTTATTTCTGTCAAATTTTTTTAGAACTCCAAAAAAACTTTTTGTGCCTGGGCATGTTGGTATACATCATTTCAAATTGTTGTACCCAAAAATTGAAGGAAATTGACATTTATAGAAATTAAAATATAAATTGTTTAACAAACATGCAAATGATGTTGGTTATCACAATATTTGAATTTTTTTTTGAATTGAGAGCACAGAATAACATTAGCCATTGTAGAGAGAGTATAGGTTGCAATATGAACCATTGTTATATCTCAATGCCCTTGCATTTGAAATATTCAGAAAAATTCAGAAAATCACAACAAATATTGAAACCATAGGAACCTGCCCAAATCCTTTATGTCCCCTAAGGGGACAATGGGACTTTAGAATAGGACTTAATTCCTATTCTTTTAGGATTGGCATATATCAAAAATTGTTTATTCTTACTCCCATGCCAAAGTCCATATGACAAAGATGAATGACTGAAGAGCTACATAATTAGTTCGATTAGAATATAGACTCTATATTTGAATGTATTACCGTATGAATGAAAGTAGTGTGAGTGTTTTGCGAGTGTAAATTTGTAGTAGTGTGTTATATAAGCTTGAAGAGAAGAATATAAATAGGAAGGTTACAATGGGAGTTATATATGAAGAGTTGTATCAGGATGTCAAACTTGAGAGTGACCATGGAGATGGAAGGTTATGAAGGTGACCTAAAATTGCCTTTTTCATAGTTACCTAGTGTTTCATATCCTATGATCTCTTCATATGCAAGTCTCTTTGTTCTTGCAATTGAAGTTCTAGTTTTGTTACGGGAGCAAAGAAAGTAGTGGAGCTAGGGAGTTCTTTGCGAACCAAGATGAAGTGTTGGAATCTTGGGGTCGATACTAAGGCTTCAATGATTCTGGTGCAAGTTGGTATTGTTGAGCTTAGTTGACAAGAGGTTACTTTTCAAAGGTGTTTCGAGGGTTTGAATGTAAAATAATGTTACAATTTGATTCCGCCTAATAGAAGGCAAAGCATTGAAATCTTAGGGTTGATGCCAAGACCTCATTGATTCTGGTGCAAGTTGGTATTGTTGAACTTACCAGACCAAAAGTTATTTTTCAAGTTTTTTTTGATGGTTTGAATGTGGAACAATGTTATGGGCCAATTCCACCTAGTAGAAGGCAAGGCGCTTAGTTGTAGACAAGATGAAGCGTTGGGATCCTAGGGTTGATGCTTGGAAGGCTTTAGTGATTTCGGTGCAAGTTGGTATTGTTGAGCTTATTGAACGAGATGTTAGTTTTCAAGGTTGTTTTGAGGTTTTGAATGTAGAACAACGTCGCGGGTTGATTCCACCTTGGCATTTAGTTGTAGACAAGATGAAACATTGGAATCTTGGAGTTGATGCCAATTTTGGTGCAAGTTGAACTTGTTGAACTTCCGTCGAGAGGTTATTTTTCAAGGGTGTTTTGAGGGTGATTGGGAGCATCCTAATCGTATGGGTTGAGAGGTCCCATTTGCCACTTCCAACTACAGTACGTGGTGGTACATGGTTCACATTTATCCGTAGCTGGCACAATGACGGTCCCTTCCGACGACCATTTCTGCGTAGAACCTAAGCTTTCTTTGGCTTGTCACTCCGAAGACCTTTTCTGCGTTGTGTGTAAGCTTTCCCCTCCCGGGCCCATTCTCTTCCTGGCGGGCCTTGTTGGCTACTTTGCCTTGCCTTCCTTGGCCTTCCTCTGCTTTCGCGTTGCCCAACTTCGCTCATTTTCGCCCTCCGCCCTCCCTTGCAGCTGCTGCTGCTGCTGCTGCGGTGTCGTCCCCTTCGCCGCTGCTTTCTATCCTCTGGTCACAGCGAATTGTCGACGTCGTCGTCTTCCCCGTCCACTTTCCTGCGTTAGGGTTTCACGGGGCGGGCAGTTTCGGATCGTACGTCGATCCGGAGGTGTTGGTGTTGGTGTTGGGAGTCCCAGCGCTAGGGTTTGCGGTCTGATGGCCTCCAAACGTATTCTCAAGGAGTTGAAAGATCTGCAGAAGGATCCGCCTACGTCATGCAGCGCCGGTGAGGTTTACGGGCCTTGGATTTTGCTGCTTCTTTTTCAGTTTTGCTCTTCGTTGTTACTGATGTTTTTCCTTTCCTTGTGTTGCTGGATAATAACTTTTCTTTTTTACGTGGCTTGAGAGTATCTTTTAGTTCCTAACGTCTGGTCGTGGTCGTGGTCGTGGTCGTGCTTTGTGACTAGAATTGGTGGGGTTACTGAGCTGTTGGAGAGCTGTGTAGGTGCTTGGTGTGAGTTCCGTAATTTACGTGATCAGAATTTTCATTGTCGGTGACGAGTTTTTTTCCTGATTGGTTTTCTTCAGTTCTCGGGTTCTCACTCGTGTTGCTCAGAGCTCGTTTCTTGCAGTTTTAGTCTTTGTCGGTGGCGGGGCCTGTTTTTAGGGCATCGAGTTTGTTGACAATTTCATTCTTGCACGCCTTGGTGACCTTTGTGGTGGAGGGTGACTAATTGGCATTGATTTTTAGAGTTAATTGATTGTGGACAGAGCTTGAAGTGTTTTCCTCTAGTTTCCGACACATGAAAGATCTTGAGTCCTATCTTGGGGTCCTAAATTTTAAAACCATGGTCAGGTGGTGTGCTCCTATCTTTATGAGGATGAGAGTTCACCAAGTAAGGTTGCCTTCCAATTGTTTGATCGGTTGAATAATAGTTTTCTGGATTAGAACGGCTTTCTTTTAACAGTTTGCAGCATCCTACTGACCATTTTTCACTGTAAAGCTCATTTGTGGCATTCGAGAAGTTAACTGTTCTCGTGTGTTGGTTGAGTGGTGTCACTGTTTCCGTCTGATAATGTTTTTGCGAGTGTTGAGTGTAACGAGCCTGTGGTCATTTGAGATTATGTGGCGCAACAGAGTAGTGCTCCCGACAGTAGTGAGTGGGTGAAGTCCGAAGACATTTGATGATTTGAGGACGTAATGAATGATGTTTTCCTGCCGTTTGTGGTATGATTGTTGAACAGGACCCGTAGCCGAGGATATGTTTCACTGGCAAGCCACTATTATGGGACCCCCTGACAGCCCTTATGCGGGAGGCGTGTTTCTGGTTACCATTCACTTTCCCCCTGACTATCCGTTCAAGCCCCCTAAGGTAAGTATGGTTGCGAAGTAAGTGTTCTTGTGGCGTCGTATTTCTTTAGCTTTATGATGAGATGTACGTTGCAGGGTCTATGTCTGTTCTGTTCCAACGCGTCACTGTTCTAGTACAGTTTTCGTCTTGAAGATGACCTTTTGGGGAGAATCGGAGGTATCAGCATATGATCAGAAGTAACTGAATGAACCTTTATTTTTTAGAGTGGAATCTTTTCTGTCCTGGTAGCATTTGCCCTTTTGCACGGTGGACATTGAGTTATTTCGTTTTTTGTCTTGTCGGATGTGATTCGATATTCTTGGCAAGTGTTTTTATGATATGAACTATTTTGGATTTCCCATTCAGGTTGCTTTCAGGACTAAGGTTTTCCACCCGAATATCAATAGCAATGGCAGCATCTGCTTGGACATTCTGAAGGAGCAATGGAGCCCTGCTCTAACCATATCTAAGGTGTGTGTATAGTCCTGGGCATCCGAGCGTTTGTGGTGCCATTTTGTGTGACCGTCTTTGTGGAGATGCGTTGAGAAGGTTTTTGATGATATGTGGGTGCGATTGATGTGAGAGTGGTGCTGTTGAATTGGTTGTGATGCTGTGTAGTCGAATTTGCATGTGTTTCTTTCTTTTGCCTCTTCTCTGACCATGTTATGATTCATGGCAATCTATACTGTCGAAGTTGTGTCGGAGTTGTGCAAGCTGAGTTTGTGTGATGGAAGAGTTGGGATTCCTGATGTTATAGGGTTTTGTTTTTGGATCGCTACAGGTGCTCCTGTCAATATGCTCCCTGCTTACAGATCCGAATCCCGATGATCCGCTCGTTCCCGAAATCGCTCACATGTACAAGACAGACCGTCAGAAGTACGAGGGTACTGCCAGAAGTTGGACTCAGAAGTATGCCATGGGTTGATGCGAAGGTGTCGCAGCAACACGGGTGAGCGCGTGGTGGGGGTTTGGCACCTTGTAGATGAGAGGATAATTTCTGCATTTGTGCTTGAACAGGGTTGGATAGGAGTTTGGTGATGAGCGGTTAGTCATGGGGGGTTGGGGTGTGGGGGTTCTGTTATGGAGCCACTGTGTAATGGTAGGGTCCTAAATGTGTGCTGGGCGCTTCAGTCATTAGATAAATGTAAAAGCGTTGTCACTCGTGCACTCGTGGCATCGTCGTTTGCTTGAGGTCTCGGAGAGCAAGGTTGCGCCTATGCCTCACTATTTCTGCTTTCATGCCTGTGCCATGAGTGGCACATATTTTATGAGAGGACTTGGCATATCCTTTTCTTTGGTGCCCATTTTGTGCTTATTTGGGTGAAATGTCCTCAAATATGTTGTTATAAATGAAAGATGGTACAATATTTGGTGTGCCCTTGTTTTCCAGCAAGACGGAAAAGATGTTAATTTTCGTGCCAAGTATCTTCTGTGCCAATTGAAACTGTTTTGTGCAGATTGGAAGTGGATGAAGGCCCATCTGCGGTAATCGACTTTTGACGCTTGGCGTTGTGGAGACGGCGGAGCGCGGGGGATTTTCTCTTTCGTGACCATGGGAGACTTTTTTGCAGCTACGCGGTCTTTGCGTGGAGTCTCGAGGAGTGGAACAGTGAGGTTTCTCTCGGTGAAGCTTCGGAAATCTCGATTCACGAGTCAAGTCAGATTCGTTCAATAGTACAACAGCTGGCACGCGCTTTTTCTGAGAATATACTAACTCTATGGTGCGCACTTCCTTATCGGTAGAACCGAGCATTGGAAATGGAGTGCAGTGGATACATCCCGTGATCTTGACTTTCTTCATCAGGATTGCGTCCTTCTTAGATCAGGTTGGAACCATTGAGGTGATTTTCAGGATCATGAAAATACAACCTCTTATGGAATTGACATGGCTGGTCACCCCCTTGGCTTGCCTGTTGGTTTCCTACGACGAGGTGCTACTTTCATGTTTCCAAAGTCGCCTTTGGCTGTCTGAGCGACCGAATTTTGTTGTTTTCTTCCAGACTTGGTGGTGTTGTCTCCATAGGCTGCTGGAGCGTGTGTTCTTGGTCAAAATGAGATTTGGAATTTTGGATGTAAGAGCCTTCAAATCGTGCTTGAAGGGTTCAATTTTAATGACGAGGGTGTGCTTGAAGTGCTAACATGCAATGTCAACGTTTGGTAAATCTGTAGTTATTGCTAATTGAATCGCACTAACATACAAATTGTACACAAGTTTAATCATTTTTGCTTCAATGGGATCTAAAAGGAAGGCAGCCCTAACCGAGAGTATGATTTACTGAATATTTAAACTGTGTCGAAATAAATACCACTATTAGGAAATGGGGAATCAGTAAGTGGTCGATCCATTTCTATCGATTCTGCACAAATTAGTTTGACCTATTAATTGGTCATCCAAGAAAAATTGCAAATCATGTTTTGCAAATTTCTGTTGATATATGTTTTGTAAAAGACTGACCTCTACAGCATGTGCCATGTCAGCCTGGTACACATGATGGTGATTTATATGAGATGGAACTTTTGAGCCAAACTTCTTGCACAACTGAATTTTTCTTGGCAAATTTTGGGCAGAATCTTACTTCAATTGAGCAAATGAGCACTTTTTGCCCTGCAATGGATGACAGTTGTGCAATTAATGCTCGGACCAGACAAAATATTCTCTTTGGCAAGTACTCATTTACCAGCTTCGGTTACTTTCTATATGCTTTATTCTAAATAGAAACTTTACAGATTTTTTCATTGGATTTTCGTTGATGTTTTTATTCCCTAAAGGGCTGATGACCTTTTCCATCAAAAACATTTAAAATTACCATTTGCAATTTCTATTGCAAAGAGCAAAGAAACTTTAAAAAATGTTTTTTTGCATATCTAACCACAGGATTTATACTAGACTAATATATAATAATGCATGGAAGAAATTTCATAAATTTTAAAAATTTTGACCTCATAGATTGCAAGATATTTGCATCCATAGTGAAGAAAACAAGTTTTTTTGCAACTTGCTTGACTAGATTTGATTTTCTAAGTTTTTATATTGATTAGTTGAGTTGAGAATCTAAAAAAAAATCAAGAAAGAAGCACTTAAATTTTACTTCTAAATTTAATTTTTTTTCTTAAAACTTATTAAATAGAAGTAGGTTCAAGATTGAAGGAAAAACTAAATTGTTAATAGTTCTAAGATGGAATTGAAATACAATAATCTCAATAGTGAGATTGTTTTAGCAAGCAAACCTAATTTTATCTAACAAATTTTTTTGAAAAATTGTAAAATTACATTCACAAATAAATCCTATAAATCATTTAAGAAAGATGCTTAGATTGTCTAAAAAACTAAGATTGTCCATAACTTTCTCATCACTATTATAAATAGAAGGAATCAAAGCTATAAGTGTAAACAAAAATATACAATTTTAGGGAAAAAAAATTTAATTTAAATTTTGACTTTTTGTGATTTCTTTTTGTTGCCTGCCAACCTCTATTTTTGGCTTATTGTGCTGTTGATAGCTTTTTCTCCCAAGCACTAATTGAAATAAAAATTATAGTCACAAAGCTTTCACAAAATTACACATCTTCAAAAAGTTTCAAAAAGATTCACTATCAATTGAGGCAATAAGAACCTACTTGGACCCAAATTGTTGCCCGAAGGAACAAACAATCCTTTAGGAATTAAATACAACCATGTGTGTGTATCCAATTCCATTGGCTAACTTTGAACTTGCTATTTAACTTTTCCTAGTAATATTGTCTAAATCACATAAAGAGGTTAATTCTCTTTGGCTAGTTTCTTTCTTGTATACTACGGAATACTAGATTTGTGATTGATTGGGAAGTTAACCTTGTAAGGACATTATGGAATGTCAATGTGAAAGGTCTAATGGATGACTTCATTGTTAACTATAAAATAAAGAATGAACCTATTGGTTCAATAATTAAAGTATTTTTGTGACCACCTTGGTTATAGGGGCATGTATCTCTTAAAGACTAACTCTAGCAAGGCAAGATCCATCACCATGCATGGTAGTAGTAGTAGATCCTAGATGAATCATCCATTAGATACATTTTATCCTATATAATTCATGTTTTAAGATTCAATATAGTGATTTGCATGGGTAAGATAAACAAGTGATCTACTCTCATAATATTATTAACCAATGCTAAAGGAACCAATTTTACCCCCTCCAAATGTAGACCTCCAATTGAATCCCTTCTTGTAATCAATAAAAAAATTTGTTGCAATATTTCATAAGAAAAATGAAGATGATTGGATCTTGGCAATTAACCTTTGTCTTTGCCCCCTTAGGAAACATATGGTTGATGACGCTGATTATACATGTAGCAATTCAAATCTAAAATGAGGAAGTTAAGGATATTGACCTCACCTTCTAGAATTAAAAATAAATAAATCCAGAGTTATCTTTTGTTATGTTCCAGTAGAACAACCTAGGCCAATGTTTTGACATTATAAACTTTTGTTGCACAATTGGAGATGCTCTACATCTCAGATATCCCTTGGTGTTAGTATATCCAATATTTGACAATCTAAAACAAAACAAAAACCAACAATTTTAACTTACTGTAAGGACACAATACCGCTCCAAGGAACTCACTATTTTGTGTTGAATATAACCTTTTTTCTCCTTCACTCACAACCTAGTCTTGGTTGTTGTTTTGTTTTTCCCTCATAGCTTTGTTCTTTGAAGTTCCAGCTTGCTCCCCTATCCAAACATATTGTGACTATGTATATACTACACCATTATATCTGAACACATCCACAATTCCTTCAAAAAATCTTAAAATATAATTTATTAAAGTTACATATTATAATGGCTACTTTTCACAAGACTCTCTTTCTTTAAAAATTGACAAGTACCAACCACTCTTTAGTGTCACTCTTGATTTCTTTCCAGATTTTACTTGGGACCGTAGATGAATAGACTCTTAATCCATAAACGTTGCCAAGGACGTTTTTTGGCCGATGAATGACAAAGAATATCTCCCTATAGGATAGAAGTGCAACTATTCATCTTTCCAATTTTGTATGAAAAGGGAAGATCATCTATAATAGTTTGTCTTCCAATGAATACTTTTGCATTATTTTAATCCAACAATTCACACGGTGACAAAACAAATGATTTCCATGGTTATGAGCCCGTCATTTAAGGGTTAACTTAAGGTAAACCAGCCTATTCCCGTCAGCTTCCTATTTCCGACATCTGACTTTTGGCCCCATTACCACCCTGAGACTCATCTAAGTCCATCTATTTTTCTGGCAAAATCAGCTCATTAATTCAGCTTGGGTAACGTGTCTACCATTGATTGGTGGATATCCAAGTACTCATAGATACAATCTATGGCGGTAATGGGTTGTTGATCTGACTTTTATAAATTAATCCATGGGCGGATTTGTAATTTCAGGGCAGTCAACTTCAAAAATTCATAGAAATTTCAATTTTCATCAGAAAATTACAATTCCACTCGGGTTTGATTCGTGAAACATGCATACACCTTTGAAGTTGACTCCAACATAGTCAGATCGCAAATCAGGGTGGTAATAGGCTTGTCTACCTTATGCCAACCTTGTGATACAGAGGTTGGGCGGAGTTATTTCTCTCTCACACGTTGGTCAAAACAGAAGCACTCCGATCACGATTTCCCGTTGTGACCTCAACACAAAATTCATCCATCATCCATCCACCCAGTGGACGCATACAGCGACGTCCAACGGAACGCTGGCCATCGCCCCTGCCAGCCAATAAAACCCAGCCCCCGTCAACGACGACGAACGCAAAACCGCTTCTCGTCTCGATCTCGTCGACCGACACCTGCCCTAGCTCTTCCCCATCGAGACTCCGAAAGCCTGCAGCCCTTGCAGACAGCTCCTGCCCTGCCGCAGAATGAGCTCTCTGCGAACACATTCCAATTCATTACAAGTGCAATTGCCGAATCAATCGCAAATTCTCACAGATTTAACGCAAATCCTCCAGAGATTTCGATTTAGCAAGTGAGATTTCGACTTGTAAGTGAGATTTCGGCTTTGCTAGCGAGATTTCGAGTTTGCGAATGAGATTTTGATGAGTGGCAGGATGCGCGGGCCATGTCGCAGCCTGCGGAGAGGAAGAGTAGTAGTAGTGTTCTCAAGCGATGGCGTGAGCGGCGTTGGTTTTTAGCTTCTGCTGCGGATGGTGCAGCCGCATCGTCTTCGTCGTCATCGTCGTGGGTGAGACTGATGGTGGTTTTCGTGGAGAATCGTCGCCGGGGCTTGTCGCTGGTGGCATGGCTGCTACTCCTTCTGGCCTTTTGGCTCGTGTGCTCCGCGAGCGTGCCCGCACCATTGGTCGTCCCGGCCCCCTCCGCAGCTGCCCCCGTGACTGCACGCGAGGCAGCCGATCTCCGCGACGAGGTGCGTGGTGCTCAGCCAGGGTTTGGTTTCTGCTTTATCTTCCAATTTCCTGCGATTTTGCAGATTTTGTGAGTAGATGAAATTCTGTGAATGCGAATGAGCACTAGTTATAATTTCTTCTTTCGCCTTCATATCTTTTTCTGGATTAATGCAATTGACTGAGGGGTTTAGGATCCTCTGTCTGGTTGACCTAGATCATAGCGCGAGAGCTAGAGACTTTCTTCATGATGGACAAATCTCTTGCTGACGATATTGATTTTCATTCAAACTGGTTTTCGAAATTTTTAGGGTAATCGAGCTGCAACTTGAGTTCTAAATTTCGGGCGTGGTAACGATGCGAGAGTATGATCGTTCCGTGAATTAGCAGAAGTCGGTTTTACGGCTTGCGGAAAATAATGAGTTAAATGTATGCATTTCAAATTGCTCTTCGAAATTGCATCTTAACATGTGATTTCTTAAAAGTAATTGTGACTTTTTTCTACTTCTCTGGAGCTTACCAGCACCTTGGAGATGTGCAATGAATTTAATTGTGTGTTTTGTAAGTTATCTCTGGGAATACGTCGGAGTGAGCGGTGTTCCAAGTAATTCACTTCAAACCTGAAGCCCGCGATTCCTTTAAAGGTCTGAAAATTGCTGAAGTCTAATATTTATGCGGAGCTCTATAATCTTGGTTTTATTAGAGAGGACATTTTGGATTTTTTGAAAGGTAAGATCTGAATGAATTCTTGTTTAATTACATTACTGTTTGGTTCAGGATTATTTGCTGGAAAAGTGAATTCTTATTAGCCCTTGAGAAGATTTGGTGCTTGAGAGGGTTTAAAGTCAAAGTTCTTTAAAGTGACTTAATATCTTCTTTGTTACAGCTGGGGTTCTGCATCTTTTTTGCGAGAAGACTGCACAAAGTTTGCACGGATGTCTGTGTCTAGCATTGCGAAGGCCGAAGTGCGGTTCGTTCTGTCTAGTTTGTGTTTTCCTGTATCTAATGGTGAAAAGATTGCTGTTATGCAGGTCAAGGACATGTTTTACCATGGATTTGATAATTACATGGAGTATGCATTTCCTCTGGATGAACTAAGGCCCTTGAGCTGTACCGGTGAAGACTCCCTCGGCGGCTATTCTCTGACTCTTGTAAGCTTACTTACTGTCTGGTTACTGAAGCTGGAAGGTTTGCTTAGTCAGGATGGCTGCACATCGAAGTTTTTATAAAAAAATCATCTAAGCTGTCATGGATTTTACATGATATAGAATAAACTTCTATTAATTCTGTACAGTTGTAGAAACAGTCTTAAGTTGACACTAACACGATTTGGTCCTGTGTTTGTTTTGTCTGTCAGGTTGATTCCTTGGACATGCTTGCTTTATTGGGCGACCGGACACGATTTAGCAAGGGAGTCAGCTGGCTTGGGAAAAACTTACACTTCAACAAGGTATTTGGAACTGTAACCCCTGTTTTCAGTTGGAGCTCCGTTGTTAGAGTATAATCTTACAGCAGCACTGTTTTATGTTCTTTGTTTCCTTAGCATTTGGTGGTCATTTTTGCAGAACAAAACAGTATCCGTTTTCGAGACAACCATTCGTGTGCTTGGTGGTCTCCTGTCTGCCCATTTGATTGCCTCAGATGCTTCAACGGTACGAAGTTCTTTTCTTTTATCCTTCTCGCTATGGAAATTGCTGTTTTGTGAAACTCAGCATGCTTGGAGGGCAGTGAAAAATTAAACGGCAACTTACCATGTGTATCGCCAAGTTGACGTCTGGTATTATTTCAGGGTATGCAAGTAGATCGTTACGACAATGAGTTATTGCATTTGGCGGAGGATCTAGGGCGACGAATGCTACCTGCATTTGACACACCTACAGGTACTGATGTCATTAGCGTTTAGATTTAATTTGGCCCTAAAAATGTTCTTGTTTTGTGACGATTTTGTAGTATGCACATCTTAATACTGTTATGATTATCTTAATCATTTGGGCCTTCTTGTGGTTGGATTAGGTATTCCGTTTGGATCAGTCAATCTGGCGCTCGGTGTCAGCGCTGATGAGAGTCAGGCAAGGCGAGCCTCTCCTAGAGCTACACTCCTTAGTCTAGGGTGTGCCTCTTAATCCCTTGTTTTCTAATAGCAAATTAAGGAAAAACGTATTACTCAACCGTCTCTCTGTTTTCGGTTGCTGTCGAAGCAATTGTTGTGTATTTGGTATTGCTTATATTATTGAAGGATTGTCCTTGACCTTTATAGTTCTCTAAGGTATCTATGTTCTTATGTTAGGTCTCTCTTATGTGCCTACCAATGAAGATGAGTTGCCGAATTGCTGAAAGCCATAGAGGAGAGTCTTACAGCCCTTCTCAGCTGACATCCAGCTTGTGACGGTGTGCAGGTGTCCTCAACAGCCGGTGGCGGAACTTTGACTCTGGAATTCGGTGTTCTCAGTCGCCTTACAGGAGACCCTGGTAACAAACGGCTTATTTCTGTATGGTTTGAGTGTCCCATAGAAACTGGTTTTGTAGCAATTTAATTGTTTGCAATATATTGCCTCAAATTTCAATTGACTTCATTTCAATGATTTTTGTAAAAGCTTGCAGTGTATTTCTATGTAGCAATTATTATTACAATAATTTAAGTTATTTGGTAAAGCCTGGAAGCATTGGGTGCGATCCCCAAAGATGCATTATGTATGAGCTGAAGCTTTACTCACAAGATTTGGCTGCGGATCAGAATTTGAAAAGGTTACGAAACGGGCTGTTCAAGGATTATGGGCTCAACGGTCGCGGTTGGGACTTGTTGGAGGTCACATCAATGTATTCACAAGCGAGTGGACACACAAGGTGCATTCCTGTTTTTAATAGGGGTTATTGAGGATTTAAAATGTTTCCTAGACTTAGCGGAAGAAAGTATTATAAAAAAGAGGAATATGGAAAGTATTTCAGTGTTTCAATTTTATCTATTTACTATCAAAGCTTTCAAATTTTTCTGATCAAGAGTGAAGCTGGGATTTTCATGTGTATGGTTTGGTTCAAGCGATGACACTGCATTTGTTAGATTGCAGTAATGCTAATGTGCGAAATGTGCAATAGGATGCAGGCATTGGCACCAGCATTGATTCGTTCTATGAGTATCTTCTGAAGGTCAGTTTTTGTGCGTTTTCCTGTGTCCTGAAAATGTGTTTATGTTGTTTGAATGCGGTGAGTTTTGTTTCGTAGTCCTCTCAAGGTTGACAAAGAGCTCTGTTATTTTAAGATCATAATGACGGCTCCCTATGAAGGATTTATGAACTGGATATAAAAGCCTGTTGGCTGGTTTGTACTCTAGTTTATCGATCTCTTTGCTTATTAAATAATGATTGCTTCGATTCAGTACATATATCAGGCCAAAGTTGGAAAGTGCAGGGCTGGTATGGTGTTTCTTGTGAAGTTACTAGTTATCTGGAGAGGGTGTCTTGTGGTATAGTATTTTCCGCTGATTAATTATCTTTGTTTGAAGGCATACTTGCTTCTGGGAGATGAAGAGTACTTGTTTATCTTCAAAGAGGCTTATAAGTCTGTCATGCGTCATCTCCATAATGAGCCCTGGTAAGCAAACATGCTGGACAATAACGATTTTAAGCCTTAAGTAAAACATGCCTGTCAATTCAAAATCGGCTTTTTGCATGGTTTTCATTGTCTTTATTTCATTTTACGCTTTCGATAGATTTTTTCCTAAGTTTTGATTTGGGGTTATTCTGTGCTAGGTATTTGGAGGTTAACATGAACTCAGGAGTTGTTGTATGGCCATTGTTTAATAGTCTTCAAGCCTTCTGGCCAGGTTTGCAGGTACGGTCTGCCTATAATATTTTGAAATTCTTTCCGCAATGATGCCGATGTCTCCTTTATATTGTAACATGTTCGTTCAGCTATAGAGATAACTCAGCTGTTGTGTTTTCCACTTTGAGAGTACAAGTTGTTGCATGTTTCTATGAATTTCATAGTTTCCTTTCACAGGTCTTGGCAGGTGATGTTGAACCAGCAATTCGTACTCACAAGGCGTTCTATGCTGTATGGAAGCGTTACGGATTCACACCAGAGGGCTTCAATTTGGCCACATCTAGTGTGCAAGTAAGGGATCCTCTCGTTATTGAACTTTCATAATGACTTGTCAATATGGCTTCTTGTACGATTCCACTTGTGTCTATTCTTTCAGGTGAATAGTCCAAGAACTTCCTCCGGAAGTGGGGATATGGAGGTGTCTATCTGAGATCTGTTCTCTGCTGATGAGTACATAACATTGTTGCCCTAGCTCTATAAAGCTTCTCCTTGGGACGATTCTGCACATTTATCTTGAATTTTTTTATTTTTCTATTTCTAACTATTGGGAAACTGGTCTTGTTTAGAGCACATCTCATTGAAGAGGTATGTATTGTGCAGCCAGGTCAAAGGAGTTACCCATTGCGCCCAGAACTTGTAGAGAGTACTTACATGCTCTATAAAGCCACTCGAAATCCTATGTAAGAGGACCGTTTAATGATATCTGCTGCTGCTTTTGAAGCATTGGTGTGTCCCTGCTTCGTTGTTTGTTCTAGTCCTACGTGCTCTCTTTCTAATTCGTGACTGACTTTGATTGAGGTTGAGATGTTCTGATATTTAGTATGTTTGATGAGTTTTGGGTGCAGGTACTTGGATGTTGGACGGGATATAGTGGCAAGTTTGCAAAAATCGGCAAAATGTCGGTGTGGCTACTGCCACATAGCAGATGTGGAATCACATGAACAAGATGATCACATGGAGAGCTTTTTCTTATCGGAAACTGTATGTGGTTCTTTTTTTTTGCAGCCGCCATTTTTTTAACGATGAAAGTGCTCACTGTTGAGATTGAGCGCTGACTCATTGTTGCATGTTTACAGGTAAAATATCTCTGGCTACTTTTTGATTTGGCCGCTGGTGGTGACAACTTAATAGAGAAAGGTCCTCACCCGTGAGTGTTTCGAACCTTTTTCCTTGTTCTGTGTTAGTAATGAGATGGATTGGAGCGTTATAGTACACATCATTATGACGTATAAAGTCACCTGCTGCAATCTTTCATCTATGTTGTATGTGTGATGGGGTGAGTTTTAACAAATGTATCTGTTTTATGGTGTAATGTTTTGCATTATTTACGACGTAGAACCAAAAATATATATGTATTGGGTAATTAAACAAGTTTGGACAGTCAAACTGAGGACTTTGTGTTTGCTTATGTATCTGTGCTAAATTTTTTCAGGTATATTTTCAATACAGAAGGTCATTTTTTGCCGATGTCACCTGAGATATCGCTGCCGACAGAGCTTTGCAATTTTCCAGGCAGTTTCTGCCCAGAACGTATTGCTGGAAGACTTGGAGATGCTAAGAGTAAACTGATGAAAGAGCTTGAGGAGAGCAGAAAAGCTGAAGCGCTTCTTAGTGGTGACTGCAATGGCAGTAACTCGGACAGTCAAACTTGCTCAATTACACAAAATGAGAAACGTGGAGTCAAGGACAGCGACTGGACTGTTCCTGCAGGGAGCTCTCTCAAAGTACGTACTTGATCATTTTCATCTATGTAGCTCCTCTTTAACCTCCAAGTGCCCAGATGTCCAAAGATGACTATTTCCATATCTATTCCTGTAGGAAGCTTCTAGGAAGGTAACAAAATTTACCAATAAAATGAAGATACCCTTCATTTTTGAGCAATCGAAGTATTTCTTAAAGCTATTACTTTAATCGGCACTTGGGGGCTAATCCATGCAAGAACTGATGCTAGGGAAATCCTGAACTTGACTACACTGAATAGGGGTATTAAGGGGTCCAAAAAATTAAAGGGACTTATTATAGAAAACTGTAGATGTTTGAAACATGATGTACAGCCCCCGGACACTTCAATAACTATTGATGTACAGCAAAGGTAGATATTTATTTAGTGTGTAATGTTGATTAATTAGTATGGGTCCCCTTAATACCCCTATTCAGTGTAGAAGAACTACTCTTTTGGATTATGCAGTGATTACATTAGAACCGGGTAAGAGTTGCATGAAAGTGCTTTTTCATTCATTTTCTCACTCTACTTTGCAGGGAATGTGCCCCAGACCAAATCTTTGGAGACAACTCGGGTTTGATCTCGCTTTACAGTCCCAAGCAACTACCCGAGCCAAGCCCGTCTCCAGTGAGGCTGCAAATAGACTTGCAGCTGCACAGGAGAACAAACCTTCTGGGGTGGATTCTTTTTTAGTAAGCATGATACCCTCAGGCTCTATGCAACCAAGCACCCTAGAGAAGCATGCCAGAGAGCTCTTGGCACAGATTTTAAGTGGATCAAGATCTAGTGGCAATAGTCTTGCATCAATCCAAGTCATCAGTGGCGAAGAAGCTGGTGGAATTACCCTCCAAGGGGAAGAGAGACAAAATACTTTGGATAGTATCAAGGTGGAAGAAGACACACTACCAGCAAGCAGGTGATTTGGTATGGCGTGCTGTCAAGCACTCAGGTTTGAGTGTTATGTCATTGCAAACTTGGATATGGCACTTGCCTGCTCTGATCACGGCCGAAATAGGCCAATGTGAAAGGGCATTGCGAGTTTTGTATCATAGTCAGTTGCGTTGCATCCCCTATTTTCCTCTCACTTTGTCTTCTCATTCAATTTATTGACCCCTCGAAGGCTCCAGGGGTTCTGTATTCCTGCCAAGTTGATTTAGTCGTGAGCTTGAGCAGTTAACGGCTCAGGAGAGAGCTCTGATCTCCTCGACTTGATCTAGATTGCTGTATGCTAGGTCTCGCAGTTGGGAGTAGTAGGCGAGCAGAGAGCAGATACACAAAATAAAAAAGCATTGGCAGTAAAAGTAGCCATTTGAAAATTTATAACTAATCCATCATTCCTCCAAAATTTACGCAACCTCTTGCATTTTGCTACGTAATTATTTTCTTCATCACTTCCTCTTGCCACAGCTTATTCAGTAGATTTTAGATGTTTTGCCTTTCCCTGGAGTAACTGAATGCTTTGGAGAACAGCAATTATGGATGCACTCTCCTTAGAAGAGGGATCTTATGACTATACTGTAGAGTGATAGCCCCATGCACGGATTATCAGCGGGTGCCTTGTGATAGTATAGAATGAGAGTTCAAACTACAATGTGAGTTTTGAATTGGATAAGCCCATTGACACGAGGAAACTTTGCAGAGGAAACTTATCGCAATGGATGTGGCATTAGACGAGGTGACATTACAGAGGTTTGGGGTGTATCATTGTGTCATTCACAAATTTTGATGCAATTCTTGGTGCAATGATATTACTTTAGAACCTTGCTAAAGTACAGAGTAATAACTTCTCTAAAGTGTAACCTCTCTAAGCTAATATTGATTGCGTGCTCTTGGCTTGGGCAACATACAAACAACATTAATGCAATGATCCTCCCTAATGCAATAGTTTTTCTAGTGATACAATTTGCATGGTCTCAACTGTATTGCTTTGGAGAGGTTCTATTATAACCCTAGAAGGATGCCATGGACACCAAATGTCCAATGGATGATAGAGAATCCTTTTATGTAAGATAAAAGAGCAGATGTGGAAAAGGGAGGTCTTGCATAGTACTTTGATCTCAAATGAGTGCTCATAAGTTTAATTAAGCAAATGATTCACACAATACTAGAAAGGATGAATGCTACAAAGGATGATTTCCATGGTAACCGCCCTATCTTAGGGTGAAGGTGTCTTCAGACCCATCCAAACCCATTCATAGAAAAGTAATTTATTCTTTTACAGAGAAAACAATTGGTGAAGATGACCACTGCAACTCATGCCTCACTGTCTTCCTTGCCATGAAGTCACTAAAATTCAGGAAATAAATTTTGTTCTAAACGAAAATTGTGACATAAATCAAGTAGTGCATCTCTCGCACTAATTGAATTCGTTTGTGAAGTTCATCCCCATTCACTTGTTTATTGAATTCCAAAGAAAAGTGGTGCTCTTGGAGAGTAATAAAACATGAATATTGCATTTGTCCCTGTATTCAAACCTCGATATGCTCAGTCTCTGTATTGTCACTCAGGAATTATAGATGGGATACACCGGGAGTTTTGTCGTATTGACCTTGCAACGTTCAAATCATAGAAGACTTGGACAAGAAATTCCAAATCCTGAAGCTCGAATGTTGAATTTCGAATGTCGAACCTTCGGAGCAATTCAATTTAAATATGGCAGAGCGACAGAAATTCCAGGGAGAGAGTGCACGAACTCTCATCAAAGAATGTTATCTACATCTACAACTAGTACTGTACAATTTTATATTTACGTTCAACCTATAGTCTGAAAAAAAATAAAAATACACTAAGGGAGCAACTAAAGAAGGGAATGATTTCGCCACTTTTGTGGAAGAAGATCGTCCACGTTTAGGAGTCCAAGTCGTTTTCTGCCACCTCGTGATTTCAGCCTGTGCTCTAAGTCTTCGGCTTCAAAATCTCCTCCCTGCACAGGCAATCCAAGTTATTCAGTATCAGAGAACCTTGCAACTGAGTCATGAATCGATTGTCACACTTGAAAAAAGTATTACCGCTACGAGTACCAAAATCACAATAAACCTTGTTCAGATCATGTCCACACACACAACACATATGTCAAAAAGAAAAGCAGAATCACAGCACATGAGTGATACAAAGTCCAAACTACTCACCAATAAAGGATTAGAGTGTTTGCTGCATTGTTCGTGCTTATCACGCACAGATTTGTATGCAAACCGCAATTCACAACCAGAATGTGCGCAAGTATAGGGCTTCAGGTCCTTGTGGACTGCTCGAATATGAGTATTCAGATTGGAGTTCTGCGAAAAGAACAGTACAAAAACAGAGGTTGAAACGTCAATACAGCATTCACAACCAAACGAAGTGATTCATGATCTAGAAAACAAATCGCCTTTGCATCAGACCTACATAGTTCGACAGTACGCTGTGATACGAAATATCCAAATAAATTTTCTCACGCATTTGTACCTTGTTGTAACTGTGCAAGCATCCTGGATGTGGACACCTCAACAACACCTGCTCTCCTTGATGTTTTCGAGCATGGGCTGCAAGGCTCGTCTTCAGCATGGACACGCCACAGGTTTCGCAAAAAGCAAAGCAATGTGCAACCTTTGTATGCATTTTTAACTGAGAGCGGGTCTCAAAAATTTCCCCACATCCAGGCTCCATGCAAACTGCTTGAGAGATCGACAAAGAGTCTGCAACACGACCCCAGAGACCATCAATTAAAAAACTTAAGGACGCACTGCACTTGCGATCAAGAAACTGAACCAAAACGTCATTAGAGGCACATCAACTTTGAGAGCTTACCATGCACATTATCAATATGAGTCTGCAATAAGGACGGATATTTGAACGTTTTGCCACACCCAGATTCAGGGCACATCAGTTGAGCATCTGCTTTCTTCGATCCACGAAGAGTTGAACCCCATTTTTCGTGAAGCTTAAGGTGCCTCTGAAGGTTGGCATTCACATTGAATGAGAGGTCACATCCCTCCGACGTACAAGGAAATAGGTTGCCATTATGGGTAAGTGAATGACGATTAAGATGGTCCTGGCGTTTGTATTGTCTGCCGCAATTCTCAACCGGGCAAACAAATGACCTCTGCAAATCAGGCGACAAAATTAAATTTCTCAGTAATTAGCGGATCTATCTCAGGGTCAACGAATTCGTTACATTGTCGATGCTGCAACAATAAAAAGACGACAATCATAAGTGAGTAGGAATTAAAGAACAGCACCGGAAGTTCTTACGAGGGTATTACCCTCTGGAACTAAACCGGCCCAAGGCACCTTGACTTCAGAGTTCGGTATGGGATCTGGTAGGCCTTTGGATTTTGCTGTATAGTTCCCTGCTCAATCCTAGCAAAAAATCCAAGCCACCACATTAACAACATGATTATAAAGACAATTCAAAATTTAATGATTAACTGATGATGACACCGTCGAACTAGAACTGCACGAGACTCTCCGTGTAAAGAGCAACCTCCAGGAGAAATAATTCACGGCTCTGTATCAACGGTCATGAAACCGCAAGTTCGCACAAAAATTCAATTTTAATTTACGAACTCAAAAAAAATCCCCACAGCAGATATAGAACCGAAGTTCACATATACTTGACATCAGTTCGGCGTACAACTCTCCAAAAAGATAAATTCACTTACATCCTTGGAATGCGAACACATGTGCTGTTTCAGCAATGAACGCTTCAAGAGCAAAACCCCACATACTTCACACTTGTATTTCCCTTTCACCTTCCCCTTCGAGAGTTCACTCTCCTCCTCCTGATCGACAACTTTTTCCTTCAAGTCAACTTCCTCCTCGCTGCGCAACGAAGGCGCCAGCTTCTCCGAAGAGATAGCAAATTCATCCTTCCCGTCATCTAAACCCCACGTGCTAGTGTCCGCCTGCAAGTCCGAAAAAGCGCTCGAACACCCGGACTTGCCCATGATCACTCCGGAGTAAACCCTCTTGTTTAAAAAGAAAAAGAAAACTCTTTTTCTAAAATCACAAAGATCCTCGATGCAAAATATCTGTCCGAATGAGAATGATCCGCTGCAAAACCCCTGAGAAACAAAATTCGAGCCCCTCAATGCACACCGAGATCGGGAAGCGAGTCGAGTTCAAAGTAAGACGTCCACTCAGCGTAAGAGCTAAATCATCCGCCATTTCATTCCAAAGAAATTATTCCCTGTGTGCGAAGAAGTTCGCGAAAACCCTGCAAGCATACGGGACCTTCAATGCCTCAAAAGCTTCACAAGCCCCTCAGTACAAATCCAATTCCAATATCTCGCTCGGATGGCATCGCTCCAGTGACCTAAAATTAAATAAATAGTGCAGGATGTAGAACTAAAATTTCAAGAACAGAGACGCTGGAAACCGTCTCCTACCAATCTCGGACCCAAGTAGGTTTAACAATGGCTGCATATCAATGTCTGGAGCGAAGAGTATCCTCTACTAAAAAAGACGAGGGGCGATGCTGCTGAGAAAGGATCCGAAACGCAACCGAAACGGACCTCACTTTGTACATCTTGAATGTGGTGATTTTTGGAACGAAAACCTCCGTTTCTATCCAGAGACCAGAACCAAAAACGACGCAATCTCGTTTCCCAATCCTAAAATCACCAACCACTGCCCCCTGGAGGCCGGTGGAGACAGTAATCGCCACTAGGGGTTCGATGATGAGTTGCAAAGAGATCGGTTGATTTAGGGTTTAGGGTTTCTCCGGCTGAGAAAGAGAGGGTATTAGGTTTTATTAGACTTCTGGACTCCATTACCGTACGTGCATTAAGGTAGGGGTCTGTAAAAGCGACCTCTCTAAAACCGACCTCTAACACAGAGGTACATTTTACTTTCTTCAATGTACCAGCATTGTACATTTCAGGAGGGGTCGCTTCTAGAAACCACTGCGTTTCAACTTCAAAAATTTGTAACTAATTCCACGAAGGTCCAAAAAATATGAAACGACTTGGATTAGATGCCAATTCCATTTTTCTTCCTAGTAAAACTTACTGAAAATTGTTTCAAGGAATTTGGCTTCCCTGAAAATGCAATCAGCTCTTAAAGGGTTGCTTTAACAGCCTCCTATCTTACTGGTAGTCCACAGTTGCTTATTTAGGTGCATTATAGCCCATCATGGGGGGTGTACTTTCAAAATGGGCCCAAACTACCAAGAACTTAAGCAATTTTTTTCCCAATTTTTTTCCTAATTTTTTCGTGAGATTGGAGAGAATGTAACCATATGATCTTCAATTTAACATTGAGTGAGCACCTCAAAAAAAAAAAAGGATTATTTGACTATACAGTTTAGTAGATATTTAACCCCTAAAACCCCGCTTGTCCCCTTGGGGGACAATTTGGGTCCAGGTAGGTTCCTATTGTCTCAATTTGAGGTGAATTTTTTTGAGATTTTTTGAGGTTGTGTAGCTTTGCAAGAACTTTGTGGATATATAATTTTTGTTTCAATCGGATGCCAGATGAAAAAGTTATGGCACAATGAGTAAGAAATAAAGATTGGCGGGCAGCCCAAAAAAAATTACAAAAAGTCAAAATAATTATTTTTTTCTAAAATATTATGTTCTTACCTATACGTGAAGCTTTGATTCATTCTATTTGGACTAGGGATGAGAAAGTTATGGACAATCTTAGTTTTTCGGGCAATTTAAGCATCTTCTTGAAAAAAAACTTTTTGTTCAACTTTGAATGCTTATATCTTCCAATCCGTATGGTGAAATTTGATGAAAATTTTACAACATGATCATAGACAAGTTGAGTACAAGTTCCTACGGTTAAATTCAAAAAAAAAAAAAATTGGTTTTCTTAAGTGAATACAACAGAAGTGGTAGTTTTGAGTGGTTTTTGGCCGAAAATACCCTCGGGGGTTTAGGGGTTAAGTTTAAAGTTTTATTTGGGTCAATGGAAAAATAAGGTAGTGCACTTTGAAGAAGCACATCTTAGTGAGAATATTTTGAGATGATGTGTCAAGATTCGGCAAATACATAATCGATGCTCCGTCCAAACCATTGTGAAAGCTACAAACCTAACTCCA
The DNA here is from genome assembly GCA_951230915.1 of Antitrichia curtipendula. Taxonomy (NCBI): domain Eukaryota; kingdom Viridiplantae; phylum Streptophyta; class Bryopsida; order Hypnales; family Leucodontaceae; genus Antitrichia; species Antitrichia curtipendula. Next base: position 48,357,777 of record OX579633.1, on the reverse strand, counting down.
TAAATAGACCATGCTACCGCACCAAATGAACATCACAACCATAACCAAGATAATCACTACAAGATCACACAAATTATATCGAAAGCATTACGTCTATATTGAGCAAAATGTCGAGTGAGGGACAAACCCCCTCACATGGTTTTTAAAGGAAGAAAATGAATAACTAACTACAATTGTGTGGCCACACATAAGTCCCAATGTTACTAACTAGTTTGTAACATGATGACATTATGTGCTTAGTGAAAGATAAGAGTCTTGAGAATGCTCATTTAAAATTTCACAATATTCCAAGTATTTTTCAATTCATGGTGAAACTTGCAATGCATAGAAGTCACTTAAATAGTGTTTATAAGAAAACAAAATGAGACACTTGTTTTCTCCTTGAGCCCCTTGGATCTGTCCTATTCAAGGTCAATTTGATCTTTTTGAGGTGGACAACAATTGCATTAGTTGGCCGATTTTTATTTTTTTTGAAACCTAGAGTTTATCCAAAAAAACAAAGAACAAGCCAAGAGCAGAGCTTTGAAGAAAAATATCATGTCAAACAACCAAAAAGAAACAAAAATGTTGACTGACTTTTCAATCCACCTTCAAAACAAATACCAAAAAATGAACTATGAACTACACTATACCACTCAACTTTTAAAAATTCCACAATGTGGAGTTTAACTTGGAATTTGATGAAATTATAACCATTGGATTTATAACACAATTTATTTTCTAAAGGTTATTTTTATTTATTTTTAAATTCAAATTTTGAAAGCGGGCAACTCAAAAGAGGAGGACAATGACCAGAAAATGGTCGCTTGGATCATTAGAGGTTAGCTTGTATGGACATGCTAAACCAATTCATGCAATCAACTCTTGTAGAATATATAGGAATTCTTTTCTTTTATCAAAGATGAAAAATTTGAGTTTATATTTAGAATTGGAGGTTAGAAAATACAAAATTAACCAACCGCAAAATAGGGTCAAGTTTTTACTATATGGAGATTCTAATTGGTCTCTCAGGCATTGAAAGTGAATCTAGCTTGTCACCTAGTCATCTTCACTTTTAGTTCAAGGAAATAGAGGTGAAGTCTAAAAAAATTAGGATCAACTTTCATATTACAAGATAAATAGATCAGATGAGTTACTTCAAACAATCTGGCCAAAGTAGTAGATCCTAGTGAAAGAAGTCAAATTTTTAATCTAGGGTCATTGCAAAAAACACTGTTTAGTTTTTGTAGTGTTTTGTACAATATTCTTGATTTTGGGGGGAGTCCTTTGTAATTAGAAAAAGAAATTAGAACTTAAAAAATATATTTAATGTATATGCCTTTAAGAAGAAGGTATTTTAGGAAGGAAAAGCATAGAAAAATTCTCTAAGTAGTAGAACTAAAAAAGTGCAAAATTTCATGAAATTAGGTACTGTCACATTTTAATTTGTAAAAAATAGGAAAATTAAAAAAAAATTTAACTAAGAATTGTACATTTGGGAAGAGTTGATGGTGATGAGATTTCACCAAAAGAATGATCTTAGAACCATCTTCAATATTCAGAAATTGCACGCAATGGGAGTGTTGTTTGCACTCATATGGAGGACATAAAATAATATATTTTTAGAGTTCCTTTGGTATATGTATGATTTACTACTATGCAAATAGACCATGAAAATATCAGCCCCAAATCATTAAATTTGAAGACTCCTAACGTAGTAAAATTCCCTAAACCTCTTAGTGTGACAAATCAAAAAATAATAATTTTTAAATATAGAATGATTTTTTTTTTCAATTTTTGAAAAATAACAGATCTGATTAACATCAAGTTAAATATGTTCAATAGAAATTTCATGTTCATTGAATTTGTTCTTTAAAAGTTATAGCAGATGACAAGAGAGTTACTCTCAATGTGACAACAAATGGGATTGGTGTTTCTTGCAATAACCCTCCAATGAAAGCATTTTCAATGGGCTTTAGAACCTTTGACTTGAAATTGCTCTTCATAGTTCACTTTTTGACTAATTGGTATTTATAAGATTACTCATATTAATCAATTTTAATCATGCCAAAGTCAAAAGCTTCACTTTGCTTTGTAATGGTTATTTATTAGTTATCACATAAGTGTGTTTCATTCAATGTTGTTATAAGCATGCAACAATAATAACTAGCATGAATAATATCTTTTGTTGACCTCATCTAGCAAATCCCCTATTAATGCAAAATTTGAGAATGAACCTTGCCGCATGTAACTAAGATATTGATTTAGTACATTTCTATTGCATATGGCAAAAACAAATCAAGCACCAACCTCACCACCTCAATTAAGGTCGTATTTGTTATATTGAGACTTTTTGTAGTCTCATTTTTATCCTCGACTCGAGGATAAAATGTTTTATCTTTTTACTAGTATTTTTTTATAAATAGGTAACAACACCAACTTTTAGAATGTCATTATAGAATCACTATTTTAGCATTATTTATTTTTGGTTTCAATTACTATTTTTTTAAATGAATTTTCCAATAACTAGCATTCTATCTCAAAATCTGCAAAAAGTCTCAATATAACAAATATGACCTTAATTGCATTTTATCTTCAATAATTGTGTCTATACATGTCCCTAAGAGTCTTAGACTAATTTTCACTAGTAATGACATCATTACTTTTAATAATGTCACAAAATAATTCATTGACAAGAAGATCCTAAGTCTTGTAAAAAGAGACATTACAAGGTCTTAAGAGGCATTACAACGTCAATTCAAGAATTGATGAACCCTCTACTAGTAGCAATAGCCAAGTACATTGGAAATTGAATTGAAACCTTGTGTATTTGCAGGCATCAAGTTTAAATCAAAGATTCTCAGAGTGGATGGTACTCTAGTTGGATCTCCAACTACAAAGGTTGCAATGGTAGAAGTACACATCGTAAGTTCAATTGTGGATATAATGTTATAAGTAAATGGATTTATATTCCATATCCTACCTTAATATTTCTAGCCTGCATTTTGAGTAGCATTTGCAATGAGATTTTAATGTAATTTTTCCTAATGTGTTATGACTACACCTAGGAGAAACCTCATTCATGAAGCTAATTAATAACCTTGAAAGAACGATACCTATCACTAAATTAGTCATTGAAAATTGATCCTATTCTTGAACCAATAGGTGCATTCTTTATTTCTATGATGTGCTTCAAGAACTCATTCGTCAACAACTTTTTGACTTTAGTGTCTTTATAGGGTTAATTCTTTGAAAGAAGGGCCTATTACAACTTATTAGAATTTCAAAATCCTTCACTAAGAACTTATTCTTCACTTTTTGAAACAATATTTGTGGTTGAAGTTTTTGATATTGTTGAAGATATAAACATTAGAAAAAGAATAGGGTCTCAAAAAAGTTGCCAAATGTAGACTGACCACACATTTGTCACCATTCCATTGGATAATAAAAAAAGCGTTATAACTCATAATCCAATACCCTTTTCCTACACCCTTAGATTTGTGAAAAATACAGATATAGACATTTGTGATGAACTATTAGACATGGCATTATGTCCCATAATGTTCTCGAGACTCCTAGCTCTCAAACATTATCTAGTCCATTTCCATAAACTACAAACACCTTGCATTACAAAAAATCTGAACCCTGCTGAAGGCTTACAAGTTTGCATGGATAGGAATAATAATAATAATAATAATAATAATAATAATAATAATAATTTATTAACTATTAATTTATTTTTTAAAGAATCTGATGGGGCACTACTAGTCCCACTTCAGATTGGCAATTTCCAAATTTAAGAAAAATATTTTCCGCTTGTATTTGCACTGAAAGTCAAACGGCCTTCTACAGGGTTCAGATTTTTTGTAACGTTTTTTTAGTAGAGTCACTGTTTGCACACCTTCGATGCCGAGGTTTTGCAGAGTCCACAATCAAGAGGAAGCTTCAAACAGCAGTTTGATCCATTCAAGTGGACAATCACTCAACACTGCAGCAAACAATTCTCCTACTTACAACGACAAATGATCGGCCTTGACTAATCGTTAAATAATCAAAGTACAATCATTTCTTTGGTGATGCACCCACTGCCGGTTACCCAAGGCAACAGACATGGATATACATGCTGAACCACCCATGCTCAGACATGTACACAACCTTTTCTACCTCAAAAACGGTTACCCAATATAAATTCAGACACTCTTGCTACCCAAGTTGATTCAAACTAGTGCAAGACGCACGTACTGTTTCGTAGTGCGTTTTCTGACTAGAAATCACTTGAGTACTAAGCCAGAACTGGAAATTTCTACAAATTTCCAACTGGTACAATCTGAAATGAGACAGACGGTACTTAAAACCACATATGTCTCATCTCAGATTGCACCTTCGGCTTGAAATCTACACCAAGCTCACATCCTTCTAGAGCTGGCTACCTCTGTCTACACCTCATGTTTGTCAAATTCGTTAAAATGGCGAAATTTCCGAAGATATTGGCACCTTTTTCAAGTGCCATCTATCTGGAACCTCAGATCTATACCACCAGTCCTAGTTCTTTACCAGTCGTCGTTTTGGGAGCTCTGAGAACTTGATTGTCACAAGTTGGGAGCTCTAAAACCCGCCAATTCCACAAATTTGAACATTGATGCCTTCATTCGCGGTGCGAGTCATTTCCATGCATCTGCACTCTGCCAACAACAACAAATTGACTGCAGTGAGAAACTCATGCACAACTAGATAAGGTGTTAATCAAACGTCATTGGAACTCCTCCCGACATGAACCACTCCAAACTCATGTTCGTTTCTGATTGTTTACCAAAAAAACTCTAAAACTCTGAACCTTTGTAAGCTTTGCGTATGGAATTGAATCCAAATGATTATGTATTCTTTGGTGCATTGGAATTGTGTCATTTTAACGAAATTGACCCTAAAACATCATTTAATTCCCAATAATCTCATTCCCTTACTTGCTTGATCATGACCCACCGTGCCAGTTTCAAGACAGTGACGTTATGATGAACAGTTACCTGACCGAAGAATCCCGTCGGGTACTGAGCGCTTGTATACGCCTGAGCATGGTGATGCGCCTGGTGCCAACTCGAAGTCGCTGGATTACTCGAATGCCCGTGTTGTTGTTGTTGTTGCTCAGAAGGACTAGCGAACGCCGTTTCCGCAGTCCCTTCGTTAGTGGCAGCGGCATTGGCGCCACTGGTGCTGGAGGATGCTCCGCCGAAGCCCATTTGGTTCTGCTTGATTTCCAGCTTGGTGGCTTTCTTGGGGACCTCCACGTCCTCGTACTGGGAGTCCATGTCGTGGATGGACAGGCCCACGCGGGGGGGCACCAGCTGCTGGATCGGACCCAAGCTGTGCAAGTTGGACTGCTGCTGGGAGGCTGGGCTTGCGGCCCCCGGGAAGAAACTGGAGGGACTCGCTTCGTTCGGGCTCACCACTTCCCTGTGGAGTACGTGCACAGAGGATCAGTCACTAAGCTATGTGCATCCACAATCATCATGTACAGCCCCAAAAGGCGACATTGAAGTCTCGGAATGGAGGACCCAATATACATGTACACAATCTGAACCGTCAATTTCGTTGAATTGGCGATATTCCACGAACCAAAAATTTGGACATATATCTTCACGAAGGTCTAATTCCAGGTCATAAACTAGGACAGTTTAGGACAGGTATTGATTTTGGTTTCAGACCTGAACCGCCCCCAATGTAGAATATCGCCAATTTAACGAAACTGACGTTCGTCTCAAATGCGACAATAAACCTCGAAATGGAGGACACGATGTGCATGTACACAATCAGAACAAATACGACACGAAACCTCGATATGGAGGACACAATCTGATGTATACAATCGTAACAGGGGCTTGCCTAATGTTGGTATTTACTACACCTACAAAGAAGACTTTGAAATTTCAGAACTTCCTACACATATACATAATACAATCCAAACGTGCTTTGGAATTCTCTTTCAATTGCCAGGAAGATTTAATAGTAGTAATTTATAGATTATAATGCACAATAGTTTTACGGGTTTACCATCATGGTACCTAATGAAGCAGAGTTTATCACTTCGGAGGTGGTAATTAATCCGTTTCGTTCCTCCGTAGTAAACTCTTAAACTCTCTCGTGTCCGTGGTACACTCTTAAAACTCCCTTTGTGATAGTTACTCAGTTGCTACTGCTGTTAGTTACGGGTGCACTTACTGTAATATGGAGAAATTTCAAAGAGCTTGGCTCCCAGGGTGTAATTTAGATACGACTTTTGAAATGCAACTGACCTGTCGTGGAATAACTGACACACTGGGGATGAGAAGTGACGTCATTTTCGAGGCGTCAAGCTAGAACGTGAATTTCGTTAAACTGGTAAGATTCCATGACTTTAATTGGCATTTTTCCAGGCAGGTGACTCGAAACAAAAGTCAGTACCAGTCCTACTTTTCTAAAGCGTTGTGCAGGTGAATGTCGCATTTTTGGAACCCAGGGTCATGCCAATTCGACAAAATTGACGAATGACGATCAATGCAGCGTTGTCCCCTTTTCTTGTAGTGTTCATAGAATATTATATTGTAACGATTCCTTATGATAGAAACTAACGTTAATTGTGAACTTGGTAGCCCCAGGCTTTGATGAGACGAAGGTACAGGAAACAAACCTTGTCATTTGCACCGGCACGATGGCCTGGCTGTTGTTGGTTTGCTGCTCCATGAAATCCTGAAGCGTGGCTTCGCTCCTCTCAGGCATGTTCCATTGCAAGAAGGGCGACTGGACGGTTCCAGCAATGCTTGCCTGCTGTTGGTGCTGGTGTTGGTGTTGCTGGATCTGTTGTTGCTGCTGTTGCTGACGTAACGCCATCATCTGTGTAAGGGCATCGTACCACCATTTATATACGAATTGAAGCAGGAAACGAAACGTTAAGTGGCGAAGAACATTGATAGGCTTTAGAAGCTTCCAATTAGCCTATTGAATTTGGTATATAACGGTATTGCATGATCAGGTTGTCATACCTGTTGATAACTGTTGCCCAGAAATTCATGCTGGTGATGCTGCTGTCTTTGCATTGCGCTGGCAGCTTGATACGCACTGCTCACATAACTCTGCTAACGAGTGATCCAATGATCCCAAATTAGTCTAACACCCAAGGATTACCAGATTGCCATTGAGTCCACGTCTCTAAACCGATGCGAGAATGACACATGGCAAACTTTGAGTTAGCTTTATTTTATTTCGGACGAGAGTCCTGTAGGTCCGTGAACTCTAGTGACTGGGTCAGTTATAAGATGCCAAGAATTTCACCTTTCGTGCACGCACTCGTTCAAGTGCCTGCTCTAATTCCGTCTCCATGTTGGCGAGTTGTTGGACAGAAGTAACGTTCTGTAGAAGCTGCTCATCCGCCAGATACAACCTGGCTCTTTGTTGCACTAACTCTTTTTCCTGTTGGGATTTCTTCAACTCCTCTTGCAATAACTGATCACATTCAAAAATCGCATCAGGCTAAGTGACTGGTGGTTATATGTCACGCTGAGTTTTGCAAAGAAAGTTACCAAAGAATTCGATTCTTGTTCACTTCTCCATCCCATCGTTTACAAGTTCAGCCTTTTAGACTATGCGTGATTAAGTTTACAACACGAATGGACTGCTGACATGTGGAACTCACCCCAACTTCGTAACTATTGCTGCTGACGTTCCGAACATGCAAAAAACACATAACCCGGTTAGCAAGGACACAAGATCGTGTTTCATAGAACGAAAAGTAATACTGTAGCCTACACTGATAAGTTCGATCTAAGAAATGCCTTCACCAAGCTCGACAGACATCAATGTCAGCTCAAGAATTGAATTTTCAGCACTAACCCTCCCAACAGATATTGGTGATTGGTTGCGAGATCCTTGTCCCCATTTAATTTCTTCAGAGCCTTGTGTAAATACTGTAACCACACACCCACACTTTCAGTTATCAATCCAAACCCTAAACTACAAAACCCTAGTACCAAACCCGTAATACAGCTGCATTGCCGATTCTTATGTGATTTCTTACATACCACTTGCACGACATGTTACAGATTACGAGAAAAGCTGAAAGGGATTGCCAGGCAATGCAAGGCTGACCTCCAAATTTTCGATTTTTCTGAAGTAACGTCCACGAATTCAGACACATGATCAACAGCACACCTCAACAGGTCAGTACTTGTTCAAATCTCACAGCATGAAGTAGAACGACGCCAAGAGAGAAGGCAGAATGCATACCTAGTGTACTTGCTGCGGTCATGATGCATATGGAAATTGGCGAAGCGTGTCAGCATATCCTCGAAACTGCAAAGAACTCCGATTCTATGAGCATCATGACTTCCAAAACTATTACCACAAACGCAATTCACAAACAATATGATCGATCAACCGGCAGAAACGGAGATTCCCACACACCTTTTGTTCCGCTCATGCATTGGCAAGTTGGCAAACCGAGTGATCACATCTTCAATACTGCCACCAGTACCGAAGTGCTCAACATTAGATACCACAAATGCTTTCGAAAATTCTGCAGAACCTCACTCATCTTTTAACTTTTACTTGAAACCAATCAATGCTCAAGATCCAGGCATGCATTTAACCGCACCCTCCGTCTCTACACCCCATTCAAGCTCCCTAGCACACAATGCCACCGACTACGGCACGCATTGCAAAGCATCTAAATTTACACAATACATGACTTTCCAAGTTGATCGAGAACCTGCACGCACACCCCCAAAACACACCTGCAATTACTGTACTGCGTGAGCTTCCCGGAGGGCGAGAACACGATGAGCGCCAAGTCGATATCACACAACACCGACAACTCATACGCCTTCTTAATGAGCCCATTGCGCCTCTTCGAGTAGGTCACCTGCCTGTTGGTTGGATTCTCAATCTTCTTTATCTCTAACTTCACCCTTCCCATTTCAACAGCTTCCCAACCCGGGCAACTCCGAAATGTAACTGGCTGGTACTAGATTCCGACCCCAAGAAGAAGAGAATATTTAAGCGATTCGTGAGCGTCGGTTGGATCCAGGACTCCTACTAGCTAGTTCTGAGCCGGTATAGTCTGGACTCGCATCGACACAACCGCCGGACTGGTCCACTGAACTAGGGCCCCTGCCAACCCTCTCATGCTTGGTATTTAGCTCAATGTCCCTTCCCCTAATATCGATGATAATACTGCAATCTGGCCACTAAGAAGTCGAAACACTTGAGAGTCTACAAAGGAGAGACTCACTAGAGGCGATAATCTAGACACGGCCTCAAGGACCTTGGAAACCACAAAAACACTGTCTAGATCGACAAGTTTGTGGAGATCAGTGTGGGAGAGACAAGGGAAAGAGACAAGGCAACTTGGAGGTGTTGCCTTTAGCTTACGGACATGGATGCTACCTAAGCTTGGCTTTCTGGGGTTGCTTGCTGGCTTCGCTTGCTGGCTAGTTCGCTGGCTAATTGGCTTGGTTGCTTGCGCGCAGGAAGGCCTTGTCCTGCTGAGCAGGAGCTAGGGCGAGCAAGCTTGGAGCTCTTTGCCACTGAGGCGGGTCCCTCGGAGGAGCCCCACCAGCCTGGCTGCGCAGCCAACGTCGGCCCTCGCGCTCCTGATGCTCCTGGCCCGGCCACGCACGGCCGCGCCAAGCGATGGCCATGCTTTCTCCTCCACCGCCGTTCTCTCCCACCGTGGAAATTCATAGAACTGGAAAGTTAATCCTTTGACTTTAGACTCTGATCTCACAGCCAGTGTGACAGTAATCCAGCACAGTTTCACTATTTTTAATTAGAGTAGGCTACACAAAAGTTTTGATTTGTAGTGACACTAATTTTGCATTAGGGGAATTATTCTAGGGTTCTCACTGCTAGGACGGAGGAGTTGGTGTAACTTTTTTTGGATTTTAACATATCACCCTTGTGACGATCAATAGTAGGATGAAGAAGTCTATTTTAACTCTATTGATCCATAGAATTTACTACAGTAAGAAAGATTTGGCGAATTTGTGGCACAAGCTCAGATGGAATTGGTGAAAAGTTTCTCCCAAAACCCTCAAATTTTCTATAGCCTTGTCACAGACCTTTGGACTGGTTAATTTCTAGTAACAAATCGCCAAAAACATTTACGCCAGTAGGATCATGCAGGAAGTCTTGAACTAATGGATTCAAGGGAAGGGATTCTTCTTGATAGTGCTACACTGATTTGTCATTTATCCTAATAGTGCACGGGACACTAATTTACCAAAGTCACACAGACTATTTCCAATTAGTGTAGGCTGAAATATGATTGTATTGCACTGCGTGCCACAAAAGTATTACTCTGTAGCGACACTAACTTTGCAGTTGACAGTTGTTCTAGGATCCTCACTAATAGGACGTAGGAGTGCACCGTAGGAGTGATCCTCAACTTGCAAATTTGAGCGGACTCCAAAGAAACTGATTTTCCTTTGCAGCCAGTGGTAGTCTTATTTCTGCTCATTGACCCACTCCGTCTATTCGAGTTGAATCTGTCCGGTCTCAGCCTTGAGATCCCAGTTGATTTGTAACTTACCTGCCTTTTGTTTTATTTCATTTCATTTGGTTCTTCCCATTCAATAGAAAGCCAAATAGCATAAAAATGTGATTTGAGTTTCCTGTCAGGCAGGCCAGGCAGGCCAGAAGGTTCCGTTTTGGTTGGGGTACGGTATTCACGTGAGTGGGATCTTGTCTTTCGTGAGCACTGGGCCGCGTTCATGGTGGCGAACTGAATGAACGTCTGATATTTTGCTGCCCTGGCTAGTTGTGCGATGATGATACCACTGTTTCTATTGGAGGGGATCCACTGATTCCACTCATGGCCACTGGGATTTCAGGAGGTTCTCCTAGGAAAGAAATAAACAAAAAGAAATAGGCCGGGGTGGGGCACTTTTCCCGACTTTCCCGAGGCCCAAGGTGGAGCTCAAATTTGGTATATTGGGTGATTGGGCCGGGGTGATAGGATCGAGAGGATTGGAAATTGGGAATTCGGATTGCGGAAGCGAAACTGAAACCAGGAACAGGGCATCGATGTATCAATTCAGGAGTACAGGACTCATCAAGACTTACCCCCTTTAGGTCTCATCAGGGAACCACGAACTGGTTTCCGCAGTGAGAAAAAAACAAAAGTAACTGTGAGAATCGGAGAGGAATTGGAAGTGAACATAAATAACTCTGAGAATCTCAGAGGAATTGGAAGCATAAACATTGTTAACCAGTGCCGGGGGGTTCCCTATTGCTCTCCGCAAAAGCGCAAGTTACTGTAGGCCTTATATTTAGCTAGTCTTTGTAGCCAGCTTGGAATTGCAACCTGACAGCAACGCACTGTTGAAATTGCATCAACCTGTAGCACAGTGAAGAATCACCATCAGGCTGGCCAATGATCTTGCTGAGATTATAACTATTTGACTCCCCATGCATACAGGGAGGAATTTTGTTCCTCCCTTGGGAGGGAATGCATCAACCTAGTAAACAATGTTATGAGTAAGCTAGGACATGGAGGTCACTGTATTGTTTTGTTTGATAGGGAATGAATTGGAGCAATCAGATTTGAAAAACACAATGACATGGACTAATTTTGTGTCAGTATGTACGGATATCAGGGTACGTCTATCAATTTCTATATAACGCATAAAAAGAATTGCAAAAGATGTGTCATTTTTATGTCTTGGATAACATTGGTAGTGTTTTTTGGAGGGGAAGTGAATACAAAGGTGGCACAATTGGATAGGGCACTTTTTTTCAAAAGAAAGTTATTGTAAAGAAATATGGCTTTTACCACTATGTATAGCAATGTTTTTAATACTTTCATGTATAATGGTCAAAAATGTGCTTTCGGGGAATCTTTTTCCATCTTTTGCCATGGACGTTGGCTTCAACTACCTCCAGATAAGTGTTGATCAATCACAAATGAAGTACACAAGAAAACTTGTGTCAATTTTGAGTAGAAGATGCTAAATACACCTATGTCAAGTGCTTCGAGGTGTATTTTTTTGGTTTTGATTGCTTTGAATGAATTATAAAAGCAATGTCTAACAAATCCAAAGGTCCTTGAAGTTGGCTTCAACTACCTCCAGATAAGTGTTGATCAATCACAAATGAAGTACACAAGAAAACTTGTGTCAATTTTGAGTAGAAGATGCTAAATACACCTATGTCAAGTGCTTCGAGGTGTATTTTTTGGGTTTTGATTGCTTTGAATGAATTATAAAAGCAATGTCTAACAAATCCAAAGGTCCTTGAAGTAAATCTGCTAGGAGGTTGCTAGTGCTACAATCCTATACTTGTGCATTTTTCATACATCAATATCAACAAAGAAATGTTGTATACAATATCAAGAAATCCTAAATTCTCACTCATTTTCAAATTTTGCAGAATTATTTTCCTCACTTCATCTCCTCTATCTTCAATAATCCCATATCTGCTGAAGATTTTGTCTATATTCTTGCTTTGACCAAAACACGGGGGTTAGGATTAGTAGGAAGATGACTCTAGGTTGAAATTATGTAGCTCCATCTCCCCCTTTGTTGGCCTCACTGTAGGATTCCTTTTCCAACTTTCTCATTCAATTTTGTGAAAATAATCTTGTGCCAATAGATGGAGACACAAATCAACAGAAAGCGCTCAAAAACTAGGAATAGTGAATAATACAAAACTGCTCAGCTCGGGTGATACAAAGGGTGAACGGAGAACAAGGAATTGACCTACAAGAAGATCTAATTTTGAATCTTCTCACGGCCATTTTCCTCGTCATGGAGGACCATAATGCAATACTGATTGCAGAGTCTGAAGTTGCAGTTCGACCTGAGGTTGCAGTTCGATCAGAAGTTGCAGTTCTGATCTGAGGTTGCAGGTCGATCTGAGGTTGCAGTTCTGATCTGAGGTTGCAGTTCGATCAGAAGTCGGGGCTGCTTAATTTACATTGGCATCGTGAGATTGGCGTGCATGGATTTGATCAGCCTCCTCAGTGCACAGCCAGCTTCCCCAGTGTGAAAGATGTACCCAAACGGATACACTGGTGTGTGTCCATGTACTTCACCTGTACATCTTTCACCCCGAAGTTTCATTGTACTCAGCAGAAACTATTTTAGTATTCCTTGTCGTCGAAGACAATGTAGTCAATACTAACTAAAACGAAGTGGCGTCTTGTACTCTTGTCGTTCGCTGATTGGAATACTATTTAACACCCAGTGTAGTCCAAAGGAACAAGGGATACTAGAACACACATCCATGATCAAACTTAGTGCCGCATACCTTTTGACTTCCTGCAACAATTTGAGGATTGGCATTAATGGGCATTGCGCATCCCAAATCCTACTTATTACCATGGCAGCAGTACGGCCCAATGTAATTACTTCCTGCTTTTTTCGGGGTTTCCCCTTCCTTCTTTCTTTCTTTTCTTTTTCTTTTTCGCGAACTTCATAATCATGGACATCCCAAACAAAGCCTGTACCGGCACTGTACCACTGACGGACGCCGCAGTTCCTGCCCCACAACCAAAAGATATTGATAAAAATAAATTTTTTCGATTTTTATTTTAAGGAAGAAACTGTTACTGTATCCTGATTTCCAGTGAGGGTGGCCCACTGCAGTTTGGAGTGTTGTGATTAACTTCTTGCCCGGGCACCCCGCAGGGCAAGCTGAAGGGGCAGTGCACACGTGCACTTGTCACCGCAACTTCGCCTTGGAGGATGGAAAAAATGCGGCATTTAAGACATGATGGGTAGATGTCAGGCAGCTCAAGCGTGTTTTTGTTTCTTTGTTTCTTTTTGTTTTTATTGAGTCCCATTGCAAAATCAAGGGCACAACAGCTAAGCCACTCCGAAGGGAGACTGGACAAAAGGATGAACAACCTGGCGGAACACTAAGCCAGAAGGCCAAGTGGCGGACCTTGTTCAACCCTCGAGCGTGCGTTTGGGCTGCTATTCATCAAAATCCACTCCCCTGGAATTCGCTTTTCAGAAACTGTGGGACACTAGCCGCTGATGGTTTTGACTTTGGGAAATTAACACTGAAAAAATCTGGATTTTAACCCTTAAACGTCGACAAGGACGTTTTGCGTCTGATGAATGAAAAAGAATCTTTCCTTATAGGACAGAAGTGCAACTATTCATCCTCAGTATTAGGGGTGAAAAGGGGAGATCTTCTACAGTACTTTGACTTTCAATTAATGAGTATATTTGGCTTATTCAAAGTAGATGATGTCACACGGTATCGAAATGCATGATTTCCACGGCCACTAGTCCGTCCTTCAAGGGTTAATAGAACTCAGATAACCCTGTTTGTTTATCATGTACTGTCACTATTGCAGTAATTAACCCTTCCAAGGACGAAAGGGTGACCTTGGAAATCATCCCACTTCATTACCGTGTGAATCATTGGCCTTAGAAATAGCAAAAGCACTCATTGGAAGTCAAAGAATTATAGAAGACCTCCCCTTTTCACAACAAAATTTCAAGGATGAATAGTTGCACTTATGTCCTACCAAGTTGATTCTCTTGTCATCCATTGGACCCCAAATGTACTCCTTGACATTTAAGGGTTAAGCTTAGAGATCCAGTAAAGGATGACCCAGGAAATGTGCCGTGAGAAAGAAGGCTACGGGTGGTTTAGGAGCTTGTTTCCATGTAATCCCTATCCCTGCATTTTGGAATGGACAAGGTCCCACACATGTTCATTTTTTTCATTTTTTGAACCTTTCTTTCAAATGCAAGACTGACAAGAGCATGTAGCAAAGTCGTCTAACTTTATTCATGCTATTCCTAGGTTTTTAAAACCAAAATTAGAAGTCAACAATTGTTAGGTCTCTCATTTTTAACTTCTTCTTGAAAAGAATCTTGAGAAAAAAAAATTGAAGTCTTGTCAGATGAGCACAAGCAAATGACACACTCAAGAACAACCCAATTGGGTAGGATCCATGTCACCTCACACCATTTTCATTTACAAGGTGACAAGTAGTAGTTTTTTACAAAAATGACTTAATTTATATTGAATTTGACCTTTGCATTATATATATATATATATACATATATATATGTTTTTAGAGTTGAAGGCATTAGCCATCAAGCACCTACTCATACCATTAGATTCTCATTAAATGGCGCCCTTTAGATCATTGAATGCTTCAACATCCATAGGTTGCCTCAAAGATTTTTTCAGCTCCCATTGTTGCTCTTAAAGCCTTGTGGTAGTTTTGAGGGCAACCTCAGTGAAATATAAGCTTCTCTGAATTCAC
Source organism: Antitrichia curtipendula (assembly GCA_951230915.1). Lineage (NCBI taxonomy): Eukaryota > Viridiplantae > Streptophyta > Bryopsida > Hypnales > Leucodontaceae > Antitrichia > Antitrichia curtipendula. The sequence goes on along the minus strand of OX579633.1, from coordinate 48,342,545 downwards.
ATTCCATCAAAAAATATTTGACCGAACTAGAAAAATTGTATGACGAAGTTTGAGTAAAACATTACACAAAAGCAAGCCAATATTACAAGGGTATACCTCTAGTTCCAAAGGTAGTTCTCTCATTTATTTACACTATAATTATGAAAAGTGCAAAATTATTGTCACTTGTTGAATTAGTTTCACAACAAAAAGACAAATAATTTAGGGCTATTTCAAATCACTACTATTGGTCATCAAACACACATACCCATCTAAGCCAACACTTAGCTTTTGTTGATGAAGGCACCTCCAGCCTTGATACACTAGTGACGTGGTCATGAGTTCAATTTAACACTTCAGTCCATCCGACTGTGGTGGAGTCAAATGACCTCATTGTCAATTGAAGACTTGAGAATTTCTTGATGGAAAGAACATGTATGCATGTTTACAAGGTCTACCTCCTAACAGTGATATCTAGGATGGAATTTTGCATCTAAGTCCATGAGGATTAGGGCTAGCTTACATGTGAGCCCGTTGGACAAAGAAAGCAACTAAAAGACAAGAACAGTGTCTCCGATGATCAGTAAGCATGGAAGTAGGAGAGAGAGTTCCACCGATATTAGTGTATTAGACATTGTAGAAGGAGCATAAAAGTTCTTTCTATATTTCAACCATGTTGACTCCATACATGTAAAGAGGTCCCTAGATAGTTTAGCCATTCAAAATAGACGTGAATGATCTTTCAGACAATAATTACCCTTCTTGGATCTAATATTTCTTTGTAAGTTGATGAATTTGCTGTGCAGTTGCATTGATTCCAGAGAATTGGATCGACGACGCCCTGATGAGATGGGTCCGATCGTTTCAGTAGTAACGGCGGTCAGCCAGGCGTGTAAAATGCGTTTCTGGAGAATGAACCCTTAATAAATACATAAACAAACAAACAAAATAAATGTACCGTACCGCTCCAAATATTGACAGAATGGAAGAGCATATCTGCAGTCTCCAGATGATCGAAGAGAATGTTATCAGTACGAAATAGAACATTGAAACCTCCACTCCCCACGTACCACGACACAGACTGCAGACTGCAAATTCCCTTCAAATTTTTTACTGCAATCGATCGCCGTACTGCAATAAATTACTAGCTAGGTCTGTTATTGGAGTGGACTCTCAGACTCTCACTCATCAGTTTTTCTGCTTCCATGAATGCACGTTGCGAAAGGCTGCCAACAGGGCCAGAAGATGATCAGTAACTTAAATTCCTGAACACCCGAGGTCGCCCCCTTGACCTGTGTGAAGTGCAAGTGGACTCGAAGTTCAAGAGACCTAAACCCTAAACCCTAGGATCAGGACCTTCAAACCCTAAACCCTAAGACCTGGATGTTCATACCCTAAACCCTAAGACTTGGATGTTCATACCCTAAACCCTAAGATCTGGACCTTTTACATCCTGAACTCTGAAAGCTAGACTTGCAAAACAGTAGCTGTCCAATCGAACAGGCTGATCGATCAACACTGTGCAAGTGGATCGGGACTCCGACTTTTGTTTTCCTTGGAACAATTCGTTTCAACATCTTCAGTATGTATAACGTTATTCATGACCAATTAACCCCTAAAGGACCGCTTGTCCCTTTGGGGAACAATTTGGGTCTGGGTAGGTTCCTATTGTCTCATTTTGAAGTGCATTTTTTTGAGATTTTTTGAGGTTGTGTAGCTTTGCAAGAGCTATGTGGATATATAATTTTTTTGTTTCAAGCGGATGCCAGATGAAAAGGTTATGGCACAATGAGCAAGAAATGGAGATTGGTGGGCAATCCAAAAAAAATTACAAAAAAAAAATATAATTTAAAAAAAAAAAAATTCCTAAAACATTATGTTTTTATCTATACGTGAAGCTTTGATTCATTCTATTTGGACTAGGGATGAGAAAGTTATGGACAATGTTAGTTTTTTGGACAGTTTAAGAAGCTTCTTAAGAAAAAACTTTTTGTCCAACTTTGAATGCTAATATCTTCCAATCCATACAGTCAAATTTGATGAAATTCTTACTACATGATCTTAAATAAGTTAAGTACAAGATCCTACAATTAAATTTCAAAGATAAAAAATAAAAATAAATTTTTTTTCTTTAAATGAATGCAGCAGAAGTGGTAGTTTTGAGTGGTTTTTGATAGAAAACACCCTTGGGGCTTTAGGTGTTAATTTCAAATTTAGCAAAGTCACTGTTGAACTTAAATTTTTAATGAAATATTCGAGATTCTTTGATAAAATTGTATAAACTTGTTATGTTTGGTTTATTGTTGGCTTTTTTTTACAAATTTTATGTAAATTTAGTACAAAACTAGCTAATTGTTTCCATGCAAAAATAGCTGTGCGAAAATATTTTATTGCCATAGCCACTTTCTTTGTAGCAAGTAGTTTAGAGCCTTGCCACCTAGGTGTGAGACTTGTCCGCATGTATTTGTAAAGAATAGTCATTGTTATGTATTGAATCTTGAAGTCTCAACCCATCAAAGAAATGACGGGTCTACTTAGGCCTTTAATGCCTAGGAGACCACTTCTTGATCTCTAGGAGTTTGAAACTAAAGAGATTTAAAATTCAATTCCAGTATCATAAGGAAAAAATATCTTTCAAAAATGACCTTTTAAGATTTATTTTTCAAAACTAATCTATTATATTTGTTCCTTTATGCAATCTCAATCAATGCACCAAATTTCACTTTAACAAACAAAGTTTCATATTAGGAAAATTGTTTGTATGCTTTTCATTATTTTACACAACATGCAATTGAATGAAAAATATTGATGATGAATTTTTGTTTTTTTATTACTAAAAAAATATAAAAACATTCATGTGTACCTCCTTTCATTAAAATGGCAATTTCATTAAAATGGCAGTATTCCAAGTGCCACTTTGACGGTGTGCCATTTTTTACCATCTAGAATAGGTGTAGGTTTCAGAACAAGCATTTTGAACCATCTAGGACAGGTATAGATTAGAAGAACCATTATGAACTGTTTTCATGCCATTTAAAAATAATATTGCCATTTTGATGAAATTGCCCATCATTTCTAAAGACACCACTTTACCAAGGCAATGAATATAGTCTAGAAATAATTCAACTTCAAGGTATTGCTTCAAATATTTTATAACATAGGATTGGTTTATGTAAATTGAAAATGAACTTTATTAATCAATTATTGTATTTTGACTAATTTGGTGTCCTTGAGCATGATGGTGCAATCCATTTTTTAGAAACTAATTACAACTTCGTTAACCCCAATTCATAACAAAACAATGGAGTCATGCCATGGCAACATTGGTTATCAAAACAAAGTGTTGTCAAGGTGTAGGTAAAATGTATTTTTGTAGATTGTAAAGAAAATGCATCCTTGCAACATTGTTGTCAAGGTCTTTGTATAACTTTTAGTTTGATTCTTGGATTTGAACATCTAGCTCTGATTGACATTTGTGAAGATGAATGAATTGCTAGTTTAAAAAAAAATGACTTCCACATTGCAAAAGATAAATAACTTGAAAGCCTTGACTATTTTCAATAAATTCATTACCTATCTAGTGTACCACCTATGTGTTAAAAGCATCGTAGTTGGGCCCTCAAACATCAGTCTAAAGATGTTACCAAAGGGTAACCATTGTTAAGTTGATGAATTTGATCCAAAATCCTACCTTGTTTTAGCACTAGCTATGTTAGCTTTAAAAAAATGGGTAAAATAATGGATGATGAAATAGAGTTAATTGTAAAGGTCGTCCCTAGTTGTAACAATCGTGTCAAAGGAAGTTTTAACCCTTAAGCGCTTCGACGTCCATTTTCTGGACGATGTACAGAGGGCTTGCAAGCGTTGTTTTGTCCAACCAACTTCTCATTCATCCAATGTAACACTTGAATCTTAAAAAGACAAACTTCCTTAATGACCAATTTCATGAAATTTCGGTAAATGATACTTTTTGTACAAAGATATAAGCAAAAAACGTGCAGAATTTCAAAAAAGGATTGAGACATTAAGGGGTTAATTAAGAATAGTCCAAAAGAAACACGACACCAAATTCCATCAGACGGTCTAATGGGTGCTCCAAGGAGAGTTTCGTCCCGGCTATGTTTTTTCTCAAACTCCAATTCTTGGTCTTGCATTGCGCACACACTTTACGATTAACTCCAATACCAAAATCCCTCTACAAAACAAATGAAACAGTGCATTTCTCCTCCACTACTAGTTGATTGGATACCAACTGGAAATCAAAGAAAAATGGCTGTCCACAGTGGCTGGCATTGGCCGTGCAAATATTCTGACCTCGGTGGGTTGCAAAATTAGAGCGTGCAAAGCGCCCGGCATGCAATTTGTGGCGACCTCTGCAATGGCTCAAAGGGCCAATTTTAACACTGATGCTGGATGCGTGCCTCGCCCTCCTTTAAACTATGCAAATTAAAAATAAATAAATAAAATATTTCATACTAATTATGCATTAAACAATGACAGAAGCGGATGCCGAATTGCTGTAAGTTCTTTCGGACTACGTGTACAGCAGTTCTCCTACTCTTTGTGGGGGTTGCCTAAACTTGAAAATTTCCTAAATGAGGTTAAGGTAGGAGGCTGATTGCACTTTCAGGGAAGCTAAACTTCTTGAAAAAAAAATTCAGTAAATTTTACTAGAAAGAAACATATAATTGGCATCTAATCCAAGTCGTTTCATATTTTTTGGACCTTCAAAGAAATAGTTACAAACTTTTGAAGTTGAAACGCAGTGGTTTCTAAATGCGACCCCCTATTGAAATGTACAATGTTGGTACATTGAAGAAAGTAAAATGTACCTTTGTGTTAGAGGTCACTTTTAGAGATAGGTTGCTTTTAGAGATCCCTACCTTAGTGGTTTGAAAAGAGTAACCACAGTAATATATTGCCTTCGTCCCCAAAATGATCTTTCTATTGGACAAAGTGATCTAAATGAAGGTTGTAAATAACATTTTTTAAAATCAATTTTGTGTTGTGCACTCCTAGCATTCTACATTGAATAGGGGTATTAAGGAAATCAAAAAATTGAAAGGGACTTGTTGTAGAAAACTGTAGATGTTTGAAACGTGATGTGGAGCCCTTGGACACTTCAATAACTACTGATGTACAACAAAGGTAGATATTTATATAGTGTGTGTAATATCGATGAATTAATATGGGTCCCCTTAGTTAGTGTAGAAACTGAGTTTCACATCCCTTTTCAAAACTTAATTTTGGAATTATTGAAAAACAGGTTTTGAAGGGCATTTTCAAGGAGCACCACTGGTCAATTAATTGTTGAGTGTGAGGTCATCATTTTTGTAGGCATTTAGTATATGTCCAATACCACATGAGGCTCTTTGTTCCACCTCCAAGAGCTTCATCCCCTTCAATTGGGCAATATTCAAAGAGATGCAAAAAAAAAAGAATGAACAATGTTGATTGATTCCTTTAGTGATTTCATTTGTCTTTTGATTGATGATTGCATGGATGGAGAAAGAACTACTACTTGGAGTTCTTTTGTTGGTTCCATATAGCAATTGAAAACCAAATATGACCAATTCGCAACGTTACAAAGTGCAACATGAAGATTATTTTGGGACAAAAAATTATGGCCATCAAGAAGATCATTTTGGAATGGAGGAAGTAATATTTTGTGTCCACTTACCAAAAAAAACTACAAGAAAACAAAAATGAAAATGTTTTGAGCACCATAAAGTTAATCATAAAGTGTGTGCAGCGAGACCAAGAGTTGGAATTTGAAAAAAATACATAAAGAAACTCCTTGGAGCACCAAAACTGGGGTCTGATGGAGTTTGTGCTATGTTTTTTTGTACTATTCTTGATTAAACATTCCTGTAACACCACTTTTATAATTGGGGACAACTTTTACGATTAACTCTAAGACTTAATGTGTTGAAGCGAACTCACAACCGTGACACCATCCATGCGGAAATATCCAAGAGGGGCCAACTTACAAAACAACTCATGCAAGGTTAAGTGAATTGGAAGAAGCTTTACTATTCCTTTGAACGAGTAAAAGAAGGTTAACTTTTATCTGAAAGATCAACATGAATGAAGCATTTGTCAGGAATGGCTCAACTATCTAAGCCTTATGGACCTTGATGGCAAATTCCATCTTTGATGCCTTTGTTAGGAACTAAACCTTGTAAAGAACCAAATTGTTCATTTTCCAAGAAATTCTCAAGTACTTATATGATGACAAGGTCATTCAATCACCCACCATAGTTGGATGGATTATAGTAATAAGCACCCCAATGACCCCTAGGTTTGAACTCATGACCACCTCAATGGTGTGTATTGAAGGCCAAAGCTACTAAGCCAAGACCAAAGGTGCCTTCCTTTGGACAAACACAAGATTCCTCAATGAGTTCAATGAAGGATTCTTGGATATTCACTCATCTCCTTCCAAATGCATTTTTTCAACAAGTTGGGGAATTGAAGGATCCCTTCTTGGCTCCCCGTACTATGTGTTGTAGAGACAAGCACAACAAAGCACTTTTGTTGGAATTTATTCCCACTTCAGTTCATATAAAAATGAGTTTTTTTGTTTGAATCTTTTGCTTCCTAGGTGGAAATTAGCCCCCACTTTCACCACTAACTTGCCCATGCTTGTTTAGGATCTAGATTGTTTCTTTTTCAGGCGTTTTTTTTATGCACTAGCTTTAAGTTGAAGGCTATTGATCTTTAAAAAAGAAAAAATCACAACAAGAATCTTGGGGGGCTTCCAGCACAAGGCCACCAATGTTCGTCACGTTTGTCAATTGTCTTAGTGGCACACCATGGTTGCACAAGCATGCCCAAAAGGAGCTTTTTCTTAAATAATATTAATAATTTTAAAAACACATGGACAATTTTCATTGATAGAGGAAACGGTACAAAGAACCAAGGGAGACAGTTCCACCAGACTTCTTAAATTCTTTGATAAGCTTAGTGTTAAACGTAAAGCTGAGATAAGTGAGGGGTTTAATCTATACAGTTTTGCGTGTCAAGAATGTCTTCTCCACCGGTAGCTTTCACTTGCCTCATTAGAAATTTGCCTCTTCTCTTTGTCCAATCTTCCTTAGATCATTGAGGACCTGGATTAAGGTAATCCACCCCATTACAGGCAAAATGTGAGCAAGCCCATTGTGTGAAAAATTGTAATGGTGGCGTACATTTCAGAACTTGAATGTACACCACCATTACAATTTTGTCCCACAATGGGTTTGCTCCCATTTTGCCCGTAATGGGGTGGGTACTTTACCTAAGTTCCCTGCTCTCTGTTGTTTTCTCTCTTTCTGCACTGCAATGAAAGGCTACCGCTTTAATGGAAATTGTGCATGTGTTTCTAAAAGAAAAAGAAAAGAAAGGCTACGGTTTTTTTTTCCAAAAACAACAACATTACCGGGCTGGGTGAACCAGAATCTACTGTCGAGTTGTGGAATCTTACTTTAATTTGCTCCCAAACTTTTGGAAACACAACCAGAGAATGATCGACTTACATTAGAGGTGACCCATTCTCGGCGTGAATCAAGAATTGTTTTTTCCCCTAAATCGATGTGGTAAATTTGCCAACCAATGGTGCCCTTCCCACCGGCCAGGGAGGATTGACCCTTGTATTGCCCCATCCAAGGGTAAATATAAAAACTGCCCCCTATTTTGTGCTGCTTAAATTTTTTACTTCATAACACCCCTAGCTACTTTGGGGCCAGGGAGGATTGACCCCTATATTGCCCCGTCAAAGGGTAAATGTAAAAACTCCCCCCTAATTTGTGCCGTTCAATTTTTTTATTTCATCATGTCTTCTAGCTAATTTGGGGCCTCTGATTGCAAATGTGAATTCAGAATTTGAAAATTTGATCATATGCGGCAATTAAAAGATTTCAGCGTTTTCTGCAAGGGTTAAACACGGGGCAGTACAGGGGTCAATCCTCCCTAACCCTAATTTGGGGCCTCCGATTGCAAATATGAATTCAGAATTTGCAAATTTGATCATATGCGGCAAATAAAAAATTTCAGTGTTTTCTGCAGGGGTAAAACATGGGGCAATACAGGCGGGTCAATCCTCCCTGGCCCTTCTCACCCTCCAGATTCAAATTAGAGTGAAAAACGACTGAGGCTCAGTGAAAATTCTTCGGTTTCCCTCGGAAAAAACACCGAAGAGAGGAGTCGCATCTGTCCAACAACATTAAAGTGAAACCATCCTGTGTCACGTGTGCACGTGATGGTTATAATTAAACAAAAAATGGACGCTGATCAGGTGACGGAGTGTTCCCCTTTGCATCTAAATTTCTGGCACAACCCTCGAGGCGGAGTCCGCTGCGAGCTATTTTCAAAAGTATACACACATCAAGCATTGGCGTCTTCAACATGCTTTCGCAAAATACCATGATCAGTTCATCACTCCTCGAAGCTGATTGCACAGGACATGAGATTACAAGGACATTCGAGCTCACTCTCAATCTGTGTCGAACACAAAAATTTCATAATTGGAAAAAACAAAAGCTTCTTACTGTACTGTACTGTACTGTTCTGTTCTGCAGAGTGGTGTTGTTTGATTTGTGGGGAGTCTTCAAGCTTGCCTTCCAACAAGCTTGTCCAAACGAGGCATGTTTGAATCAGATTTTGAAGCCTCTAAACCAGAATGTGTTTCTAGGTTTTTTATTTGCGTGTCATGAATGGTTATCAAGCGGCTCTCATGGTTTCATAACTTCCAGTACTAAGTTGGTCACTTGGAGACTAAAGAAAACTGAAGCAAAGCTTAGTGGCTGCAACTGGCTTCCCGCATTGAACCACCGAAGAATCCACAGGCCACAAGACAAACTAGAACTGTTCAAGTGCCGTTTCACATGACGCCAATCAAACAGTGCAGTGAGTGCACAACCACTTGGAGGACATGAATGTATTTACGGAGTGGCACCTTAGAGCGCCAGGTATCTAAAATGAACTCCTATGTTTAACCTAATGCCAACTCTACATGTGAAATCTTGTCACCCTTGTACTTGGGAACTAGCGTTGGTGATGAAAGTGGCTATTTAGGGGTGTTGCTATTCAAGCATCCGTTCATGTGGCTCCAAGGTTTCAAATCACCCCTAGGAAGGGGTGTCTTTGGGCACCAAGTTGCAATGTTATGTAAGAGGTCGGTGTTCCAGGATTGAATGTGCATTGAGTTGGTTCTCATATGGTTTTGGGAGCACCAAGCTCTTACACTGTAGCTTGGTGCTCTGGGAGATCCTTTTAGCTAGTAAATGTGTCGTTTCTTACAAAGTCTATGGACCAATTGAAAGAGCCTATAACTTGCTGTTTTGAATGTGTATAACATATTCTGTAAGCAACAAAAAATTTAGATTCTACTTGTAATATCTTGCATTACAAATTTGATGGTGTAGTTGAACATGTTTTTTTCCCCACAATGCAACCACACAAAAGACTTTGAAATGACTTACATTCATGATTTAAAGTAGCACTACTTGAGGATGTAGGAGAAGGTCTTAGATGTAGGAGTAGGTCTAGTTCTGACACATATTACTTCACAAGGAAAGTCAAGAATTGAAGCTTTCCAACCTTGAAAGACGTAATCCTCAATTTGTACAAGAAAAAGGTGGTGGAATGGGAGATGACAAGTAAAGAGAGAGAATATATGCCAAAATCTACAACCATGCTCAAAATATCACCCTTTTGAATGGGTTTTATTTGTAAGAATCCATTTTTTTCAAAAAATAGTGGCTCTTGAAACTAGTTGGAGTTAAAAAAATCCGGATCTAGTTGCTTATTAATGCCTATTGTTAGCCTCTAAAGGAATAAAGGACTATGGTGTATGAAAACACAAATTGCTTCAAAATACTCAAACAAAAAACAAAGTTAACTCTAATATGGGAAGCCACCCTTGATCATGGTAGAACTATGTACTTGCCATCGGACTGCCCTCCTTTGTGATAGACATCTAGGTAAAGTGCACAGGTTCCTTAGAAAATTCAACAATACCCTTGGCTTTGATCTCCATTGAGTCTATTCTTTAGCTCATGTCTTGATAGAGTCATCATCATGAGGAGCCTAAAAAACCACGCGTATGGTTTTTTCATGTAAACAAGGGTTGTTGGTCAATGGTTTGTATGGTTTGTGAGTTGTTGGTCTCTTGGGCTTTGCCTTCGACATTCTGTCATTTGTTCTTGGTCTATTCTTGGAATAAGATAGCAACATCCATAACCGCTAATTTAAGGGTTTTGGACATGATGTTTATCATTATACATCCAACAAATTATTGGACCCTACTAACAAGAGAAAAATAATTCATGTACACTTTTAAATGTATTGTTTAGACAATGTGAGAGTAAGTTTAGACTATACATGCACCTAATACTAACATTGGGATCCGATATTCAAATGTAGTACATCCTTTTAATCGCATCTATTCACTTCCCAAGATTTTCCAAGATTTTAGATGTAACAGTCATGGGTGTGACTACCTTAAATTTTGGGTTAAAACAAAACAAAACAAAAACAAGGCTAAAATCTTCATCAATATTTATTCTTTAACAAATTCAACTATATAATCTTTCAGGTAACTTATTTAAGAACATCCTTCTAAAATTTTAAGTGAAAATCTCCAACCATTGCAAATTCAACATGTTTAATTTTCAAGAAGTAGATTCTTCTACCCCTTCCTAAAAGTGAAGTTTTGGCTTTCAACACTTTACAAAAACAAAAATTATGTCCTACTACCCATTCAAAAGAGTCAAGCAAATCATTTCAATTAACCACCACCCCTACCAAAATAAATGAAAGAAAGTAAATTTCAAAGACATATACAGAGATGAATATAAATACAATACAAATACAAATATGATGCTGAATACATATATGGAAAGATGCATGTATGTTCCATATTTTTTTGCAACTTTAAGACATCCAAAAAATATAAGTCTCAAGTTCAAAAAAAATTCTGAAAATAAAATTACTATCACTATTACAGATTTATAGCAAACTATTTTAATTACCCCCTTCCAAAACAAATGAAAAAACAACAACTAGGACATTTTTTTTACTACTTACTCAAAAGAGTAAATATATAGAAGGAATATATTGTAGTCTCATAAGTTAAGTGTTTTAGTCAATATATTGCAAGATAGATTGATAGTTCATGGAAAAAATTTAACTAAATTTTTTTTTATATTTGTCTTAAAAAACATATATAAAGTAGAAGGTGGTAATGTCACATTTAACTACTTCTAGACTTTTAAGTGAATTATGGACAAAACATTAAAAGGTCTCTAGATAATAACATTTGGAGATCTTTAGATGTTTATTTAGATCTTTAGATGTTTTGTATTGATGTCTTGATGTTTTGCATAGATTTCTTGATGTTTTGCATTATCTCCAAATGACCAATTTTTTTCTATTATTAATTCTGGACCCTTCAAAAGTTCAAAAATAGTTAAATGCAGCATGGTACTAGATGAAGAAATAAAATTAAAATATTAAGAAATTTATACAAGAAATTAAGTATTATCAATTTCAATGGTGAGAATGTTCTACAAAACAATAAATATCATTTTTTTCTATTTTTATTTGGAAATTTTAAAAATTAACCCCTAAACGTCCAAATTGCCTTTTTTGGCAACATAGCGATTTTGGGCAGCTCATTGCGTATGGAGTTTTTATTGTTTTTTGCTGAAATTTTCACACAATATGGGGACAAGGTTTATCTTTAAGGCCCAACAATTTTCATAAGTTTTGACTTCATTGTTCAAAAGTTATTGCATGATCTGTAATTTTCAATGCTCGACGGGCAGCCCAAAAAAAAATCTAAAAAATCTAAAATAAATCTTTTTTCAAAAATAAAAATTTGAAATTGGCTCTTTAGATTTATATATACTTGGAAAGCTTTGAATCATTCCATTTTGATTTATGAGTTGAAAGTTATGAGGTGCTCTAGTTTGCGGGTAGCTATGGATTCCCTACTCAAAAATAAACTTTGGAGTCCTTAATTTAACTCTATTTTTAATATTTTCTGAAAAAAGAAGAAGAATATAATGTAAATTGTTTATTACTATATTACCACCGTTGGGATTAGAATTTTTCAATTTTATAATTAAATTCTTAACAATTTAGTGTTTTGAATCATTCTCTACTTCTTTCTACTTGCTATACTTTTTCTATATGTTGTACAATTCCAAATGATCTAAAATTTTTTAAGCATGTAGCCAACTTGCCTTGAAGAATGAATCCAAAGAAGCATAATCATTTTGGAGATTTTTTCATACAAATGTGACCTTGTGAAGTGCAGCTGCCCGTATTTTTACAGGGCTAAAAAAATGAGTTTTGTCACTTCAAACGTTAAAATCTTGCAATCTACACGGTGAAAAATTCTGAAATTTTTTCCACATATTTCCAAACTAGTTTACTACAAGATCCTACGGTTACTTGGTCCAAAAATGTTTTTTTTATCTAAAATTTGGTGCTTGTATCAGAAATGGCAGTTTTGGATTGTTTTTGGTGAAAACATAGTCTCCGACGTTTAGGGGTTAAGTTCAAATTATGACATTGTATTTAAAAATTCCAAAGTCAGTAGAACATGCCTATTGCCTAAGTTTTCAAAGAACTCAAAGTGAACTCTTTAATCAATTCTGTGGTACGGTGCACTAATTTAGGTTGACAATAAATCATTCAAAATTTTTACTATTGCAAATTTTTTGGTTTTTTTTTCCATCTTCAGCATGACCTAATTCAAAATCTCGCAGAAGAAATCATGGAGCATTAACTTAGTCACATTACTAACTAATTGCAAATTCACTTTTGTAAGATACTTGGGAACATACTTCATCCATTTCATATAACTCCTTTTGTAAGCCTCAAAAATGTTCATTATCCACTAACTGGATGCCAAGTGAACAAAATGCAAGTGGCCAACTATTTTAGGGATTAAAATGACATCCTGTTTCAAGTGCAGAAATTGTGACTTTAGCCCGAAGCGCTCAGATGACCATTTTTTGGTCACTGCCCAACTTTGGGCAGAATTTTTGGGCAAAAAAACTTTTTTTCAATTTTTCAAAATTCTTTTTTCCTAAAAGATTGGATTGTCTTTCAATATTTATATTCAAAACTAAGATCACTACAGTCAAACAAAAATTATAAGAGAAATAGGACAAAGTGTTTTAAATTGGTCTCGTGTTGAAAAACTTACTATTTTGGAAAAGTGTTGTACATTTTTTCACAAATCAATAGGAACCACAATTTTGACCAATCAAAAAACAATTCAAATGCTAAAGATAGAAATTATATTTTAGGTGAATTTTTGAAGTTATATCTTCAAAATTCATTTCAAGAGAATCTAAAAGTATTTTTATAATTTTGATTGTATAGATACTTTCTACTTTTCATACTTCACATTATCTTCTTTGATGCAAACTTCAAAAAAGTTATAAAAGTTATATTTTATAACATATTTGTGTTTTGTCTGAACCCCTTGGGCTTTCACGGTTAGACATAAGGTTTGCAAAGTGCTGATAGTCTATTTCAGAACTGTCAATAATCATCTGTTTGATGATTCTTGGACTGATTTTCAAAGAAGCACACAGTCATTTTTTGAATTTTGAAAAAAATGAGAAAAAACAACAATTACTGTATGTCAAAAACATTCACAATTCAGCATCATGAAATTCTTGAAAGGAGCTACAATCCCTTCGACTCAATTGCTAATTGAATTAAGGAATAATTAGAGTATCCAACATGCTCCAATTCGTTGACAACTCTTTTAGGCACAAATTCTCACTTCTTAACCCCTAAAGGACCAAACACCGTTTTTTGACAACATAGCATTTTGGGGCAGCTCAGCACAAATGGAATTTTTATTTTTTTTCTTTGAAATTTTCACACAAGATGTGCCCGAGGAGTAGCTTGAGGGCCCAATAATTTTCATAACTTTTGACCTCATGGTTAAAATGTTATGGTATGATATGTAGTTTTCATTGTTCGGCGGGCAGCCCGGGCAGCAAAAAAAACTTCTTTAAAAATCATTTTCTAGAGAAATAAAAATTTGAAATTGGTTCTCTAGATTTATGTGCACAAGGAAAGCTTTAAATCATTCCACTTTGATTTATGAGATGAAAGTTATGAGGAATTTTAGTTGTAGGTAGTTTGCGGGTAGTTATGGAATCTCTACTCTAAAATAAACTTTGAAGTCCTTTATTTACCTCAATTTTCAATATTTTTGGAAAAAAATATAAACACAAGGTGTAGATTGTTTATTACAACATTACAATCGTTTGGATTGGCATTTTTCAATTCCATAATTAAATCCTTAACAATTTAGTGTTTTGAATCATTTTCTACTTCTTTCTACTTACTATTTTTTTCCTGTATGTTGTACATTTCCAAATGATCTGAAATTTTTCAAGCATGTAGCTAACTTGCTTTGAAGAATGAATCCAAAGAGTTACCACCATTTTGGACATTTTTTCATACAAATGTGACCATGTGAAGTGCAGCTGCCCGGTTTTCCGCAGGGACAAGAAAAGGGTTTTTGTCACTTCAAATGCTAATATCTTGCAATCTACACGGTGGAAATTTCTGAAATTTTTTCCACATCTTTTCAAACTAGTTTACTACAAGATCCTACGGTTACATGTGCCCAAATTTTTTTTTTTCCAAAATTTCGTACTTGTACTAAAAATGGCAGTTTGGGAGCGTTTTTTGTGAAAACATAGTCTAAAACCTTTAGGGGTTAATTTCATTGAAAAAAACCTCACTTCCTGTGTCATTCCGGTGTGGAATTGGATCTATGATAACAAAATTTCCCAAGTGATTCCAATTTTAGTTGCATTTAAAACATATGTACGGAGTAAGCAGCGACAACCATGTGCTCTTGATTACAAAGAGTTGAAATTCTCAGCATACAATGCTGTTGATAAGCCATTCGACAACATAAATCCAAGACCACAAATTGAAGAAAAATTGATGAAATCGTTCCGGGTATAACCTTCTCTGCTAAGTCTGCAGCGGTTCATATCCACGAGCCTCCCAGGGCGAACTTCATCTCACAAACACGAGAGTGAAGTCGAGTAGACCTATATGCTAAACCCAAACACCTCTGGCATTAAATTGAACGAATCCTAAACATCAACACATTCAGCAGAACCACTAAAACCTCTGACAAATCACTGTCAAATGAAGGAGCATCAAGGGTGAAGCTCTCCAATCACCTAAAACCTAATGTTTACTCTGAACACGGTGTCTGAATTTTTTTTTAAAACAGAGACCTTGATAAGAAATACCAAAGAAATGTCGAGCTACTATTTCCTTACAAGCCCACCCAATATGAGCGGCCATTAGTGTTGTGCACGGGAGAAGCATCTGGAGAAGTGACTGCCCATTCATACCAGACTTTGCTGGGACCTACACAACGCCAAAAATGAAGTTCTAAAGCGGACCCTGCTGGAACGTAAACAGGTCTCCGAAGTGGGAAAAAAATGGCAAACCAACTGAACATGTTGGGAGTCGCGGTGGATGGCTCAATCCCAAGATGCACATCTTTATACAAAACAGCGTCAAAGTAGCCCCCAAATCCATGCACCAAAGCACTCCCTGTGTCTTCAGGAAGCTCAAACAACAGCTTCTTATACCGCCGGTTATCCACTTTCCCGCCAGTAAACTTGGGATGCTCAAACGTGAACACCTCTTGTGGCGGTGCCAACCTCGACACACTGTGCAGCTTCACCACATACGCCGTCTCGAAGTGAGCCAAATCGTTGTATGATTTCACATCGTTGTATAATTTCGAAGCAGTGATGGGACCGAGGTAGCTAGTGTAAGACGACGGAATAGAAACACCGTCTGGTTTGAGAAACCGTTGAGCCCCGTCGAGACATTCCGGGGAAAGCTCATTGTCTCCAAAGGAACCTAAAAGCTCACTCACAAGGATGTCAGCGAGCTCCGGAGCATTCCATTCCCGCATATCACACGACACCACTGTCACTAAATCTTCCCAACCCTCCAGTTTGATCAAGCTATGCAGAGTCACAACTGCATTGGGATTCTTCTCCACTGCGTACACGCGCAGTCTCCGTTCAGCTTGCTCAGCAGCTTGCAAGGAGGCTCTCACCAATGGACCTCGACCAGCCCCTACAACCATGAGCACCACCACCTCATCAGGGACACGGTCCATGAGTGCAGCATAAACTGCCTTCTCATATTGACTGTACTTAGTTGAGTCCTTCTCAAAAGTCTCGTAGGTTTGCGCCTCCAGATTATCCATGAGAGGTTGCAAAGGCGCTTGCAAAAAATCCCTGTACCCTATTTCAAACCGTTCCTGCTCGGTAGGGGGATCCATACGCCGATACAAGTAACCAACATACTCCAAATACGGTCTCAACGGATGCTTCGGAAAGCTACAATCATCGGAGCCATTGGCACTGCTTTCGCTTCTTTTTGACGGGTCTACACCCTCCACATAGTGCAGAGACTCCCCCGAGACGATGATTTGGACGTTATGGCTAAAGAGACTGGTGATGAAGCTCTGGTGCCGCTTGGAGAGACAAGGGTAGCCTCGTTTGTTGGTTAGAAACGCGCTAGTGTGGAGGATGGCCGCTCGCAGAGGCTCCCCTGTCCATCGCTTCAAGGACGAGGGAGAAGGTAAAGACTCCGTGATGTCCAAAGCGACGGAAAGCTGGCTATGGTGCTCACACAAAGAGCGGAACATGTTCCACCATTCCCAGGAATCGTTGAGCGGCTTCCCCGAGATTGGGTCGCGCTTGAGAAACGCAGCGTCTTCTTCAGGAGTGCCCTCGACGGATTGAAGATGGGGAGACATGAGCGGGATGCGCAACCATAGCTGCAAGTTGCTGAGCCCCTGCAGCACTTGGTTCAGGGTTCTGGCGTAACTGGCGCACTCGAGGGGACGCGGCGTGGGCAGCAAGCACGCTTGTAAAGAGAGGTGCGTCGCCCAGCTGAGCTCCTGTTTCAAAGTGAGCTCGGCGTCGTGGCGGGATGAAGAGTCCGGGGAGTCCAGATCAATCCAGGCGCTCAGCTTGCCCACGACATGGGAGCTCCATTGCGAAGGGCTGAGCACCAAATCTGATCCGGCGAAAGGCGGAGGCAAGCCGTGCTTCAATTTGCTGGGACGGTACTCAGGATCCGTGAGAGGCGCCACGATGAAATCGAAATGCCCGCCTAAGGCCAACGCCAGCGTGTTCTGAATGTCATCGTTAAACCCTACTTCGACCCCGCAGTAACGCGCCTCGCTGCTGTCGCCGGGCCTCTGCGCCAGCGGCATCTCCACAACCAGACTCCTCGAAATTCCTCCAAATCACTCCAAAACCGTACCGAATTCTCCAAAGGGACCTCCAATTCTCGAAACCCTAATTTCCTATTAGGAACAACTCATCTCTGCGGCTGGGAAAACAAACCGAAACACACGCAACACGTCTCCCACCCAGTGCCAGACCCCTCCAAATTCCTCAAAGTCACTCCAAAACCGTCCCGAATTCATCAACGACACTCAAATCCAGAAATCCTAATTTTTGCTTTCGGTACAACTCATCCCCGAGGCCGGGAAAACACACCGAAAAACCACGCAACAAGTCTCCTACCCTAAACTTGAGGATCACAGTCCCAGAACCCTCCAAATTCCCTCCCAAATCGTCCCAATTTTCTCCAACAAGTCTCCAAGTCTCTGGAAACCCTAAACTCTGCTTAAAAGCAACTCAACTTCGCACGGGAAAAAAAGTCAACGAAAAAACACCAGAATCGTCCCCCACCCTAAAATTGAGAACAACGACAGTTTCCTCTGTACTGTGAGGTTCAAACCAACGCATTCAAGGAGCGTCCGATGGCAACGAGGCAAACTCAGGGAAAGACATGAGCGTGCATCACAGGGCCTGCGGAGACAAGAAGCAGGTTTTAGGGTTTAAGGGGCAGGTTGAAGCTTGCTATTTGATACTTCAGGTCACTTTCTGAAAAGGTAAGGTGGGTACACCCAAAACCGCCACTTTTTGCTACTGAGCCTAGTTACTACTATTAGACTGGTCAAATTTTCATGTATTCTTGTTGACAAGTGAAAGGAGGTTCCAACGCACCAGAGAACATGGCATTTGGACATCGTAAGCAAAAGTTATTAAGGGTCAAAGTTTGTTTCTGAAAGCGCTCCATCCAAATAGGTACATAACTGATTTTGGAAATGTACGCAACCTATAGATGGCGCTTTAAGGTCAGGTGCCATTTTGGGGGTGCCTACCTTAGTAGGGATGCATCTTCCAACGCTGGCTACTGTCGGTAGTTGAGGTTTGGATCCGTCTCCCTCTCTAGTTGCACACCTTGTGAGTGTCCATATGAAATCTAGGCCCATTCTCATGTACCAATAACTAAGGTTTAATCCCTAAATCAATGACGCTAGCATGTAAGCTTAGGAATGTTAGCCTACAAGCCTTAAGCCTAAATGTAAGTACAACCATTGAAGGTATTTATAACATACATATTTATAACCTAAGCATTCTATAACTAAATAAGTACACTACAACCATGGAAGGTGTCTATAATATAGGCACCAAGAATATAGGTACCTATAACCATTAAAGATATCCTATAATATAGGCATCTTATAACAAAAGGAGGTATTTACAATAAGAGCACTAAGAATGTAGGTACCTATAACCATTAAAGGTGTCCTACGATATAGACACTTTATAACCACGGAAGGTGTCGATAATCTAGGTACCTAGATTTTTAGGTGTATGGGTTCAAGATCCTAGGTTCACATGCTAGCAATTGTGCCCCTTAAATGTTCAAGGCCTTTTATGAGCTTTTTGGAATTTGTTCTAAAGTGAACAAAAAAACCAACATTTTGATAAGTTTATCAATGTTTTTTTGAATTATAGTTGTAATTGTAAAAATTCAAACTAGACATGTTAAAGATTATATGGGAAAAAAAAATCACTTATGGATTGAAAGATTATAATGTTGATAATGAAGGTGTTAAAATTGTGAAAGTGATTTGTAGTCTTTCAAGCCTTTTTTCCCATGTCAAATCTAAAAAATTAGTCATCAAAAAAATATGAGGATAAAGGGCCTAACATACATAACCCCAATCAATTTGTGGCTTTTCAAAATCTATTCTATAATCTTTTTAAATGAATTTCTAATGTGATTTTTTCTCCAAGATCTAGTGTATTTGAGGCTCATTTTGAAGAGCCCTCTGCACTAACAAAATCAAGATTTGTAATAGACACCCTTGCACAAATCTTCAATAGAAAAATTATAATAATTCATTTTCAAAATTAAATTTTTGATGCTAAAACTAGACTTTAAAAAATATTAACTACTAAAAATATTAACTTGATAAGGTTTTATTTGGCTTCAAAGTTTGGGTGCCTTGGGCATTTAGCGATTAACCCTGTAATGTCCACAAGGATAAAAAGCATGTCTTTTTGACAAATAGAAAACTTTGCAAAGGATAGAAAAAACTACTTTTCATCCAAATTTTTTGGGATTCATTGGGAGGAGTGGCATGCAAATGTGGGCACCCAAAACTCCTTGAATGACAATAGTAACAGTAATAATATTTTTTGAGATACCATGTTGATTTTCAAAATATGAATCATTGTATACGTGTATAGTGTATTTTGGCAATTTGTGCTTCTTTTTATTGATCTAAATTTAAGCCATAAAAATCACTTTAAAAAAAATTTGAGACCAACTATTGAAATGAAGCTCATCAAGTCTAGTTTCTATACCAAAATTGGAATTTTGAAAAAATCCTAAAATTCAATGTTCTATTGGATTTTTGCACTTTAGGTCTATAATTATACAGTGCTATTTTTTTTTATTTTAGAATGACTATATAAACTTTTGCACTATGATGTTCTAAATTATAATGTATATCTATGGAAAAAATCTCAGATTTTTTAAACATCTATTGTATTTGATATGAATTTTTTTACTTTTGTTTAAAAATTCATAGTAATTTCAAATTTTCACAAAAAATATCTAGAATTTTTCAACCTTATAGAAGATTTAATCTCATATATATATATATATATATATATATATATATATATATATATATATATATATATATATATATATAAATTCCATTTATTTTTCAATGGAAAAATGAAGCATCCAAGATAAAGGACTTTGATGTTTGACCACATGGTCATAGACTTTGGTGTTTTAGGGTTAAGGGACCTTGAATGATTAAAAGGTCTTAAGGAACTCAACGGTGCTAGTATGTGAGCCCAAAAATGTGAGCTTGTAAGCAATGAGCCTACAATATAGGTACCTATAATATAGATATCACACTCTGTAGAAGGTGTATGTATCATAAACACCTATAACATGGGTATTTATAACATACATACCCTATAATCATAGCCGATTTCTATAGTATATACACCTATAACATAATTGTAAAGTATTCTAGGCTCATGGACTCACACTCTTGGACTCACATAATAACAACCCTCTAAGGAATTGACCACTCTTGGTTGTCCCTCCAAAACATAAAAAGGTTAAAGTAATTTATTAAATGTAAATGTTACTCTTTTGCCTTTATCATTGCTAGAGGTTCACAAAAAATAAAAGACTTTAAAAAATAGAAGTGGTGAATAGATTTTCCATCAAAGCATTTTCAAATTTTCAAATTTTTGTCCTTTATATTTTTAGCTTCTTCATTGAAAAGTTCATAGATTTGAGAGAATCTTAAGAAAATTTGAGTATATATCAATAACCTATCCAAATTTTCCCATGCATATACAAAAAAAAGTCACCAAGTTAAACTATAATATAATTGCAAGGACACAATTCACTTGAGGTTGGCCCCTAATAGCACATTCTCACCTTGCAATTATTCTCTTTCTTTATGTAACTTTCAAAATTCTTGGTTCATATAAGGATAGCTCCTAATTGCACATTTTCACTTCAGAGTTTTTTATCCTCTCATCACGAAATTTTCACAACTCTTGAAGCTAATTGCCAAATTGGACTTTCTCTACTAAACTAAGTGATTCTTCTTTTTCTACTAAACTTGTCATCTCGCAAAGTTTTAAAAGGTGCCTATCAATTCATTTATTTTAATTTTTGAGTAATAACTGGTCTCCATTTTGAACCAAAGTTCTCTACAATACTTTCTCATGCTATGTAACAATGCTTTCACTTGACGTTGTAACAATGGAACGGCCTAAAAATGTCCAATGGATAACAAAGAATCCTTGTAATAGTCTAACAACAGTGCAAATGTTCATCTTTGAAATTTTGTGTGAGAAGGAGACAGAGGTCTTGCATAATAGTTTGACCTCCAAAGAGTACTCAGTTGGGTTTTTTTTAGCAAATGATTTACACAGTACCAGAAAGGATGATTTCCACAGTGACCAGCCCAGCGTTTCAGGATTACCAGTAAGGCACACGGTCGACACTCCACACACATCAGGCACAATACCTTTCATAAGTTTCACAAAATTGTCACCAACATTCAGAAAATTGAGCTCTACATCAACTCTAGATTTCAAGAGATTGAGATTATTTTCAGTAGATCCCCAAAATCATTTGAATATTTTCATATTTAGCATCTTCGTGTCACATTCTGGAACACTGAAATTGTCCAAAACAGCCACTATGCGGTGTATAATTTACATCAGTTTTACATTAAACCGTGTGTCCTCAGAACAGGAAAATCAGATAACTGCCTCAAGTTAGAACTAAATCAAAACAGTCGATTCGTATCAGTACGCAAAAAATAAAAAAAGGGTGTCATTTCTTAAGCTTGCCATGAACAAGTGACTCCGAAAATGTATCAAGCAAATAGAGTGGCACACACTATCTGTGATACATCCATGTGGCACAGTTAGTAGAACTAACCCAAACACACTCGTTATTCACGTGGCTGTGAAACCTGCAGTTTGACAGTGTTTTTCTTCAAAAATCACATTCGAAAGCAAAGCTCGCTCTTCAATGCTGAAGCGCCTTCAAGTCTAAAACAAACCGATACTTCACATCGTTCTTCTCCAGACGCTCCATGGCCTTGTTGACCTCCGAAATCGGCAGAGTCTCAACCAGACATGTGATGTTGTTCTTGCCGCAAAACTCCAGCATTTCAGCCGTTTCCTGGATCCCTCCAATCGAACTTCCGGCCAACGTTCTTCGCCCTGCGTGGATTCAGCAAAAGCAAGCAATGAATACCGAGAAATCGTCACAGTCTCACGCCCATTTCGTTAAATTGGCGGTGATCCAAATGATGCACCAAATCATAGACGACACTAGATACAAGTGGTGGAACTTCTTCAGCAAGCAAGCACATACATATCCAGATCCATCCAAGCCAGTAGGAATGTCAAATTCTACTTAACGAAGTTACTGCAATATATACCTGCAGTGAGATTAAAAGGCGTGACTTCCAGGGCATCCGGCAAGCCCACCAAGCAAATCTTCCCGTTCGTCTTCAACAGGGAGAGGTAAACGTCCATTGGGTGCTTCGCTGCCACTGTATCAATGATGAAATCGATCGACTTCGCTTTCGCCTGCAAGAAATTGCGAAGTCCCAATCAATCCCCCAAACACAACCACAAAAAGATCGAATATACATAGTCCCCGTTCAACGTACTGTAACGAGAGAGGGCACAATTTAGGGTTTCGTACCTTCATGGCTTCTGCGTCTTTGCTCACGACGAAATCGTCGGCGCCCAAAATCTCCCGAGCCTCTTTTTCCTTGCTGGGCGACGTGCTGAAGATGGTGACGTGCATGCCGAAGGCTTTCCCGAATTGCACTGCCATGTGGCCCAATCCACCCAAACCCACCACGCCGAACCGTGCGCCCTTGACGTTCATGCCGAAGTACTGCATGGGGCTCCACACCGTGATCCCTGCGCACAACAGCGGCGCCGCGGCATCCTTCGCCAAATTTTCCGGGATGTGCAACACAAACCTGAAAGATGGTCATAATTCGTTGCATTAGTGCAATTTCACGCAAAATGGGCAGAATTCGCGTTCTCAGAGACGGCTCCCACACAGAGAGAATATCCTTTGCTTCCCTCAGTAGAATTTCAGAAATTTCCCAGATGATTTGCAGAAGGAACAGAGAGAATCAGGAAAAAGCGGCGAACGGGGATTATCAGTGCCGCAAATTTTTCCTGCTGAAGATACTGTAAACCAGAGCTGATGTCCTTGAATCATCTACGAACAGGAGCACCTCTAAATACCCATCTAAGATATCGAGTATATACGATTTCTAGGGTATAGAGCTCTCACAGTAGAAATCCCAAATGGAAATTGGGCAAATGTCCTTTCATGTCCAAATTCCATTCCTAATGTATCCCATTGTATCCATTCTATCATCGCTGACTTTTGACTAAAGAATTCTTCAAAATTTCCATAGATGGACATTTGAAAGTTCTCCTGTGTCCGGATTTGCGAAGAGGGCTCACTGTCAAACAGACACAGAGAACTTCATCCTGACGTGTTGGATTTCTCCCATGTCTCAAGATTTGGAAATGGACTGTCAAACAGACACCTGACGTTTTGGATTTCTCGCATGTCTCAAGATTTGGATATGGACTGTCAAACAGACACAGAATACTTCATCCTGACGTTTTGAATTTCTCGCATGTCTCAAGATTTGGATATGGACTGTCAAACAGACACAGAGTACTTCATCCTGACGTTTTGAATTTCTCCCATGTCTCAAGATTTGGAAATGGACTGTCAAACAGACACAAAGTACTTCATACTAACTTAAATCCCAGCTTAAATCCCAACTTGGGAAACGTACTTCTGGACATCGACTATGGAATTCTACAAAAATTCCATAGATGCACATTTCGGCAACTCCTGTCTCTCAAGATTTGGAAACAGACACAGAATGCTTCATACTGACTTGAATCCCGAGATGAGAGACTATGCAATACTTCAAAAATTCCACCGACGGACTCTTCGGATTTCTCCTGTGTCCCAGGACGTGGAAGAGAGCTGTTTCAAGTCTCATATTATAGGCAAGGTCATCCGCATTAAAACGGCTGAGAGGATGGCTATTGTAAAAATTATACCAAATTAAAAGGACCGGGGCCAAAAAGTTAGGTGAAGATCAAACTAAATAAATGTAGAAAATGTTGAGTGGCATATATATATAATTTTACGATATATAAGAGGAATTTGAACATCAATGCATAATTTAAAAATATACATATAAGAAGATTCTTGTGATCAAAATTAAACTCATTTGTAGTGTTATATTTACAATAAAAGAATCTTAGATTTTTATTAAGAATCCCAAAACTTGAATAATTTGACTTGCAATTCATGAAATGAATATTTTTTGAAGATAATAATAATATTTTTTTCTTAAACTATTTTTTGAATTCTTTGTTAAAAAGACTAGAGGACTTTTCAACATTAAAATAAATTGTAACCCTCAAGATTGGACTAAAAAGCATTATAATTGATTATAATCTGGATCATATTTGGGCCATATAATAAGAGAGTTGCATACCATAGTAAAACAAACAATTAAAGCTAAGGTAACTATACCTAAAATCACACAAATAAGCAACTCAACATAATTGCCGTTCTTTATATTGAAAACCTTTTTATAGGATCTTGTTGGAAGCCAAAAGGAGATTCTAGATTCTCTAAGAACACATTTTTTGAACACCATATGAATAAACTACAAATTTCCAAAGTGTTGAAAGTAGGGTTTAGGGTAACGAACCATAGACTCTCACGAATAGTGGAAGTACATTTTAGACAAGAATCTAGCCCGTGTGATTTTAGAAAGCATGCAATTTAAGGTGTAGTTACTTGCATACTGAGATGATAGACTTCAAATTCTTCAGATATTTCATAGTTCGACATTTTGGACAAGGACTATCAATCAGACACCGAGTATTTCGTCCTCACTTGAATCCTGAAAGACTCTGCGTGCGTGGATTCTTCAAATGTTCCATGGACGGACATTTTAGATTTTTCTCCTCCCCCCCTGTTCTCAGCATTTGAAAATTTAAACAGACCCCCGAGCGCTTCCAACTCATCCCGACGTGAATCCCGAGGTGAGAGAGGGCGGCTTACTTTTGGTCGGCCATCATGATGTTGGAGTAACCGCCTTGGGTGGCGTCGCCTTCAGGGTACACCGAGTTGTACGTCCAAACGACTTTCTCGCAGTACTGCTCCAAGCCTTTCTCGCAGGAGTCGCACTCTGAGCACGAGAGCACCATGCATCCCACGCCCACGGTGTCGCCAATTTTGAATTTGGTGACCGCGGAGCCCACTTCCGTCACGGTGCCGACGATCTCGTGTCCTGGCACCATGGGGTACTTCGAATTCTTCCACTCGTTTCGCATCTGGTGCAGGTCGGAGTGACAAATGCCGCAGAAGAGCACCTTGAAAGTTACATCGCCGGGACCCCTGGGCCTGCCACACGCACACGAGAATCACAGAAACAAAAACAAAAATAAGCTTTACTCTTACTCAAGCGGGCGAGGTCATACAGGTAGTACGCAGTTCTATGAAATCCGCCGCTTACTTCTAGAAAAAAGAAAAAAGAAGAAAAGAAATGAGACTGTATGTAATTGGTATTGTAGCGAAAATACTTGGAATCAGAATACCCAGGCTTTTAACTAGGAGCGGCTTTCTTCGTTCTAGCTAACCTCACATTGGGGAGATTGACATAGTTTCAGCTGCCCTACTGAGTCCGCAAAGCTCTACCAATCCTCGTTTTCATGAAAATTGATAGAGCCCGGCCAGGGCACTTGAATCTCACAGGTTTGACGTTTTGAAACAGGCCATTTTTCAGGAATTTCAGGAAATGGAGCTGTGAGAGTCCCGAATGTACATACTTGCGCGTGAACTTGAAGGGAGACAGGTGTCCTGAAGCGTCTCTGGTAGCATAACCAAGCACCTCGGTACCTCCAGCCGCTTCACCCATTCTTGCCGATTCGTCACACAACACTGTCCAAAATTCACACATACACAGCTGCAGCGTTAGTTCGTTCGAAAAAATGCAAAAAGTATTACAAAACCACCGTCCAACCAACCAACCCACCAACCAAATCCAGTTCTAACCCAACCGCCAGAGTGATTTTAAACAAAATAAAAACAATCTTCATGAAACGCTAACTTACAACAAGAAATGGAACTCACGGCCTAACCACAACCACGACATTCAAGCGCCAACTTCCTGAAACAATCTTCACTCTACACAGAAACTGCCTAATGTTGTACAGTACCTGTGCACTGGAGCTTGCTCGTGACAGACTTGACAAACAAGGAGACCTTGAACGGAAGCTCCTAAACTCAACGTAGCTTCTGTTACTGCTAAGAGTCCTGCATGTGAATTCACAACTGTTCCAGGGTGATAAATCCGCATATAAAGGGGGAGTGACGTGCCAAGAATGTGCCACGTGTCTTTCGTTGAAAGAACGGTCCCTGGCCATTTGTCGCCGTCACTACCTCCCCACCGATCTACTGAAGGTGCGCTATTTCTTGTGAACGTTCCTCAGGCGAAACAAGTTGCACAGCTATTAATAGTGTAAGGTGGGTATACCCAAAACCGCCACTTTTTGCTACTGAGTCTAGTTACTACTAATAGACTGGTCAAATTTTCATATATTCTTGTTGGCAAGTGAAAGGAGGTTCCAACGCACCAGAGAACGTGGCATTTGGACATCGTATGCAAAAGTTATCAAGGGTCAAAGTTTGTTTCTGAAAGTGCTCCATCCAAATAGGTACATAACTGATTTTGGAAATGTACACAACCTGTAGATGGCGCTTTAAGGTCAGGTGCCTACCTTAGACATGATGGACGTGGAAAGGTTGGAAAGTTTTTCAAATAAAATAATAATAAATGATAATTCACTCAAATGGAATTGTTGAAACAAATGAAGGGCTAGTGAGCGTGGAAATCATCCATGTTGATACTGTGGGAATCATTGGCCTAGGAAAAAAATTCAAAAGCACTCATTGGAATCAAAAGCACTCATTGGAAGTCAAAGCACTATAGAAGATCTCCCCTTTCCACACAAAGTCATTTTGAATATGAATAATTGCACTCCTGTACTACACTAAAAGATTCTCCGTCATCCATTAGACACCAAATGTCGGCCTCGACATGTAAGGGTTAAAAAAAAACCAATATGTTGCATCATGGCAAGTGCGGTGGGGGCTTCTTTCTTTCTTTCTTTGTAAAATCTTTTGCCTCATATGAAACTGTTCATTTGAATGCAAGGGGAATAAAACAAAGCACCCAAAGGTGTAGATTGGGTGGGTTCCTTTTTTTCTTTTTTTCTTTTTTTTTCTGAAACTGTTTTTCTTTTCTTTTCTTTTTTTTCTTGAAACACATGGACCTTTCCATTGATAAAGGAAGCAGTACAAGGAACCAAAAAACTGTTTTTGTACCTTACACAAATGAGAATTGTTCGATTGCAAGGAAACAACGGAATGCCTTTCCTTGAATCTTGGAAGGTGGGATTCCAGACTTCCAGTACACCCAATTCCGTACAGATCATTGTTTAGGAATGTAGAGCAGGTCAGTCGGATCCTGTCTATTGGATCCAGATTTATTGAACCACAATGTGGTCTCTACTGTTCCTGTATTCCTTCATTGCAAGGTTAAATATTTTAAAAAGTCTTTCACAATTCTCCACTTACTTAAAAGTTATGAATATAGGCAATATTGGTGCTCTCCAATGGTTCTTGTAAGGCTTAAAAAAAATTTAGCCCCATATGACACTCTATGAATGAATGAATGCCACTTGTATTTTGAAGTCCTCTCTGTACAGTCATTGTATGGACATAGGCAACCTCCTTATGGGGTTGAGTAATATTTTGAAAGGGTGCCGTGGGTCTGACCAACCTTCATATGAAACATGATGCTTCTAAGTTTATATCCAAATCAACTACGTTGCGGTGTTTCGTGCCACTCCAACTATCGAGAATACTAGACCAATCTTTAGCTTCATTTTTTTCCACAAAAAGATATTGTCATAAGTGCATCTAATGTTTTAAGCTTCATGATGTTTTTTTGTTTATTCTTTACCCAATTTTGTTTTGAAAAAACACACTTATATAGGGACATATAGGTGTATCATCACATGGATAATGCTTTGGACTAAATAGTCTTGCAATATTGAAAGTAGACTTATCTAAAAGCCTTAAGTTTAAATTGTTTATGATTGTCGATCCTATAAACTTCCATTACTTAAAGAATTAGGTATTGCATGGTTATGCAAAACATGGACACGCAGGGTCATATTATTTTTCACTCTTTGTAATTGCAAGGTCAATTTATTTCTAGCCCTTCAATAGAAATGCACTAATTTTTATCCCCCTTCATTATTGTCTATAATTGGAAAAATGACTAGTTTGTATTTGTAGGACTGGAAAATCACTAATTTTCTTTTGGGATTGGGGCATTAGTAGAAAATATGATGTAAATGATTGTCCACAATCAAGATGCCATATTTAACTACTTCTGGACTTTTGAAAGTCTATAATTAATAATGGTCATCGGGAGATCTCACAATGGTCATCAGGAGATAATCTAAAACATCAAGAGATCGGTAGAAACATTGTGAGATCTTCCAGTGACCATTATTAATTATGGACTTTCAAAAGTCTATAATTCATTGAATAGTCCAAAAGTAGTTAAATATGGCATAATGACTAAAAATTGTCCACAATGACTCATTTAAAATCATTGTGGACACTTTTCAGTCATTGTGGATAGTCATTGTGGACATATTCTTCTACTAATAAGATTTATATAATTTTAGTGCATGTAAATAATGGTATTTGCTACAATTGGCAATGCTGGTAGTTTCTTCAATCCTATTTTTGTGGTTACTTCACTTCATTTGAATTAGATGCTATAGGAAACCACTCCTTCAAATTACGTCACATGTCCTTGCACTAGAATAATTTGAAGTAGTGGTTTCCTATAGAATGTGGTGTAATCCAAAGGAAATCTGGAGCATGCATAGGGCCGTTTGATTAAATGAATATGTGTAAATTCCAAAAAAAAATAGTAATAAATTTTTTTAGGCCCACTTGATCATTTAATGTGCCACACAAGACTAGGGACTAAAAAAGTTAAATTTTTTAAAAAGGAAAAAAAATCCTTTGGATTTGTACATGAGTTGAAAGTCAAATGGCCTTCAACAAGGGCCAAGTTTTCTCTAATGTCTTTCAATGCAACTCTTCCATTCTGCAAAACTATTGAGATTTTTTTGATTCCCCTACTTTTTCTATTCTTCAAATTTGGATAAAGCTTTTTATTTTTATTTTGCAATGTAAACATTGGTAACCACGCTTTAATCTTGACACAATAGAATGGGGATTTTGGAGAATATTTGGAAGGATCTTGAGCAATTTCCATCCACATTGGTTGTATATCACATCTTTGCTATAGAAAGGTGAAATTGTTCTCTCATGCTCTCACATACAACTATAATTCAAGGCTAATAAAAGGCTAACAATCCTTCACTATATGACTAATTTTATTTGTGTCGTTCTTTTCTCATGATTAGAATGAATTGAACTTTCCTATGTTAAATGTGCTTAATTAATTCAATTAATTATATTTATATATATATATATATAAGCATTAGGAAAGACTTGTATCGTTTATTAGACAAATTTGTACATGCCACGACAAATTATTGAAGTGCTTCATATCATAATGATCAAAGTAAATATCACAAGTTATTCAATGGGCAACAAAATATAATAACCTAAATGACTAGAACATATTATTTAAGCGTACACATGACATAATTAATTACCTAAGTAACTATAGTAAGTTATCCAAGTGTTTGTAATACTCTCGTGGTGGATTATGACAAGCCTAGACATCGGGCTTTGTGGTCTGGTGTCTTTATATTGTAGGATTGTATTCAATTTGTGTTTGTAGCACCAAGTCACTTGTGGCTAGTTGGTTGTACCTTATTCTTCTGGCAATGAAATTCCGTTTCATTTGTTTAAATTAATCAATTAAAAAAGCATTTGTAATAATTCTATATAATACAAAGTAATGTCCTAAGTAACTATAGTGAGTCTTAAACTGACTTCAATATAGACATTTGTTTTGTACGCACTACAACATACCTAGATGCCCTTGAACCAACTCTCCTCTGGGTGGAAGCATGCTAATAAGAGCCAACTTGTTGTAAATTAAATAGAGTTTTTCCACATCTTCCACGACCTCAAAACTTCCAAAACACCAAACACTCATTATAAGGTAGTGTGCTCTAAAAGCGTCCATCTTCTTCAAACGGCCCCTATTTTTAGGTGGAGAATGGAGATGGGGTGATCCGTAAATGGATCAATTTAGCAATTGAATGCATCAACAAATTTTTCTTCTTCTTCTTATTGCAAGAGCCAATCATTATCTTTGATTTCAGCACATCTCTTTTACACGTTGCAAGTGGACAGATTAAAAAAGACCTATGTTCACAAATAGGTGCCTACCTCCCCAATTTTTTTTAATTTTAAATAACTCAAAACCACTTGTGTTGTGTTCCACGTCTATTTTTTATTTTTTCTGAAAAATGATCTAAACATATTTTTTGTCTACGGAAGCCTGTGAAAAAAAGCCAAACCAGCCCTTAAATGGTTGCTGTAAGAGCATATTACCTTACAACATTACTACTCGAGCTCATGGTTGGACCGCATAGTTACAACCATTATTTAACAGTTGTCGCACCAATTGCCATGATAGGTACCCCATATCATGACATAGAGTGAAGGTCATCACTTACGCTCACGTACCCGTGCTCATCCCCAAAGAATCCAGGCTCATTCATGAGCACTCCAGTTGAGCCAGCTTCCCCAAAAAATTTGTTACTCAAGTACAAAAGAAATCATGCACGTACAGCACATAACATTCAGTGGCCTGCATGCACCCTACTTCATCACACTGAGCCTCCACTTGTCCATTTAGGGTCGCCTTACACTATGGCTGACCAAAGTGAAATTGCCAGTGGAATTGCCTGTGGTCATATTTTTGGTGAGAGTCCAAAGAAATGGGCAACAGATGATAGGATTTGGAGCCTTCGGCCGGCCATAGTGTGAAGCCTCCAAAGGCCAGGTCAAAAGTCCAAATCCTCAGCAATGAACTTCCACGGCCTCTCAACTTGGACGGCCAAAGTGTGAAGCCTCCAAAGGTCAAACCCAAAGTTCAAATTCTTAGCAATGGACTCCCACCTACCAATCTAACGATTGAGATCTTGTCATAAGTTGACGGCCTCTCAATCATAGTTTGGGTCTCCATTTTTTAGGGCCACTTCACACTAGGCGGCACAGTCGAGAGTCCGTCAATTTTCACCAATTAGATTCCAGAGAACTAGGAATTTGAACTCTCGGCCCTTCACACTAGGGTGGCACAATCCATAGTCCATCGCCCTCGTGACACCTTACATGGCATGCCTACATGCCTACATGTTCCTTCATATTCCTTGTTTGATGTTAAGAGCATGTGCTGTGATTTTTTTCCAAGATCATTTGGGACTCCTTTCTCGGGTTTATTTTTATCTTTTGCTTGAAAAAATTGACAAATGGGTGAGGTTTGGACTTTGGGCTTGGCCTTTGGAGGCTTCACACTATGGCTGGCCAAAGGCTCCAATTCCTAAATTGTAGGGCCTGTTTATTGCCCATTTATTTGACCTCTCACCAAAGTTTGGAGTCTCACTTCTACGGCCTCTTGACTTGGTCGGCCATAGTGTGAACCGGCCCTTAGTCACCCCAAACTTCCTCTGAGAGTCCATTGCCATGTAGACAATTTATCGCCTCATAGGTAGTTACAAGGTGCCTTCTAGTGTAAAAGGTTAAGAGGCCAAACTTTTGGTTTCTTGAAATTTGATTGATGGAAATCCACGGCCTCTCAACCTTTGGCCATAGTGTGACGTGGCCCTTAACTTCTAAATGCCCAAGGCACCAAAATGTGGTGTTAAAGAAACTTTGAAGTTAAATAAAATCTTATCAAATTACTATTTTTAGTAATTTTTGTTAAAAAAATTGTATAG
This sequence comes from Antitrichia curtipendula, assembly GCA_951230915.1. Lineage (NCBI taxonomy): Eukaryota > Viridiplantae > Streptophyta > Bryopsida > Hypnales > Leucodontaceae > Antitrichia > Antitrichia curtipendula. The sequence continues at coordinate 48,310,560 of OX579633.1, read as the reverse complement.
TAAATTTTAAGAAGCCATAAATGATTGGGATTATGCATGTTAGGCCCTTTATCATCATATTTTTTTGGTGACCAACATTTTAGATTTGACATATGAAAAGAAAATTGAAAGACTTTAAATCATTTTCGCAATTTCAACATCATCTTGATCAAAATGTTATAATCTTTCAATCTATAAGTGATATTGTCGGGTTTTTTTTTTCTTATGTGATCTTCAACATGTCTAGTACGAATTTGTACGGTTACAATTAAAAAAAATTGATGCAACCTATCAAAAAGTTGGCTTTTTGTTCAATTTAGAACAAACTTCTAGAAGTTCAAAAAAGGCCTAGGGTATTTAGGGGTTAAGGTAGATAATCAGCCTATTACCACCCCGATTTGCAATATAAATAACTTGGAGTTGTCCAACTTTGAGAGGGACACATATTTTTCAGAGTTTAATGCTTGTTTTGTGAATCAAACCCAAGTAGAAATATATATTTTTGATGAAAGTTATAATTTTTGTAAATTTATGAAGTAGCATGCCTCAAAATTACAAAATTGCCTACAAAATGAAGTCATAAATGACCCGTAATTGGCAATCTATAACCGCCTTTCCATGCATCTAATAGCACTCAAGTACTCACCAATAAAAGATTGACACCTTACCCCTTATTTGCACTAATGCATTCATTTTGTCAAAAATGAAAGGATTTGAATGAGCTTTGTGGTGGAATTGAGGCCAAAAGTAGGATGACAAAAATAGGCAATTGGCATAAATGGGTTGACCTACCTTAGAGCAATTCCAATGCATCTAGGACCCAACACACTAGTTGCATGATGAAGGGTCCACTAAAAAATGTGCCCTGATGCAATTGGTATTGGTTAATTTTTATTCCCGGCCCTGCCATTTTCCATCCCCGGTCTGGCAATTTAGCAAAATATGAAGGACCTACAAGTTGACTTACAATATAAAAAGTCATTACAGTATTATCATAACTTTCCATGCTTTGTTATGTGTACCAATAAATAGAACCTTCCCTTATTTGCATGAAAGTTTTTTTTTAATATAGAGTCTTTTCTTCTTCTTCTTTTTATAATTATTTTCATAATTAAAAAATCCTTGTTGCTCCCTTTAATATTACACCTCTTGACGATGCATTGGGGGCGTGCATGTGTGATTGCACCAAGGCTCTATCTATGCATATAGCCGCTCCTACTAACTTCCTGTCCATGGAGTTGCGTTCACATTGGAAATGTCCTTAGCTACTAATGAAATATTGTTAGGTGTCCAATATTCTACGCCATCTATTGTAGAGCTAAGGCAGTGACACTATATGCTATTGAATTTTATGTGAGGTAGAACAATCAAATGTTGTCAATCACCTAATTCCGACATCTACTCAATCCTCCCATTTGCGTCAGCCATTCACCCATTACCATAATCTTAGTAAACCTTTGGTATCATGAAAATGCTCTTGGAGATGGAATATGTCATTGTGTGATTTATTTAGTATTGACAAACCCATGCTTCACCAATTTAGTCCCAACAAACTTTATAAAATCACAAAAAAATTCATTTTTTGTCAAAATGTTTTCATTCTACTTGCAAATGGCTTCTCTACAACCTTTTAATCTCTAAAAAGTATGTGAATTGACAAATAGCTTCTCCAAAGTATCTAGATAGCAAATCTAGGTGCGAGTCTAGGTGGTAATAAGTTGATTTATCTTAGATACACATAGGTATGGCTAATTATAATGTTGAAATAATTGCACTTCTATAGCATTATTAACTAGGCTAAGTCATTTCACCTTGCAAGAGAGATAATACCTCTTTATATGCTCGGAAATGAACTTAGTTAAAATTTGTAGAAATTCATTGGTTGGCTAGGAAGTTGCAAATACTAATGTTATTAATTGAGTAGAAAGTTGCAAAACAGTCATTGGCTAGCTGGAAAGTTGCCATGATGAGACTTCCACTTTTTGTAGAAGCTTAAGGGACCCCATCAATGTTGGTTAACAATATTATGTTCCAATACTATCTAAAATTGTTACATTTACACATTGATCTACCAATTTTGACCTAAAATTTATTGCCTCTATCATGATTGCATTTGAAAACATTTATTTTCAACACTTTCAATATATTTTATAGTTTACTCATATGGTGCCATAAAATGCATAAGAGGATAATCTATAATATGTTTTAGATATCCAATAAGACTTTAAAAAAATTAGGCAATTTAACAATACAAACAATTTTCAATTGCTCATTCAATCACTATTTGGTGTAGTTATCTTAGTTAGTACATACTATAGTTCTTCATGAGCATTAGAAAATATGCTTTGAACTAAATAGTTGTATACTGAGGTAATTGCATGTGATTGTGACATTTTTTCAAAACCACCCCTTGTAAATTCCTCTCTAAAATGTACAACCTCTATTTATGAGAACTTAGGGTTGATTTTGGATATTCCTAAAATTTTAAGCACTTTGAAAATTTATGGTAATCTCATGTAGTCTTACAAGCTCTACTATGACTTGAAAAAAATTTGGAATGTTGTGAAATTTTATATGTACAATTTTAAATTTCTTATCTTTCACTGAGCACAAAAAAGCATCATTTCAAAATATTCTTACAAAATTATGCTCCTTCAAAGTGTGATGCCTTGTATTTCCATTAACCCAAATAAATCTTCAAACTTAAATATCTCCTAAATTGTGAGGTCAAATTATCTGATTTATTTTTAGGTGTTGGCTCTCAATGTGAAATTCAAGTCTTTTGGTTACATTCTATCTAATCTTAAGAAAAAATGAGCAAAAAATTGCTCAAGTTCTTGGCAGTTTTGGTCCATTTGAAAGGACACCCTTTGAAGCCATTAGGAATTAACACAATGGAATACATCTAGGTTTTGAGTGCTCCATAGTATAAACGCCCCACCACTCAACCTTGGGCTCTATACTTGCTTTTGTGGCAGGGTTCTCACACCAAGAAACACCCTCAAATGGATGTTTTCCACTTTACAACATATTGATGTGGTCTTCAATTTGCAGTTACAAAGAATAAACACTATTGTAGTAAAAAAACTTGCTTGGATAGACTACGCTTTAGTCTTTAAGTTTTTTAGACTACATTTTCTTCCTTGGTGTATAAGCAATACTTTGAGGTACAAAGAAATATAGATAATTTTAGAATGATCGGATGAAATTGAGTTTTTTTATTATAGTTTTCTAGTACAATTCTATCAATTCCATAAAAAAATTTAAATTTTTGGGCATTGTTTTTCATACTTTAAAATTACAAACTCATCTAATTTGCCCCCAAAGGCAAGAAGATGATGTATAAATTGACTTGAACTAGACATAAAATTCAAAGATGCTTGGAAAGTGTTTAAATTTTTTATTGTGTATCCATACAAGAATCCTTCATGTGCTCCTACTTTTTGTTCTAAAACATCAACAACTATTGAATTTTTGGAAATTTCATTAGCGATTCAAGCTTTGAGGATACCAAGAAGCACAACTATACTACTGAGGTACAAAACTTGTACTCAATTTTTGCTTCAATGGAGATGTAAATTCCCTTTAGGAAAACTCCATCACCTTCAAATAGCTAGAAGATCCAACTCATAGGTAGAAGAATGACCAAACCAATGTTTGGATTTTTTTTGGAATTTTACCAACTAATTTCCTTCAATTTTCATATTGAACTGTTTTTTGAAGATCTAAGTCCAATGATTTCCTTTATTCTTTATTCCAAATACAAAATTCACAAAAAATTTCACTGGATTTTTCTTGATGTTTTCAAATTACAACTTGATTTTTTTTCCAATTCTATTAGCTAACTGTGAACTAGCCGCCATTTTTTTCCAAACATTGAACCAAATGAAGTTGTGAGAACCTATGCTTTTCTTCACCTGCTAATCTTTATCAAAGTGCAAGGGCCTTTTAGCTTACACCTACTTTATTCATGTGAAAAACACCCTCAAGTGATTAAAAACCTAAACATTCATTATGCATAAACCTTAACTACATGATGGCAAGAATACTTAGAAAAAACTGTACAATGCTAATAATATGTGTAATTGTGGGCCAATATTTTTTTTAATTCACACATGATTCAATTGCCCATGTACTCACAAGTTTGTAGTTGGACACTTTTCCTAATGCATTACCAGACTAGCTTGATTCCATGTCAAACACCAACACGTAGTATTTATCTTTGGAGAGATGTGGCCTCAATGATAAGAACTCACTAGAAAATGATTCAATTTTTGGACCAATAGGTGCATTATTTGTTTCTATAGTAATAAAAAGAAAGTCATCCATTAAACACTTGTGTGTTTTCAACAATATTTCAAGATTAACATGGGATCAAATGACTCATGTAATTAAAAATTCCTTTGTATATAGGTTATAAATAACTTTATTGGTTCATTCAAAAGCACTCTAACAGATAAAAGTTCTTTGAGACAAAGTTGAAAATATTTCCATAGCAAAGATTTACCTATACACATCCTACATATAAATGCAATCATGCCTTCTTGTCATTTAAAAAAAATTACAAACTGAATAAGAATTCAATTGCATTCTAAAATACGTGCACCTACAATCACTACACCCTCAAAGTAGCATCTACATTAGGATCTCAAAGTTGAATTATTCATATAAGTTTACTAATACCTTGTCTAATAATGCACGTGAACCAATTAGAATCCTAGGATTAATTTTTGGTACATTTATAGGATAATATTTTGAATTATCATATTAGTTTACTCATACCTTGTCTAATAATGCATGCCAACTAATGAGAATCCTAAGGCAAATTTTTAGTATACTTGTAGATAATACTTTGCATATTCATATTAGTTTACTTACAACGTGTCTAATAATGCATGTGAACTGCAATGAAAATCCGAGGGTCAATTTTTCATATTGTGTCCAATTCTAATCTAATTGAACCCTTAAATGTCGAGGTGGACGTTTTGCGACCAATGAATGACAAGAGAATCTCCTGCTATTCATTCTCCAAATTTTATGGGAAAAGGGAAGATCATCTACAATAGTTTGACTTCCAATGAGTGCTTTTGCATTATTTTAATCCAACAATTCACACGGTGTCAAAACTAAGGGTTAAAAGAAATGAAAGCGGAAATTTCCATGATTTCAGGAAACGAAATCGTAAATTCAAAAAAGTCATGTCAGCAGTGGGGTTCGAACCCACGCCCCCTTACGAAGACCAGAACTTGAGTCTGGCGCCTTAGACCACTCGGCCATGCTGACTACAGAGAAGCCGACACGTAGCTAGTCCAGGATCCTCATATCTCATCCTCACATGGATGAACAATCACGCCATGCACTGCAACTTACTCTGTGCTAAATCCTAATTTGTGAGAACTGTCCATGCAATTTGCGTCCATTGGCATGTTTGTTTTCAATTTTTCTGCATTTGCGATCGAGGGAAGAGAGAAATGGCAGAAACAGAGCTAAAGCAGCAGAGAGGTGATTGGAGTTAGGTTTTTGATGGCGCACTCAGAACCAATTCCAAGCTTCGTTGATACAATTAGAGTTTGCTATTGCGACCTCTCGTTGGAAAACGCACCTTGAATTGCGACCTGAAGATCGACAGAAATTCGACAGAAATTGTTGTGTGCATTCCTGACCAAGGTGCGCGCGTCACAGGATTCCGAATCATGGAGGCCACTGTCAAGCTTTTCATGAAATGCCAATTTCCGGTGTGTGAAAGACCGCCTGCAGAATTTTATGTTATGTATGGCGACTGTGAAGTGTTTTATCAGGTGCAGAAATGTTGGTGATTTGCGAATGTTTTATCAGGTGCTGCGAAGTGTTGGTGATTTACATATTTGCAAATGTTGTGATAAGCAATTAAAGTATGTGCGCGATGATTTCTTTCTGTGACCTTTCAATGTTGTGATCGTTGTTAGTTACATGTAATGAAGAAGTCTTTTCATACCATTTTCAGGGTTGAAGTTGTTCAGCAATTTTTCGTTGAGAGTTTGCAGCAGAATGTCTCAATCGGAGGCTCATTTGGTACCTGAGAAGAGCATTTTCGAATTCACTGTCAAGGTATGAAATGTCAACAGACTCCGGAATCTTTTTACGTACCGCAAAGTAGGAGCTGGTAGAGCATGTTGTTTGTCTTTGATCACCTCCAGTCCTCCATACATTTGAGCACAATCATACTAGTTAGATTCATTAAGATAGTAATGCAATGTTGACTGTGACAACAACAGAATATTGATGGACATGATACAAAATTGAGCAAGTATGAAAACAAGATTATTGTTCTTTTGAATGTCGCTTCTAAATGGTAATACGGTACTCTTCATTACACAATGTAAGGTTAGTGATTTATAGGTGTTGCAGTTGAGGACTTTCTAGCCGAGAGGAATTATTTCGTGATATTTTGTGATAAAATATTTGTTATCTTTCGTGATTGTGAAATCTTTTCTCCCGAATTCTTTTGCTATCGCCTTCAGATTTGCTTAGAAGTTTCGTGCCTTAAAATTTCATTGTTTTATAGCTTCCTTATTAAGATTCAGGTGTGGTTTTGAAGTTGGTATGAACACCTTCTAATTTGGCACATTTGTGGCCTTTGTCCTCAGTGGACTTACACACTGCAACTACACCGAACTACAAGAGATTTACTAGAAGTATAGGAATGATAGTATCGTACATACGACAAAGATTTTTCCTTGTCCCATTGGCAACTATTAAAATAACATGAGGTCTACATTATTGTAATAACAAGCTGTTTCCTTTGTTCTTGAATAATACCTGTGTTTTCTAATGGAAATCTCTTGAGATGCATCTTTTGATTTGACTTTCTACGCTTGTTTTGATCTTCAATCATGTTTTGGGTTTTGGGATGAAGGGCTTGAGGTTTTGGCATTCCCATGTAATCAGTTTGCAGAAATGGAGCCTTGGAGCCTGGTACTAACTCATAGATCAAGGAATTTGTTGAAGAAAATACGGTGGAACTTTTCTTCTTTTTGAAAAGGTAAGTTTAGTTATATGCATGAGGTAATTCAATTGTCAATAGAGATACAAGAAATAGCACACTCCAAGCTATGGAGTGGTAAGGTAGATATTATACCTTATAATCCTCCTCCAATTTTGAGCTACCTCTCATAATTTCAAACAACTCACAAGCCTTATCTCCATGTGTATTTCTGCTTGTACTTCTTTATATCTCCTCTACTAAATCTATTATTTAAATAATTTAAATTGGAGTGTGAAATTCTTGCATTCTTGTGGAAGCCAGACGGTATGGAAATGAAGGTTGATATCTTCAATTTTCACTTGGGGTTGATAATAGCAAATTAGAAATTGTCATCTATATATAATATGTCCATTTTGGAACCATGTCACAATGAAATTCAAATTTGAAAGATTCAAATAGAGCTTTAGAATTTCAAAATTATATCCAAACCATGTAAGTTGCATGTTTGTTACTAACCTTCAATTACAATTGATAGATGTATTGTTCCAAAAGATTAGTGGCCTTGTCTATCCATATACTAGCTAGAAGCATGGTTAATCAAACTGCTTTTGTAGACTCTTCATTCATCATGGAATTGGAACTAATGTCATTATTAATATTCCCAAAGGTTGCACGCATAATTGCTGACAATTTCTATAATCAAGCTTGACATGGTTGTATGTCATGTTGGAATAGATTGAGGTGAATGGGCCACACCAACATCCTCTATTCAAGGTTCTTGAAAGCCACTAGAGGTGGAATCCGAGGATTTTACCAAGATGATATCAAGTGGAACTTTGCCAAATTTGTCATTTTGCAGTTTCAAAATCGGTTCATTTTTTAGCATGCTAGAGGTTCCTAAAGTTGCTGAACTTTCTGATGAAAACTGACTGAAAAATTCGTAAATGAAGTAGACCTTCCTGTACAGTACAGCAGCGGCAGGCATCACCTCTTCCAAATCCCGTAGCATCAATAATATTAACTAGAAGCTCTTCTTTTTCCCAATTGCATAGACTTCCAAGAAATAATGCTCCAAAGAACAGCACTTGCGTCTTCATTATCAAGTCATCTTTCATTGGGTCACCCAAAGCATGCCCAATTAAAAAACGAACTCAATATTCCTGGCTGTTCCCTAGTGTGGTTGCCACTGACTTTAGTGAGTCAATGGCATGCTATCCTCTAATCTTTCTTGAAGTGTATGTAATATGCGTCTCTAACTGTACATTCCTAAAGCATCTTGAGAATGTGTCAAATTGTGTACTTCTAATCTAATCGAACAACTTCCACATGTCAAGTTGAGAACACAACATTTAGAAGCACATTGACCCCCCACTCGAGGCAGTTGCGAGTGTAGACCGGGTAATGTATAACTACATCGTCATTTAATTTACAACAAGATAAAAATTCACAAGCTTCACAAGCCCACCATGCACTACAACTTGCTGGGAGTGCTGCCTGATCGGACGGAAGAAGCCTGAGTTAAAGCTTTCGCCTGCTCCCGAAGTTTGAACTTCTGTACCTTCCCCGTCGAGGTCTTGGGCAAATCGCAGAACACAACCGTCTTGGGCACATAATACCGCGGGAGGTTGCTTCGACAATACACCACAATGTCCTCCGCAGTGGTAACCTCCTTGGCCGACTCCCGCAACGTCACAAACGCACACGGAGACTCGCCCCACTGCTGGTCCGGCCGCGCCACCACGGCGGCTTCCATCACCGCCGGGTGCTTGAACAACACGGACTCGATCTCAATGGAACTGATGTTCTCGCCACCGGAGATGATGATGTCCTTCGAACGGTCCTTTACTTCGATGTACCCGTCCGGGTGGATCACGCCGAGGTCACCGGTGTGGAACCACCCGCCCTCAAAGGCTTGCCTGCACAAAGGCCAAGGGAAATCCATTGCAGAGTGAGATCCCTCAATGGCCATAATACACCTGTATAAAATGTGAGTCATAGGTAAAGCCAAACGAGCTGGAAATGGAACCAGAAAAATGTTTCCACAAATTCAAGATGAAACAAAAGCACCCGTAAAAAGGTTACCCAAGCTCTTACTATCGTCTTCTCAAAATAAAACAGATTGGGACACCAAAGAAAAACTCAAGTACAAAAAATGAAATACATAGTAAGATAGTGGGAGTATCGGAGATGGAACAACTTCAGTACACCATATCCTACTGCGTATTTAGAAGTAACTACGGTATACCAATGAGAGTGAAAACACATTCTGACATCCTTCAATCTATAAAGGTGAAATGTGCTAGTCTTCATTATTGTTATATCGTTGTTAATAAAAATCATGGAGTAATAATACAATAGATGTGTGTAAAATTACATTGAATTTGAGCACACAGTGCCATACCTGGTGGCTTCCTTGTCTCGGAAGTAGCCCTTCATGATGGTGCTTCCCCGGACCATGATCTCCCCGATTTGCTTCCCATCCCTTGCTACGGGTCGCAAGGAGCTCGGGTCCAGCACGTCCGCTCCTTGCAGCCCCACATGCGCTACCCCTTGTCGAGCTTTGATGCGAGCCCTTTGGGTTTCATCCAATCGATCCCACTCGGGTTTCCACGTGCACACCAACGCTGGACCGTAGGTCTCCGTCAGTCCATACGAATGGATGACTGAGAACCCCTTCCCTTCCATGCTACTGAGCACCGATGGAGGGGGAGGAGCCCCGCCTGTTAACGCGAAGACTTTGCCAGGCAGAGGCTTCCTCTCGTGCGGCCCTGCGTTGGCGATCATGTTGAGCACCACGGGCGCACCGCACAGATGCGTGACTTTGTGCTTGGCAATCAGGTCGTAGATGGCCTTGGCTTCAACGTTGCGGAGGATCACGTTAGTGCCGGCGATGGCCGCCACGCCCCACGTGAAGCCCCAGCCGTTGCAGTGGAACATGGGCAGCGTCCACAGGTACACAGACTCGTCAGGCATGCCCCACGCTTGGAGGGTGATTATAGGACACAAATACGCGCCCCTGAAATGCACATCCAGGCACAGGAATCCATGGTCACAATGCAATGGGTCTCATAAAATTCTTAAACTGAAGAACGCAGGACCCTTTCTCAACAGATCCTTGCGCTCCTGTAGCCAAGCATATCTAACAGATGAGCCATAAATTTCTTGAATCAAAGGTCACCCTTGATTGACGAGGCTACTGTAACAAGAATATCCCTGTTACAGTGACACTGTAGGGAACCAAGCCTTACCATTCAAGAATGTTATGCTCACAAAACTAGTACACTGATTTTATCCTATTGGTGCGAGTAACACTATTTACCAAAGTTGCACTGTTTCAAATTAGTGCACGCTGTAAAGTTACTGTATTCTACTAATTTCCACAAAAAAGAAGATTCTGTAGTGACAATTTGAAAGAGAAGTGGAAAGTCTATGTTACCTGTGATGGTAGAGAACACCCTTTGGTCGGGAGGTAGTCCCCGAAGTGTAATTCAAAGAGATAGTCTCCCAGTCATCCTCAGGCCACTGAATGGGAAACGCAGGGTTTCCAGTTTGAAGCAGCTCCTCGTACTCCACAAGCACTCCCCATCCAGGAAGAAAGGTCTTGAAACTAATCCTACCGGCATCCAATCTGTCTTCAATAACAACAATCTGAGGCTTCACGACTGGTGCATCAGGAGATGACAACCACATGCGAAGAGCCTCCTGCACCAGCTGCAGGTACTGCGCGTCCACGAACAAGGCTTTGGTTTCGCTATGGGCGAGCAGGACGGAGACGGTGCGAGCATCGAGACGGGAGTTGATGGAGTTCAAGACCGCTCGTGCCATGGGAACGCCGAAGTTCATCTCGTAGACGGCGGGCGAGTTTGGCGACAAGACGGATACCTGCAAGTGAGGAAAGGAGAGTGAGAGATTGAGCTAAGTTCATGGAATTGACATTTTATTGTTGTTGCTCACCACTAAAATTGCTATCATGATATCTAATTCCTACAGATAAAAGCCACCAAAAGAAAAAGGAACAGAAGAAGAAAGAGCTGGATATGGCGTACATGACCACACATCTCAAGTTCCAAATGGCTTAGCAAATTCAAAATTGTATTACATAACTTGAAACTGTCTACAGCAATCGATGGATGATTGATTGAGTCTGAAACCTCTCACAATAATATATTTCAGAAATAATATATCTCGTGATAAGTGATGAATTTAGTGATGAACGACCAGAAATTCATAAACAAAAGAGCTTACACATGATTATCGATTTCTCCTTTGCCGAGAGAGTAAAAGATGGTGGTTGAAGAATTTTTTTTGCAATCCTACGAGCAACGCAACAATCCAAACAAGAAATAAACCTACTTGCAATCATTCTACAATGTTGATGTGCGGCGGAGTGCAATTAGTGCACAGACAGGATTACGATTTCTTGCAATCCTACAATCAATTTTACAAACCGCACAGAGAAAGGAACCAAATCTCTTGCAATCATTCGGCAAATTTGACGTTCAACGAGAGGGTAATTACTGCAAGAGATGCCCTAAACCCTAAACCCCTAAATTCGGAATGTGAAACAATCAGAACATGAAGAGAAAGGATCGGCGGTGAATCCAATTGTACCGTCTGGCCGACGGAGACGAGCTCCGAGATTTTGGACGCGAGCCGGCGACATCTCTCCATCGTTTGCGCCCACGTCCATCGCAAATCGCCGTACACGATGGAAGTGCGATCGCCGTAGAGCGCGGCCGTCCGCTCCAGAAACGTAATTGGCGTGAGGGGAGTGTAATTGGCCGCGCATTTCGGCATCTCCATCACAACAAATTTCCGACAAATCCAACACTCAAATGCTATTCTTCAGCATCCCAGCACCAACAATCGACACAACAGTTCAGTAGCAATTCATCACCCCCGCAATAATTTACGATTTTCTTGATCCCTTCCTCGTCGGATTCCTTCTCCCGAACGTACTCCAGTACCACATCTGACGCCAAGAGTAGCAAATTACTGTTGGCAATTCCGAAGCCCTCGGTCGATAGTCCTCGAGAAAGAAAGATGAATGGCTCCTAACTTACTACGCCATGGATTGAAAAAAACTTGCAAAATGTGAGGATCATGTAAGCTCTGCAAATCACGGCACTTGGGTCTGAAATTTCGGGCGTCTGTGTTCTGATGTGTCGTGTAACTTATTTGGTGTTGACTGGAGTGTGAGCGTTGAAAGGCAGAAATGCTGTGCCATTCAGAAGACCTTTTTTTTTTACTTTTTCAGAAATGCCAGGATGGTGATCCCTTAACCCCAAAATGACCGTGGAAATTCCTGAGCTTCTAGGAATTTGTTCTAAATTGAATTAAAAGCCAACATTTTGATAAGTTGTATCAATTTTTTTTGAATTGTAACCGTATAAAATCAAACTAGACATGTTAGACATCACATTAGAAAAGAAAACACAACAATATCTCTTACGGATTGAAAGATTATAATGTTTGATCATGAGGGTGTTAAAACTGTGAAAGTGATTTGAAGTCTTTCAATCCTCTTTTCACATGTCAAATCTAAAAATTTGGTCACCAAAAAAATATGAGGTTGAAGGGCCTAACATGCATAACCCCAATCAATTTATGACTTCTCAAAATCTACTCTACAATTTTTTTGGATGAATTTCTAATGTGATTTTTTCTCAAAGATTTAGTGTAATTGAGGCTCATTCCCAAGAGCCCTCAACACTACAAAAGTCAAGATTGCAATGGACACCCGTGCACAAAATCCTGAATAGAAAAATCATAATCAATCATTTTCAAAATCAGATTTTTGAAGTTAAAATTAAACTTCAAAAATAATTTATCAAAATTATAAATTACAAAAAATAATAATTTGGTAAGGTTTTATTTAACTTCACAAATTGGTCAAGGACACATTCTGTCCTCAGGGTCCTTTTGGGGTTAACCCTTGAATGTCGACACCGACGCCAAACATCTGATGGATGACAGGGAATCACTGTAGTAGGACAGAATTACAACTATTCATCCTCAGAATTTTGTTGTGAAAAGGGGAGGTCTTCTATAGTAGTTTGACTTTCAATGAGTATTTTTGCTATTTCTTAAGCCAATGAATGATTCACATGGTAATGAAAAGGGATAGTTTCTAAGGTCACCCCCTTGTCTTTTAATCCTTAAAATAGTAATTTTAAAGATTTTTTTGAAAAAATCATATAAAATTCAACTTGATGTTTTAATTATGAAAAACGAGATTAAATTTTAGACATATTTTACTACATGAGAAAAATATCAGGCTATTTTTGAAATGTATTTTTTAATGTAGAAATCTAATGAAGTTTGATCAAGCCCAAACATAAAATGTCCTTTAAGGATTAGAAATCCACACTCATTGGAGGTCTAATTTGCAAGCCCTTCCTCTTGTCAAAAAAATTCCAAAGATGAATGTTAGCACTTTTTGTCCTACATAGTATGCATTTTTTAATATTTCTTTCACTTTTGTAAAGTGCTAAAGTGCCAATATTAAATGTTATAGCATTGCTCCAAATTTTAACATTGATGCACATATTGGATAGAAAATATCACATTAGTGCATATCATATATCTATAATTTTGTTTTCATCCACAATCTGGCAATTTCACCCAAATTTTTTAATTTTACATTTGAAGTTTTTTGACAATTTTCCGCCCTTTTGGTACCATCTTGTTCCAAAGGCGTGGTGATGGGCCCATTACTTTGGTGCAAATGGCCACAAAAACAAACGATGATAGAACAATTCTTTGTCATTCATATGACAATAAACATAGATGGCATCGTTTCAAAGGTTAGGAGACACCTTCATGTCTTAATCAGTAAGGACGGGCCCATAACCACTAATTTAAGCTTCAACTACTTCAACCACTTTGTTTGCTTCCATTTCAAACTAGATATGAATGACAAAAATAATAATTTTTCTTAAGAGATAAAGACACATGTCTACTAAAAATTATAAAATAATAATTTTTTTGGATTTTTTTAAAAGATTACTATGAATTTCTTAAGAAAACAATGAAGAAAATTCATATCAAATACAAAATCTACTAAAAAAATATGAAGTTTTCATCGTAGATATACATTGTAGTATATAACATTATTATAACATAGTGATAAACCAAAGTTACCATACCACTCAAAAATTAGAAAATCAACCAACCATAATTTATGGTTATAGTTCCAAAGTTCATATTGCTATAAAATATTGAAATTTATGAATTTTTCAAAATTTTCAATTGGAATAGAAACAAAACTTGATAAGCTTCATTTAGTTGGACTCAAATTAAAAAAAAATATCATCTTTATGGCTGAAATTCACATCAAGAAAAAATAGCAAGAAATGGCCAAAATATACTGTAAGTGTGATCTATGGATTAAGCATCTTCTACTTTAGAAAAGTCAACAATATCATAATGAAGGAATTTGCAAACCCATTCATTGAAAATGTACTCAAGTACCTTCAACTAAAAAATTGGATGGAAAAACATTATTTTCTATCCTACAATCCTAAGTGAAGTCATCCATCAAATAGTTCACAACATTACAAGATTAACCATTAATCTTAAATGCCTCGATCCTTTTTTGAATTTTTGCACATTTTTGCTTATATCTTTGTACAAAAATAACAATTAGCACAATTTCATGAAATTGGTCATTAAAAATAGTTGTCCTTTTCAACATTCAAATGTTACATTAGATGAATAAGAAGTTAGTTGGGCTACTTAAACAATTGAATACCTACAAGCCCTCCATTCATCATCCAAAATATGGATGTTGGAGCACTTCAAGGTTAACCTCAAAGCATCCTACAAGTCCATATTATACAGCCAAGGAGAATTGAGCCCCTCGTTGCCCCAACCAAGGATAAATTTTAAAAATTGCCCCCTATTTTGTGCCACATCTTTTTAAAATTCTTTACCTCTCCTACCTAATTTGGGGCTTATATGGTTTCAGAATTTCCAAATGTTTTCATATGTTGCAAATAAAAAATTCCAGTGTTTGCCCCTGGGGCAATGAGGGGGTCAATTCACCCTGGCCATATTATACATGATGCAGAGTGCGTGAAGGTTACATACGGTTAAATCTACAGACAGCGTTTTCAAGTAGTGAGCCTGTAAAATTCAAAATTTTCTGTTCCAAGCAGATGTGGAGGTTAGCCAACCGTGTCTTCTATTCTTCACACAATTTTCATGAGAACGGGATGCTTGCCTACCACTTGAACTAGGAAAGTCTCACCATGAAGTAAAACGAAATATAACTCTTTACCATATTCATGCACTAAATTCGTCAACTCAATTCTCAACCACAAGCGGACAATTTAAACTAGTCCAGAAAATTTTACTGCAGCGCAGGAAGAAACCGAGCCCGGAAGGCTGAGGTCGAACTGCACATACTGCTACACAAAGAAGGCTAAATCTCTCTACTCCAAGTGAAGCCGCTGCAACCTTCACTGATCTATATATGTGCAGTGAGACCCACTCACAAAAATGAACATGAATATGAATACGACCTAATCTACCCTTGCCTATCAGCCAAACAATGAAACTTTCCACAAAAGCCCTTAGCACCAACCTCATGTACATCTTCTGGCAGGATGATGCCAAATGCAGCCACTGTCGGCCTCCCTGGATATTACTAACCAGGCTAAAGTCTTAAAAAGAATTGATGGATTCAACACCCTTATTATAAGGCATGCAGTGACCAGGAGCATGCTCCAACAATCAAAATGCGACAAATGTCTCTAGATTCTCTCAACGAAAACGGCTCAATGGCCACTGACCAGTGTTGCCCGGCATCCAGGCTCACCCAGAGGTCTTCGTTTGTGCATTTTAAGGCTCGCAGCAAATTAATACCCACTCATGGAAGGCATTCCATAACCGGACATATTTGGCATACCATAACCTGGCATGCCACCACCCATACCGGGCATACCAGCAACTGGAGGAGCAGGTAGAGCCAGAGGCAGGAGTTGAGCATACATGTTCTGCACAGATTATAAGTCTCACTTGTCAGCATGGAATCTGGGATGTTATTTATACACCTAAACTCATACGTTCAACGTCTACAACTGCATGTACCGTAGGCGAAGCACATAATGATGAAATAAAACATGAGTCGAAGACTTACCGACTGAGCCACGACTTCCTTCTCTTCTTGCTCCTTCGACTTCTTCTCTTCATTTGCTTCCAATTTGTCTTTAATCAAATCATCCACCTTTGTGGAGTACTCACGCAAGAACTACAGGCCCGATTGCAGAGCACGTTAGACACGAAGCACACAAAACTGAAGTCACCAATAAAGCAAGCATTTTCCCATTAGTGTAAAAGAGATGAGCAACCATGTTTACAAGAAATAAGCAGATTTAAAAGAAGACTGATTTCACCCAAGCAACGCACCTGCAGCAAGTACGGTACAGCAAAGTCCATCATGCCATGCATCCATGCCAACTCAACCGCAACATCGGCGCGGATGAGGTCATAGCAAGTGTACAAGCACGCTGCGTAGCACTCTTTCTTGCCCTGCGCATCAGTGTGAACAGAAAAGTTAGAGAAATTTTGAGAACTCAAAGAAGTCAACATACAAGGAGCTTATACAAAGTGAAGCAGCAGCCAGAGACGTTCTCAAAAAGGTTTCAACAATATGCAGAAACAGAAAAAAGCCGGTTCTAACCTTGTCCACAAAGAATGTAAGCAGCTCCTCAGCCAGGTCACGGTCGCCTGACTGCGAACAGGTCTCCATTGCATCTTTGTATAAGTTGTCCTTCTTGGATAGAGCCACAGATTGTTTCCATCTGCCAGCTCTCTTGTAGATGTAAGCTCCAACTCGGCGCATTTCCAAAAGCTCGTGCTTCTCAATCTGTGGGAGAAGGGAATGTTAACACTCATGTGTTGGGAACTGTGCAAAAAAAAATGAGTCCAACACTTTCCATAATATACCACAAATAACTACGAAATGGAGAGCATCCAGCATATTTGAGTGAAGTATAAAGAAATTACCCTTTGTGCCATCGTGATCTGATCAAAGTTATCGTACATATCAATAGACTCCCTGAGCCGCTCATAATCCTCCTCTTCAATGTATAAATTGTTCAAAGCCTCATTAACTGCAGCGTTGTTGGCGCTTTGTACTGCCACCATGTATGGCTTAACCAGAGGGAGGTGTCCAGCCTGCAGATAATTAACAAGCACTGACTGGTAAGCATTCAGCAATTTAATTATTGGGACACATTCAGCTTGGTGTAAATAATTCAGCTAAAGTGGAGAGATTCGCGAAAAGGAACTGAAACTGTCTGCCAAGTCTGAATACCTTGCGCATAATGTCCACAACTCGTGTGTGATCAACGCGTGCTGCCAACACATTGAGTAGGTCGTTGATAAGCTCAGGATACTCCTCGAGGTAGAAATACACAGCCTTGTAGTAAAGTTCCACGTTGGCAACCTTAACAGCAACATCCTTAAACTGCATGTGATCCCACGCTTCGGGAGAATGGCTCATCATGGTTGCTGCGGCGTTATCAAACTCGTCATATGCGATGTACAAGTAAGTAAGCTCCTTCCAATGTTGCTGCTCGTCACATACACGGATAAGTTTTGGAATATTGATACGGGTGACAAACAGCTTGAGATGCTCCATGAGCTTCTCTGGTCGGTATCTGGCATACAAAGTGCCAAGTTCTGTGAAGATACCCATGTGGGCACGCTCCAAACCGAGCCCACTCTCCATAAGTGAGATGAGCTCATCGAAGCGACCCCTGTTCTGGTAATACTCGCTGACCTCTTCCAAATCGTCAACCTGCACAGGAATTAGCGCAATCTTTAGGAGTGTACTTCTGCTTTTTCAGAAAATTAAAATCACTGGACATCCTTGCACCATTACCTTATCAGAAAGAGAAATCTGTCACCTTTGTTAAATAAAACGTTTTTGTTAAAACACAGTGTACTCCCTTTCACCGATAGCTATTGCTGGTAACAAAATCCACTAAATCCACTACTGAAACAATCCAATATTTAAATCAAACTCTAAGAAGCTAATGGCATAATGCAGGATCCGAAGACAATCCATACCTGGACAATGACATTGAGACCACATATTTGGGCCAAGCGGAATTCCTCAGCATCCACGCAAGCAAAGCATACTTCCTTCCACGTCCGTGCGCTGTTGGCCTTCCTGGCTGCATCCACGGCTGCTTGGAACTGGTGAAGCTTGACAAGAGTACTGGCAAGTCTAGCCCAATTCGAAATGTGCGTGAAGATGATTTTAGCAGCTTCATACAACTCTTCATCAAACAGACGGTCTCCAACAGTTTGCAAGTTCGCGAGATTGGGGGTGACGATGAACTCCTCTATGTCATCCAATCGGTTAAGCTTGGCATATGCAAAGATCAACTCAGAATCTACCTTCGCCTCCTTCACCTTCTTGCGAACCATGTTCAAATATTTCACGAGATCCTCGTATGCTCTGACATTAGATGCCACGTCGATAACTTCATTGTATTGAGTGGCATCATTTGCCTTGATGAAGGACTCAATTGCATCGCTGACCAGTCCTTCCCTCAATTGGGCCTTACCAACCTGGCTCCAAACCTCATCTTCTTCAACGCGGGCTGCAAACTCAACAGCACGGTCTATGTTGCGAATGTTGTCAAGAAGGACATTTACAGCTTGCACATTCAAGTTGAACTTCTTGAAAATTGCAAATGCTTCCTCATAAAGCTCTGCACCCACTGCAATCTCACCCACTGCAGGACCATCGAAGTTATCCAAACGATGAATATAATCCATAACACGAGTTGTGTCAGCCTTGATTGCAGTAAGAATGAGCAGGTTCTGAAGGTTGGGATTGCCACTGAAAGCCGAGTTCTGAAGAACAATCTTCTCTAGTAATTCAATAAGCTCATGTGGCAAATCGGCAGTCATGAAAGCCTTGACAGTGGCTGACACCTGCTCCGGGTTCTTGCTCTCTGGAAGAGCGGTAGACACCACCTGATCAATGAGCTGCCGTCTACAGGGATTCTCTTCGTTAAGAACCTTCAACCACAAGTCAGGCTCCATGCGCTCCACCACGTACCTGTGAGAGGGAAACATCAGCAGGCATAAAGATAAAGTGATTGATCAGCGGGAATCTAATCAAAACTAATGACGGTGCAGAACTTCCTGTCCCACTCAACCCTCATGCGGCAAGCACATTCTGGGTCATTATGAATATGAGATGGTTCGTTGAATAAAGTATTCGAATGACTAGTCTTACAATGCAGAACGTAGAACTTGACAAAGGAAACATGATATAAAAAACAAATCGCATGTACCTAGCCTGCAGCTTGAAGAGAGAATTCTTGTTGGTGACTTCAACGAGCTCGTCGTCACACTGGCCGCGTCTATACGCAACCACAGCAAGTGTTGGGTCGCGCTTCTCGCAGTACTTGCCAACGACCTTGGAGTCGTAGTAAGGATTGGTAGTGAGAAAATGTTCAGGATTGTTGTTAGTATCGATGATGATTTTTCCCAAAGCATTGTGCACATGCACATCTTGACTCCCTTCGCTTACAAGGTGCTCCAAGAACTGTGTCAGCAGTCGCAGGCGGTTCCTTTTTTCACACTCAAGAACCAATGGTTCCACTGGGAGCAGAGAGCGTACAGATAGGATCAAACCCTTTATGAAGTCCTCCGGACAGTCATCATCCAACAGTTGCCCCACTACCAAGGGTGCGTTTTGAGGGTTAACCTTCTGCACATAACCTTCAATGTAGCGAAGCATATTGTTCACATAGAGGTAATGGGTGAGGTCCGGCACGAAACCATGACGGTCGCAAACATTGATAAGAGGCCTCGCATCTGGGAGTTTTGATTCCATCAAGAAATTCTTGGTCCTCTCGGGAGGGTAGAAATTGGACTCCCTCGTAACACGCTCAACTTCTTTGATTTGGCCGGTCTTTGCTGCAGCCTCGATGTACTTGTAGTGAATTTCAGGATCCTCACTTGAACTCAAGTAAGCTCCGAGGAAAAAGTACAAACCCTCAAAAGACTTGAAATTCTCAAACAACTTCACACACGCATCAACACCCAACTGCTCTGCGTACTCCTTGGCCACCTGAACTATGATCTGTAGATTCCCACGCATGTTCACCTGAAGCAACTCTTTCATGCAGTCCAAAGCCCATTCCTTCGACAGGGTGCCAAAAAACTCGACCAGAGCCTGTGGATCGATGGCATGGGTGTTGATAACAATGCGCTTGATATCATTCAACTCCGTGTAATGCTGAAGGGCACGCATGTAGAGACCAGCTTTCTCACAAAGTTGAGCAACACGAGGGCGGTCGTAATGGCTGAACATACCATTTGCCAAAATTGCATCAGCCACATTTGGAAATGTGACCAGATTTATCTCTAGAACCTTGGTCTGGAGTAAGGCTTGCTCTGGAAGATTGGGCTTCAACACATCCAAAAGGAAAGCAGTTGCCTCCCTAATCATGTTGCGCTGGAGAAACAAGTCAGTGATGACATTGTAGTCAACAGGGCAACCACCTTCCAGTTGGGACATCATAAGAGCGAAGTTCACAGCAGCCTGAGGGTCTGAACGTAGGATCGACTGCAGCAGGAAAAGATAATCCGGCGTGTACCCAACCTGCTTAGAATAGATTAAAATCTTGTCAAATTCACCACGCTCAGCGAAAGCTGCCACCACCTTTGGCGTAGCCCTGGCCTTGATGTAGATCTTTAGCGCCATATCATTATCCACAGTTTTAACAAGATCTCCCAACTCTTCGCTACATTCCAGCTTGTCCTCAGCCAGCCAATTCTCCAGCAGATTTTTCTTGTTTTGATTAACCACAAGTCGTGAAAGCTCCAGAGACTCGAATACATTTAACTTTCCCTTGGTCAGCAAGGTTCCGAAGTACTGCAATAGCGGTGATGTTTGCCCTGGCTGCACTGGAACACTTTGAAACTTTGCGACTGTATCTGGGGTTCGAAGAATGCCTTGAGGTGACTCTGCTGCAAGGTCTGCCGCTTCCTTGTACTTCATCTGGGAGAACAACTCTTGAAAACGTTGCACAACCTGCAATTCAGGTAACGAGTGCTACTAAGTGAGACTTCACGGTGTCTACGTCAACATTTGTCACACAATAACTTACTTCTAGGCTCAATCATAGGTTAACATTTAGAGGGTTACAGAATAAGCGATACCGGTATTAAAACCAAATAATAGTTAAAGAATTCAGGGTTTAAGTAGCGTGAGCTGCAACTGGTACTTTTGGACTGAGAATCGTCCCTAGTGTATTGTCACAAAGACAACATAGATATCTTCCAGTAGCAAGGAAGTCTAGATAGTGCAGAGAGTCGAGCACTTAGGTGAAAGCTAAGCAAGCCTCAAGCTGGCGTGTCGCAACAACATTGCGAGTAATTTTCCAAGAGTGTGAGATCTCAGAAGTACCATGTTCTATGCTTATAAAAGATTTAGTGAGCTGTTGGTTATGGAACGTACCAGCCCCTCTGCTCCAGGTAAGTTTCCTCGTCTTGCAAGATTCACCGCAAGCTCCAAGTTATTCAGCTGGCAATAAAAATTAGCAATCCCAACATTAGAGGAAAATATCATACTTCCAGATAGTAAGTTCATATGAAGCGATACAATGCCATATCCCACTCAATAGTGTCACGCCGTGCAGAAAATACTACGGGAGAAGCAAATTATGAGAATCGAGTTGAAACAGAGGAACAATAGTCGAATACAGAAATGACACCACAAACCTGGTTGCTAACAAAAGGAACGATTGTAGCCTCATTGACAGTAGCAAGAAGGACTTGTCCTCGGCGATTGACGGCATAGAAACCACCAACTGCTGGGGCATCGGCTGTCAAGAAAATGGGATCTGGACTAATTCGATTTCTGTACACAGCTGTTGCGGTTTCCAGGTCGTAGACAAACAGAAGACCAAGCTTCGTAATCACATAAATGAGACCGTACTTTGCTGAGATCTGTTGGTCATAGTTAAATATAGTTAATTATGAAGGATGACAAGAGCTTCGGCACCATCCAGTCCCAGAAGAACATGTCAAAGAATCAATCCACCAAATCAGAAAAATGAGCTTCATCAAGAGAAATACACTGACCAAGGATAACACAGTAAAACAAAGCACAAGCACACTTGACTGTGATTCTGAGGAACGAGTACATAAGATCAAACTTACCAAAAATAAAACATGATAACATGGGAGGACAAAGAAGTAATTACCAACTACAAGAGGGAAAAGTTACAGTGGAAAGAACAAATAGATATAGACCTGCATTGCAACGGGAAAGTCGTCGGCAAAATCTGGCGGGAAAAATAGATCTGCTGCCTTCTTGGAGAAGCCCGGTTTCCCTGCAAAGAAACAAGTCGAAACCTACATTAGTATGCATATCACGATCACAAACGACCCGCATGCCGCCATCTGCACCTGATACAACTTCGATGAGGTCTGACTGTTGGATCACAGCAGGTCAATCTAAATTCAGCAGAACAGTTGAAACGCAGCAGCAACATCAAGAGTAGGAGGAGACTAACAGCAGCATCATCATGCATCTTGTCTCTCGTGAACAGTAGGCAGAGTAGAGATATTGCACACCAAATTACCGTTCATACTAACTACGTGCAGAAAATTTCATGAGGTTTAAATGAAGATCAGTCCAGGTCAAACCAACCTGGCTGAGCACCTAGCTCAATAACATGCAGCTTGGATGTAAGCTGCCCAGCTGAAATAGATTTTGTTGAAAATGCAATTAGTAGAGATGGAGAATCATTTCCGACCACCTGGGTTCATCACAAGGTTTCCATTAACATGAGATCCAAGAAGTGACACAAACCTGGCATAGCCCCCAGCCCAATGACATATAACTTTGAAACTAGTTGAGCGCCGACGAACATTTTTGTGGTAAAAGAAATGAGAAGGGAAGGTCTATCGTATCCTGGAACCTGCAGAACTCATGAAACAACTCGAACATTGATCGATGCACATTAAGAGAAGGAAAATTCAATGCACCAATTGTATATCGTAAAATACAAAATAAGCCGGCATAAACCTTCACGCGACAACTAGGTCACCTGGTAAGAAGCGAATGACGCAGCATGAGCTTCTAGTGCTTGACTCCTCTGCTGGTCAACTGAAAACAACTGCATATTTCCCTTCACAAGTTGGGGCCGCTGGCAGACAGATACGCGAAGAGAGTATGAGTAGCAGATTAATAGCAGAAAAGATGAATGACAAGCACAGAAGTTGGTCAGAAGATCGGCACAATCCTATATAATAATGTAGTGCAACTTAATAACATATGGCAACTTATAAAGAGACAACTCTATACATGACCAACATTAATTTTGAACCGACTGCTTCTCTTCTCCATCACTAAAGAGGAAGTGAGCAACATAACGTCATTTACCTCGGGCGCTCCAGGGGCTATGCCAATCAACACAAGCCACTTCTCTGAGGGATCACATCTGTAGTTGATGATTTGGTTGCCCGTCAGATTTGCTGTCCTCTCAAACATCTTCACAGGTTCAGATTCACCTGGAACAGGCATAAGCGATGGAAGCCTCAATAAATGATGCAGAAAGTTGATGGATTAGCCATGTATGGAACTCCATTATGGCACACACGGGTCCAAATATACCAGACAACTTCAACTGGTGTTTGACATAAACATCTCCTGCTTCAACCTTGTTGAAACACAAAACAAAGTGAGCGCCTCCCTTGCAAGCGGAAACCAGTTTAAAACCCACAGAATCAAAATGGTGCGTACCTTCTATAGTCCAATGATAAACTGAAGTTTGAGTCACAAGACCCAGTAACCTTGGAGTAATCCACTTCCAGAAAACCACCTGGTAACAAATGCCATATCAAGGAGCGGCTTTCAATATAGGAGACTCCTGGCAAGTCATGGCTCAACTTCTGAAGCTACTTGTAACCTCTGAATGGAAGCATGGTTAAGATTAACAGCAGCGAATAGCGAATAGGACTACATTCTCACCTGCTCAGGCATTTGATACGATTTCATCTTGGCTTTCAGTTCAATGTTAAAAATTTGGAGGTGATCTTGCGTACTACCAGGTATTTGAGCTGATACACACAAGGGACACAACATGAATACTGCATATGTTTGTTCATGGATAGCAATTACAGAAGTCAAAACTATATGAGAGGCTAGACAAGGCAGCTGAATATAGTGCCAAATACCCCAGCAAGAGTAACTCACAACCCTATGCCAGTCTGAAGCGGAATAGTGCAACCCTCAATTGGAGAATCAGAATGCGAATGTAAACATTCACCATATGTTGCTATCGCTACAAGCAAAGCTTTATAAAAAAATCCAACCACTCTCCTCTTCAATTTCGTCTATCTAAGATAAGTATCACCATTCCAACGACTTACCGATTATCAATCAAAATTAAGCTCCTCAAATTATTTTACATGCAGGTGACGGTTTCACCCTACTGAGTCTCCTCTGCGATAGATTCCAAACCCGTTGGACTACTACGATTGCAAAGATCTCTCGATACTCTTAACTAGAATTTCGTCATCACGAAAGAAAAAACCGTCACAAAAAAATGCTGCAGAACCGTAGGCCCTAAGATAGAACGGTGCTATCAGCTAGACTCTCGCATCAAACAATCCATCGGTAATCAAACTATCCAGTTTTCACCCATTGTATCCAGCTGAACAAAAACCAATCTATACTACTCAGCTTCAGATTTCCATCCGCAGGTTCGAACGTTTCCATGTGACTGCATAAAATCCGGACTATGTTCAACAAATGTTTCCCTGGCAATAGATCTCCATACGAACACCCTAGTCGCTTCAATGTAATATTCTTGTATTAAGTTTCATGCATACTCTCCATTCACGGTCACCTCCGGGAAGACTCAGTGAGTACCTCCGAACTCGATATCATTGTGTATACTCACCGATCGGGCAATAGACAGTCAGTCCTCAAATGACATTAGCGAGATAGATCATACCCTTCAGCGCTAAAACGCGGCTGGTCGGATTCATCAAGGCGGAGTCGGCCGTGATCGGGCGCCGCAGCGGTTGATTCGGCGTCGACATATCAATAATCACGACGCTATTCTGAGGTGACGTCTCCCTCACGCAAATGTACTTATCCGATTCCATCGTCACATGCGTGAATGTGACAAATTGTTGATTAATCCCGAGGCTCGTGAGCTGCATTCCACCCTCCCAACCATTAGCAACCCTTGCCATTCCCTTCCCCTCCCGCACACCAAACCCTCCCTCTCTCCCCACCACAACCCCAACCAAATCGAACTCACATCTCCCAGATCCTCAGTCCAAAACAAACAACCGCAAACCCTAAGACAGTCCCATCGCCACAAAACACGGCAAGATCGGACAACCAAACAGAGAGAACACTGACCGTCAGAGCCTCCTTCATGGAGATGGGAGCGCTAGCGGCCGCCATGGCGACGGACGTGCGGAAGACGGAGGCAGCGCCTCCCCAGACGCGAGCGGAGGCGAGAGCGAGCAAACCCTGTGTACTCCCTCCTCCAGATCTACAGCAGAAGGAACGACAACAACAACAAAGGGCTCCCGGAGGCAAGCCCAGGCTCCAAGACGACGAGGGGAGGATGGACTGTCCAGGAAGAAGCAGCTGGCCCAAGTCTTGAACTCTTCTAATAATTCAGTCCAAGTCTGAAGACTTCCAAGGGGGGACTTGGGGGAGTCTTGGTAGACTGCGTTGAAATGGCACACATTGTCAGTCTTACAACACTCGTCTGGAGTTTCGTCACATCGACGGAAGTGATGAATAGCACATTTATCATCCAAATTAGATGATTAAATGGTACATTTATCATCCTTGTCATGGAGATCATTCTTTAATCAAATTTGTTTAATCGGCAACCAAAATTGGGATTCGTATGGTCTGAATATAAGTATAAGATGTTTTTCTACATTTTGAATATAGACTTCTAAAAAATTTGATTAAGATGAAATTCATGTGAAAATTACATGCAAACTATATGTAAGACATACGAAATAATGAATTTGCATCTAGAGAATTATTCTAATGGATCCCATTTTAATGTAACGGCACCTATAAGATTTCGGCAAGTACCAACATTTTGTATATTAAAAAGTTAGTTTGATGTCATTTAGGTTGATCAGAGGTGTAGTTGAAATATAGCCTTCACCACGTGATTTTGTCAATTGTTTTCAGAGTGAAAAAATATCCCAACCTACTAAGATTGAACATCCATAAAGCAACCAGGTTTTGCAATTATTTTCTAACACAAAGGTACAAATTTCTCTCTACAACATACCATTTACATTTGTCTATATATCAGCAATGTACATATCAAAGATTAAAGTTTTTTACCAACTTCAAAATTCATAACTAATTCCACAAACTAAAGGTTCAAAGAAAATGAAACAACTTGGAATAGATGCCAATTCCATTTATCTTTCAAAAGAATTTATTGAGAATTTTTTTAAGAAGACCAATTCCTCCAATTGCTACACTCTTCATTTTATATGGTGTTGTTTTTCAAATAGTGTTATTTGTATAAATATGAGGCCATACAAATTAGAGCTTTTATCATCAATTTGAGTGACTATACAAGTAATTGTAACACTATTCAAGGTAAAAAGAAAAACTCAATCACTCAATACTGTAGATTCCTTAAATCATGAGAGCAACACTAAAGCGAAATTATTTCAAAATTGTAATGTTATCTATTTAGTGTGGATCACACTAAATAGAATGAAGAATGATCACTTTATTGACGTCCAACTTTGCGCACGACACAGACCACGTCACCAGAACTGCGCCATCGCCGCGCTCCAGAGTAGCAATTGCTTCCAGAATTTTTCGTGCTCCTGCTGCTGAAATCGCAATTGCTATTGCACCCAGATGCGCATTGCTTCGAAATTCTTGATGCGCTACCTCGTGTGATGTTACTGAAGCTACGTTACCTCTGAATTCAATGCAGATGAAGGAGGCTTGGGCTGTGCTCGGCCTGCCCTCCAACGCCACCCCACTCCAGGTTCATTTCCTCTCTTGCTCACTTCAAACAAATACAGTGAACAATCCGCGGCACAGGGTTCTTGTGGATTTGCTGCAGTGGTGAGTACTCTCTGAGTACTGGGTTTTTTGAATTTCAGGTGAAAGTTGCGTACAAGCGGAAGGCGTTGGAGAATCACCCCGACAGGTTTCCTCCTCAAGTCAAACTCGAAGCGGAGGCTCGATTCAAGCATGTACTGCACATGCTCCTGACCTTGACTTGTGTCAGGCTCTATTGAATTGCTCTTTAGTAGTTGTCATAGTGTGCAGCTTGTTTTTAAAGTTACAAGCAATTTGGGGGATTGCTGTCTAGTCTGTGTCTCTGATCTAAATCTGTGCGTTTCTTTGCAGATTTCCGAAGCGTATACGTGCCTCAAGAATGGTGAGTGGTGCGAACTTATTAACCGCATGCTTTTTTCATTTCACATGGCTGTTTTAGGAGGTGACGTGCTGGGGTGTAGTGAAGAACTTTGCTTACTTTAGGGTAAGGTGGAGTGCTGTTGGTAGTGCGTAACGATTCGCTTGAAGAGAGTGTATGTGTGCGCGTTCTAGATGCGGGCCGGCTGACTTGCCTTGGCGGAATGTGGAACAGGTCCGCAAGCTACGTATGGGCATGGTGGTCGATCACATTACTCAAGTAAGTTATCAGCCTGTAATGCGAATTGAGGCACTTTGAATAAAAGTTGATGACAATCCATTGGTTGCTATTCTTTCTTCTTCAGACGTATGTAAGCATATGTCATCAGACAACTTGTCATGGCGCTCATGGGGGAATTTTGCGGTAGATGTTTTCCTGTTGTTTTTCCTGTCCTTAGCGTTTCTTATTGCAGACTACAGCGGAAGCTCATCGTTTGTCAACAGGGGACGGAGAGTCAACACTTATGTTGCAAGTGTGCCCTTCGCTCTACTTATTGCTGGAACTTTAGCTCTGGGGTTCTCTCGTGCTGCCAGGTAATCTCCTCAATCTGTGCTACAGCCTAGGCATGTTAGGCTTGCTTCGTGCAGTGTTTTCGATGTGCATCACATCGTGTAGAGGAAACTATTTTCGTCATCTTAAGCATTTTAACAGTCGTAGGAGTGTGAACATTTGGGAGTTCATTATTAATCTGTGGAGAGAAACCTCTGAGTGCAGGAACCAAATCTATTGAGATCATTTATTTCATCACTATGCAAGATTATCTTATGCAATTTCAAATTGGGAGGTTGTAGACTTCTATAAGTAACAGTAGACGACTCCCGAAGTTACGGGTTCATTTTGCCGAATTCCTTCAACACGGATCAGTGGCCAGGGGCATGTAGCCAAGTCATGCTTTCACCACTTGCTATTAAGTCTAACCTAGTGTAGGAATAAATGAGTCGCTGCTCGTACCAGGGGTTTGTGCAGGAGACAGGATAAGGTCCTTAATGGATTTAGCATCCTCTACCTTATTTGTGGACACACTGATAGTTTCTCATCGTTTGCGCAGAGCGTATCGAAAACAGCAGAAGGAGTCACCTGCTGGGAACCCGTTTTTGCCGTGAGCAGCTACCGTTGCCAGTCCTTATCACCATTGAACTTCATGGCCATTAATTCTCCAAGCGTTGAACTTTAGGTAATTTTTATTTAGATGTGCATTAGACTGTGCAGAACTTCCGGAGCTCCCTCCTACTGTAAATACGCCGTCACCTTGTGCACTGCTCTTTTGGCTTCTGTATATCATATTTGTATGCCAAAAGATAAAAGATTGGCTGCACATTTGTAGTCTTGCAGGATAAAGTGTCCTCGTGATGAAATTCTTGAGCCAATATTCAAGATAACAGTTTGGATGAAACGTACACAGGGTTCTCGATGTCAATTCACATATGAGCATCCTTTCTCATGTGACCTTACCCATAATAATGCAAGCACCTGCATGGACCGCTTCCGATTCCAACAAACCTGCATATTATACATTATTTTCAGTAATAGCCTGTCCCTCCGATCTCTGTGATAGAGCTTCTGAACATGTCTCTGTATCGAACTTGGTAGCTCATGTTTTGCAATGAGCTCATTGTAGTCTATTTAGATCTTTGCATGTAACGATATCCTCTTGGACATTCTTTTTGGTGCAGATTGAGATAAAAATTAGTATCTGTTGTACTTCAATTTTAGAGGATACATCCGTAAGCTTCAGCTTTGGGTGGTCATGGACGAACGGACACTAACTTAGATTCAAGCTGGCTCCTGAAAGGACCTTCATGCTTCAGTTCTTAATGTGGTTCACAACATTGAATAGGCAACGGTTTGATTTTCATGGCATTCTTTCTTAAACCCTTGAAGGACCGATCCTATGGTTGTGCCTATGACCGTGTGAACAACCTTAATATCCCTTGCTTTGTATGCTCTATTTTGTCACTAAGTATGAGTGAAAATTATTATGTTTTATTTTTCAGAGACAAAATCGTATATTTTCTATGAGTCTTAAAGTTTCAAATCCTTTTATTGTGATTTTTTCCAAGTAATAGTGAAGAAAATTCATATCAAATACAATATATGCTTGAAAATTCTGAAAATTTCATCATAGGTAGTACATCATGGTGTACTCCAAAATTTCATGTCATTCTATGATTATAAAATTTGCATACAATGATTCTAGGCCTAGGCTTAGAATTTAATTAGCTATAAACAATTTATTTTAACAAATTTTTCAAAATTTGGAGTAGAAAGTAGACTTAGTTACTTTCATTTCAATAACTCTACAAGTCCTACAGCCACTTTTTTCATCAAAAAACATTCAAAATTGTCATTCTATTGCAAAGAGCACAAAACTTTACAATCTGTTCATAAGATCTTGCACAAGCCTAGTATAAGAATGTGTAGAAGAAGTTTCAAAAACTTTCACTATATGGATTGCAAGATATTTGTGCTTAAAGTGAAAGAAACAAGTTTTTGAGCGCGTTCTATGATTAGATTATTTGACTTTGAATCTTCCCAACTTCAAATTTTTTGGCACTATAAATTTTGAATTTAAAAAAAAATATATCGAAGATTTGAGTTAAAAGTCTTGGGAAAAAAAGAGTTTTAAAAAACACTTGATTTACATTCTTTAAAAAATTGAAACACACTAATATAAATTGATATAAAATTGAATGAAAAACTAAATTGTCAATAGCTTTAAAATAGAATTGAAACACACTAATCTAAGCGGTAATATTATTCCAGCAAGCATACTTAACCTTGTGAATTTGTGAAATTGAGTTATGAAAAAAATCCAATAAAAAATTTCTATAATTGCCCATAAAACAAGAAACTCCAAAGGCTTTTACATCACTAATCAAAATGGAATGAATCAAGCTTTTTATGTAGATAAAATATAATTTATGAAAAAAATAGTGAAAGAAATTTATTTCAAGTTTTTGAGGAATTTTTTTGCTCAATCTCCCCCATTTTGAGCTTATTGTGGCACAAATTTTGCTCCCAAGCATTGACTAACATAAAAATTATGTTCTCTAAAAGCTGATGTAATTTTTTTTTTAAATTCAAAAATCATCTCAAAAATTGAGGTTACATGAGCCTACCCAAAATCCATTTTATCCCTCAAACAAACTTTGGAACTTCGGGGTAAATTGAGTTCATATTCAAAAAGATAATTATTTTGGGGCTAAAATCTTGATTTAGAGCAAGGGAGTATAATTGCTAAAATACATTGAAACAACATCTATTGTGATTTGTTTTTTTAGCATCTTCTTTTAAAAAAAACAATAATACCTTGATAAGGAATTTCAACACATCTAGTGCAAATACATCTCATTTTTTATATAAATTGGATGAAAAAATGTAGTTCTTCATCCTATTGTCCTCATTTGAAATCATGTGAGTGCCACTTTGTGCTCCGTGGTCTTTAAAGAGTCAAGGTAATTGCCTTGTTTCAACCTAGATTCTTTACTTGAGATTTTTTCAAGTCACAAACTCTATTATGGATAATATTGAGGTGGTTGCTTTTGTAGAAGGATGTCTCAAAGATACAATTAAACTATTAGTCCTTGTTATGTGTGTATTTAAGAAATGAAATGATAACAAAGTATTACAATTTATCAACATTAAAGATATTAGGATCAAAATGAAATAAATTCCAATCATAAATGATTTTATTAACTACAAAAGTCAAAGACATACCTAATACAACATCTTAAAATTTCTCGTGTAATTATTTAAAATTATAAGACAATACAATTTTGCATGTAGTGGTGACATCGATGAAATATTTGAGGTGTCAAGAAGAAAAAAGAAATCTAAAATTCTTTTCATACTTGTTGAATTTTATATTATCATATTTGAATGCAACTTATAGGATCATTGGAAGGATTCAACAAGATATGAGAAAAATATAGGATCTTTGACGTGATCTTTATCTAATTAATTAGCACATCTTTTAATTTTAGTATAGGATTGTGTTGATCATGTATTTTGTAATACAAGAAATATTGATAAAAATAATCGGCTACAGCAAAATAATGTAGGATTTTAATATTTAGATTGCTTACACTTTATATTCTTTGAGGATCTTTTTCCATTGGATGCTTATATACTTTATTCAAGGATCTTGTGACCTTTGGATTCTTGATTAATTTCTCCTATTCTAATATCCTTTCATTTTATTATCAGATCCTATTGTTTCATGTTCCATCCTAAAATCCTTTGCCTTCACTCTCTACCCTAAGATCCTCTCCTTTCATCCTCTCTACCCTAAAGTCCTCTCCTTTCATCCTCTCTATCCTAAGATCCTCTCCTTTCATACTCCTTGTCCTAAAATCCTCTCCTTTCATGCTCTTTGTTCTAAGATCATCTCCTTCCACCCTCTATCATAAGATCCTCTCCTTTCATCCTCTATCCTAAGATCCTCTCCTTTCACCATCTATCCTAAGATCCTCTCCTTTCACCTCT
Organism: Antitrichia curtipendula; assembly: GCA_951230915.1. Classification (NCBI taxonomy): domain Eukaryota; kingdom Viridiplantae; phylum Streptophyta; class Bryopsida; order Hypnales; family Leucodontaceae; genus Antitrichia; species Antitrichia curtipendula. The sequence goes on along the minus strand of OX579633.1, from coordinate 48,278,652 downwards.
TCTGTCCTAAAATTCTCCCTTTTCACCCTTTGTCCTAAGGTCCTCTCTTTTCACTCTTTGTCCTAAGATCCTGCTATTTGGATTTTCAATCACTTCATCTGAAGATCCATGAGTAGACAATACCATCAAATTAATCATTGATCATGTGCCCAAATTGCAATCAATCATTGCACCTTGCCTAATGCATCGTAGTAGTTTCTTTCAGCTCTTTCAATGTTGCATATCTACTTTGTGGCATCTTTGGATGTAATCTAGTAAATGTGGAAGTTTTTGCCTTGTATACTTGCTTGTATATTGTCCTTGGGCAATGTCTACAACCCCATTTTTTGTAAATTTGAAGACATTGTTAATAATACCAAAGCATTGTTGGTAAAAATTATTAACATGTTTGCCTTTATATTAAGGAAAGTAAAATAATAATAATATCATTTTTTTAAATAACACACTTTTGCTTGTAATTTTGTAGGAAATAAGTTACAAATTTTAAAAAAGATGTCTACAATTGCTTCACATTAGAGAATTAAAAGGTGTTGAAAATTGCATGAATTGAATAAAATACCCCCATTTTAATTATATTCTTTTGCACATTATAGTAGAAATTGGAAGGAAATGCCCCCCCCTCAAGGTATGCAACTTCTTGTGCTATTAAAATTATGAGAATGAGAATAGATAATATAAAAAAGAATAGCTACGTACAAATTTGTACACATCTATTCTTCTTTAGTACATTCATTCTTCATAATTTGGTGAAATAAGAAAATAAAGGATGTTAGTAAAGACAATGTAAAGAAAAATAAGCTTGTACAAATTTTAATAATTTGAGGTTGGTATGGATTTGAGTTACAAATATAACACATGTAACTATACACTCTTGTTCCGTATCTCATAGCCATTAATACATAATTATGTACCATTAATATTTTGAATACAAGTAAATGAATAGATACTTGTACATGAATTGTATTCATAGGTGGTTAACAAAAGGACTATATCAAAGAACCACTTAAACAAATATGTCATTTACTTAATCCTCAAACATCATTGTTTTGGAAAATGCATTGTAAAAGTTGTTCTGAGGGATTAGTTGTGATGTTTAAGGTTCGAGGAGTTCACTTAGAGTATCCATTAGAAACCACGTGCAAACAAAATTTTGGACCTCCTATATGCTTTTTGAATAAAATAAAATAAAATAAAATAAAATAAAATAAAATAAAAAATAAAAAAATATATATGAATAGATTTTCTACTTTGGAAGTTTATTTTTTGAATTATTGATATTTCTATTTGTTAATAATAATTAGTTACAAATTTTTGAAGTAAAAAGATACACTATAGAACTAAAAAATAACTTTCAAACCCCTATATTATATAAGAAAAAAAATTCTAATAAATGAACAAAAAATTTCTAAAAACAACTCTCTATTGAAAGCTCATTTTGAGTTGAATATTGATTCAATGGTCATCTAAATGTGTTCTCTATAGTTATTTGAATTAAAAAACATGCCATTTTAGTTTATTTTCAACCTCTTCTAGAAATTATTTCATATTTTATTTGAGTTGGAAATTTTGGCAATAGAAACCTATGGTCATTATTAAACAATGCTCAAAATTTTAGACTGAAATTATAGTTTATTAGAAACCACTTGTTTGCACGTGATTTGTTGTAGTAGAACTAAGTGCCCCCCTGAGGTTTGTGGAGTCCTCAATAGTTGAAACCAAGATCTTTTTACTATATACATTCATACACCAATTGGGAAGAGATTGTATGATATCATGGAGAGATTCAAAATTTCTATGGGATTGCCAAACATTTGTGGAGCTATAGATGGGACCCACATTCCTCTTTCTTGACACCCAAGTATTCACATCATACATGTGGCTGCAAATTTCTTCAATATAAAGAAGTTCCATAGTGTTGTGTTGTAGGGGGTTTGCAACATGGACAGAACCTTTTGGAATGTTTGTGTAGGACAGTCAAGTGGGGTCTACAATGCAGGGCAATTCTGCTAGTCCTCTTTGTACCAAGATTTGCATTTGTGGTGGATTTTATCAAATCTTATCATTGTGGTAAGAGGTGTACAAGTGCAACCATACTTGATTGGAGATACGGCATATCCAAGATGCCCTTGTCTGTTGAAGAATTACCAGCCAACAAACCCTACATTTCGTGATTAGAAGAAGTTTTATGCTTCTATCAATTCAAGCAGGGTGGTCATCATTTGGCGCTCTAAAGAATCGATGGAGAATTCTGAAGAGCTTTGGCGGCAACGTTGACAAGTGTGGGACTGTCACAATTGCTTGCTGAGTGCTACATAACTATTGTGAGCTGTATGGTAAAAGACTTCCGGCACCGGAGATTCTTGGACAAGTAGCGGACCCATATGCTAGCTGGTACTGTGGGGCACAACATTTGCCAAATGATGGAAAGGGCGCCAAATTTTTTGGGGAACGTATGCATAGGGCTTTATACTGAGCTTGGTTAATAAGCAATCCTAGTATGTAAGTACATTTTTTTAATATTTATAGTATCCTGATATTTTTTCTTTTCAATTCATTATTTTTTTTATTTTTATGACTTTATATAGTTTATAGTTCCCTATGATTATATTATTTTTTTATATTATGGAGTAAATATATGTCTTTGCTTTGATAGTTTCTATCTTTCTCATTGATTATGATTTCAAGCATTTTTTAGTTCATTCAATTCAAAAAAAATATTTGAGTCCTACAATTCATTGGATTCAACCTTATTGTATATTGATGTCTGCAAACTAGACAAGTTAGAAATCACATAGAAAAGATAGCACAATCGTATTACTAATGGATTGAAATATTATAATGTTTAATCATGAGGGTGTTATAACTATGAAAGTGAATTAAGATCTTTCAATCTTTTTTTGCATAGTATATACAAAGCGTTGGTCACCAAAAAAATATGAGTTTAAAGGGCTTCACTTCTATAATCCCAATGAATTTTAGATTTATCAAAATCTACTCTACAATTTGTTAAAATTATTTTGTGATGTGATTTTCTTTGAAACATCTAGAGTACTTAAGGCTCATTTCCGTAGGCCCCTAGTCCTATGGAAAGTAAAGATTGTTGTAGACATTTTTTCACAAAGTCTTCATTACTGATATCATAATTAATCATTTTCATAATCAAATTTTACATATATATATATATATATATATATTATAAACTTGTATTTTGCAATTTATGGAATAAAAAATGAGGAAGTACAAAGTTCGAGGTGAGACTTCTATCAATAAGGTTTTCATCATGAAACATCCAAAATTCATTAAATTGTAACACATAATTGTAGTGAAGATGTACGTTTTTTGTATTAAAAATATATATACATTTTTTCTTTTTAAAATTTTTTTAATTGTACATAGGCATTTCATTCAAATGGAAGTAGGCCTAATTATAGTCCATTCTAAGTAAAATTGCATAGGAGGGTAGAATCCCTTTTGTGCAACAACATGTCAAAATTTCACTTTGTAATTCCAATTTCTTCATTTGTGTGGTGGCCCGCTATTTTCCCAAGCCATCGTGAATTTTTCAAAAACTAATTTGCTTTTCTATATTTAAGAAAAATTTCAGAATTTTACAAAAAACTTTGAGGTCATACAAGCACATTCAAAGTCTTTGAGTCCCCAACAGGGATTCGGGGATTGTAGTAGTTGAATGCCATGTGATGAAACATGTGATAGACAAGTAAAAGAAATTTATACAATAACAATTTTAGTGGCACTTAGAAACGACTTGTTGAACTGAGGAATGGAATGTTGGTTAAAAATGAACGTGAAGTAGAAAGAAATACAAAGAATTGCAACAAAAATATATATTTTTTATTGCATATTTAAAAATCCATACAATTTTTTCGCTCTTATACATGATCCTTTCCTACAAATGACATTTGCAAACAAAGTAGCTACACACTCCTGAAAAGCCTGCATTGCCTGTAGAACATCCAATTTGAACTTCTTGTTTTCTCTCGGAAGTTGAATTGTAGTCTCCATCTTCATTTGCTCGATACGAGCAGACAATTCGGTAAAGTGGTCTAACGCATTTGCCATCTCGGTGTTGAGCTTTTGATGTTTTACGGGTGCTCCACAAACTCCCAATAAATTACCGGCACAAATTGTTGCATTGTTGACGTCGACTTCCTCTAAGGCAGCCTTAGTGCCAGTGATAGATGCCCTTTGATCATTTGGGCCAAGAGTGCCAGTGACCTTTGCCATCTCACTCAACATGGTGTCCATGGCATTATACCATGTCCACTTGGCAAGCTTGGAGTTGTCCCCAGAGATGTTGTACATTTTCTTGTGATGGTAGTAACGTTGTCGCATTTTGGCCCACTTGTCCTCTAGATGCACTTCTTGACAACTTGCCTCCAATGGAAACTGAGCAACCAAATGCACACGCATCGTAGCCCAATCTTTGGCCCAGAAAGATTGTTGCCCTGACTCCACAATGTACTCCTTCAATATGTCCAACAAGTATTGTGTCTCAGCATTACTCCACTCACAATGTGTGGAAACTGGAGCACTTGTGGGTAACGCCGAGGATGGAGTGGCAGTAGCATTTGGCGGCACTTTCGTCGGAGTGTCTATAGATTCTTAAAAAGTATCCTCCTCAAATTCCCCCCTTTGACAAATTTTCCTCGCTCTCATCATTTTCAAGTATCATGTTTGCCAAAAAGCCCGAGTTGACCATCCAAATCTTCAAGAAAAAGCTCAACAAAAAAATTCAGAACTAGTACTAAACTGCACTCCCAAACTACCCTAACCCTCAGTGTACTCCGTTAAGCCTTGCAATCCCTGGAGTGAGTCTTTGGAGTCCTTGTTTTGTAGTCACGAAGTTATTGGGAGGAGTGAACCATCTTTGTGAATAGTGTTGTATAGTAGCACTTTCCTTACCTTCCTCCCTTGGCATCGACGTAGCTTGCTCTGACTGTGATATTTCAGGAGCTTTGCAAGTAACCGGCTGTTGCGGCACCTGTGGGTGATTTTCATCCTCCGAAGCCGCTCCAGACAACTCTGAAGCTGCATAAGCTAGAGACTAGAGTAAGCTTCTCGAATGCACTATATTATAAATTCCGAGTTGCGTTGTCAATTGCATTGATTTCATGATTATCAGGTCCAATTCAATTCCACGGAATTGTATGCATCGCCGGAGAAATATTTAGTGGAATCGTCACTTTCTACATGAGCTTCTTAATTTTCATGACAAATTGTTTTGCGGATTGCTTGGTGATTTGAGCTTAAGATTTAGGGTTTGAACTGAGCCATGGGGTTGAAGGAGAAAGGAGTAGACGAGGAAGCCATTGGACCAAGTGGAAGTGGTGGTTCACATAACGATGATGACCACGAGGGTGAGACTACTCATCGGAGCAAGGATGGCAATGAGATGAGCTGTTGGGCAATGAAGTGAGTTGCTGTCTGATGAAAGAGGTTTTGGAATCACGTAATTGGGAGTAATCATGCATTGGGAGTGCATTAGATGTCTGACGAGACTGCCACATCATATTATATTATTTTATTTAAAAATAAATAAATAAATTCATCTTTTTTTTTCATTTGAAGGTTTGTTTTTGTTTTTTTTCAAAAAAAAAATTCTAAAAACAACATTCTTTAACCGTCAAGGAAACAACACCGAGAATGGGCCTGAAATGGCCCTCTAGACCTCCAAATCTCATCTTATGAATTGAGTTGTTTAGGATTTATTCTATTTTCTTTGGTAGGGAGCTCTGGCCTCTAGTGGATGAGAATTTCAAATTTTGTAATGTAGCATGTTGCGTGTTTTTCATGCAAGTTTATGTGTTTTTTGATTATCAATGTGAATTCCTTGTCTTTTTTGTGGGAATTTATGTGGTTCAATTAACTGAGAGTGCTTTCTTTTCTGTCTAGTCTTGTTGATGTAGACATTGCAGTGTTGATTTTTCAATGCGGGATGGTGTGAGATTGTTGTGAGGATTTTCATTGTCTACTAGAGCTGTGTAGGGTTTACTCAATATCTCATTGGCAGGAAGTTCTTGCCTCTTGTTGACAAAATAGTTTTAAGATGTTGCAATGTTGCGTGGTGCTAGTATTTCACATGGTTTTATATGTTTTTTGAATCTAAAAAATTACAGTGAGAGTGAATTTCATGTCCTTTTCATGGTGACTTTATGCAGTTAAAATAATTGAGAATGCTTTCAATGTCTTTTTTTTCTAGACTAGCATTGTTGATTTCAGACGTCACATTGCTGGCCTTAGTTTTTCTTGTAGGAATGCCATGTGATAGCTGTGATTGGTTTTTTTTCTGAATTGGCTGAATTGAGCTTGTTAGGATTTGTCATGTATCCTTTGGCAAAAAGCTCTTGGGTATGCAAAGGAGCAAATTTTTTTTGCGGAAGCTAAGCGTATGTTGCGTCAAGCCAATCTAGCGCCGGATAGACCTGGTTATTCAATGAATTGGTGTGTAGGCAACCGTTGCACATGTCATGTGGCTAGGTATTGGATTGTGTTAGATGGATTGGGCAAGGGCTCTCTTCTCTTTGAGGCTCGTATGAGATTTCTTTTGAGTCCCTTTCCACAATTGTGCAAAGTTTTCTAGGTAGGATTTTGGCATTGAGTTTAGGATTTTAGTATTGTCACGGTAAATATCCAAGCCCTAAGTTTTTCTTGTTGAAACTTGTTGCTCTAAACTGTAGGTGGGATCAAGTCCTAATGCATATTGCTGTGATGACATTTAGGTATAAGGAATTTAAAAAAAAATAATTTGGAGCACTTTTGAGTATTTTGATTTCAACATTTTGACTTCGGTGTAGATACAAAGTACTTTCTAACTAAACATCTTTCATCTATCTTGTCAACAATGGCATTTTTTCAAAAATTGTATGATTTTGTTGATCTTTTTATAGGCCCCGTCTAAAAAAGGGTGACGCTCTATGATAGGAGAACTTTGGGAATATTGTGGAAACACAGGGATGAGCTTGAGAACAAGACTTAAGAACATGGAAACATTTGTACGCAGGCGTGTAGCTTAGGTGAGAAATTTGCAAAAAAACATGCTTGATCAAAGAACAATTTGAGCATTGCGGCAATCTGAGGAAGGCGGATTGCAAATGTGATCTCAAGTTGTGGGAGTTTTAATTGCAAGTTACTTATTACATTTCAATGGAGTGTATATCATGAATATATGATTGAATTGGTGACGTTCCAAGTGAGATTTCTGAATGTTCAACACTTGCAAGTTCAAAGGATTTGGCAGAGTACGAGTGAGTCTTGCGCATCCATAGTATTAAATTTGTGCAAATTCGAGAAGCTTTGCAAATCCTAATGTTATGTTTGATGTCCAAAAAAGTGGACGTCCAAATTTTGGACATAAAAAAACAAACAGGTATCTTCTAGTGTAAATTTGTCATCTCAAAAGTCTACAAGGTTTAGGTTGTATGAATTTTGAGGTTAAGAGGATCCGAGGCATGGATTTAGACCAGAGATGTTTTAATTCTCTATTCTTTCTTTTTTTTACCTCAATTCTGATTGTTTTTATACGTCTGCTTAGGGACATTTTAAGAATACCTTTAATTCTAGCAAGGACTTTACTCGTGGTTCCTAGAGGGTTTTAGACTTGCTATGAGCTTTAGCCAATAATGTGGTGGAAAGATAGAACAACAGATACAAGAAGGTGAGTACAAGATGCATGCCGTTTGTTCCAATTGTTGTTTGATACATTACCAAAATCCTAAAAAATAGAATGGATGATTGACCTTTTGTCATTGCAATGTTCCTTTCCTTTGCATAATTGCGTTAGTTGGCTTGCATTGTTTTACAAAATTTAAAGAATGGCTTGTTGTTTATATGATAGTTTGTGTTGCTAAATTTTACTTAAGGTAGTAGGTTGCTTGGTTGAACATACAAACAAAGTCTTGCTCTGCAAGAGAAGTATTGCGCCATCATATGGTCTTTAGTGATAATCTATATTCCTAAACTATAATTACAGGAATGACCAAAGGGACTTTTGTTTTTATTTGGAAGAGGGCTAGTTCTAGCTAGCATGAAAGTTGAAATTTGTGAAATCTCTTATAGATCTGTCACTCTATTCAATGAAGTTTTAGTATGGTGGGTGTCTTTGAGGTGGCGATTGATTGGAAGCATTAGGTCTATGTATTTTGGAAATCAGTGGGAGTTGTATATTGATCGTAGTTGTATTTTCTATAGGCAAGAGGGATCCAATGAAGGCAACATATCCCCCAAAAGAAGGTTGTGGATTGTCGTGCATCTAAAGGAATGAAGATCCAATAATACGTCAATCTCTATACAACATTTGTGTGATGTGATCTAATTTTTATTAACCTCTTACTATTTGTAGCTGGAGTCTTTATTGCACCTAAGTAGGTGGAGTGTTGAATAAACTATAAGATCCATTATTGGTTTGATAATGTTTTGTTTGAAGACCATCTCTTTCCATGTTTCTAATGTGGCCTATTTCCTCTCAAGCATTGCAATTTAGAGGAGTTGCCAAGTAACTATGGAATTAATTTACTAAATTGCCTATGCCTCAAGTGGCAACTGGTGAATCTTATTGCCGTATATCCATGGATGATATTCACTGGTTCATTGCTTGATAGATCTGTCATTTGATGATTCTTTTTTGCCTATATGCGGGTACCTTAATTTTTGAGCCTTTTATGAATTTTATGGCTCCTAAATCTATGGATCTACCCTTAATGACTGAAACTCTTCTCCAAGTTATTTGGCAAGGAAAAACTCTTGTTTCATAAGATAGGATTTTATGAAAAAAATATTTCTATTTATCCTTGTGGTTGGATCTTGCTTGCTCAACCTAGCTTGCAATTTATTCATTTGGTTGTAGGTAGCTTGCACTGAGATAGCTTTGTTAGACAACCTACCTAGATATTTTTCAACCCATTTATTAATCTTTGTTTTTAGAGTGCCAAAACATTTCAAACTTGTACAATTCAGAACCTTGATTAGAATGCACTCAATAGCTATTCAATGTTGTTGCATTTTCTACACATTGCGTGCATTTGATTGGATATCAAAACACCGATATGATTTGTGGACTCAACCCTCTCTAATTGCACACTGTAAGTTAGTTACAAATCCCTTGCATTCCTGAGAATTTTGCACATTTAATTGGACGACTTTTATGCCATGGCATGAACACATCTCCTTAGGCACCCTTAGGTAGTGCAAAGTTGAGTATACTATATATCAATTGGCAGAGTCATCATACTTCAACCTGTTACATTACAATAAGCCAAAAATTGTATTTGATTTCAAGTCATGAATCCAAACACAATAACACAAATTTTCCTTGACGATCACTAGTAGAAAAAAACAGTGACCAGATTAACAAAACTCAACACAGAAGTGTTGATTTTTTTTGTTACTTTGGACGTGTTGATTTGAGCACAAAAGTGTTGATTTTTTAACAAAACAGTCCTGAATCTTAACAAAAAAGTGTTCATTTTCTAACAAAAAAGTGTTCATTTTTTTGTTAATTTGGACATTTTTTTTGAAATATTTTTTAAGAAATTCATAAAATATATTTTCTAACGTCTAGTGCCACATGGCCGGCAATCCAACTACCACTTGGCAACCTAGCCAATTGCCACATGGCAATGGCTACCATGGAAATGAAGCCACCGGGGTTTGAGCCCGGGACCTCCTGGTTAGAGGCCAAGGCTCTTGCCAAGGCACCAACCTTTCAAGTTGTTTGATCACTGAAGGAATAGAAATCCATTTAGATATTTTTTTCGGATTTTTTTCATTCTTTTTTAAAGTCAGCAGACTTTAGGAGCAATTCAGACCCAGTAAAAGACATTTTTTGGAAAAACTTCAGACTAGAAAACGTTGACAAATCCAGTTATCTTTCACCTCCAACAATTTTTTTGAGATTTGGACCTACCAATAAAAAGTTATGAACAAAAATCAGAGAGGGATGAAAATGAATATTTATTTTAAAATTTTTTAAACTCCCTCTCTGATTTTCGTCCATAACTTTTTATTGGTAGGTCCGAATCTCAAAATAATTGTTGGAGGCAAAAGATAACTTAATTTTTCAACTTTTTTAAGTTCAAAGTTTTTCCAAAAAAGTTCTTTTACTGGGTCTGAATCGCCTTTTAAGTCTGCTGACTTTTTAGAAAATCGATTAGTGATGACTTAATTTTTTTTTAAATCTATATTGTAAAATTAAGACTCCAAAGGCTTCTAAAGAAAAAAAAGATTTAAAATATACTTATATTTGAATTTGGAGTTGAGGTATATAATTTTATTTACTTTATTCTTTAATGTTTTTCCCATTAAAAGTCAGTAGACTTTGGTGGCAATTTTGTCCTAGAAGATAAACTTTTCAAAACATTCTTTGAACTAATGAAAGTTTTAAGATGAAAACATCTTTCACCTCCAACAATCCGTTTAAGATTTAAGTCTTTAAATTAAAAGTTATGGACAAAAATCAGAGAAGGTGTTTCAAAATATAAAAAAGAATGTCCATTTTTACCCCTCTCTGATTTTTGTTCATAACTTTTGATTAGAAGATCTAAATCTCAAAAAAAATTTGGAGGTGAAAGATATATCAATTTTACAACTTTCATTAGTCCAAAGTTTCTTGAAAAAAATAATTTTTCAAGGTGAAAATTGCCCCTAAAGTCTGCTGACTTTAATAAACACCGAATTGTGTACTTATTTTGTTCTTAAATCTACATTGTATATTGAAGATTCTTAAAGATTTTTGAAGATTTCTAAGATTTCTAAAAAAATTCTAAAGATTCTAAAAGATTCCAAAAGATTCCCAAAAAATTAACAAAATTTTGTTGATGTGGTAATTGCACTATCCAAATCAACAAAAAAATTTTGTTAATTAGGGCACAGTTAACAAAAATTTGTGAAAGTGGACGTTGTAGTACCCAAATTAACAAAAAATTGTTAATGTTTTGTTAATTTGGGCACTGCTTTTCTAGTAGTGGATTATGGTCCTATTCAAATCTTTCCCATCTAACTTACAATCTCTTATAGCTCTACTAGCTATTCAAAATTTGTTGAGCTGAGGTTTCTACTTTTAGTTTAGTAGGGCTTGATAGAATTTGTGAAGTCAACCTCATAACTATCATACATTTCTAAATGTGGCCTTGTAGGATTTCAAGTCCCAAAATCTCATACAAAAATACTTTTGATTGATCCCTTGGAGAAGTTTCAAAGAGCGTCTTCCAAATTGACTCTATTTTTAGGAATATATATTTTTGAACTTCCTCCATGAATGACTCACACGATGTTGATTAGAAGGACCTATTCTTTGAACAGAAACAAATTTTAATTCAAGCAATGCAAGATTCTACAATTGAACCTACACTACAAATTGATGATCAATACTTCAACCTCTAGCTACCTACAAGATGTTGTAAAGATTTCACTTTGTCCCAAAGATTCAAACATGAAGCATTCATTACAAATAGTTTAAAGGTAGTCTACACTGTTGCACCAATATAATTATTTTCAACGTTTTAGGAAAAAAAATTATAAATAAATGAATAAAATTTATAATAAATTCAACTTTTTTTTAAATATGATTTTGTAGGTGATTTTGTAGGATCCACATTTGTTTTTTTTAATAGGAAAACTAAATAAGTCTTGTTTCATTTCAACAGTGACAATCATCAAAATTATTCTATACAAATGAAGAATTATGCTTGTTATAAGAGCTAGTTAGGAAAACAAGAACTATGTTCAAACATAACATTCATGAGTTGTGAGAGCAGCTGCCTTGCCTCTGACGGAATGATGTGGTATATTCCACATTATTCCATCCAAAGGATGGAATGGTATGGAATATTCCACACCCCACATTAGCTAATAAGCCACGTGTCGGAACATGTCAGTGTGTAAGGAGCTGAGTTAGTGGATAGGAAATTAGCAAGGCTAATGAATTTTGATGTAGTCTGACACCTTGAAAGAAGTGCATTAAATTTTGTAATGCTTACATTTATTTTTGTAATGCTTACATTAATAAGTTATTAGGCTGCATTGAGAAGAGATAATTTCATTTTCCACTGACTCCTTGAAATAAGTTACAGCAACTGAATCCACTGGCAGGTACGTGGATGCATTTCGTGGATGCATTTCGTGGATGAAGACTTCAGAGAGGCAAAGGCAACCTTCTCTGAATGTTATGAACACCCCTGGGCAACCTTTAGGGGTTACTGTAATTCCCAATTTAGTGCAAATTGTTGCTAGTAATGTGGACTTGACTTCAGTACCGTAAGCTCTAAAGCTCTAGAGCTGTCACGGCGACGGAATTGATCGACGAGCATCCCGAAGCCGGATTGGCGGCCATGCAGTAGTGAAGGAAGCGACTCGGGGTTGCAGATTTTCATTCCACTTCTGGATTAGGGTTTCCATTTCCAGGAGCAATTGGTTGTCATGGCGGCGACGTGGCGAGCTCGGGCGATGGTGCATCACCGGATGGGCGGAGCATTGACCACCTTCTTTGGATCGCGCTCAATCGCATCCCGGTACGTTTTTTTCTTTTGGAAATTCCGGTCTCGATTGCTACACCAAGATTATACTCTTTGCTCGGGGGGGATCGGTCACGATGTGATCGATGTGCGTGACTGGAAATTGATTTGTCGTACTCTGTAGCTGCAAATCGGTGATCGGGAATTTTTCTCTGTTTTTTAAGTGTGTATATTATGTGAGAGTGGAGAGATTTGCTGGATTTTGAATGAGAATTTGTCTCTGGCATTGTTGTTTGCATTGTTACGAAGGATGGTCGAATAATTTCAATTTCGAGTTTATTGGACTGCGTTTTTGCGTACTACACAGTTTATTTCTATTTCTGTGAGGTGCACTAGTTATTTTTGTATTGGCTTTCGTACTAGAATATATTTCCATGTTTTATTTTGAATGACATGTTTTATTTCGAAGAAGACACACCTTTCCTTCCGAATAGTCAATGAAAAAAATGAAAAAATGAAAAAATGTGCTTTAGTAGAGAATGCAATAAAACATAATTAGTGCATCTTCCAGTCATTGAAATAATTGTAGTATTTTTCGTCAATTTCTTTTGTCCTTGAGCTGTAACCTCACTTAGATGTACTAGAAGATCGTTGGAAAAGTGTTCAAATTGACTCTGAGCTAGAAAGCGAGAACATTCTAGATCGCCATTCTTCATAACTTATAGTTATTTATTGTGGACAACCAGAAATTTCTTGAGTACAGCAGGGGAAGAGATTCTCTACTGCAATCGGAGAAGCCTGAGTACCACGGCAGGGAAGCAGAGGGATGATCTTCAAGTCTGCATCGTTGGTAGTGGCCCTGCAGGGTTTTACACTGCTGATAAGGTATTGTTTATTATTGCATACGGTTCTTGACTATTTGTGTATTTATCTGTTTACTTAGGTTGGTGTTGGCATTGCATTGAATCGATGTTATTCGGTTCTTGACTCTGTATATTTAACGTAGAACATTTGAATCATGTTATTCTTTTCTTACCCTTGGTGTTGGTAATGGAATGAATCACTGTTATGTGGTTCTTCAACTTGTATGTTTTTATCTGTTACTTATGGGATTTTGTTGGCATGGAATCGATGTGATTGGGATTCTATTACAGGTCTTGAAACGTTTTGAGGGAGCGAAAGTTGATATTTTGGATAGGCTGCCTACTCCCTTTGGCTTGGTTCGCTCCGGGGTGGCTCCCGATCATCCGGAGACTAAGGTTTTCATTTCTCTATGTGGACTTTTGACGAGTTACAATTGTTTTTTTAAATTTATTTTAATGTAATTGTGTTCTCAATATTGACCATAAATAAATTTTCGCTCTCACAGAAAACTATAAATGACGAGGAGGGATGGCCAGTGCTTCTCAATAATTTGTTGAAGGAGAGTCAGTTTTTGTCTTTTTCAAATCTATGAATGTATACTTTTCTTAAGATGCAGGATTCGTTAGAGTTTGTTCTTACGATTAGCCGCTGACAGAATGTCATCAACAAATTTTCCCAAGTAGCAGTGAGCAATCGGTGTTCCTATTTTGGGAATGTCACACTTGGAACAGATGTTTCACTTGAGGAGCTGCGTGAGTTGTATGATGTGGTTCGTTTTTCTCCAACCTTGGTTATTTTCAATTTTTATTTATTTGTTTAATATTCTGGTCGGATCCGTAGGGAGTCGTGTATTTTGAATTCTGTTTTGTATCCGAGTGAGTGTTCTTGTCTGCATCTTATGTTTAGGTGCTTCCTGGCGATGAATTCAAAAAAGATTATGTGCACTCATTTGTAATTGCATGTATGAGAACGTATGTGCGGATTTGCTGACTGCCTTTCACTGTTCAATACACTATCTTAGAGTGCAGTACACAAAGTAGTTGCAAGCATCTTGTTTAGTGATATATTCGGCTATCAGAATATAAGTCTACTGAAAATCACAGAAGTAGGACACACGTAACATTTCGAACTAGACGGGACTTCATAGTGCATCTTAAATTTGTTTGTCTGCCGACGTGAATCATGTGTTTGTGCCGAACAGGTTGTTCTTGCGTATGGAGCAGAAAGTGATCGAAGATTAGGTGTTACTGGAGAGGTTTGCATCCATCCACAGTTCTTTAATGTCGGCTTTATCGTGTGAATTATTCCTTTCGAATACCCTATGGACATACATTCATACTATACATCGTATTGTTAGCGTTCAACAAGTTCTCTGAACCTGGGTGATCGTTATTTAGCTGCTCTGCTACTTCCAAGCATGAATTTTCTATTATAAGCTTATGAGGAGGAAGGGCACGGTTGTTCAAACAGCGAGAGACCGTGCTCTAATCGTTAGCATATACGCGCTCCTTTTGGGTTTTGTAGAATTCGTGTAATTGATTTGTATTGTAGATCCTGCACTAATTAGTGTTGCAAATACAGGATTTGATAGGCGTACTTGCAGCAAGAGAGTTTGTTTGGTGGTATAATGGTCATCCAGATCAAGTTAATTTGCAACCAGATCTTCAAGCCTCAGACACTGCAGTTATTCTTGGCCAGGTATACTGCTAATTGTCTTATTCTCTGATTGAGATCGGACTGACCACAAATGTTAGAAATTGATAGTTTAGGGCGCTCCATTACTTTCATGGTTTCGCCAATCGGTTGAGGTATTTGGACTAGCGAATGCTTTGCAGGCTTATGAATCCCATGTTTCATTGTTTGGTTTGACTCCGTTGAGCCAAGACCCATGCACCAAACTTGTACATGTGAATGTGTCAACCAAGTTTCACTGAATGGACTGCTTTGTCTCTGACAAGCACGCCTTAATAGGTCGTGGACTGCAGAAAACTTATTATTGGTACTAAACGTTGTCATTTTGAGGCAGGGAAATGTAGCTCTGGATTGTGCTCGCATATTGCTCCGTCCCACAGAAGAGCTGGCTACTACTGATATAGCTGAACATGCTCTCACCCAACTGCGGGAGAGTCGTATCAGGTGCACTTGGCTATCTCTAATTCCCTCTGAACTTCCTTCTTCCAATTGTGGACATTTAATTGATATTATCTCTTCATTTTATCCCTTCAGTTCATGTTTAAATTGGTGCCCAAATATGTGTACTGATCAAGTGATTTTGCGTCTAATATCTTTGGAGTTTTAGATGTTACTAGGGTTACTTTGCTCAAGTAGTGAATGCAGACCTGGTTTGGATGCAGGCGTGTCCTTCTGGTAGGGCGTCGTGGACCTGTCCAGGCTGCTTGCACTGGCAAAGAGTTGCGGGAAATTATGGGTATGTTACCAAAGGCGCATTGGTTCATCCCTAAGTTCCTGACGTTTTCTGTCTTTCCACTACGTCACCCTACCCACTAGGGGCTCTTCTGTTTGCCTCTCATGAATTTATTATTTTCGTTAAGAAATATTTTGGATTACATCGATATAGCGTATCTTTTGATGACATATCAAGAGGAGAATATTCAAAGCGATGAGTCTCGTAGTAATGCCCCTAGATTTTGGCGAGTTAATTGGCTACCAGAGTATGCTGAGATAGTGGATAACTGCAGGTATTAAGGGTCTCTCAGTGAACGTCCATGCTAGTGATCTTGGCACATCTCCTGCTGACCTGGTGGGTTTTCATGCCGACACCTGAACACGCTTACTTTTGTACATACAACCACTGCTTTCCTCTACAAAACATTTGTATGCAATATTTTTTACTGCTTGCTATTTCATCTGGTATGTAGAATTTAAGCTTGTAGTTATTCTGGTGACCTCATACTCTTTGAAGATAACAGAATTTGGCTGCATGCTGCAGCCAATATGGAATCCTGCAGGATGAAATGAAAGTCAGTCGGAAGCACAAGCGTGTCTATGAGCTTTTTGTAAAAGCTGCTGGCTTGCAGCCCTCCACCAATCACAGTACAGGAGACCGTGAGCTTTCATTTGTGTTCTTGAGGAATCCCGCTGAAATATTATCATCCAGTGATGGTGCTCGAGTTGCCGGTGTAAAATTGGAGAAGACTGTACTGCAAGGTGACTTTCTAATTTCAACTCATTCTGGATTTGGAAGAAGACATGAATGCGACCCCTCTGCATGTTGTGTGAATAATAATGGGCATCTTTTAGTGCCCAGTTAATTTTCTCTTCTCCAGTTCGTATTTAAGTTCCCAACATTGCAAGAGACATTGTGAATACGACTGGTTTTCCCTGATCGAGTGAAGCGGTGGTCACCGTGCAGGGGAGAAGGGTAAGCTTCAGCGAGCTGTTGGTACTGGGGAGTTCGAGGATGTCTCGTGCGGGTAATCCTCTTTATTCCTCTGTATATATTGCTTCCATATATATATATACTTCATCCATGCAGCTCTGGATCAGATTCCTAATTCGGTATTTCCTGGGCAAGGATGAAGGACAAGCGTTTCCATGTGATTATTTGTGTACGTTCTGGAGCCCCTAGTTGACCTAATGTTTTGTTTGTCTTTTGCAGACTGGTCTTGAAGAGTATTGGTTACAAGTCGATCCCTGTTCTTGGTTTGCCTTTCGATCACCGTCAAGGTTCGGTTTTCATGATCCAACTTGGCGACCTGTGCTCAAAGGCTACTAAAGTCTTGCCTTCCATATAGGTGTCATAGTGCGCCTTTAATATGCTTGCGTATGTGTATGAAAATTCATGGTGACATTTCATGCATGTTGATAGTTTTGGATGCATATTTGGAGTTTAATGGTTGATAAGCTTGCAGGTTTGGTTCCCAACTCGAATGGTCGCGTGTTGAGCAACATGGAGCAAGGTTCTAGCGTTGAGGCAGGCCTATTTGTTGTGGGTTGGCTTAAAAGGGGTCCCACTGGTATCATTGGGGACAACGTCATTGATGCTGATGACACGGTAATATTGTCTTCTTTCAGCGCGGTTACCCACTTCAGCTGTGAGAGTTCTCTTTTAATTTATGCATAAACATTTATTCCCTGTGAGTGTCGCTGTTTATAATCACTCACACGTTATTTTTTTTATTGTTCAGGTTCAAAGTATCGATGAAGACTGGACTGGAAACTTGGGTGTCCAGTCCAACTCCTGCCCTCCAGGAAGCCAAGGGCTTCGGGCTTTGTTGCAAACAAGGTGCATTCCCATCGTCACATTTGGCGATTGGTTGATGATTCATGAAGCTGAGTTAAAACTTGGCTCACAAAAGGGAAAACCTCAAGAGAAAATTGTAACCAAGGATGACATGCTTATGATTGCTGGACAGGTCTCTTCAGAGACGGGGAGATAGCGCTCTAGCTTATTGCAGAAGTTCCTAGTCATCTCGTTGAGGTAAGTTTTGTAGTGATAGAACTAAGCTGTGGTGGGGGGCACGAGAAATCGCGAAGCTGTACTCCAGAGTGTTTTACACGAGATTTAATACACTCAGCTATGGAATCCGTTCAAGCAAGTTTTTAATGGATTCTAATTCTGCTTACAGCAGAGTATGCTACAATTGACAATATGCTAGAGAGTATTGAGTCTTGATAATAACATCAGAGACTTTGTGGTATCCTATGCTATCTATTATTTCGGTATTCTTTACCATATGAGCGAATTTACTAGACGATCTGATTAAGTACATGGTATCCTAATAGGACGCTGAGTAGACCATTTGCCGAGCCATTGCTGCACTGTCTGGGGAGGGGCAGAAGGTAACTCTGTAGTTGCTTCCAGTTTTGCAAGTAACGCTGGAGTTCGAGACGTCTCCAGCGTACGAGCTCGCATCGGGACATGCGTTATTGAATGGCGTAACTGCGGAAGTCGGTTGCGTCTCATAAGGTCCGTCAGTGTTACTGCAGACCTGACCTGGAGGTCCTGTTAACGTGTTTGGCGACTGACAGAAAGTTGTCAGGTTGGCAATGGAGCAGAAGATAGATTCGCAATGTTTTGGACCGGGCGAATCTCCTGGAGCAATGGATGTGACGTTGATGCTCATTCCAAGATTGTAAGCGTTCTGCAAGTGTTGATGAACTATGTATTGTCAATAGCCATTTTAATTTTAGTGGTGTGCGCGGGCAATCTTACTGACCGAGAAATGAGTTGACATTTAGTGCTGGTTTCAGGCTTGTGTTACATTCATGTTTCAATGTCCTGACTGAGTTATCCTGGAGCAGAGGAGATGGGCTGACTTTTCAGACTACGTTTTTCGTCGTCAAAACATCAAAACGAATTTACATTTACGAATACCGACTTTTGTGTCGACTTTACACCAGAAGAGCATAGACTATTAGTGTTTGTTCGCAAAGGATAGAATTGGAAACTACTCACCACATTGCTGATGTCGTAGTAATTTGTGTTATTCGCTCCGCCAACAGTGATTTCCGCGACATTTGACTGAACTTTGGCAAGGATTCCAATATCTGGATCTCCGCTGCTGTCTAGAAATGCCCAGATTGCTCCTGCCTCCCACCTGCTTTCCACATCGATTTGTGCGGTGCCTACGCTACGTAACAGTAGGCTGTCTCGCTATCCGAACTAGCACAAGCTGTGATTATGTCATCGCAGCGGTTGACGATGTCGATCACAGCGCCTGCATTGCATTGCAATGTCAAACTCAGTAATAGTGATTCAAACCTTGCATACCTGGCTTCAATAACCTGTCCTCATTGAATGCTGCAAGCTATAGGAAAGCATAGGTTGTACCTGACTGTACAGTGCATGACATGTAAGTATGTGCTGATCTCTAAGAAACTTTGACAAGGTGGTGAATCAAGAGTCTTGTAGAGTGCAGACCATCTGTGGTATTCACCGTGAAGAGAGTGGCGGCCGCCACAATCAGGCCATCTGTGTGTGATTCCAGAAGGCGAAACTTTGCTTGGCACAAAGTAAGTTAACACAGTTCGACAATTGAACGTGATATCAAACAATGGTTACAAACAATCCAGCTAAAGTTATTGGAATTAACCCTAGTACAATTCCAGATAGCAATGCTTCAACCATTTTTTATTTAACTAAAATAATATTTAAGTTAGAAACCAACTAAATTTATTATTAATCTCAAATTTTATTCGAGAAATACAATGAAATTGATAAGACTTTAAAAGTTACCTTTTTTATAGTTTCTTAGATAAGTTGTATTTTATTTAAACCAATAAATAAAACTAAAGCTAAAATTGTGTTCCATATCCAGAAAATGTATTTGTCCAAATGATTGTTACAGAAATGATTTTTCGTGGCAAGAACTTAACACCTTTGTAGAAGTAAAATCCGGTTCCACTTACACGGGTGGGGGCCTCAAGAAGCTGTCGAAAGACATGGCAACATACAGGTAACCAAAAGGACACCGCGGCAAATGGTTGCCAATCCAGTATCCTCCGTGTCCATGTATATTGTCTTTCTATGTCTGCATGCCAGTTGCTTGAAGACCGTTGTGTCAGCGGTGATAACCTGTACCCGTCTCTTTAAGGTTGTTACTAAGTCAAGCTGTCCAGCATCGCATAAATCCTGTGAATTAATCATCTTACCAGTTAAAATGGCGAACTTTCAAGAAATCGGCACATTCCAGGTGCCCATCTGAACCTCACATCTGTACCAGTCAGGCTAATTTTTAGTGAGCTTTGTACATGGTCGCCACAGAAAGACGCCAATATAACTAATACGACCATATTAGCGGTAACGTAATATGCTGCACCGATCATGGACCATATTGGCGTTACCCTGGATCACAACCTTGGCCATATTTTGTACATGATACTGGTTCGAATTTACCTTTTCCGTGCGTTGATACAATCACTACTTTAGTCATTTCTTAAGTCCTTGCTGCTTCAAAAAGTTCTTGAGACGCACTCTTTCTACTCACCATCTGTACCTTATTTGTGCCTAGATTCAGGATCGTTACCATTTAATCAAGAAAGTCGAAGGGCCGGGATGATTCTCATTTCTCAAGAGTCTTTCAAGAACAAGAAAATTAATTAATTCTTGACATGAGGGCAATTCAGAGTTCCTGGTGTCATAGTCCTCTCTTCGTAAACGTGTCGTGGCGAGAGAAGGCTGGCCAGAGTTTATGTGGGGTTGGATGTCTGTCTACGTTATTCTCCGACATTTCTCATTGCGAAGGGGACTTAGCAACAAACCTCGTCAGCAACCTTACGGCACCACTGGGCCCCATGAATTTCAATGGGATTTTAATGCAATATTTCACAGTCAAGAAATTTCAAGAAATTTCCATTCTTCAAGATGCCTTGCAGGAACCTCAACTCTACACCAGACCTAGATTTTTTCAGAGCTCTTCGCTCTAGAAATGTCACAGTTTGAAACACACTATTTTATCCAATATGACCATGTAAGCTGTAATTGTAGTAGATGTCTGAGCTCTCGTTGTGGGCTGACCTGAATCTCTCTACAACAAGCTGGGAAGATCAGTTGAGAAAGGCTACTCTGATTTATCCTATTAGCGCTTGTGCACGGATTTACCAGAGTCACTCGATTCTAATTTGTGCACGCTGAAGTCTAACTGTATTGAACTAATTTTCGCAATTTTAGTTTAATTTGCAAAGAGTCATCGGTTGGCTGGGAAGTTACAATGTTAGTGTCATTGAGCAGCTGGGAAGTTACAATGTTAGTGTCATTGAGCAGCTAGGAAGTTGCAAGCCTAGGGGCTTTCACTTTGGGGTGTGCAAAAGGGCCCCCCTTAACATTAGTGAATAATGTTATGTTGTGATCTTCTTGATGGAATAGGACTTGTACAAAATAATGTCAGGTTTAAAGGCAATTGGGTTACACTCTATCTACCACCAACTCATATTGATTTTTCAATGTGAAAAATGTATATAGTTAAATTGCATAATCCTACTATACACCAATATGTGATTATTGGCTACACTGAGTTGTCCTATTAGTGTGTGTGACACTGATTTATCAAAATCACACTATTTTTATTATTGTCTATTGAAATACGTAGTAGTGCTTTATTGTAATTAATTTCCACAAGAAGAATTTTGTAGTGATGCTAATTTTGGAGGTGACACCTATTTTGCACCTTCAACAATAAGATAGTCAATGTAGCCACAGTGAACACATATCTCATCACCCTTTTGTTCTATAAGAACCCAAAGTGCAATTCTCTATATTCAAGATTCCTTGAAACAATTGGACATTTTTCTCCAATAACCTTCCCAAAGACTCTTGGCTTGTCAAAGTTAACTATATCATATTGCTAAGTGACAATCTACTCTCGTAAGTGATTTAATGGACAATTTTGTTAAAATGGCCATATTTCGCTACTTTGGCAATTTTAACAGTTTAGATTGGGTGGTTTGAAATGTATACTAGTCCTAGATGTCTAAAATCTATACCATTCATAGATGCCACTTTTACAATTCAAATTGCACAATTTGAAATCTATACTAATTCTAGAATTTTGAAATTTATACATGTCCTAGATGGCAGTTTCATAGTTCAAATTGGGCAGTTTGAAAATGGCACATGGAATACTGCCATTTTAACAAAATTCCCCATTCTAGTACTTTACTTCAACAGTATTGTGAAGTAAATTTACCACAATTCTCAACGCCTTGGCAAACTCCAACATCGACATGGCTAGGATGAATTGACCCCCTCATTGCCCCACAAGTTTTTTTTATTTGCAACATATGATAATATTTTGAAATTGTGAATTCGTATTTGCAGTCAGAGGACCCAAATTAGGAAGGAGTGGTGAAGAATTATCAATAAACGTTGTACAAAATAAGGGGCAATTTTAAAAATTATCCTTGGTTGGGGCAAGAAGTGACAAGACTCTAGAAACAGTCCAAGACTGTAAATTTCTGTAAGTAGTGCCATGTGCTCAAGTCACAAACAGAATGGGAGTCTAGATAGCGTCCTATCACTACAAGAGAAAGGGGTGTTTTAAGTATAGTCCTAGAGATAAAATTTTAAGTAATGACCTTTATAGGAGACTTTTAGTAAGAATTTATTCGAAACACGTGTCTTTTTAGTGAAATTTTACTAAAAAGACACGTGTTTTGAATAAATTCTTAATAAAAATCTCCTATAAAAGTCATTACTTAAAATCTTATCTCTAGGACTATACTTAAAACACCCCTTTTTCTTGTAGTGTATCCTCCATATTCCATTTAAGCAAAACATCGAGCTTGAAACAATAAAGTTAGAAGTGGCATATATTTAGGCCATAATTATAATACTAACTCACATATCTTAATTCAGAGGGAATAGTACCACAACTCAACGATCAAAACAAGATATCAATAGCAAGCAAAACCAACCAGAAAAGCAACTATGTTTTGTTACCAAACAATGTCCAACATAAACACCGTTAATGTCTAATCTAGAGCTCAGACCATGTGCAAAATTGATCAACCCCATAATTCACTACAAGAGAAAGGGGTGTTTTAAGTGTGTTTTTAAGTATAGTCCTAGAGATAAGATATTAAGTAATGATCTTTATGGAGATTTTCAGTAAAAATTTACTAAAAATACATGTATTTTTAATAAATTTTTACTGAAAATCTCCATAAAGATCATTACTTAATATCTTATCTCTAGGACTATACTTAAAAACACACTTAAAACACCCCTTTCTCTTGTAGTAATTGAACTTCAGATGAGGAAAAGCAATTATGGGCAATTTCGTTAAAATGGCATATTCCGTATGCCATTTTCAGAGCGGCCACTTTGAACTGCAAAAGTGACATCTACGAGGGGTATAGATTACATAAATCTTTGTCTTATATAGATTTCAAAAATCTAGCACTAATGTACATTTCAAATCGCATGGTTTGAACTTTGAAAGCAACATCTGTGACTATTGTAGATTTCAGACACCTATAAGTGGTTTAGATTTCAGAAATCTAGGACAATTGAACATTTCAGAGCGGCCGCTCTGAACTGTGAAAACTGCCAAAGTTACGAAATTTCACCATTTTAACGAAATTGCCCATAATTGAACAGTGGAATTGATATCTCCAAATATGAACATTGTATGGAGTAGGATGACTGTTTCAGAAAATACCTTGACTTTTTCGAAATCACAGCAGGAGAGTTGAATAGGTGTCTGCAATTCATCACACATTTCCCAAAATCGTAAGCCTGTAAGGTAGGAGGTCCTAAAATGGAGCGGGTTCTAAAACCAATCAAGCTCTGGAGGTACATTTTGCACTTTTCAATGTACAAGTGGTGTGCATTTGAGGAGGTGGTCGGTTTTAGAGCCCACAAAAATGCACTTTTCTGCAACTTCAGAAATTCATAACTAATTCCACAAAGCTTCAAAAAATATGAAACAACTTGGGTTAGATGCCAATTTCTCTTGCCTTTCAAGGAAAATTTACTGAAAAATATTTTAAGAAGTTATACCCACCCAAAAGTCAGCTTCAGCTCTTAGATGAGCGGTTTATGGACCTCCTACCTTAGTACAAAGAAAAAATCGTCTCCAACAAGACCACTCATTTTTTAATTTCTTTTTTTCTCTTTACATAGGCATTAAAAATTCAAAGTATGATGTCATGCATACGTTAACAGCTTAGATAGCTTTCACAGCTTTCACAGAACAAGAAACTGACGCTCTAATTGACCTTGGAAGAATTCATTGTTAGCGTTATCACTTGACTCATTCAACTCTGTTAAAACAGAGTGCTAACACATTCAGTCGATTATTGAAAACTTGTAAGCAGTCCGTCACTAGCCAATCAAATGCTGGCCAATCAACAGTGGATCTAAAGCACCGTCAACGCATGATTTGCCATATCAGATGATTCATCACAGATGTAACAGAAAGACAGAATAAAAGCACAAGTGATCAAAAATTGCGGAGCACTTAAAAATAAATTGTGTATGAAAGTCATTCTACAGTAGACACAACTTGTGGCCAACACCCAATCGGTCAAACAATGAACCGGAGCTCACCCAACATAGGCCTTGACAACATCCTGCGAGAAGAATATTGCATCTTTAATTGTGTCAGGTGAATTAATGGACAAAGGGCATGACTCAATAGAAGCTTCTTGAAGTCTTGAACCTCTGGAAGCAGCTCAGTGAATAAGCGAAACAAGACATCGATGCTCCACGTTCCTCTTTCTCCCAAAGTCCGAAACTGTGCTTCTACAATGCTTTCCACTCTTGACACAGGTGGACACCGCTGCAGTGTCACAATGATGTAATTAACCCCACGGTGTGTTAATAGCCATCCAAAAAAGCTGGAACTAACATTCAGACTCTGCAACTCTTGCATCTGGTAAAACGATGAATGGAAATTAGTCTCACAATTCCCAAACTATCAAGTTATATGGCACTAGTTCAAAACATTACACAATGATAAGAATATTAGCAGTCTAGGTAACTGCGTCATCTACCTGAGCAGACATCAAGAGCCTAGAGAGAAGGCCCTTGTAAAGTTGTGAGAGGGATTGCTTTTCACGTTTATTCCGGACCAGTAATGCTAGAACGAGCTCTCTCAGGCTGGTATCAACAACAGGGTCGCAAACCAAATCAAACATCAAATCCTCCACCTGGTCACTGAGAAGCACAACATCACAGTCAACACTCCCTCAACAACAAATGAAGTAGAATAAACATATCTGTGTTCCAATTTCCAATTTCCAGTTTAACTTGTAATACTTGCAAGGAGCTGAAGAGCGGTTGAAAAGTTCAAGACAGGGAGATCAAAAATGGAAATCTGTAAATAGAAGGTGCTCGCTCTTAGAAATTTCGTTCAAGCACGGTCTTGCAGGGGTGAAACTGGCGCGTACTAATTCGGAGAAGCATGAGCACCACCCTCATATCAATGTGAACAATGACTCCCATCAAAGAATTCAAGGACGAAGGCAGATGCCAACCATCAGATTAAATATGACTCATTTAAACCACAACAATGATGGAAGAGAAAAAAAAAGAAAAATTGGTAAAGTATCAAACGTAGTAAAGCAGAAGAGACATTTTGAAGAAGAAATCATCAGTGGTTGACATCCCATTTCCTACTAGATTTTAGAAGAATGATGAAAGGTTCTCTATGAAATGGTAGATAGTGTATAAAAGGAATCCAAATTGTTGTATGATTTTAAATTATTCATTTTTCACTTGTTATGAAGTTGAATTGCACATCATTGCAATTCCAACACAATTTGTAGTTTCAAAATCAGTTCATTTTTGAGCAGGCTAGAGCTTTCTAAAGTTGCTGAAATTTCTAGTGAAAATTGACTGAAAATTTTGTAAATGAACTATACCCCACCGTACAGTAAGGTCTACTTTATTTACAAACTACCAATTTAAGGCCTTCCAAATTTTTTGTACAATATGTAATATAATTGGTTTATTTTGATAACCATAATTATCATTGTATCTTTACGCAATCCCAATCAAGCATACCAAATTTCAACTTCAAAAAAGCAAAATTTTCATTATTGATGAATTTTTTAAGTCAATTTTTATTGTTTCACATAACATTTTATTAAAAACAATTAGTAAGAATTTTTTCTAGTTCAATTGCATAGATATGTAGAGAACATCCATATGCACATCTTTCATATTAAAAAACACCCCATTAAGTAACAAAATTATAAGCTAGGAAGAATTGAATGTGAAACATCCTTTGATCAAACATTGCAATATGTATATTTTATTATTTAAACTAGATTTTGGCAAAGCATTTGTACCATCATGTTCAAATGTATAATATTACTTACAATGTGTGGATCAAATAGAAAAATCTAGTTAAAGTATAAAAATATCTATTTCACAAAGTTTGGTCAAAGGATGCTTCACACTCAATTCTTCCTAGCTTATAATTTTGTTACTTAATGGAGTGTTTTTTAATATAAAAGATGTGCATATGGATGTTCTCTACATATCTACACAATTGAACTAAAAAAATTCCTTATTGATTGTTTTCAATAAACTGTTATATGAAACAATAAAAATTGACTTCAAAAACTCACCAATAATAAAGTTTTGCTTTTTTAAGTTGAAATTTAGTATGCTTGATTGGGATTGCATAAAAATTGGGTGTTAATTATGCAATACAAAAAATTCCAATTTTTTTCTATACTATGCAATAAAAATTGAAGGCCTCAAACTGGCCATTTGTAAACAAACTAGACCTTATTGTACACAACATGACAGGTTCTAAAGATATGCAGGGTTAGAGAGGGTTGGCTATAGATATCAAATTTGGCAAATAATTAAATTACCCTACAAATAATATATAAAATTTTGAAAGTGTGAAGTCACTAGAGTGTAGCAAAATTTTACAAAAAAAAATAAAAAAGGGGCTCTTCTGAGATGGATATAGACTTTTGAGAGACGTCACACTCCAGTCAGCTTCACATTCGAAAACGTCAAAGTTCACGTACAGGGATCAATCCCTATCCTCTTCGGCTTTGGGAGCAACTGGAAAGACGCCAAGCAGAATGTCTAATCCACAGCCTGTCGGTACCCCATGTCGACGTGAAGGAAAAATGAGGAAATCTTGTTCCTTTTCAAGATCCCCAACATTCCGAATGTCTTTGATTCGATTTGCCATCGAGTAGGAAAGTCTATCAGTATAGCTCAAACTAACTTTGAGCTCATAATTGCTGTTGTTAGGCCCAAAAGAAGTGCAGAAGAATATCTCTGCTTGAAATTCGGCCTTCTTGTCCCGATGCACAAGGAACATCTCCTTTCGAATCCCTTCCACCATCACTAATCGCTCGGAGGGCTCCATTCTAATGCCCACAGTTCGACTAATCACATTGAGTTCCACTGTTCGCACGCTATGGTCCTCCTTCAAGTGCACGGGGAGCGTAAACTTGGTACCTCTGTGACTACATCCAGGTATTGGGCAGTGAAGATTCGGCACGAACTCACACGCCTCCTCATGCTCTTCTCGGTCTGTAAGCTTTAGCATCTCCTTGCAACCGTGGGGAGCATACTTGCAGCTGACTTGCAAGGATTCTACAATCTTCTCAATAGCAAAGCAACGGATAGGACCAATCAGCAGTTGGCAGAAACGGCATCGCCATCGAAGTTTCTTGCAACAACCTAAGCATGCCGGGTGACCATTTGGACACTGAAAAACAAAGCAACAATATCTGAATTCAGAATCGCCCTTGTTAGTTGATAATCGTCAAGAATTAAATCATCAAATTGAAATGTATCTTCACAGTATCCATAGTTCAGGGTTCAGGGTTTTAGAAATTATCTACACTAAACATAAATCTCTTGAATGCTAATGCTGATTAAAAAGATAAACAATTGAAGAACCAAATAGCCAAACCGAAAACGAACATTTAAGAGTAATACAGGTACCTGAAATACGGTATCCATAGTTTAGGGTTTAGGGTCTTACAAACTCTATATATTGAACATAAATCTCTTTGATGCTAATTCTGATTACAAAGATAAACAATTGAATAACCAAATAGCCAAACCGAAAACAAACATGAAAGAATTATAAAAGGTACCTGGAATACGGGCAGAGAGAAAGGCTCAGAGCAAATGGGGCATTCAAGAATGTCAAGATCCAAATCACAATTCCGCTTCACAAGCTTCGGAGCATCTGCACTTGACGCGGAGGCAAGTCGCTTCCGTTTTCGCTGTGTATCTGGTGTTGACATAGCCCCGATTCGCTGCAGGATGCTTTCCAAGTGGACCTACCACTCGATTGAAACAGCTGGCTATGAAGTGAGAGGGAGCTTGTGAAAGCTTGTGAAAAGCTTGTGAGGTGTAATTGAGTAAGCAAAGTTGGTTCCAAGCAATTCCTTTGTCAGCTGTGAGAATCATGAAGCTCACTCGGATACTCCAAAACTTGAAAATGCCGACGCAAATTCAAACAAACTGGGTGGGAAGAAGAATTTGCTCAACGGACTTCGACTGAATTGGTGGATGCGAACTTCAAAGTCATTCGTTAGGGCTAGAAAATTATGTTTCAGAGAGGTCTGGTTTGTGACACATAGGCAAGATTAGGTGAAGTTCAAGAATGGCATTTGGATTATCTATATAATAGTTTGAAGAGGCATGTGTTCTATTGGTAGATTACTTGAATCAAAATTCAAAAATTTTGCACTCAAACATGTGCATTATTTGTGTAGTGGTGAAAATTGAAAACATGGATTTGTTAGAAAATTGTATAACAAATCACATGGTTTTTTGTATTTTAGTCAATTTGCAAAAAGTAGTGGAAATTAGGTATGCAAATTGGCTTATTGAAACTAAGTGTTTCATAAATTGTCAAGGATTTCAATTGGTCTAATTAGAATTTTCAAAGTAACATGAGAGAGTTTTGTTTAGAGGGGAGAGTTTCAATATTTATAGGGTATATTAAATAAAGAAATAGAAAATGAATTCTAAGAAAAACATACTACTTAAAAGACCTATGATGTAAAATGCTCTTAAAAGGCACAATTGGAGTAAAAATTAGACTTTGTAAGTGTAGTTTCATTAGTTGGCCGTACATTAAAAAAAAAATATATTAACCTCTAAAGAACCAAGTAATCCTTCAATATACACAAGAGACCTTGCCGGTAGTTAATCACAAAGTCAATTTCGGTTGGATGCTTACAAAAATATGATAAAAGGTACAAACATGTAACTACCTCTTTAACCCTCAAAGTTTTAAAATATATTCTAAAAAAATACTAATTGTTTTTTTGGAATTTTATAGATTAATATCTACTCAAAAAAAATTGAACCATTGAATTCCAAATAATGAGGTAAAAATTATGAGGGTTTTTATTTTGCAGACAATAAAGGTAGAAAAATAAAAATAAAAATAAAGGACAATTTTGTTCACTAGAAGATTCTTATCATTGGAAATAACAATTCTAAAAAATTTCCAAAAGTTATTACCCTGTTAGTTATATCTTCCATTCATTATCTATGTTGGATATCTTGGTTCTTTGTATTAAATCCCCAAGCCATCAACTTTTATTCATGGATGCTGCCTTATACAATTATACCTTACATTAGTCCCAACTATTTTCACTCTTCATTCTAGTGGAACATTTTTGAATGGTTGGATATGGTGTATGGAATACCTAAAAAAAGTGTAATAGAACGGTGACTACTTTTTCAAGGTTGTCAATCTTGAAACGTTTTTGAATGGTTGGGTATGGTACATGGAATACCTATAAAAAGTGTAATAGAGCGGGTGAGTATTTTTTCATGGTTGTCAATCTTTGTTTACGTGATCAGAAGTACAGTGAAACAATTCGTTCATATGGCCTCAAAATTCTTGGATTTTGAGAGTTCAATGGTTGAAGCTTCTTGCTTGTCATTTTGTCAAATTTCATTTGCTAGTTCCGAAATGGGATGTTCAAGGGTCCGACAGTTAGAACTTTCCAGTCCTTACTCCTTGGTGAGTTTCCAGTTGTCTTAGTGTCATTTTTTCAAGCAAGATGAGAACCTTGAGAGATATGCTCTGCTTTGAAGTTATTGTTCTGTTGATTTGCAGTTCAAGAAATCTCTACAAGAGGCTCGCCAGAGTTGGCATGCAAGATTGGAGACACAAGTTGGCAAGTTTAAAAAAAAGACGATGGATGTTCGAGTGGGAGGAGTACAATACCCTTCAAGAAGCAAGTGTGACAAAGATGTGATGTTTTTCTTGCCTGGATAAGGGATTTATGAAGCTGGAGGATGTGAACTTTGCTTCTTCCCCAACTCGGGACAGTCTTTTGCACGTGCACAGGAGCTGGATTTGAGAGGCTTGAAACACCTCAAGAGTTTGGAATTGGAATGTAGCAAGCACTTTGATCTCACTCGTCGGACTAGGTTTAGAAACTGGGCTTTCTATGATGGTCGAACATCCCTGCAGATCCAAGTGCTGGATTTTGACGGATGTGGTTGGGTACCAGATCTGAGCAGACTCATTTTACTCCGAGCGGCTTGTTTTCGTGGCAATAACTCCGTCTTGAGCTCGAATCACACCAACTTACAGTTCTTGGATTTGCGTTGGTGCGAGGAGTTGCGAACCTGTCCGGGTGTGGATGATGAGTTGGTTGCGTTGCAGGAACTTCGTCTCGATTGTTGTTATGAGCTGAAAGAGGTGCCCAACTCAGAGAAGCTGAAACGGGTGCGGAAGTTACATGTGAGTTGGTGCGGGAAACTGCGAGCCTTGCCGGGTTTGGACAGTTTGATGGAATTGCATGGCATTTGGTGCCAGAGTCTTACGCAGTTGCCGGATATGCACAACCTCAGAAACTTTGAGGATATTGAACCTGCCGTCATATTGCAAGCGCATTGAATCATTGGCAGGTTTCTATGAGTTGGTCTCCTTACAATCCCTGAAAAAATATTGGCTTGCAAGAATTTCACCCAGCTGCCAAGTATGTCCAAGCTCACGAATCTGCATACTTTGGAGTTGAATCCAAAACGCCTCTGCAATCTTTGCGTGATTGAGGGACTTGATTTGCTTCAGAGTCTGCATGTCGGAATTGATGAGCTGCATGATGGGCCTGACTTATACAAGTTTACAAACTTGGCAAGGCCGAGGGTTTTCTAGTTTGGGAGAGTTAGTATTGTTAGAATTCATCATTGCCCACAATTTCAAGGGCGTGCGTGTGTTGCTTATCTTTAGAGTTTATCAAGGCTGCTCACGTTGGATTTTAGGAGGTGCAAGTTCAAGGATTTGACCGGTTTGTGCAACTTGACCACTTTGGAGAAGATGAAGATCAGGGATTGTGACGAGTTGGAGGCATTACCGGATTTTCGAAAGCTTGTCACGCTGGAGGATCTGACGATCGATTCAGCGTTGTACACAGTTGAGAGATGTTTGTAGCATCCTTGGGTTGCAAAACTTGAAAATCCTGTTGGAGTGTTGGCGAGTGGGCATCCTTGGCTTCATGAAAACCTCGGGGCGGTCCTTCACCGGCTGACAGGTCTCGTCATTCATTTGTCATTTTCATATTCTTTCCGATGCCATGATCTTGTGCCCCATTGCAATCGGTGTGGCCGACGTGGATGTAAATTATTTTTGATATTGTTGACCAATTCATTAATGTTTTGGTTGCAAATTGATACTCGCATGAGGCGGGAACCCTCCTGCACTTCTTCAAACCTCGAAGATCATTCTTCAACTTTTGCACCGACAAGAAAGCACGACTGCTCCCACAAAAGGTATCCATGACTAACTTTAAGTCATACACCCGATTTTCCACTCCAAATAAGGTGCAGAAAACAACTGATTTCTTCGGGTTCAGATGAATTAATTTTGAGAAGAATTTTTTTCTCCTAGAGCTGGATCCTTACCCTCACGATGCACAAGGAACTGAACTCCTGTCTAATACCTTTGAATTCCACCA
The DNA here is from genome assembly GCA_951230915.1 of Antitrichia curtipendula. Lineage (NCBI taxonomy): Eukaryota > Viridiplantae > Streptophyta > Bryopsida > Hypnales > Leucodontaceae > Antitrichia > Antitrichia curtipendula. Next base: position 48,246,946 of record OX579633.1, on the reverse strand, counting down.
TCAGTAATCGCTCCGAGGGCTCCATTCTAATGCCCGGAGTTCTACTGATCACATTTAGTTCCACTGTTCGCACGTCATGTATAGTCAATACTTTGTCAATGTGAATTTGCTTGCTGTGCAAGTGCAGCCACGGGACAGTGGAGATTCGGCATGTACTCACATGCAGTGATTCTCATGCTCTTTTCTGTCTGAGCTTCAAGATCGATCTTCTTGCAACCATTTGGGAGCATGCTTGGATGTTACTTGCAAGCGTTCCCTCTCAATGCAATTGCAGTGAAGGCTCTTGGCATTCTGTATATGTCCTGAAAATACACCGTGAGCATGCAGGGTGGCCATTTTTACTATACAAAAGAAATCCACCACGTTTGCCGTCAGAATCTCACTTGTAAGGATCAACAAATCACAGAATATGTTGTCATATTTGTTAACCAGGCAAAATTCTAAGAAATTGGCGCTTTTTCAGTAGCCCGTCTGGGTACACAAGTAAGAGAAGTACCGAGTCACTTAGCACACCGATTTAAATTACTGTAGTTCAAGCATAGATAATTACATCAGACCCGGATCAATATCGACCACACCTACTTACTCATACTCTTGCAACGAAGCAAATAGTTGCAACTATTTTAGGCTAGTTCGTTTCCACACCGAAGGCTTGTTGCTTCGTTTCTGAGCCTTCGTTACAGTTGGCTATCCATCTTCTTAGGTCGACTTTTAATCTTCTGCCTTCTGGACCTTTGTGTCAACAACTCTGTTAACCTTCGGTGACTCCAACTGTGGTCTGGGCTTTGCTGTCTGATAGTCTCCTTGTGACGAACAATTGCAAGTCCAAACCCCGAACCCCAAACCCTATAAAAACCCTATAAAAACCCTATAAAAACCCTGTCCCTTTCAAGCTCATGGAGAGATCACTTTCATCACTACATAATTAGGGTAGTAGTTACTACTTGCGTCACTATGTGCATTTCAAGATATGTAGGAGTGAGATAACATTGTCGCAGTTGATACGAAATTCGTTAGTGACTTAATTAGATTGTGAATGAATTGTGATTCTATTGCGAACCTGTTTGATTTGTAAAATAGATTGATAACTCAGTTGTGAATTAGTTGATTGTGATGAAATTGCTGTGCATACCGATTTGAATATGAAACCACTCTTTGTCATGGACTGTTGTTCTTCTAGTGTTGAGAAGGTTTTGAATGACGATGTCGTGCACCCAAGATTGGGCTTGCACTACCTCCTGAACACCAGAACTCCGGATACCCAGTGTCATTAACATGATTTTGAAATTGCTATTTCTTGTACAATTTTGCATAATATGATTTCAGTACTATATTGTTTAAAGGGTATTCAAAACGTACGCAGTTGAAACAAGTGAATGTGAGATAGCTGTGATAGCAACCTTGTATGGATAACTAGGCCATGGCCACCTCAGTCACTGAACCAGGGCGATGTAGGATTTTCTTTATTATTCAGATTGATTTAATTGATATCATGATCGAGTATTACATCCGGTGCGCTATGGCTTGTAGCCCAGTTGCTTCATTAAATATTTGCAGAATCTTGTGCAGGTTATTTTGACACTGCAACAAAAACATACACCCAACCCTCTTTACTATCACATCCTGTGTTCTCTCACCAAATCCGGTGGAGTGGCCATACCCAGGGCACAACAAACTTTGCATTACTCTCACTACTAAGTCACAAGAAGTTGCATACAAATGCGACACAAACTCAGGACTTCAACCAAATGTTGAACACCACACGTTGACTCCTACATCCCCCAAAAAAGTTCTTCTTAACGCCTCTTTTACATGCAACACAAAGTTGCAAAACTCCATCGCATGCATTTCAAGCACCTTGGCTGTGCCACTCAAGAGTTTTTCAAAGGCAGTGGAACTCCACCGGAACTAGCATGTTGAAACCATACAGAAACCTTGGCTCAGCAACAAGCATCACCAGATTACGGAGAGATTTCCATCACTCTTGCCTGGCACCTCAAAAGCACTACAAAGCCATTGCTGTGGTGTTTCAAGCCCAGCCGCTCTAATGCTCTGCCTTTAGTTTCAAGGTGCGGCAACAATCAAACTGCTCAAAGACTCACTCAGCTCACAATACAATAAAAAAAACAAAAAAAACCACAAAACCTCCGTATCACAGACCCTGATTCTCCAGACAACAAACCCCAACCAAGAAAAGAAACCCAAAAGAACAGAATATCACAAATTTTCAACACAAGCACAAAGAACTAACTTGCTGGAGCTAGCTAGCTAGCTACTGTAGCCAGACAGACGAACTCACTCCGGTAAGCAAGTACTCGACCAAAGCGAACAACTGAACATCACGACTACAAAAATGAATAGATAGTTAAGGTATTTTACTGTAGAAGTGGGTGTGGCGGACATAACGAGGTCCTCCCATTTACTGTTGACCGGGAGATGGTTCAAACGTGTATGGCTGGACTGGATGCCTGCCGTGTGTCTGTCTGTCTGTCTGGAGCTCTCCATCCGTCCGTCAGGCTGCATGTGATATTTTCTTCAATTTTGATGATGAAGAAGTCTGAACTCTGAACTCTGAAGCTTTTCTTTGCCCTGCCCTGCCCCTGCCCTGCCTTGCCATTATTTTTATCAAGTGTCCACGTGTCTAGTCAGGCTTTGCAGCACTGCTAAGGTGACCAGGAGGCCGTGCATTGGCCTCCTACACAAGTCTCATGAAAGCCTCCCAACTGTCAGCACTCAGGCAACAGCGTGACTTCTATAATGTCACAGAATGCACGTTCAATATGGATGTGATAATATGGAGTTGAACCATTGTAGTATTGCATGTAAAAGTGACATTATTAACCTCTAACAAGGATACATCTACCTTATTGGTACATCTTGGGGGTATATTTGAATGTTTGAAGGGAAAAAAATAACCCTGCTAAGATAAGGGGACAAAATTATATCCTTATTATGTACCTTATTATAAACCTCAATCTTCCATGATAGTGGGAGGTGTGCCTGCATGGAAGTGAAAGTGATTAGTTCATGAATTGAAGGCATAATAGAGTACTTAAAGAATACATACATGGATGCTTTGAAGTGGAAAACAAACTAGAAGTGGGATGGATAGAGTTTGTTTTGCAAGCTTGTTCATAGGCTTGTTCTTGAAGAATTATATAACTTCATTGAGCATATACAGTATGGGTTGTTGAACAAAAAACGTGATCTTTCTTTTTACAAATAGTGTGTCTATTCTTAGTGGTGATTGCATTGAGAAATGAATACACTATTTCCAAATGGATGAAGTAAATGTTCATTTTATAGATTTGTAGAAAAAAAACATTGCTTCAATATTGCACAAATGAATTCAATTATTGCACCCCATATTAATAATGATAATTCACACTAAGTTCAAAATTATGTAATTTTGTGAAGTACATTAGATTAAATATGAAATTTAATGTTTGCAACACTAATTATAAAGTCTAATACTAAATGGCAACAACATTGGTAATGTTAGCAATATTAACTGGGCAACAAATGCAAAAAAATTCAACAAAATTTACACTCCAAAATAAAATTAGACCAAAGATGATTCACTTTGTACTAAACTAGTATTCAACATGAATACTAATTGCCAACTAATTAAAAATTATAGTGAATTCCATGATAAGATAAATAACACTATTTGTACTATAATACTAAATTTTATTATTAGTGGAATCAATAGATCACAGTGTTTTCAATTTAATATGGCTTATTGATATTGTTTTCATCATATCTCAAATATTATGATTTGCATTTAACCTCTGTGCACTTTTCATCCATTTTTTTTTATCAATCTTTCATTCAATTTTCATCTAAATTCCATTAAAAAGGTTCACACTAACTAGATCACATTTATAGGAAAAAAATTCAAAATTTCTGTGAATAAAGCTCACTCTAATCGAATTAACTTATGCAAAGTAATGAGGATAAATTTTTTTTTTTTGTACCACAATAATAGTGGTACTAAAGTAATGAGGACATGGAACAACATGAACAAATAGTAATGAGGATATAATTTAACCTTTTAATGCCTGAACAAGCCAAAAGTGACCTATGGTTTCTAATACAATACAATATGCCTAGGCTTTAATGGCATATGCTTTTTAGCTTTTCTACTAATAATGACTAAACAATAAACTTACTATTATTTCTACAATTTGGTCTAAGTTGGACAACTCTTTATGGATGGCTCGCTTGCTCACTCATTCATCTATAGCCTATGGACCCCTCAATCCTTTTCATTAATGCCACTAGAAAAAACCCGTGTCCGCCACTACTAACTAACATGCGACTAAGTGTCCTGTACAACTACCCTCCGACTGCAACCTTCTCTTTTTGCACCAAATCTTTCTTCATCATTTTGTGTCACTATTTTACATCGTCAATACATTGTTTAAGTTGCAAAATAGTGATAAAATGAAGTATTAAACATTGTTTTAGTCGCAAAGTAGTTGTAGAATGAAGTGTATATATACATTGTTTTAGTTGCAATGCAGTCATTAAATGAAGTGTAGGATTACGAGAGTTGTACTTGAGTTCAAATTCAGAATAGATGTGAGCTATTCTCCATTCAATATTCATAACAGTTGTCAATGTAGACAAGTCTATACTCAGTGAAATCCACCATGTCAATCTCCAGTTGCAAAAAACAACTAGGAAATGATTAGGAAAGAACTTCAACTTGTCATTTTTTAGTCTTATCCTAGTTGTTTTGTAGTTGTTTACAAAGTCATTTTCTAATTGTCTTAGATCAGTTGTCCCATATCAATTGTCAAGAATACCATTCGATTAGACTTATTAGACTTCTAAGTCGTTGCCTCTTATGTAATGAATTTTGTTAATAGAATTCTAAAAATTCTACACTTTGTAGATTCCTACAATTTGTAGAAATCTAATAATAATTAAAATACAAAAATTATAAAAACATATAAAATTGTATAGTTTCCTAAACTAGTGAAATCTATCAAATATCAATATTTGAATTCTTAAATCTAAAAAAGAAGCTAGATCTAAAATTTCAAAATCTACAAATAACTAGGATTAGAATTTCAAAATCTACATATTACATAGATTAGAGTTCAAAATCTATAAATTTTACAAGTAGCAAATAAGTCACAAACAAGTCACAAATGACTTGTAGAATAGTTGCAAATAAGTAACAGATGAGTCACAAATGAATCATACACTAGTCACAAATGAGTTGCCAACAGATTGCATGTAAGCAAATACCACATAAGCATCCACGTCAAAAGAGTTCATCAACAATGTTTCAAGTAAGCTATTGAATGAGAAACAACACTACAACTCTAATTCAAATAGCAACTTGATCACAACAACTACAATCTTCCAAATTCTCACTAGTTGCAAATGTCTGATGCAACTCAAAAACCAATTGCTCTTTGTAATTGCAAAACCCCTCATTTTCTTCTAATGTGTTGACACTATTGGAATGCAGGGCAAAAGCACAAAATTGTACATAAAAAGAGTAATCAATTGGTGGAAATGTGTTGCAATGTTCGGCTTTCAATTTAACACTTTATTTCTAGGCATACTATATTGTATTATAAATTGTAGGCCAATTCTCAAGTGTTAAAAGGGTTAAGGTATGTACACCTAGAATTGTCAATTGATTTCAAGTGGTGATTCTGGATGCACATACCTTAGCAGAGTTAGAAACAGATCACACAAACCTTAAATCATTCACTGAAATCAAGGATGGATGGCATTCATCTGAAATCCAAAATGAGCCAAAATATTTCGACTTTTCATAGACATGTGAGCTGCAATATTTACATACCATCAGTCTAGTCCGTAAACACCTCAGCAGTTCAGTCCTAGCGTATGGGGGTTACGCAAACCTGGAACCTAATCCCCTTTTCTAAACATTTTCATCTCGTTGGGTTGGGAACCACATATCAACAATTTTGACCTGTAGGAGATAAAAGATTTTGCACAGCGAAAGGAAAATGGCTTCAAACCAAGGTCACTGATTCCCAGAGCCAGGGCCATAAGATCCTACTACACCTGCTATACATGAATTAAAATTATTATATACACGAAACCCCTCCACGAAATGCTCTACAGTACACAACTAGGCTACATTAATATTTACACGAGCACCCTTGCAAACAGTGCCTTTTTCTCTGTCTATGAACATTCTCCGTATCAAAATTCACACCTCACTGGCAAAATAAATATCAGAGATTTGCAGAGGGAACAAACACACTACAGTCAAACCTCGTCATACCAGAAGATGCTGGCAGTTCTGATATTTGCATTTGCTTTGAGACTTCCTGTATCAGTTTCTTCACATGCAGAAAATTAGCGTAAAAAATGGAGGGTAGTATTCTCACAACCTGAGTTGTATGTCATATCGCACCAGTGACAGCTTTACGTACGCTGATTTGTTGACAGCCACCGCCTCCTAATCAGGTCAGGATATCGAACATAATGCCAAGCTGTTTCCTTCAATCTTGAATGTCCAAAACTTTATTTTTGGGCTGATCATAGGGCTTGCAGTGTGAACCAACAGAGAGGTCAGTCTGTGAGCAGCTGCTGGATCTGGAGGACGATCCGGAGGAGACAGTTGAAGGAGGAGGCAGTTGAAGTGTGGGTTTGGGAGTGTGTGAGCTGCTCAAATTCTCCTGTATTGGTCTTCGAGGTCCATACGCCCAGTCTCTCTCTTGTGGTGGATTAAGCATTCGTAGTACCTGAAATCAGCAACAGATTGTCAAGTTTAGCATTTCACATGTTGCGATTAGTGGTACTCACAGTTGTGTGCTCCCCATTCCCCAATCGTTATGAATGGGGGACGTGGCCTCCTTTGAGTCCTCCCGTTAGCACTTTTTCATCGAATTAGTTGAAACCAGGTTCATCAAACACTAGGGGTAGACACAATTGTGCATTATCATTGAGTTCTCTATTTGTCCATCTTGATGAATGAGGCACGTGGCCTTTTCCAAGTTTCTAGTTAGTGCTTTCAACAAACTAGTAGACAACCCAATCCATAGAGCAGTAAGAGGTCCTATTGTGTGCTCTCCCTTCTCCATTCAACCATCTCAATGGATGGGGGACATGGTCTCCTCAATCAGGCTCCAGATAGCACTTTCAACGAAGTGGTTGAAATCCAATTCATTGGAAACATAGAATCAGAGACAACGAATTTTACAAGATCAATACACTGGAACTTGCCACCTAATCCACCATTTTGTGTGCCACAAGAATAGGGATGAAGTGCAAGGGAATAGGATAAAGTTGAAAACTACACACCTGGGCCATCCGAGGTCGTTTACTAGGGTCTTTCTTTATGCATTGGATTGCGGCATGCATCATGCAATGCAACTCATACTCATTGTATTGTCCCTTCAGCCTTGGATCAAGAAGCTCTTTGTCGTACAACGCAAGCAGTGGTCGTGCCTGTCAGCATTGGAACAATCACTCAGCACATTGTTTACATCAACAAGATTTCCAACCTAAGTTCAAACATAGTACTGTCGTGTATATTGACTTCATCAATCGCAAGGTGCAGAAATGGACTAGATAACCTTCCAGAGTGAGCAATAGTAACAGCTCATGCAATCTAGCATAGCAAATAGCAGCAAATTAAAAACTAGTGTGCTACAGATTGTATTCATTGAGTGCAAGCAAATAAGGGTGAGCCACATGCTCTCCTAAAAAAGCAGAGTTGACTACCTAGATCAAAGAAGACGAAGAAGACAAAGCACAAATGTAGGCAAATATAATTGGCAAAAAATGAGTGAAAGAGACAAAAGAAAGAATGCTAAGTCTCACCCACTCCACCAGAGAAACTTCATGCTTGGGTCGACTGTGTTCAATGGATTCACGACCTGTGAGAAGCTCCAGCAGTACAACGCCGAAAGCGTACACATCTGCTTTGACCGTGATCTGCCCCGTCTCCGCATACTCTGGAGCTAAATACCCAATGGTGCCTAACACCCGAGTCTCTTCTGCCAAGTCCCCATCTGTCTGCCGTCTTGCCAGTCCAAAATCCCCAACCTAATCCAAACAATCCATGTCCAAATGTCACCAAGGATAATAAGTATAAAGCACCGCTTTTGGTAAGACTATGCTCGCCACTCATGCGCACACTAGCTTTGCACTCGAGTAAAACAAGCAACTACAGGGATGGAACTCGAGGCTCAATCCTACAGGGATAATTTTTCGTGCAAAATTCCCTACTCAAACTTCCTCGTAAAAAATTTCAAAATGTGTTCTTGAAAAACAAAACAAGATTCAAATAAAGTTTTCTTCACAATTTTTGGACCAGATTAATACAAATAGTACGACAAGAAACTACATAATTTTTCTAAAACATTGCTTTGTGCCACTGCTCAAATCGCAGTTTTTTAGATTCTTATCTTTTAGGCAGCTCCCATCCACAAATTTCAATATAGGAAGAGTCCTCTCATCCTCCCATGCCTCAGATTCTACCCTCGATGAAGGCAGATCCACCTAAAATCGTCCAAATAAGCATTTGAGCATGGCTACTATTATTAAAATGTAAGTTTTTTGTTTGCTCTGGTTAAAAGTCAATAGGCAATTCCAGATTCACTTAGCATGCATTTCTTGAGTAAATTATGAACATAGATGTACCCAAAATTGACAATAGGCACAGTGGCTGTACGGAGGCTGTACATTATAGGCAAGAATCTGTACGACTCGGTTTCAGAAATGGGTCACAATTCCATGTAATTACCTTAATGCACTGAAGAAAACGTAAAGACTTACCATTGGAGTAAAGTCGTGTGTGAGCAAAATATTATTGGGTCGCATATCACGATGAACAATGCACCCTACACGACATTCTTCATGCAGATACCGCAATGCTCTGGCTGCCCCAAGTGCTATCTTGTGTCGGTGATGCCATTGCAAATCCGTCTTGCTCTTTGCTGACATCCACACCCAGCACCCCCCCCAAATAAACGTTAATTTTGCTATAATTGGCGGAATTCCACAACTTTGGCACTTTTAATGGCGCGCGGGTTGAAACATAAATGTATACCAGTTCTAGTTTTGGGAGCATTGGGTACAAAAATGTCACGAGTTCTGGCGCCCAAATTCGAGATAATTTAACAAAATTGACGATAACGTGCTCGCTTTAACAGTGCCCACAAGATTCAACCTAAGAGATTGCAGCTGATAGTTTGAGTATTACATTCCGGTCTTCCATAGATTTTTTTTAATGTTTTGATACGTCCAAATCAATGCTGTGCAGATAAGGGTATAGAGTAGCTAAATTTTATGCAAATTGTACTTTATTGGGTACCTTTACCTTTCAACTACTATTTTAAATGATCCATAACTGTAGATTTTAGTTATCCTTCATAGATATTCACACAACACTAGTCAGAACTTCTCTAATGACAGCCTTGAGGAGACAAACGGGCTTCTAAATGAACTCTCACATGTGATCACAACTTGAAGGTATAGAAGACATCTAATTAGATATGTACACAACACGACAGATTCTCAAAACATACATGGAATGTGCAAGTACAGAGGTTGTCAGTAGAGAGAGTAGAGTGTATGTTGCAGAAACGTAGAACAAGAACTAGAAGATTACTTACGGGAAAGATGTCTGTCAAGCGATCCGTTGCAAACGTACTCGTACACAAGAAGACGCAATTGCTTTTCAACGCAGTAACCAATGAGCGTAACAAGGTTCCGGTGTTGCGCACAGCTGAGAACTTCAACCTCGGCACAAAACTCCTCATCCCCTGGAGAGCTCGAGAGCTTATGTTGCTTCACGGCCACCAACTGCCCTCGCTTCAACTGGCCTTTATACACAGTCCCATACCCACCCTTGGACAAATAGTTTTCAGCGCTGAAATTATTGGTCGCATCCTGAAGCTCAGGATACGTGAATCTCTTCACTTTCCCAAACACTGGCGACTTCTGTTGACAAACAGTGCACAGAGGGGGAGTCCCAGGCACTGTTTTCTTACTGGAAACAGCTCGTCTAACACTAGAAACCCGGTCCATCTCATCGTCTGACGCACCCTTGGAATTAAAATTCGCTGTTTCCACTGTCGAGGTTGAGATGTGTAGTCCGCCAAACTCTGAATGCAAAAACTCCAAGGGCCAGTTAGCGTCTGCTCGCCTTGCCTGTACAGAAATTGGAGCACGGTTGCTCTTATCTGGTTCGTTTCGTGAGGTATCTCCTAACTGAATTTGGAGAAGTGATGCGATTGCATCGTCCTTTTCTGTCTGTACACTCTGAGAGCTTGCAGGAATACTGGATCTCACGTATGACTCTCTCGATGGAGGGATACCGGCTGAATGCGAACCGGAATAATTAGCTCCGAAGCCGCTGTCGGAGTAGAGAACAGGGTACGGGCTTGCGTTGATTAAATTCGCCATTGCTGCTTCTGTGAACGGGCTGAGGGCAACCGGAATCTGATGCATACCTGCCTCTGCAGAGTATGCTGGGGTCAAGTAACCTGCACAGCATTGTACAGGATTGCAGAAGACAGATCAATAGAGGGGAATGAGCTTGAAATGACCCTCTCATAAAAGAAACGTTAAATTCTCTTTATTGGCATGACAAAAGCACTTTTCAGGGCTTGAAACTGAAACGTAAATCTAAACCGGTCCTAGTTTTTAGAGTTTATGGAGATCAATTTCACAATTTTTGGCACCTAGAATTGCACCAATTTACCAGAATTGACGATCACTATAATCTTACCACCTAGATTCCAGCTCATTGATTATGAAATAATTTGGACGTGTGACAAGTGCCAACTGGCTAACAGTGGAGGATATTCTTGAATGTCATAAAAATAAAGGGTCATAAAAAGGGGATTTGAGTGTACCATATTCTGAAGCTGGATAATGATAACCAGGTTCCATCCTGTACCCCGAATCAATCAACCAACGCCGAACCTCGAGCTCTCGGTCAGAGGTGGCATCCGAGTCATAATGTTGATGTGAGAATCCCATAAGCTCAGGCCCATAGTCTACCCCAGGGCTTTCGTACATAGGGTGGTAAGAAGAGTTCGTTGAACGAAAGGAAGAGGGCACCACTTTACCAGTGGAAGAAGGTACCGGGGGGTGATGGTGCAATGGAGCAGGAGTTGCTTGCAGCATATCTGGGTTTGAGAACTCTTGTGAGGTTAATAAAGAAGGAGTCTGTACACTGGATGTCTCGGTTGCTGTCAGCAACGCCTCAGCATTGTCCTCCATTACGGGTACTCCATGGCGTAAATGCTCAAAAATCGTCATCGACTTCACTCGAGTGACGTAGCAGGTCAGGTTTTCGATGTAGAATTTCTTGTCTTTCTTTATATGCCTGCATATTCCGAGAATTGAAGAAAGTTGGGATCAAGCAGCGAAATAAAGCAGGGAGAGGATACTAAAACCGTGATCTCAATGCAAGCAAGTTTTGCCAATGTGGCAAGTTTTCATTGGCAAAAAAGAGGAGATTGTTCTGACAACAGACCATAACTATGTGCACAGTAGCACGAAGTATGCACCCAAGAGGAGAAAGCTGTAACAGAGAAGTTATTTTGAGCTGTCTGTTGTTTCCTGAGTGAGTATTTTGAGATCTCAAGCCAGTCAAACAGTTTCAACTTGCCTAAATTAAGACTATGTCCGATAATGGCAAAGCAAGCCAGGTCGCGAAGAACAACCTCCCTCGCCGCTGACAGGTTCTCACCTGCGGGTTTCTTTATAAAGTGACCCCCTTTGCCATTACCTGATCCGTTAAAGCCCTGATCCTATCGTCATTATTGACCAGGTTAACAATAGCAAATTCATCTCTTCAGTAACCATCGGGCGAACTCATAACTTGGCTGAAATAATGTCTACGGTCGCTGATCTTTGAATGGAAATTAGAGGTCATTTACTGTCACTTAAAAAGTGGTCTACATTACCTCCCAGTGTTTGAATGATTGCATAAGACATTATCCACTACATTGAGTGCGAGAACGATTTGATCTCAAGAGAGTTTGGTTCAAAGAGTACCCAAGGTGATCTCTCCGGTAGGATCTATAGAGTTATCTTCCAATGAAAGTACACTCCTACATTGATTGGTTTAAAGTGATGCAAATAGTATCCTCTACCTCAAACCAACACTGCGAGAGGAACAAGCGTCTCTCACCTGTCAATAACCACATAGCGAGCACCAAGCCGTCTGGCTTCTTCTACCACAAGATTCTTTGAATGAGGATTAGCCCGCACATCAATATCCAGCTTGGCCTGTATCAAAGGAACCATTGGCTTTCTGTCAATCGTCACTTTCATTAAATTGGGGCGATTCTGGGTTGCAAAATTGTGACATACATCTACAAAAGCTCCTAAAACGAAAGTGAAGTTGCCATGACTACTTTTCAAGAGTTCTAGCTAAGCACATACTAGCATATCATTATGACAAGTCTGGTGTTCAAGGCAAACGCGCACTGTCTAGTCAGAAGAGGATTATAAACCATAATCTTTCGCCTCATTTAAGACCTAAGAGCAACCAAAAAATGTGGACCTGGTCATTCTAGATTGCATAGAACGACTTGACATTATGTTTAAATTTGCTCTCGGCACTTGAACATTATCGAATCAAAATTTAAACACCGAACAAGCGCGTGCAAAGCTGTAAAAGTAATGCTGTTTAACCTAGAGAGCAGAAGAAAGGTAGAAACTGATTGTTGATGCATACCCCTAACTTCTCAACAGCAGTGTAAATGGATGGGATGCTGTTCAACATGGCCACATGCGTCGCAACCTGCTTTTCCAGTACCTTGCGACTCGCTCCGTTCCAGCTGTTCTCATCAGCACGAGATCTGTAACCCACTGCATAAGAGGGACAGAAAAATCAATGGTCCAGGTGCAAGAAGTCAGTGAGCCTCAGCTTGAATTTACCTCCAGCACTTAATCATAATTAGAATAAATTACAGTCATTTAGCTCCCAGGACTTTTAGTTTCCTGTATTCAGATGACACAAATTCGAAATACCTTGATGATGCAGATTCTGAAGATTCTGATTACCTCGATAGAATAGAATTTAAATCCTGATAAGAACATGGCTTACGGATGGTCAACTAAGAGTAGCATTACACTTGTAACCAAACCAAGAAATCTAAATTCTGAGTACTCCCACTGGTCAAGCTGGACCAAGCTCTAAGTCAATGCGAGTGCTCATGACTTTGTATTTTCTTGGCTTCGCCCCCGGTACTTGGGAACTGGATCAAACTCAAGGGCCAAATCCACAAAATTTTCTTCAAAAGTGACGTCGCATTCCAACCCCATTTACAAGAAACTAAGTCTGGCAAATGCATCCACAAAATCATTTCAATAACGATTGCAGTCGAATTCAGTGACATACTTGGGTTGATGATATGGTGAAGGACCCCTAGCAGCTTCACAGTGTCTCCCGACTGGATGACATGAGCAAGAGCCCAGTTAAAAGCAGTCAAATTCAACTCCTTGTTGACATCCATTACGACAAGCACCACACTTTCATGCCCAAGCTCACCGCCATCAATCTCTTCTCCAGCTCCATCTGCAGTACTGGTGGATCTGTCCGATTTGTCTCCCACGTTGGGTGCTAGGCATAAACGTGCTTCAAAAGCGCCATCCATTTGGAACTTCGGAAAAGGGAGTTCCGGTCCTTTTACGAAAATCAAAAGAACCAAAAATAATAATAAAATTTGAAAAACAACAGCTGAATGGATTCAAACGAAAATGTCTCTGTACAGAACCATCGAGGCAGAAAAATATGCTCCAGCTCTTGCAATTCGGAACTAAGGGAGTCTCAATCCAGATGGTCTATATCATCGCTTCCAATGCCAATTACAAATGCGGGAAAGCGAGAAACCTCGCAAAGCAATATAATCGAATTGCGAAGTGTTCAAACTCGCAATGATTCCACTCGAAAGCGACAAAATGAATATGATAGCCTTGATCATATTCGCCGGCAAGCAGAGTTTCCAAAGTCCACCTCGTTCATGAAGCAAGCATCCCGAAAATTCTTACAATCTCGAGGAAAACGAAGCGTCTCCAGCTTCTATCCGTGGAAAACAAGGAGACATGGTGAGTGAGTTCGAAATTTCAGTCGCGGCGCTCACAACATGAGCCCCACCATCACTACATTATTTCTACGTCCACTTCAACACAGCTCCTCAACAGCTACCTGAGCTTCAACTCTTGACATGGATTCATGCCACTATTCCAAAACCAAAATAAAATAAAATTCGTATCGCCTTTACTGATGCACCAAAATTTTCTCGATCTCTCGACCTAACAACCCCTTGTTCGCTCCATCGCTTGCCAAAACACCACCTCCACCGTGCCAACCGAAAGCATATACCGAGACTCGATCAAATCCGGCATCCAAATCGCTGTACGAGGTGAACAACCTGAAGCTTCCTGTCGCTAGGAATATCCAACTGGATCGATAATCGCAGCCCGAAACACTCTGTATCCCAAAGCTCGGCAATGGTAATCAGAGCAGGGCGAGCAGGACGGAAAGGGCGGACGCGCATCAGAAAGGCTTGTTCTGCTTATTCTGTTGTCTGAATGGGGGCAGTACAGCACGCAGGCCACTTGGGAAGGCTCGGAGGATCATGCTCAGCTTTTGAGAATAATGACCTCTCCAGGAGGAAAATGCATTGTGGGGAGTCGGGGATGAAGCATATGCCGAAATGCCACTTCCGATCCCGGAGTGAGAAGGGCCACCACTGGCCAGGGTCAGCAGATGGACTGCTGGAGCACGACAAACAGGAGCACGACTGCAGCCGGAGCCCCGGCAGCGCCGCGGGCGCCGCGAGGGCGTGCGCTTGTCGCCACCCGCGTCGTTTTTTTGCTTTCATTTGGGTCGTCTCTCACGTTTCAGTCTGTTTTGACGAGCTCTTTTTTTAGGGGGGTCGTTTTTGTTGGTAATTTGAAAAAAAGGGCGTGGGGCGACCGTTGATTGGATTGACCACCGCTTGGGACATAGGCTCTCCTTCTGTGTTCACGGTCAATTTGTGCTGGGGCACCAATTTTTCCACATATTCACTCCTTATATTTAATTTCACCAATTTAACATCTTGTGTACGAACACCGTATAAGGTAGAAACACCCATTCCTGTGAATTTAAGCAATTCAGCATAGTTGGAGGCACGGTTTGTTTGAAAAAGTATTTTTGCTATTGAAAATCATGAATTTTAGAAGTAAAAATAAATAAATAGATAAAGCATATATCTTCTACAACATTTCAAGGGAAATGTCCCTAGGGCACCTAAACCAAACTCTAGTAAATTTACCTTGATTTTAACACAAAAATGTAAAAAAATCACCATCCATCAACCACAGTTAAGCATAGGGACGATTTCAAGGTACTTTGTGGGACATTTTAATGAAATTCTACATTCAATCAATAGGCACATGGACTTAAATGGGTGCTTCTATCTTATAAGGGTAGACAACAATTAGTAGAAGTTTGCTTTAAGCTCGTAAAATCAACAAATGTATTAGAGATTATCCATGAAATAGAGATAATAGTGCTTGAAGAGGGTACAAAAATCAAAACAGAGGATGAAACTAGTCAAACTCTTGATCCTTGGTTTGGTCCTTGACCCTCTACATGCTTTCTCGCTTTGAACTTATTTTATTTGTTTTGCTTTGCATTATAATTCCCCATTTGTTCAACAAAAAAAATTCACCTTTTTAACCCTAAAGTTCCATGACTAGGTTTTCATCGAAAACGCTCAAAAACTGCCATTTTTAGTACATGTATCAAATTTTTGGAAAAACTCTTTTTTTGACACATATAACCTTAGGATCTTGTAGTATGCTGACTTGAAAACATGTGATAAAAATTTCAAAAATTTTCACTACGTGGATTGCAAGATATAAGCATTAAATTCATTAAAATCAGTTTTTTGGCCCTGCAAAAAATCAGACAGCTGCACTTTAGAAGCTCACTTTTCTATGAAAAAATGATGGTGCTTCTTTGGATTCATTTTCAAAGAAGTTGAAAAGTTGCGACTACACACTTGAAAAGTTTCACATCACTTGGAGCTGTACAATATAGAGGAAAAAAAATAGTAAGTAGAAAGAAGTAGAGAATGATTCAAAATACAAAGTTGTTAAGAATTTGGTCATAGAATTGAAAAATGCCAATCCCAATGATTGAAATGTTGTAATAAACAATCTACATCCTATGATTTTATTTTTTTCAAAAATATTGAAAATTGAATAAGATAAAGGACTTCAAAGTTTATTTTAGAGTAGAGAATCCATAACTATCCGCAAACTAAAATTCCTCATAACTTTTGACTCATTGGTCAAAATGGAATGATTCAAAGCTTTCCACATATATATAACTCTAGGAAACCAATTTCAAATTTTTGTTTCTGGAAAAGTGATTTTTTCTAATCTGTCCGGACTGCCCGACCAGGGAAAAAAATAACATATTAGGCCCTCACTTTTGACTCGTATTTCCAAATGTCATGAAATTTAGTGCCTATGAAAGATATTCCTCATCTCCACCTTCTATAAAATTTTCAGCCAAAAATATGAAAATATCCAGTCATAGGTACCTGCCCAAAATATGTATATTGCCAAAAAATGCATGTTGGTCCTTTAGGGATTAATAATAATCTCTACATGTCACATGATATGAAATTAGTGTGGTCTTCTTATCAAACTTGATTTCTAGGCTTTTTCTATTTTATTAGCTTTATGTCTTTTGCAATTCTCTCAAATAAATTTTTATAATATTAAACTCATAACAATGTAACGGATATCACTATTAATCCTTAAGTGCTCCAAAGTTTCTAGGGGAGAATCTTGGGATTTGAGTTAGGCTTGTGTGATCTCAATTTTTGACATGATTTTTTGAAATTTTTTTGAAGATAGGAAATTACATTTGCTTTGTGATAATATAATTTTTATTTCAAGCAGTGCCCAGGAGCAAAAGTTATGCCACCCTAAGTCCAAAAAGCGGTTCAAAGGGCAGCTAAAATGAAATAAAAAAAATTGAATTGTTTTAATTTTTAATTTTTTCTCAAATATTATATTTTTGTCTATATAGAATATTTTTGTCTATAATTATTCTATTTGGATTAATGATGAGAAAATTATGGACAATCTTGTTTTGAGGGCAATCTAAGCATCTTCATAAGAAAAACTTGTTTTCTTCACTTTAAATGCAAATATCTTGCAATCTACATTGTCAAAGTATTTGAAATTTCTTCCATGCATTCTTATACTAGTCTAGTACACAATTCTATGATTAGATATGCATAAAAAAATAATTTTTAAACTTTTTTGCTCTTTGCAACAGAAATGATAGTTTTGAGTGGTCTTTGATGAAAAAAAGGCCTTGGGACTTTAGGAGTTAAAGAAAGAAAAAATTATTAAAGGATTAAAAATATAGATTTTTTTGTACCACTTAGCAAAATGGAAGAGTTTTCTTTAAAATATTATATTTTTGGAAGTGGCTCAAGTTAATGCTTCATCTTTCTTTACAATATCAAGCCCCTCAAACTGCTCTCTAAAATAAAATATAGGTTGATTTTTATTCTTGTTGTATATTTGATGTGCCTAAATGTAAGATTTAGGCACATAAAGTTAATTTTCTTATTTTGTTGGTTTTGGATATATTTACTTACATTTGTAATGAAATTTTGTCCTATATAGTTTTTAGACTATTTGTGATTGATTCAATTTATATTTATCAAATACATATAGAGAGTGTCATTGGATCCCTTGAATTTGAGCAGGTGTAATTTAAAGTGAAATTGTCAAGGCTTGCATTGAGGATGCTCTAAAGAAGATTTTTTAAGAATTCATACGTTTTATGGGTATAAAGTCTTCAAAGGACTTTCTAGCCCTTAAGCTTCCCATAAACTCATTTTGGATACATGATTTTGCTTGCATATCTATGGTATGTATTATGATTCTATTCTAATTGACAATAATATTATCATATTTAAGAAAAAAATCCATTCCATAGTATACATTGTGTATAAGGCAACAACATTTAAAGGAGCATATCTTAGAGTTTTTTCAATTAATGGTTATGAAACTTAATGAGCACATGATTTATGTCTTCGTTAGTTTTCTATACAAATTTAATGAGCTTTGAATTCAATCTCAATTAGTTATAGGCAAAATAGCAATAGGAAGAGAAGTTGTGAATAGAAGTAGGAACAATAGTTAGAAAGTCAGCAACGGAAAAATGTCCACCACAACTAGACAATCTCTTGGATCATGATGAAAATTTATATGTAAATATTTGAATAGTTTTTATACATTTGGATGAAGTTTCAAGTCATTTGGAGTGATTGTCTAACTTTTATATTAGATCGAAGCTAGGTATGACAATTTCTAGGTTAATGTAGGAAGGATTAGAAAGTCAGTAGTAGGAAAATGTTTACCAATGTTGATCAATATCTTAGATTGAAATAAAAATTGATATGTGAATATTTGAGTAGTTGATCTACATTGCAGTGAAGTTTCAAGGCATGTGGAGTGGCTATTCATCTTTTATGCTAGATCAAAACTAACTATAATAGTTTCTAGTTTTGGGGGGGGAATTATAGGATAGGAATTTGGGAAAAGGAAAATCGAGAATAGTTCTAGATTATTTAGGGGATTTAAGGTTCTTAAGATATCATATGCAAAGAATTTCTATAGCAAAGGCCTTATGCTATTCCAGACCTATCTACAAAAAAATTTGACATCAGAACAAGGTGTTAAAATACATCATTTTTATTTATTTTTTGTTCATTTTTTCTAATATTTGAATTCTTTGTTTTCCTAAAATAATTGTTTTATAAAATATAAAGGTTACATAAATTCAAAACTTGTATACTTACTAGGTTATTTATCAACATTATTGAATGGTATGTTTATTTAGATTTGGTTGCATGACCATAAATCTTTTTAATTACAGGACTAACATAGATGTATTCAATATCTTCAATAAGGTTTACAAAAAATGAATTTTGAAACTTGGACCATGAAATTTGGACCAACATGGTCAAAAATATTAAAATTCAAAAATATTGTTGACATTGCTTATAATATGTATTCAAGATTTATTTAGAAAAATCACAGTTCAAGTTTGAATAGTTTTGTAGCAACCCATTTAAAAGTCCCAAGGTCTTTTTTCATCCAAAAGTATTCAATACTGCCATATCTTTTGCAAAGAGTACAAAAATCTTGAAATTTTTTTCTATAAATTTAACTAATGGATCTTGCAATGTATTGGTGTAAAAATGTGTGCTAGAATGTGTGGAAGAATTTTCATAAATTTTTCACCACATAGATTGCAAGATATTTGTAATTAAAGTAAAGAAAATTCAAAATCAAATAATCTAATCATAGAATGTATTCATAAAATTTTGCACTAATGATTTTGGTTAAAAAAAATTTATGTTAAATATGTGAGCTGAAAATTTGAAAAAAAAATTCAAAAAAACAACATGATTTTCATTCCTTAAAAAAATGTTAAGTAGAAGTAGGTAAGATATTGAAGGAAAAAATAAATTGTTAATAGCTCTAAGATGCAATTAGAGAATAGTTATAATGGTGAAATTGTTCTAGAAAGCATACTAAATCTTATGGAACTTCTTTTTTTGAAAATTTTAAAAATTAAACTCAAAAACAAATTCAATACATTATTTTCTCAAGAAGTTTCTATAGATGTTTGCAAAACCAAATGGTCAATAACTTTCACATCACTAATCCAAATGGAATGATACAAAACTTTTGAAACAAACAAAAATATACTATATAAAAAATTATTTAAGAAAAAATATTTCAAATTTTTGTGGATTTTTTTTGTCACCCAAGCTTACCTAATTTGGGCTTATTGCTTATTGTAGCATAACTTTTTGCTCTTGGACATAGATTGAAATAAAAACTATAATTCCAAAATTTTAATGTATTTTTTATGTTAATTTAAAACTTAAAAAATCACAATGAAATTTGAGATCATAGGAACCTATCTGAAATTCATTTTGTCCGTTGCAAAGACAATGATTCTTCAGAGGTTAAAGTAAAAATATAACCAAAACTTGAATTTGTGCACATGTTCAAGCATGACTGGGAGCATGACACATATCACACTTCTTAAGTCATTTTTATCTCAATGTTTTGTTAGAGTTTTTTGAAACAAAAAATATATAAATAAATATAATGGTGAGACAAAAATATTTTTTGGAAAAATAACCCATAATATTTATAAAAATAAAATAAAAATAAAATAGTAATGAATACAAAATGAAATATATAGCAATCACCAAATTGTTTAGAACTTTAGAATTTGTTTAGAACTTTAGAATTTGTTTAGAACTTTAGAATATTAAAGTTTAAATATTAAGGTATTTATTTATTTACTTTATTTATTTTAATTTTGGATAATATATTTCTATACTATAATTGTAGATATATTCAATGCTATTAATTTTAATATAAAAATTTATAAATCTGGGATGCATTCCAATTAAGAATAAAGTTTGAAATTATTTTTATCTTTATATTCTATATGTTTACAAACTTAAAATCAAGAAATGAATCAAATAATGAATCAAGAAATGTTGAGATTGATTACATTTTTTGGATAAAAAACTTATATTCCACATCAATTTGGAATTATTTGTTGTAAATGTCATTGAATATATAATGTATAATAACTGAATATGTATTCATTCAATGTTTTGTTTTCAAACACCAATGGCACATAAGGTAGAATAGTCCATTATAGACAAAATATCTATTCCAAACACTTAGGAAATGACCCATTACAAAAAAAATTCAATAAATGAGATTTGAGCTACATTAGATTGAATTAGTGGCCACAACATTTGATGATTTTTGGGGGTCTGGAAGGCCGTTTCGGGTCTGTTTTTGGCGTTGTTCCCTCGGCAATAAAAGAACGGCCGATGTCATAATTTTTTTTTAAATAAAATAAAAAAATAAATCTTAAAATCTTAAAATGAAAAAACAAGATGAACAATTTTTTATTTATTTTTTGAAAAATAAAATAAATTATATGACATGGTAGTCCCTCTACCACGTCACGCAGCTGCTGCAGCACAATTCCAGACAATTCCAAAGTCTGGGAACCTTGGGGAGCTTGTAGCTCTCCATAGGGGCTAAAAAAAATGTAATGTCAATGTCTTAGGTGACGGTAATAGAGTGATTAATAGGAACTTTTACTTTTTGAGTATAAATTCATTGCAAGAAGTGACTTTATTAGGCTTTCATGTTGTGGATAGGTTAAAACTTAAATTCCATCTTCATTCAAATATGCAATAAAGATGTACAATTTTTTGGCAAAAATTTATATTATTATACATTAATTGTAGAAAACAAAACGACAAGCTAGAAAATAACTTTACAACTCAAAGATGCAACTTCTAAGCATTCATGATGACTACCACTGTGAGTAGCTACCTTTTGCTTTGTAAACATCAACAACTCTTTTAGCATGGAATATATCAACCTCAATACTATATCAATTTTTTTGTATCTTCTCCCAAAAATTATTTTTATTGGTGGGTTTCTTTTCAAACCATTCATGCGGTGATCTACTTCATTCCAAAGGTGTTCTATAGGATTGAGGTTAGGCAATTGAAGTAGATGCCACATAACTTGAAATTTTTGTGCAAATAACCAATCTACAACATAATGTGCAGTGTTCTTGGGATCATGGTCATGTTGGAAAATAACGTTCATATCTTCTAAACCTTGCATGTGTATAGTGTTTATAAGTTTTGTCTCTAAAATGTCTTCGATACACATATCTATCCGTCTCCCCTTCAATCAAATGAAGCTTGCCAATTCCTTCCTAGTTCATACAACCCCAAATCATTGTGCCTTCTCCCATATTTAACTATACATTGCACATACTGGTCTAAAAGGTGTTCTCTACTATTTCTTCAACAATAATTTTTGCCCATCTTATACAAAAAGGTTAAATTTAGACTCATTAAAAAAAATGACACAAAATTCCAATCTACCCAAGTTATATGGTTGCACTTCTTTATCCATTTAAAACAACACGCTTGGTGCTTCTTTGTCAAAAGTGGCTTTTTGATCTTGACACATGTTTGTAGCTCTTGCCTCAGAAGGCTCCCTATAATAGTGTCATCTTTCAACATCATGCTCATAGACTGGCCATAGTCCTCTTCCTATGATTGGAGTTGAACTAGAGCATCAATTATTTAACCTCCTCACAATTTCCTAGTCACTATGCCCATAAAAAATTATAGGTCTATTAGATGAAGCTTTATCTCCCGACTTCTTCTCTCACCAAACCTTTGCGCTATATCACTACAAGTGCATCAAAAAATGCCCCAAATTGTTGAAATTTTGCCATATAAGTTGCCTTGCTTGTGCATTTCAAGAATTGTCCTTAATTGATTTTCAAATCTACTAGGGGCCACAACAAAACATTGGTAACCTCTCCAAAACTCTAAAAGAATTTGTAGCACAAAAAAGCCTCAAAACAACACTTGCATTGAGAAAATTGTGGTGTATAAAATTTCTATGCATATTTAATTGTACACACCACTTCCAAAATCTTTAAATCTATAGGTCCTGCAAGTGGCTAATTTTGAGGGAATTTTCATTCATTGCATGCCATGTGTTATTCTTAAGTTTGGTATTAAAAATCATCTAACAACTACACTATTTAATCACCATCACAACATTTTCAAAATTCACTCATGTATCCAAATACTTTTGTTGACACTTGTAAGTGGTTGTGCTCTTTTCATGCATCTCTACCTCCAATACAACTAATGCCTCAATACATAGCCAAATTGGATGAGAAGTGCTCCATGCTCTTCCAAATTTTCTCCAAGCCTCCGAGCCAACTTTTTCAAGGATAAACAAACCAAATCTAAGTTAGCTTATGTTTTTGCTCCATTCCATTTGTGATTGATCAATATACTATTTATAATATACATTTGGTATGTAGGAATGAGAGACAAAAAATTCAAAGTTTTGCCAAATATAGAACAAATTTTATAGTGAGTTAATTTAAATGTGTTGGGGGTGGCAATGCCTTTAAGGAAAAAACATTGAAACGCATCTTCACTATTCATTGTCATGCTTAGCATACTACTAAGTTCAGGTATGTGCATTCTAAATTGCTGCATAAAATGCATGTAGAATGAACATTTCATGAGGCATTTAAGGTTAGAGGTCCACAAAGCACCCATTTAAGAAATGATTATTACTTTGGAGAGGTTAGACTTATTAAAACATTTTTAATTACCCCCTAAAGAACCATTTGTCCCTGGAGGACAAGTGGGATTTTGGGCAAGTAACTATGGTCTCATTTTTTGTCCTAATTTTTTTGAAACTTTTTTGAAGATAGAAAAATTGATTAGCTAGTTGTTATTTCAATTAGTGCTTGAGAACAAAAGTTATGCTCAAAATAGTAGAGAAGAGGGAAGAGGGGGTAACAAAAAAAAAATTCAAAAATTTGAATTAAATTTTTTTTTCTTCTCATAGATTATATTTTTGTCTACATGGAAAGCTTTTATTCATTCTATATAGATTTGTTATGAGAAAGTTATGGACAATCTTGTTTTTCGGGCAATTAAAGCATCTTCTTGAAAAAATAACTTATAGGATTCATTTCTGATGCAATTTTTACAATTTAAAAAGAAGAAGTTCTACATGGTTTAGTTTGCTTTCTAGAATAATCTCACCATTGAAATTAGTGCATTTTAATTCCATTTTAGAGATATTAATAATTTAGATTTTCATTCTATCTTATACCAACTTCTACTTAACAATTTCTTAAAGTATGAAAATTAAGTTTTTTTTGAATTTTTTTCTTGGATTCTCAACTCAATTCTCCACTATATAGATTCAAAGTTGAAAACTTTGTAGTGCAAAAAAATAAAGTTAAGAAGGTTCAAAGTCAAATAATCTAGTCTTGCAATGTGCTGAAAAATTTGTTTTTTTTACTTTAAACGCAGGTATCTTGCAATTTATGCGGTCAAAATTTCTGAAATTTTTTCCACACATTCTCATACTAGTTAGGTGTAAGATCCTATGGTTTAGATGTGCAAATAAAAAAATTTGGAATTTTTTTACTCTTTGCTATAAAAATGGTAGCTTTGAGTGTTTTTTGGTAGATAAAAGATCTTGGTCCTTTAGGGGTTAAATTTTCCTTGAAAGGCTAATGGATTTGACATCTAATTTAAATCATTTTATATGTATGAATCTATGAAGTTGAATTCTTTTTAATGCTTTTTGTAGTCACTATTAGCATCCACCTCTTGAAATGTACACTATTTGTACATTGATGGTACAATAAGAAAACAAAATTTACCTTTGTTTTCAGAAGACGCTTTAAAAGCTTGAGCACTCTATGGACCTCCTAACCTTGCTAGCACAAAGATCTTGCAAAGAATGTTCACCTTCATTCAAAGATTCCCTTCAATACGCAAGAGTGCACAAATATCTACTATCTAGTTTTGCACTAAATTCTTGGAGTACATACAAGCGAATCAAATGTAAACTCCAATTTGGTACTCTTCTAAAGTACGGTGCTCTTCAAGCGACCCTGCTCTTCAAGCGACCTTCAATACAAAGGTACATTTTGCTTTCTTCAATGTACCAAAAGAGTACATTTCAGGAGGCAATTGCTTTCAGTGACCACTACGTTTCAACTTCAAAAATTCGTAATTAATTCCATGAAGCTCCGAAAAACATGAAACGACTTGGGTTAGATGCCAATTCCATTTCTTTTCCTACAAAAATTTACTGAATTTTTTTTCAAGGACTTTTAGCTTCCCCTCGAATTCAATCAGCTCGCTACAGTACCTTCTTTTACTAGATCCTGCCATGAAAAGATCTATCCTGTACTTGCTGTCTGTGCATGGGAATTCGGATCGAAAGCCAGGATCCCCACTACACTACCGCAGTGGTTGTAAAGGTTATTGGATCCAGCTGCCTGATTCTGTTTTTTATTTGCTTTCGGAACAAAAAGGAGCAAGTCTATTGCAACTAAAAGAAGAAGATGGAGCTGCCTGATTTTATTGGATCTGTCCTTGGCACAGAGACTGTGGCATTGATCCTGAATCCAAGTTTCCAAAGGTAGTAAGGTAGTAGGCTCTTAAAGCAACCATTTAAGGGCTGGTCCGCCTTTTTCACAGGCTTTCGTGGACGAAAATATTTTCAGATCATTTTTCAGAGAAAGAAAAATAGATGTGGTACGTAACACAAGTGGTTTTGTATTTTTCCAAGCATTTTTGAATTACTTATGAGTTTTCAAAGATTCAGGGCACATGCACCTATTTGTGACCATAGGTCTTCCAAATCTGTCCACTTGCAACTTGTAAAGAGATGTGCAGAAATCAAAGACAATGATTGGCTCTTGCAATAAAAAAAACAATTTTTCCTCCATGCATTCAATTGCTAAACTGGTCCATTTAAAGATCACCCCATCTCCATTCTTCACCTAAAAATAGGGGCGGTTTCAAGAAGATGGGCGCTTTTAGAGCACACTACCTTGTGCTCTAAAAGCAACAATTTAAGGGTTGGTCCGCCTTTTTTTTTTATAGGTTTTTGTGGACAAAAATATTTTCAGATTATTTTTTAGAGAAAGAAAAATAGATGTGGAACCCAACACAAGTGTTTTTGTATTTTTTTTTCAATCATTTTTGAGTTAGTTATAAATTTTCAAAGATTTGGGGCATAGGCACCTATTTGTGACCATAGGTCTTCCAAAATCTGTCCGCTTGCAACTTGTAAAGAGATATGTGGAAATCAAAGACAATGATTGGCTCTTGCAATAGAAAATCAATTCTTTCTTGATTCTTTCAATTGCTAAAGTGGTCCATTTAAGGATCACCTCATCTCTATTCTTCAGCTACTAATAGGGGTGTTTTGAAGGAGAGGGGTGCTTTTAGAGCATACTATTATATTGCATTCATACTGCACAATGCCGTTAGGATTTGGTTGGAGCAGGGATATAGGGTCAGATTGAATAATAAATTAATATTGTTGCTTAGCTAGTACAAAGCCTCCTAGTTTCACTATTTTTATTGTTGTTTTTATTTGTTTTGGGAACAAGAATAGTGTAACCATGAGCCTAAGCCATAGGTTTATTTATTGACTAGTGAGACACCACATCCGCACTCCAATTTAACCCTTGTAGTTATGAATGCAGTTGTAGATAGGATTTAGAAACCAAGGTCAATGCCATAGTCTCTATCTTACATACACAACCAATAAAAGGAATAAATCAATTGCAATGAAGAGGCAACTAATTTTAGGGATATTTTTTGACTTTTACCAACTATTTTTCTTTAACTCCAACATTGAACCAATTATTCAAGTACAAATTATGTTTCTTTCTCTATTTAAAAAATAAATCTCCTAGCTTGATAGAACTCCACATTAGATGAAATTCAACTAATCTACAGGGCTGTGAGTTTTCCTAAGTTCCCAGATTGTGGGAACTTGGTTACAACAACAGTTTGATGTGGCAAATCGACTGCCATGTCAGACAATAATTAATTAATTAAAAAACTTAAAACTTAAAAATAAAATTATTATTTTATCATTATTTATTTTGACTAACAACTAGCTCACAACATTGGGAATCGGTCTAAAATGGCCCTCCATGCCCCCTCCCCCCAATATCTAATGCTTCACAAATCTGGAGAGCACAATCTATAGCTTCAATATAGCTTCAATGGATCTTGTGATGAGCTCTTACACTTGCACAAGAATTTTTTATTTTTAGTGTTGTTCTATACCCCCTCCCCCCCCCCCCCTTCTTTGAAACACATTATATTAATCCTTGTCCAAACAAAGGATACATTTTGAGCAAAAAAATGTTAAAAAAATTGTCATTTTTTGGTTCACTAAGCATGAGACTTCTGTTTTTATTTATTTATATTGTTCAAAGGTATAAAATTCTTATAAACTGCTATAGGAATGCTT
The DNA here is from genome assembly GCA_951230915.1 of Antitrichia curtipendula. NCBI lineage: Eukaryota > Viridiplantae > Streptophyta > Bryopsida > Hypnales > Leucodontaceae > Antitrichia > Antitrichia curtipendula. The sequence goes on along the minus strand of OX579633.1, from coordinate 48,220,000 downwards.
GAAAATTGTTTTGCAAATTTGGACTAAATGAATTGCAAAATTATAGCATTCAAAATTGGATTATTTTTTGTCCTTGCTTGAAAGGGTCACCAGACTTTGACTCCTTTTGAAAGGATTTTTTTTTTTTTTTTTTCAATTTCTTTCCCTTTTCTAACCCTTTTTCAACTAAATCATGTTAGTTGGGTACATACCAAGTCTATAGGAGGAATTTTGCAATTTTTTTCTCAAAGTTGTATGTTTTGCACAAGTATATTTTGGGCATAATCTTTATTAGTTGATGGAAAGTTCTATTAATTTCCAGAAAGGGTATATCTTTTGCATTCCAAAGCAAAATTTTGGGCATAATCTTGGTTAGTTGATGGAAAGTTCTATACATTTCCAGAAAGGGGATACTTTTGCATTTGAGGCTAAATTTTGAAAGCATCCATTCAAAATCACCTTCATAGGACCCTATCTAAGATTCTATCATAGAACAAACATCCTTTAGTGGTTAATTTTCAAATAATTGCAAGTCTTTTAGTATAAACATGCAGAAGTGAGCTATCATTGTTTTTGATGGGCAATATTTAGAAAATTTTATTGCCCCTCTAAAATTGCATATGTATTAGGGCAAGAAAATTTAAAAAGGAATCAAAGCATAAATTGTACACTTTTCATCCAAAATATATAAATTATTGGGGTATTTCATGCATTGATGTCCCTACTTTAAGACTAGTTGTATAAGTCTCCATTTTGAGTACTTTCAAGATTATAATATTATAAAACTACTACTTGGATATTTAGTGGTCATTGAGCTTAAGGACTTGTTAAATCCCTATAGTCCCAAGGCCTTTTTTTTTTGGTCAAAAAACACTCAAATTTACTAGCTCCAGTGCAAAGAGCAAAAAAAAGTTAAAATGATAATCATTTGCATATTTAACCCCTAAAGGACCAAACACCATTTTTTTTAAATAAAAATTTGAAATTGGTTATTTAGATTTATATATATGTGGGAAGCTTTGAATCATTCTATTTTGATTAATGAGATGAAAATTATGAGGAGTTTTAGTTTGAGGGTAGTTATTTAATTTTTATTTTAAGATAATATTTGAAGTTCTTTATTTAACTCAATTTTCAATATTTTTGAATAAAATAAAAACATTTGTGGTAGATTGTTTATTACAACATTATAACCGTTAAGATTGGCATTTTTCAATTCCATATTTACAGTCTTAACAATTTAGTGTTTTGAACATTCTCTACCTCTTTCTACTTACTATTTTTTTCCTATATGTTTTACAGTTTCAAATGATCTGAAAATTTTCAAGCATGTAGCCAACTTGACTTGAAGAATGAATCCAAAGAGTAACCACCATTTTGGATTTTTTTTCATACAAATGTGACCTTGTGAAGTGCAGCTGCCCGGATTTTCGCAGGGACAAAAAATGGATTTTTGTCAATTCAAACACTATTATCTTGCAATCCACACAGTGGAAATTTCTGAAATTTTTTCCACAACTTTTCAAACTAGATTAATACAAGATTTTACAGTTATATTTTTCCAAAAATGTTTTGTCTCCTAAAATTTGGTACTTATATTAGAAATAGCAGTTTGGTAGCAGTTTTGATGAAAACATAGTCTTTGACCTTTAGGGGTTAACCATAGGATCTTGTAATAGACTAGTATGAAAATATGTGAATGGAATTTCAAAAATTTTGACAATTTAGATTGTAAGATTAATGTGTTCAAATTGAAGAAATAATGTTTTTTGGCATTGCAACTAACTAGTTTATGAGACTTTGAATTGTCCTATTTTAAAAAAATTGCACTAAAATTTTTGTTTATAAATTTTTTTATTATGAAGAATTTAGTTGAGATTATAGGAAAAAAAAAGGCTACAAAATAATGCGATTTTCATTCTTTAAAAATTGTTAAGTAGAAGAAAGAACTTGATAGAAGGAAAATCAAAATGAATAATAGTTCTATGATGGAATTAAAATATACTAATTCCAAATAGGTGAGGTTGTTTTAACAATAAAAATTAACCCCATAAAACTTTTTATTTCAAAAAATGTAAAAATTGAGTTTAAAGGTGAATTCTATAAGTTTTTTTTCTCTTAAAGATGCTCAAATTGCCAACAAAACAAGATGCTCCATAACTTTCTTATCACAGGTTCAAATGAAATGGATCAAAATCTTTCCATGTAGAAAAAATATGAACTATTAGTAAAAGAATTAAGTTTATTTGAAGTCCTTGTGGATTGTTTTTGCCCACCAAGTTGAGATTTGGGCTTATTGTTGTGTAACTGATTGAAATAAAAATCATATTCCTAAAAATTTAAGAAAAATTATATCCTATAGAAGAATTATACTAAAAATTGAGCTCATAGGAACCTACCTTTGAAGGTTTGTTCATTTCAAAAACTCATTCTAAAGTTTTTATTCTTATTTTATTCATGTTGCACAGATCTTATAAGACAATAATGTATAGATTGAACTTAGATACACATAATTCATACACATTAACGTAACATAATCCAATTTGCTTAAGCATTTCAAAGTTGCAAAAATACCAATCTCTTCATTGGTTACTCCAAAAACAAAAACAAAATGTAGCCAACTTGTACTAGGACTTGCACAATCATCCTAGCAAAGGGTAAAAAATAAAATGAGACCTCCAAAATCTAATAGGAGTGAGTCAATAGATAGATGCCAAATTGATTCCAATTTGTCCTTTTTAAATTCTCACAAACACTTCTTTATTCCAGATCCAAATTAACAACTACACTCACTCGAGTTTACAGAGAAACATGTCTATCCAAATTAATTGTGTCTTTTCACACTACTTAGCATCCAATTGGCTAATTAACTAACCTAACTAAGAAAAACAAGAACAAAATTTGAAATTCAAGATCATGAGGTAAATTATTGAATCTAGAGGACATAGTACATTTACCACTAAACCACTCCATTTATTGATTTTGATCATTGAGCAAGTGATTTAGAATTCAAATCATATGTGTGTCTCTACTCCCTTTGTTCCACATTGCTTGCTCAACGATCAACAATCAATTTTTATGGTAGAACCACCCATTACCAAGTGGCCATCAATAACCAACTTGTAGGGTGCAGCTATTTCCAACCAAGGCTGGTACAGATTCCAACCATAGTTTGGAATGTGATTTTTTCTCTTTTGCAAGCTTGACAGTATAAAGTCATGACACATGTCCTGGTTTAGTGAGCAAGAAAGTAGGAAGCAGTGAGTGGAAAAGTAGTTATGGAATGGTCAAAATTGGAAGACTCTATATCTTGGGTATAAGTTGAGGCCAACTTTTGGCTTCCAAAATTCATAGAAAATTCAATTTGAAGAAAAAAATCATGAAAACTTGGCAATGCCTATCATTTCTATCTTCCTGCAAGGCTGTAAATTCACATTGCCTTCTGATCTTCTGATGCTCCAGAACATATGCGGAATTGCTTAAGTGGTCGACTATGGGTGGTTCTACCATAGTCGGACAGAGGGAGTAAGAGAGTTCCCTTAACTTGGGGTTTGGTCCAGAATGGAGAAATCTAAAAATCAGTAACCACCTAGAGAGGCGTGCAATATTAGAGCTCGGCAACTGGGTCAATGGGGAATCCGCAGAAAGGCTAAGTTATTAGTGGGATATATCATACTCGCATCACGAGGGTTTTGGGTTTGGGTAATTTTGTGTTACCACTTTTGAGATTGACCACGCTCGATTGTTGACCCAAATCACAGAATTCTCTTAGATTTCATTCCATATCACCTGCTTTCCATTATACGGATCATGTACACTACCGGTATGTAGATTATGGATGAAATACAAATCATTCACATGATATATATACATTCATCCAGATACCAGCGACGACAGCCTACTCAAATAAAGACGATCGCCACAGATCAAAGTATCAAACCCATCCATACTGGTACGACTGTTTGATTCGACACGCTTTCGGTAATCGGCGACACGTGATTCCGCAATGGCTCCGATAACGGGCTCCCATTTTGTAAAATACTCGCAGATCATGGTGAAAGCAAAAAAAAAAAGATTTGCAGACAATCTGTGGGCAGAATAAGAAAACTACGCCACGGATTCAGAGGCGAATGTATTCACAGGAAGCAGCTCTGCATGCTCTTCAATCACTGGTAATATCTGACTTGACTATTGAACCGAGATTTCCCAAACAGTCAACTTAACGGAGAGACCCTCCCCCTGTTCCAGTGCACACATAAGCGAGTAACTTCAACCAAGTTTCCCACGTCCAGGAAACAGAAAACTCGATATGCTCACCTGCCTCAACAATGCCAAGCTTCGAGAGTTGATTTCGCAGACATTTGGCACATAACATACTTTGCGTATAAACGGAAAAGTCGGGGACACCAGATCTTTCAGACTTATCAATTCATAATTCCTGATTTCAGGGCTCTGATTTAACCCAAAACACCACAAAATGTGCACTAAAGAAAAGGATATGCCAAGTCCTTTCATAAATATACGCCAGTCCAGACACAGGCATGAAAGATGCAATAGCAAGGCAGGGGTGCACCTATGATCTCCACGATCTCAAGCAAACGATGATGCTACACAAGTGCACCAAACGGTGTTACACTTATCTAATGACTTTGTCCCAGCACACATTTAGGACCCTACCACTCCCACAATGGCTCCATAACAGAAAACCTTCCAGGGCTAACCGCTAATCGCCAACCTCCTACCCATCCAGGTGAAGCACAAATGCAGAAATAATCCACACCTACAAAGTGCCAAACCCCACCATGCTCAAGCCCGTGTTGCTCACGCCAATGTTGCTCGAACACCTTGCAATCAACCCATTGCGTACTTCTGAGTCCAACTTCTGGCAGTACCCTCGTATTTTTGCCTGTCAGTCTTGTACATGTGAGCGATTTCGGGAACAAGAGGGTCATCGGGATTTGGATCCGTAAGCAGGGAGCATATGGACAGCAGCACCTGTGAAGATCCACACAAAACCATGTTACTTCCACGACACACACGACGGACATGACTATCACATGTGCTGAACAAAATGCCGACAGAAAGAAACAAATGCAAGCACGACCACACAGCACCACTGCCAATTCTACATGAATCATCGCACCACACCTCATCAAAATGCTTCTCAACGTTCAACTGCACATCTCTACAAACACAGGCCCAAACAATGACACCAAAACCATCGGTTACCGAGGACAAGACACACACCTTAGATATGGTCAGAGCGGGGCTCCATTGCTCCTTCAGAATGTCCAAGCAAATACTGCCATTACTATTGATATTCGGGTGGAAAACCTTAGTCCGGAACGCAACCTGAATGGACAATACAAAACATTATAAAAGACAACAGGTGCTTTCCACTGTGGCCGAAAATATCGAATCGAGTCTAATAAGAACACCAAAATAGACACTACCAAGTTTCACCAACGCGGACACACTCAAAAGAGTTACTACGAGTAGCAAACACGAAAACCCTAATTCACAACAATCCAAGCTTCATTCAATGACTTCTCACGATTTACTCTTCCTTCCGGTTCAGAAAGGTTCACCACTCCACGGAGACAAGACCAAGGCTGGACTACAATAGTGGAGCTCCAACACAGTGGCCCGCAAAGCAGACTCAGACCATCAAACGTATTCCTCAACATACAGCCAAACAAACCAGAACCCTACAGAACAATTTACTTCACAACCAAGCATAGGTACCTTTGGGGGCTTGAACGGATAATCAGGGGGGAAGTGAATGGTAACCAGAAACACGCCTCCCGCATACGGGCTATCGGGGGGGCCCATTATAGTAGCTTGCCAGTGGAACATATCCTCCGCTACGGGTCCTGATCAACAAGCACAGACGGAACGCCACGAAAATATTATTCATTACGTTCTCAAATCATCAAATGTTTTTGGACTTCACATACTCACTACTATCGGATCCACTACTCAATTGCTCCACATGGCCCTGCATACACTGAAGACTCACAGACGCACTTTAAAATTGAAAACAACGACATCACTGAAGCTATAAGCGTGTACAACTAAACCTCTCTAAAGGTTAATCGGAAGAAACTCCTAAGCATAACGGGTAAGCTACCCCAAGGAAGAACGCCATCATTCTGCTCATCAACGCAACCTTGGTGAGCTCTCATAATCATAGAGACAGGTTCAGACGTCTCAATCAAGGATCGATTCATAATTAAAAACTTTACAAGTAGTATTCCAGTAACAGGAAAATAAGACTAAAAATGATTTGGTGAACTCTCATAAGGACAGATTTAGACCTCCCAACCAAAGACCAATTCATGATTTCATTTATACGAATTCTTCCAGTACCAGTAAGATATGACTCCTAATCTCTCATGTGTCGGTAACATAACTTTCAACAATTCAAGCTCCCTGAACATTCAAATAATCCAGACAAGAAATATCGAATTATTCGTCTCCACCAGAACGGTGACCAAGATGAGCAAGAAAGATATTATTACCCTAAAATCAACTCCCCTCAGTGACAGAGAACACCTCTCCCCAAACCGACCTCATCACCGACGATAAATCGATTCTGATCACGACAATTACGGAAGCCACAACAGAGCTTCCCGACAGCTCAGTCACCGCACCAACTCTCGTCACAGAGCACAACCACGAACGCAACGACACGCTACCAACGATACAGACTATAAAATCCTGGAAAGTAGCAAAAAATACTACAAGGCAGCAAGAGAAGACGAAGCAACAAAAACCTTGACACGAAAAACAAAGAAAGCACGCACATCCAAGGCTCAGAATCTCACCGGCGCTGCATGACGTTGGCGGATCCTTCTGCAGATCTTTCAACTCCTTGAGAATACGCTTGGAGGCCATGAGTCTGAAATCCTAGCGCAGGCACTCCAACCAACGACCACCACCACCACCACGGCAGCGAAATCCTCCTCCTCCTCCACACAGCAGCAACAGCACTGAACTGAGAAGCCTCCGGATCCAAGCACGATCCGAAACCGCCTGCTCCGTGAAACCCTAACGCCAGAATATGCGCGTGCGAGACCACGGGAATTCGAGGATGCAAATCACTGGGAAAAGAAGCGGCAAAGTCGAGCACTACGCAGGAGACGTGCACGGGATGAGAGCAGAGAGCAGGAAGGCGCAGGGGGTCGCAGCTGCGATGGAGGGCGGAGGAGAATGGAGCAACGCCAGAACAGCAACAAGGGCAACAAACAAGGCAAGGCTGGGAAGGAGGCCCGATCGGGAAGAAGAGGACCCAGGCACACAGCTAAGCTGATTACTGTACTGTAGGAGGGACGTCTTCTAGGGGTGCCTAAAACGTGAGTGCGCAGCCTATGAGTAGCCTGCTTCTGTAGGAACGTAGGGGTCTGTTCATCTGGTGGGGACAGAAAAAAGCACTGCCCGGTTTCATCGCCGTCCAAGACGAAGGGAATGGCAGTTTAAAATTTTGGAGGACTGCCCGGAAGGGCAAAAAATTGGCAACCCCTAGGTTGTCATTTCACCTTTTTGCATTACAGAAGATGCAAGGAAGTGTTGATTCGGTAGTATGTAGTTGTTGGCGAGCCAATTATCCTAACCATATTGCAAAATCAACTCTACCCTACAACTTCTCTAGTGTTAAAGTATCATATGTTTGATTATACAAAATAAAAGATATGGGATACGGTCACCAAATCAACAAGCCTGGTCGATTATGGCCGGCTGAATTGATATTCTACCTCAATTGCTAATTTTGCCCGAAAAAATGGCTAAAAAATGAGTAAAATTGAACTTATAGTACTTTAACTTGAAGGAAGGTGTCCCTTGTGACAACCAAAGTTATTATAGGTTGTCACTTGTAAGTTGATAATAGTATTTGCTAGTGGCTTAGTTACCTTGATGACGTAGATAAGGCCTTAATTTTAGCCTCATAGGCAAAGCTAAGGGCTTAGGCTTTTTGCGTTTTGGCAAATGTCTTGTTGCCTTTGCCTTCAATCAAGGGACTGGTTTGTTGTCCATCACCCCCTTATCGGAGGCAAAGTAGGTTGCTAGGGCATTACTTCATTGGGTACTTCATGCAAGATATTTTGGCAATGCCATATTATCTTTCCTTCCAATCAAGGGACTGACTGTTGTCCATCACCGCTTAATTGGAGGCAAAGCAATTCATTGGGGTAGTACCTCATGCAAGATATTTTGGCAATGCCATGTTACCTTTGCCTCCAATCAAGGGATTGATTTGTTGTCCATCACCACTTGATTAGAAACAAAGCTGTCCGTTGGGGCAGTACCTCATGCAAGATATTTGGCAATGTCCTGTTGCCTTTGCCTTCAATCAAGGGACTAATTGTTGTCCATCACCGCTTGCTTGAAATCAAAGTAGGCCGTTGGGACATTACTTCATGCAAGATATTTTGGCAATGCCGTGTTGCCTTTGCCTCCACTCAAGTCGCTAGTTTGTTGTCCATCACAGCTTAATTGGAGGCAAAGCAGTCCGTTGGGATAGTACCTCTTGCAAGATATTTGGCAATGTCGTTTTGTCTTTGCCTCCAATTAAGGGACTAATTGTTGTCCATCACCACTTGATTGGAGGCAAAGTAGGCCGTTGGGACATTACTTCATGCAAGATATTTTGGCAATGTTGTATTACCTTTGCCTCCAATCAAAAGATTGATTTAGGATTCCATCATTGCTTGATTAGAGGCAAAGCAGTCCATTGGGGTAGTACCTCATGCAAGATATTTGACAATGTTGTGTTGTCTTTGCCTCCAATCAAGAGACTGATTGTTGTCCATCACTACTTATGGAACCCCAAAGATACTAACAACAAAGAATCCTATAGAAATAGAACCAATATTAGAAGAAAAAAAAAGTACAAATTGAAAACGAAATTATAGATTCAATACATCCCAATAAAGAAATGACTTGGAAGGAAAGACAAGAAAAATTGTCTAATAAGCGATTACTTAGTCAAACACCAGAACCATTAAAATTTATAAAACCTATAATACCATCTTCTCCATTATCAAGTTTTTATCAAATATATGCAAAAAGAGGGAATTTTAGATCTAATACTCAGGGTCCACCAAAATGCAAAGCTCTACAAACCATTAAATTAACAGAGGGAATGGAACCTTACATTGTTTTGACTAACCTTGATCAAATTCAACCTTTGATAAGTATGAAATAGTTATTAGCCATTTCACCCAAATGTAGAAGTGACCTAAGTACATCACTGATACGGAAAAGACCCAAAACTTTAGAAATACATGAAATTTCTAGAGACCATAGAGCTCCTACGATAGATGTGATAATTGATGGATCTTTAATCCATGGAGTGCAAATTGATAGTGGGTCTAGTGTTAATCTCATGAATTTTGAAACTATGGAAGAATTGGGATTAAGTACTATGACCTCCACCCCTATCATTTTGCGGATGGCAGATCAAAGTAGAGTCAAACCTTTAGGAATGCTAAACCAAATTGTAACAACAATTGGTGGGATAGACTACAAAGTAGATTACATAGTCTTTAAACTTACGGAATCAATATCTTCCTATCCCATACTATTGGGAAGACCATGGTTGTATTCAGCCAAAGCCAAAGATGATTGCAAGTGAGGAAAAGGAACCCTAACCATTGAAAAAGGAAAGAACAAAATTGTTCTACCCCTTTATCCACCATCATACCATGGCGAAACCCAGTTAGAAGATAGTGATATTACAACTGAAAACCAATGTGATGCTGAAAGTGAGAAAAATGATGAAGAACAAACTCAAAATGTTAATAAAAAGTTCTCCTATGAGAATTTGGGATTTGGAGAATGTTTCACTCCACTTGCTCAAATTAATGATTCAGATGATGCCATTTTGGCAAGGAAATTTTTTGAAGTTTTTAATATAGATACAGAAAAGAATTCAGACCTTGAACCTGAAATTCAATCTGACACTCAAGAAATGGAAGACATGCTAGCTTATAGTAAAACCACACCCTTTCAAAGGAAAACTTTTAAAGAATCCCTAAGAAAACCTGTACAAGATATGAATTTGGGAATTGAAAAAGCCCCACAAATTATTGAAGTTTATTCTAAACTGACTAAAGTTGAATTCAAATATTGGAAAGGGTTCTTTAAAATGCACAAAAGTTCATTTGCTTGGACTTATAGTGATTTGAAAGGTGTTCTACCAGACATTTGTGAGTACAAAATAATTTTAGAACCAGATGCCAAACATGTTAGACAAAGGCAATATAGAATGAATCCTAAATACTCACTTATGGTAAAAGAAGAAACCGACAAGCTTTTAGCTTGTGGATTTATTTTTGAAGTACCATATAGCGAATGGGTATCACCAATCGTTATAGTTCCTAAAAAGAATGGCAAAATCCGTATATGCTAGGATTATAGGAAATTAAATAATGTGACTAAGAAAGATTATTTTCCCTTACTTTTTACAGACACACTATTGGATGGTGTAGCTGGATATGAATGTTATTCTTTTATGGACGGATTTTCAGGTTATAACCAAATTCAAATTATAGAAATTTATAGACTACTAACTGCCTTTACAACCGATTGGGGCATTTTTGCTCACACTAAGATGCCATTTGACCTGTGTAATGCACCCGCCACATTCCAATGGTTGATGACAGTTGCATTTTAGATGTATTTAAGGAAGTTTATAGAAATCTTCCTAGACAACTTTTGTGTTTATAGGACAAAAGAAAAACATGCGGAAGGTTTAGAAAAATGCTTTGTCCAATGTGAAAAATATGGAATATCTATAAACGCTGCAAAATCCTAATTTGCTGTACCTTTTGGCAAATTAGTTGGCCATATCGTTTCTAGCCAAGGAATGGCCACTGACCCAGATAAAGTTGCAATAATAGTACAATTACCTCAACCTAATAGTGTCACAGAAGTTAGAGCCTTTTTAAGGCATGTTGGTTACTATAGGCATTATATTTACAAATATGTCAACATAGCTGTTCCTTTGACAGAACTAACTAAGAAGTCAAAAAATGCACCTATTTGGACAAAAGCTTGTACAAAGGCATTTGAAACCTTAAAATACAAATTAACTACACCACCGGTCTTAATTCCACCTAACTGGGATAAAGACTTTGAAGTCTATGTAGATGCCTTTAATGTTGCAATAGGTAGTGTATTAAGTCAAAAGGATGAAAAAGGTCATGATAGACCAATTTACTTTGCAAGTAGGCAATTAGTAGCTGCAGAAAAGAACTATATTGTCACAGAAAGAGAAGCCTTAGGAATGATATTTTTAGTCCAAAAGTTTAGACACTACTTGTTGGGTTATAAATTCAACTTCCATGTTGACCATGATGCTTTAAAATACATGATAAATAAACCACAATTAAGTGGAAGAATAACAACATGAGTCTTGCTACTTCAAGAGTTTAATTTCACGATTCAAGTTAAACCAGGAAAGAGTCATGCAAATGTTGACCACCTTTCACAAATAAACCAAGAAGTAGGGAGTGAACCCATTAATGATAACTTCCCTAATGCAGATTTGTTTCAAGGTAGATCTTATTCCAATAGAATATGCTGACATTATTCACTACCTTTCAACGAGACAATTTTTCCTTGAATACACGGAAAGACAAAAGAAAATGTTAGTGTATAAAAGTAATCCTTATACTCTACTTGTTGGAACACTTTATAAAAAAAGTAAAGATGAAATTTTAAGACAATGTGTCAATCCTAGTGAGATTCCTATCATTCTTCATGGATGTCACAGTGATGCATGTAGTGGACACTTTGCGGGATTAGTAATTGCTCAAAAAGCATTACAATCAGGCTATTGGTGGCCCACTATGTTTGCCAAGGCCGCAACATTTGTAAAGAAATGTGATCCCTACCAAAGAGTAGGAAAACCTACTCCGACATCTTCTATGCCTTTAACACCTATTTTAGCCCAAATTCCTTTTGAGAAATGGGGCATAGATTTCGTAGGACCAATCAATCCACCAAGTCGAGATGGAAGAAAAAAATACATTCTAGTTGCAACCAAATATGTAACCAAATGGACTGAAGCCCTAGCCACAAGAAATGGTGATGCCAATACAGTGGCTAAATTCTTGTATGAAAACATTATTACAAGATTTGGTTGTCCCAAAGAATTGGTTAGTGATAGAGGAACCCATTTTATTAATGACACTATCACTAAGTTGAAAGAAAAATACTTTATAAAACATAGAAAGATTAGTCCCTATCATCCTAGAGCAAATGGGCAAACAAAAAAGACTAATGGGATTTTGTGTAAGATAATAACCAAAACGGTCCAAGGTTCAAACATAAACTGGGATGCTAGAGTATTTGATGCTTTGTGGGCTTATAGGATAGCCTATAAAGTTACCACTAAAAGCACCCCTTTCCAATTAGTCTATGGACAAGAAGTTATCTTACCCATAGAATTCGATGTCCAATCTTTACGAATAGCAATTGAACATAGATTAGGGGATGAAGAATCTTTAATGGAAAGATATGCCATGTTAGAAAAATTGGATGAAACCAGAAGACAAGCCTATTTTAACACCTTAGCAATGCAAAACCGTAGAAAAAACTATTATGATAGCAAATTAAAACCCAAGAATTTGCAACCAAATGATTTGGTGTTATTATATGATAGTCGTTTTCAAAAATTTCCAAGGAAATTTAAAATGAGATGGTTTGGTCCTTACAAAGTTCTTAACTCTTATCCCAATGGGTCAATTGAATTAAAAGATTTTGAAGGCAAAATCCATCCAACCCATTACAATGGATATTGACTTAAACCCTACATAACTTGAGGGCAAGTTATGTCTAAGTAGGGGACATGCTTATAGATAAATAAAACTTAATAAAAAAATTTAAAATACAATAAAACTCTCATTTAAAATAAAATTTAAATAATTAAATAAAATTAATAATAATATTAATAAATAAGTTTGCACAATTGCATGTATAGATTAGAAGGTCAAGTGAAAAATTGTCAAAACCTAGTCATTGTCTTGTATATTGGAGTTGAAAATATGTCTGACAAGTTCATATATTATCTTGCATCCATTGTCAAGGTTGATCATCATTTCTTGTTGCATTGCATACTACAATCTACGAGGGAGCATTTTAAGTTGTTAAAATGACGCAGAGGTTCTAGTCATCTAGAGCATTCAGGTATAGTTCATCTCAACTGAAGCAATAGACTTTTTCTAGTCTTATTATACTAAATATTGTCTAATCACTTTGGGCATGATAAGTGGTAAAAGATAAACAAAATTCCAGAGAGAATTAAATGATTAAATATTAACAATAATTTCTAAGTAAGTTTTTAAGTAAGTAAGAGAGAATATAATAAACGTTGAGAGAAATCTTCAAATAAAAGTCTATTACTTCTCATTTTCAACCAGTTGTCAAAAACATTTGCCAAAAGAAAAGAAAGAACTAATTGCCACAAACTTAAGTCTAAGAGTGAAATCTTGTAAGCATGAAAGAACATAATAATATAAAGAGTGACCTTTGTGTTAGCCATGAATTAAAAGTTTAATTGCTCATATACCAAAAGAAAAGTGTCATTCTTGAGTTTATCAATGCATAGCCACTCTTTAAGGAAAAGATAACGAGAGAACATGATAAAATTGAGTGTATTTCTATTCTCAACGAGTGTAAAAGAAAAACAATACCAAGAGTGTAAAGAAAAAGAAATTGTGACTTAAAAGTGTTCTTTATAAATACTGAGATTAATTAAGTGAATGAGAGAATGAATGAATAAACTTATTGAGAGAAAATGAGAGTTAAAGCAAGGTGACTTGTAAGAAAAATAATTTCCTAGTAAAAATAGAATAATCTCTTCTTTCTAAGTGTCTATTCTTAAAAAACATGATAAATAATAACTTCTCTAAGTCTATGTATTAGTCTAAGTATTACAGTATTACACAATGAGTTAAAAGTCTAGATTATGTCAATATTTATAGTTCCGTATTTCTCCATGTCTTAAACAGCTTCCCAAGAAAGGTATCTATCGTTGAGTTGATTATTGAGGCGTGAAGCAAAATAAAGCCCAGTAATCAGGTAAGATTGCAGATATAGACATAAGTTGGAAGTGTAATAAACTTGTTTGTTGAGAATATTGAGGGAACAATGAGAAATTGAATAATCTTGTTGTGAGTAGTGAGAATTGACTAAATGTAAGATAAAGGAATAAAACATATTGAGAGAAAATGTGTGAAAAGAAAAAATGAGCGTAATGGTAAGTTGGAGAGTCTGCCAGTCTATTCAATGATAAGGAATTGAAGTACTAAAGGAAGAAAGAAAAGAAAGACAACAAATTTGGGAAGAAGAAATGCATTAATTTTTAAAATCCCTTAGTCTATATGTCGAGTCTAACAACAAACCTTCTACAGGTCATCAAGAGAGATTCATCAAATGGGAAAGAAAAAGCAATGCAAGGTGATGTCAGTACCACTGCCGGAGTTCCCATCCGCACTTACAGCAGAATTTGATGAAAATCAAATTAAGCTATTATAAAAAGCAGGAATATGGGAATATCTACAGTTTGTATGGCCTCCCATAGACATGCAGTTGGTCACCGACTTTGTTGTAACCAACAACTATGGACAAATGAAAGAAGTGGTACTCCAAGGCAGAACAGTGAAGTTCACACCAAAAGGCATAGCTGAAATCTTGCATATGCCACTAAAAGGAGACTGAGGTATATTATTTGAGCATCTCACCCTTGAAGAAAAGACAGAGGTATTTCAAGAGAACCTCACTAAAGCCAAAGTTGCTGATGGTTGGGATCTCATTCATATTCCATATGAGCCCTTAGCGACTTTCTTAATCTTCATCAATCAACACTTTTTCTATGCTCCCAAATTTATGATGGCAACAGATAAAGTAGTACATGTTGGATTTAAGGCATGGAAAGGAGGAAGAATTGATTGGGCATATATAGCCTATGACTATATGCTACGAGAAATGGCTGCTAAGCAAAATTGAAAATCCATTTTTCTAATACCAGCCCATCTTATTTCAACATTTTGTCAATATAGTTTCAATTATTTGACAGATGTGGGAAAAAACGAGCCATTATTGGAAATTCAAACAATTGATACTATTTCAACACCCCGATCCCGGAGAATATAAAAGAGAAAGGATCATCTATGTCAGGTTCAATACCAAATGAATCCGATTTTGGGACTAATGAGGGAGAATTTAGTTCACATGTTGAGTTACTCTAGGTTCTCAAAGAATATCAGGAAAATCAAAGACTTCTAAATTTGAAAGTAGACTCTTATAAAACTAAAGAAATTGCGTGGCAAGACCAAGTACAAAAACTAGAAGTTTTAAGAATCAAATTACAAGATATGTATCGAGAAAATGACCTTCTTCTGAAAGCAAAAACACAAGAATGTCGAGCTTTGAAATCAGAGAATGAAGAGCTTCAAAACCAAAAGAATAAAACAGACCAACTTTGCCAGCTCTTGGAATCACAAACAGACGAAATGCAAGATGAGATTACAAGCTTTAAGTGCCAATTGAAAGAAGTTAAGAGTCAACCTAAAATTCAAGAGCTAGAGACATTCAGTACTACACCAAGAGTAAAAGAGCTGAAACAAACCATACGATTATTGGTAGTACTAATGATGAGCTGCACCAAGAGTTGGACACTGCAGTGGACTTAGTTGGTGGAATCCAACAATGCATGTAGCAACACCAACGAGATTCAGCTCCTACCTTTTTCTATTTTGAGCTTATGAGTTGCAGTGCAATATATGCCTGAGTATATATATTTATATATATATATACCTTTGAAAAGGGTAAAAAGATATCAGAGGATCCTCTGACAAAATAAGTGTTTTATGACTGCAAAATATAACTGCAATGAGTCATAAAATCGAAAAATATGACTGGTCGCAGAAATCACTGTAGATGACTGCAACATGACTGACATGAGTCATTACCGACGAGTCACTTCGGACATCAGTCATATTGGCAGTCATATTTTTTGGGAGGTATAATTATCCATAATTAGTCGTATTTTGCCAACAAAGCGTATACTTTGACTATCTTTGAGGACTTGACTTTTTTTTGAGTTGCCCGAGCAAACAAAAATAAATCCTACGTGGCATGTGACTCCATATAGTAAATTTTTTGGCTGACGTGGAATATGACTGCAGTCAGTCATATTTTGGCTGACGTGCAATATGACTGCAGTCAGTCATATTTTGGCTGATGTGGAATATGACTGCAGTCAGTCATATTTTGGCTAACGTGGAATATGACTGCGGTCAGTCATATTTTGGCTAACGTGGAATGTGACTGCGGTCAGTCATATTTTAGCTAATATGGCATATGACTGCGATCAGTTATATTTTGGCTGACGTAGAATATGACTACGGTCAGTCATATTTTGGCTAATGTAGCATATGATTGCGATCAGTCATATTTTTTGTAGATGTGGAATATGACTGTTGTGAGTCATATTTTATTAATGTGAAATATGACTCTTATGAGTCATATTTTGATTAATGTGGTAGTTCATATGGATGTCATTGGTAGTTTATGACTAATTACAGTCATATTTTGGAAAATATAAAGTCATATTTTGAAAAAGATTCTATATAGTTAAAAATGAATACATATGATTTTTGAGATATATAAGAGATAATCATATTGGAAAGGGAGAATGTAAGAAGGAAAGCAACTCTCTTCATTGACATTTATTAGTCACCAATACAAAACATATATACCACAATGAATCATTATAAAATCCAATAAGGCCTATATTCCTTACAATAATATGAAGATGGCTCTATTGAGTTGCAAGTAGACTCCAATGACTTTGTTTCAACTTTTGGTGCTTGCATAAACAATTAAAGAAATGGGAGGTTAATTTTAGTGAATGAACAACAAAGTTCAACCTTCAAAGGCTTACAACAACACAAAATATGTAGCTCAAGTTTAGGGTAGGAAAAATAAGAATGGTGATGGAGAAAACAAGAAGAAAAAATAGACAAGTACTAAGAGATAACAACAAGCAAGAGTTAAGATGCAACAAGAAACAAGAAGCAACAACTAAGACACAACAAGAAACAACAAGCAAGAGTTAAGATGCAACAAAAAACAAGAAGCAATAACTAAGACACAACAAGAAACAACAAGCAATAGTTAAGATGCAACAAGAAACAAGAAGCAACAACTAAGAAACAACTAAGACACAACAACAAACAACAGGAAACAACAAGAAACAACAGAGACACAACAAGAAACAACAAGAATCAACAAGAAACAAGAATTAAGATGCAACAAAAAGACACAAGAAGCAAGAATTAAAAAGCAACAAGAAGAAACAAAAAACATGAACTAAGAAGAAGAAAGAGTTAAAATGCTAGAGAAAGAAAAAGTTTAGATGCAACAACAAGAAACAAGAAGCATGATTAGAACTAAGAAGCAACAAGAAAGAAGAATTAAGATGCAACAAAAAACAACTAAGAAGCAATAACAAGTATGAGCTAAAAGACAATAAAAGGCAAGGAAGAAGGGCCCAAAGAAGTGGCGGCTAGGGTTTCAAGATCCTAAAAAGTGGCGGCTAGGGTTCAAAATCCTAAAAAAAGTGGCGGCTAGGGTTTCAAAACCCTAAAAAGTGGCGGCTAGGATTTCAAAACCCTAAAAAGTGGCGGCTAGGGTTTCAAAACCCTAAAAAAGTGGCGGCTAGGTTTCAAAATCCTAAAAAATAGGTGAGTGGGATTTCAAAATCCTAAACAATGGCTTGTCCAATTTTTTTTGGAATTGCTTGTATTTTTCTTGGGTTGCCCAAAACAAAGAAATTGTCACTACCATGAAAATATGACTGACAATATGACTTAGCGTTCCCTAAACATGTTCCCTATGTTCCCTATGAAATACTTTGGTGTTCCTAATGGTCGTATAGTGTATACTTGTGACGTAGAAGGCTCAAAAATGACTGACAGTCATATTTTGCAGTCATATTTTTCCTCAAGGTGTTGACCTTCAAGAATATGACTGCATCCAGTCGTCAGTCATCCACAGTCATATTTTTGCAGTCATAAAATACCCGTTTTCTTGTAGTAGGACCAATTTGAGGAAGCATGGGAGCCGCAGCCAAGTTTGACAATATGTAGAATCTTCTTTGTGAGATGATCGTAAGAGGTGATCTCATTTTGACCCATTGATCAGCCTTTTTCTACCCTATTGCTGATATAGGAACAAGAGCCTTATTATATTATGTAAATTTGGAAAAAGACTTGAGTCAGGGTCGACATGAAACTATGTTGGATATATCAAAGAGAAAAGTTTGAATTGTAGACCAGCATATTCAAATCAATTTAGATTTTTTGGCTGAAAGAGAAACTAGAAATAAGTGGAAGATAGACTTGAAGCGATTACGAGAGCATACGAGGAACCAATGTGATATCATTTCCTTATTAACTGCGGTGACTAATCGTGAAGTTGTTGCACAAAGAAGTGAAATGACTACTAGTCACTATATATATAATCTCCAAAACGGGTATATTAGATTATCCAAGACCTTGGATGCTCTTGGAAAAGGAAGTTTGTTTATTAGTAATGTCCAAGAAACATCTATGTTTGGATTACCACTTGCTACTTATGAGCCTCCGACTTGGATTACATTAAAGACTCTAATCCAGGAATCGCCATTTACTTGCCACTTTCTTAGTCACTACTATCATATGCTTGATAATACATCTGAAAGACCCGTTCCTTCTTGGAAAGCCCTAGAATGGCTTACTAAAGACTACGGTTTATCAATCACTAAAATAGTTCCATATGATATAGTATATGAGCATCGGTCTTCAGGATGGCAAGAAAATCCGTCAGCAGCAATGCGAGCAGCAATGGTAACTCATAACCACTTTTGTCCATGTAAAAGGCGATATAAACGGAATCCTCATGCTACAATTGATTCAGTAGAATACAATTGGCTATATATTCCAGGATCATTCGAGACTCCGACATTGTGTGCTAAAGCCTATAGAGCGTTTCACGTGGAGCATATCACACATACTGATCCAGTGTGTTTTTGAGCAGTTGTATTCTGTGACTTTCTCAGGATGATATGTAAAGTTCACCATGTTATTATAAATGTCAATAAATTTGACAAGTTACGACCTGAGTTCCATATCATGGTGAAGTTGCAGTACAAGAGCGTCCATTGGCATCAAGTATTGGAGATCATGTGTCTCACATATTTTTTGTGGGGCCCACACTTGTGTTTCATCAATGAGTTCGGGATATCTTGTCACAACCATATGAGAAAGTGGTTACTATCCCAACGCACCAACAACCTAAGATTGCTAGAACGTGACAATGAGGTCAACAAGGCAGTACTTAAGGTACACACAAAGAGAATTCGCCAACAAGACAACAACAGGAACAAAAGACCTAGGTATTATTGATGGGGACGTCAATAGGCTAAGTAGGGGGCTATGTAGAAAGAAAAATTTAAAAAAAAAATTAGACTATTTTAGCCTATTAGGGGCCCTTTAGTAGGAAAAAGTAAAAGTAAACTTAAAATTAAAGTTAAATTGCATTCCTAAGTGTAAATAGGACTATTAGCATAGGATGGATGAAAAAAATAATAAATAATAAAAATACACTTGGATGAATGAGGTGCGACTTAGGTCTCACTTCTTCATAATCGCACCGGTTCATTTTTTAGAAAAAATATAAAAAATTGAAAACTAAAATAATCAATGGCATTTGTAAGACCCAATATTTTTATATAATATATATTTTTTATTTGTGAATTGTTGTTTGTAAGTTTTGTTGTGTATATGTGAGTTTTTTGTGAGGTTCGTAATTATTGTGAGGAGTTGTGTATTATGTTATAAATTGTGTTGTATATTTATGTGAGGATTCAAACGGTGAAATTTGGATTTGTGATTGTGTGATTAGAAAAATGTTACTGTGAGAGTAGAAGGAAACTCTGAGGGAATTATTAAAATTAATTAATTGCAAGCCTGAGGAAGAAGTGCCAGAGCTTGAAGCCTGAACAGTAGGGAGGAAAGATTGAAGGCTGGTGTGCATTTGGAGTCTAATTGGTGAGCAATTCATAAAATTCTAAGAAGTTTGAAGCATGATTAGCCATCCAAGAAGGAGAACTGACAATTGGACGAATTCAACAAAAATCGGAACAGCATCAACGTGAATTGAAGGCAAGAGCTGGTCAGAGGCGTGTCAACGAGTGGAATAGGAGAAATCGATGCCAAATTTGCGGTCACAAGAGAGAGCAGATTGCTGCAATTTCTTTGTCATCACCAACCCAGCTTCAACAGGTAAATTCGATCCCATAATTTCCTTAAAAAAAGAAATTGTGGTCAAGGCTTGCGGCTAGTATTCGGTGCAACAGGTGCAGCACCTTGATCAAATTTTGGTCAAGTTTGAAGGATTCAGGGTTGTAATTGTGGATTGATCGATGTGGTGTTAAATTGTTCCCCTCGAATCAAACCCACAATCAGAGTGGCAATGCCGAAAAATTTGATGAATCATAGCTACGGTTGCAATCTTCGGGAGTCTTTGACCAATGAATGAGAACTGAATCAATTTGAAAAAAAATTGAGAAGATTGAATCCTACGAGCAATCGAATTCAATTCAAAACTATAGAATTTTGATGAAGCAACTTGCGCCTGCACCGGTCACTCATTTGAAATCTTAAACCTGTGAAAATTTCATACAAATTGTGGTGTAGGGTTGGTTATCTGAGATCGAATCAAACATACAAGCATAAATTGCCAAGAAATTTGTACTCAATCGGGCAATTAACCCAAAATTGGGAGTCGTTGCGACCTGCGGGAAAATTTAGGGATTTGGGGCTCGTCGGAGGATCAACCTACGATCTTCAGGTTCGGCGCAAGGGATTGGGATATGATCGCATGGTCTTGGGGGTTTGTTTCACGGGCTTAGGTCTTGGGTGTTCGGGTCATAAGCCGAGTTTGGGGTTTGGGGCCCAGCTCGGGCAGTCTAGGCTTACTGCGCGGGTTAAGCCCTGAAATTATTTTAATAATTAAATAATTATGTTATTAAGTTAATTTATTTTTGTTCCATGCTTTTGGGATCCTAGTGATTTATTGATTATTTGTATTCTAATTTTACTCCTATGTTTTATATGTTTACTTAAATTGTGAAATGTTTATGCGGGACATGGGATCTATGTGATTGATCAAATTATGAGTTGTTCCAATGTTATATTTGCATGTTTGGTCGAATTGTGAATTGTACCAATGTTTTGTATGTTTTAAGAATTAGTAATCTGGTTTGGATTCATTTGACATAATTTGGCAAAAGTAAAAGAAGTAAGAATTATTTGACATCGTCATACATTATACAATTGGAAAATATTTGACATAGAATACGGAAACATTAGACATTCTTGCATGATCGCATTAGCTGTAGATTGACTGGACTATTTGACATAAAAACATAAAAAGGTATAATGAACGAATTATATATATACTATTTTATCAATACTATCTTGTTATGATTACATCCTAGTGCATGCTTCATATAAGATTCATTTGACAAAATCTGTTTTTTTTGACAAAGAATGATTTGACCTCCCTTAGAACACTATATAGGACTGGGACTTTATACATACATTGGTAAGGGACTGGCCAACAAATTTTACACACGGGAATAAGAGTGGTCTAATATTATATTAAACTTGTAAACATAAATCTATTTGTAAGTGACTTTTAGTCATAAAATGCTAGATTGATTAAACCTTTCCCTAAAACAAAGAACCCCTATACTATTGTTTCCTGGGTTTTATGGAAGTGCAAAATCTAGTTTACAGACGTCATCATTACGTTAACTGCAAGCATCTTTATTATTTATTTTGTTATTTTTGCAAAATGAATTTGGTAGAAGTCAAGTTCATACAATCTCCAAGCTTCAATTTCAATGAAGTGAAGCGCCTCCTCAATAGGGCCGGTAGCATCAACGTTCCAAACGAAAGTCTTCAATTGATCTAGAAATCCAAGAATTTCAAAGAGCTTGGAAAATAAGACTGAAAGATTTTAGATTGAAGTTACACATATAGCTTCAGAAGTATCAATTTTTTTGGCAAATATTATAATTTGGTGGAATGTTCTTTAGAGCCTTATTTCCATCCTCATTTGTCTTTCATATCAATTGAATTCTTTGTCTTCACAATATATACTTCTATATTTTAAGCAATATTAAAAATAATTCTTTTAATAAAAATAGCACATAACCATAATAATAGGTCTACAATAATAAGTCCAAGATAATAGATCCATGATAATAAGTCCAAAATTTAATAAAAATTGAAAAAATTGACCAAAATTATCAAATAGAATTTTTTTTTGAAATATTTTTGAATTTTCTAATGTTTTTATAAATGGTTGAAATCACCACTCACATAATCCCTACTTAGAGCTCACAAGCTCATGCTCGCATGCTCATAAAATAGCACCGCTGATAAACTTGTTATTAAAAAATACCACTTGATCAATGGCACTTGAATTGGATTGATTGTTGTTGGTTTCACAGTGTATATCCTACATGTGTATGTAATAGAGGAAAGGAAAAATTTGCAAAGAGCACAAATAGGGAAAAAATTGGACACTTAAATTTTATATGCAAGATAGCTCCACTTAATTATCTATATGAATGAATTTACAAAAAACCATAGGTATTAAAAATATGCCTTTCTTAATTTTTTACATAAAAATACGATCATTTTAAATATAATAATTAAAATATATAGCCATAGATCAAATACCCTCTTAATTCAAGTATATATCCTAATTTACAAGGAGTAGTCTCCCCAAAGATTCGCCCACCCACCTTCTAAAACCAAAACCAATTGTTTTTATATGGATGTGATATATAAAATGCATACAAAATATATGTGAACACATACAAATATATATGAATATAAACAAAATACACATGAATACATATACACATATGAATATAAATAAAATATATACATATAGGTATAGGTATGATGTATGAAATACATATATATTATATGGAATATTGATATGGTACATCACATGTTGTACCATAGTGCGGGATATAGGATACGACTGTTAATCCCATATCTATTGTAATATAGCACATTCGAAAAAAAAATAAAAAATATATATATATATATATGGAAGTGATGAAAAAATATTATATTAATTTATTTATTTATTAAGTTAATTTAGTCGCTAAGGTTGTATGCTCTAAAAGTGCCCCTCTCCTTCACATCTCCTATTATTAGTTGGAAAATGGAGATGAGGTGACCCTTAAATGAACCACTTTAGCACTTAACCCAAGTGATTTTGTGTTTTTTCAAACATTTTTGAATTACTTATAAATTTCTAAAGATTTGAAAAATGATCTAAAAATATTTTTGTCCACGAAAACCTATGAAAAAGACAGACCACCCCTTAAATGGTCGCTTTTAGAGCATACTACCTTCTCCCTCCAAAAAAGGGACAACACTAATGTCACATGATGGTACTGATATTAATGTTACTTACATCATTGAAGACAAAGCAACATCAATGGTTGTAGATGGGAAAGAGATTACATCACTGGTTCGTTTACTGATTGAGAGGGCTTTTGAGTATTTTTTTTTTTTCAAAACTTGTGAGGATTTGAGAGTCTTGTCCATAACATTCAAGAGCCTTCAGAGAGGCTGCCTTTGCCTCTCTGAAGTCTTCATCCACGAAATGCATCCAGGTACCTCCCACACCTCACTCGCCAAGGAGGGGCGCGAGGTGCTGCCTTGGCGTGTGGATTTGGAGAGTGGAGCTTTACCAGTCCTCCTCTGTCCCACGGCTGACGCGCCAAGCAGGGGCACCAAATGGGTATTATTGCAAAGAATTTAAAGGTTTCGATATAGATCTTACGAATTTTACTTCCAATGCATTAATAAGCACTCCTCTACACTGTTTTCACAGCACTTGCAATTTATTTTGTGTTTTCGTGGAAGAAGAGTAGCTTATTATATACACATGGGGTGGTAGGAGGTAGAACAAACAATGTGGGATAAGTAAATTAGATGTAGTAAGAGCTCCACCACTTATAGTTTTTTCCAAAGTAGAAACTGTGTTGGAATTAAAATTTCAGACCTCATTTAGGTATAGTAGATTAACTTTTTTCAAAAAAACTTTGAACTCATAAAAGATGTGAAATCAAGACAAATTTCACCTCCGAAAATCCGTTTGTGATTTCAAGACTCCAATCAAAAGTTATGGACAAATTTCAAAAGAGGATTACAAAGGAATTTCTTTTTACATTTGTAGAAATGCATAGTAGAAATTTGTCAATAACTTTTGACTAGAGACTTGAAATCTCAAACGGATTTTTGAAGATGAAATTTATCTTTATTTCACATCTTTTCTCAGTTCAAAGTTTTTTGAAAAAAGCTATTCTACTATGCCTAAATGAGGTCTGAAATTTTAATTCTAACACAATTCCTACTTTGAAAAAAACTATGACTATGAGTGGTAGAGCTCCTTCTAATTACTTACCCCACATGGGTTGCTCTACCTCCTACCACCCCATGTATATATAGTAAGCTTCTCTGGCCTATTGCAATTCAACAAAGGTGAAAAAGCATTTCTTCGAAGTATTTGGATACAAAATAAAGGAAACTTTATTTTATTTGGAAAATGCCTTTCTTTCAGTTTTTTCACACAAGTAAAGGAAACTTTATTGAGGTTAAAGTTACTTGTGAGAAATTTTAAGGTCAAATGGGTTACGTGCCTCGAAGATGGGTGAGAAGGACGCGCGCCCTGCCGTTGGGAAGCTCTTAGCCTTGCTAATTTTGTACCCACTAACTCAGCTCCTTACACACTGACAGATTTCGACGCGTGGCTTATTAGCTAATGTTGGATGTGGAATATTCCACACCATTTCATCCTTTGGATGAAATGATGTGGAATATACCACATCATTCCGTCAGAGGGAAGGCAGCTGCTCTCACAGCTCTTGAATGTTATGTCACTTACGTTTTGCAACGCCCACCTTCTGATGATTGAAAGCTCAAATTATATTTTAGCAGCAGTTAAACATCACATCGTGAACTTGAACTGGAGGTTGATGAAGACAGGTGTCACATTTTGGAGTACAAAAGAAACTAAGTTACATGGAATCATTCAACAATGGGCAGTTGTTGAAGTCGGTTGTTTTTGGCACTGTATGGAAGGTGATGCTGGATTGCTGGACACGTTGTGTAAAACATGTTTTTATTTTATGAGGAAGAATTCTCTGATTCTGCAATAAAACATCCAAGATGATCTAAGGTCTGAGCACCCATTATTGACTTTGCCTAAATATCAACTCTTAAAATATGAACACTTGTGATATGAACTACGGTAACTACACCTAAAATCACACGAGTAAGCAATTCAAAATGGTTTTCATTATTATATTGCAAAAACTTTTTGTGGAGTATTGTTGGTAGTAAAAAGGGGATTTTAGATTCTCTTACTAAGAATGCATTTTTTGGACACCATATGAATAAAATATTCATTTTCAAAGTGCTGAAAAATAAGCGTTTCTAAAAGCAATCATAGACTCTCATGAATAGTGGAAGTACATTTTAGGCAATAATTTGTAGTAAGCAAATTTTAGGTGTAGTTACCTTAGAATGGAGAAGTCATTAGGAGAAGTCACTGAATGGGTGTCGTTATGTGAATCCATCATTTGGATATTCATTGTATTGTACACTATAGAATAAGTGTTGTGCTTGAATGAACCTCAAGTAGACAAGCCTATTACCACCTTGATTTGCAATTTGAATATATTGAGGCCACCTTCAAGAGGGGAACATATTTTTCAAATATGTGTGCATGTTTCACAAATCAAACCTAAGTGGAATTATAATTTTTTTCATTAAAATTGTAACTTTTGTGAAATTTGAAGTAGTATGCCTTAAAATTACAAAACTAGTTATAGGCTAGAGTCATAAACATTCCCTAACTAACCCATTACCGCCCAAATTAAATACTAAGCATTCACCATCAATGGAATGGTATGTTATCCTTTGTTGTCATAATTTATTTTTATTTTGTCATAAAATGCTTTGATTTTATCATAAAACGAATGGGTTAGGATGTTTTCTTCCCAAATATACATGATTTGATTTAATTTCATGCCCAAAAATCAGGAAACATGGAGTGACCATGCTTGTTACATTGCTAAAGAAGTAAAAAAAGTGTACTTTTTCAACATAGTTTAGTGTATGTCATTTGTTTCATGTATCTCTTAGAATTAGTTCTTGAAAAAATTCACCATCTAGTGGGTGGATGCCTACATTCGAAGAACAAACTTCCACATTGTATAGGAATTGGAAATTTATTTCTAAGTTTTCCAATTTGGGACTACCTTTGCTGAGTTCTACAATATTTTCACTTCAATCTATATCAATAGGTATAAACTACATTTTACGGGTTGCTTCACTTTGCTATCTAACAAAAAACAACCAAAAAATTCAAGTCCATGGTACAAAATAGTTTTCTAGAAATTCAAAAAGTTGCCTCCCTACATTTAAAGTGAGAGTCTCTTCTCTTTATAAGCCTCCTTCTAAATTTTGTTGGGCAACATTTTGAATTCAACTTGAATATTGCACACTTTTACGTAGAATTAAAAAAATTCTTTTGTCTTTTTTTTGCAAAACTTGGCTTACTTATGTTATAAAATCATCTCTAGCATTTTGATCCATGAAATAATCTCTAAGCCCGAAGGAAGTGGTGCAACTGTGTCTTTTAGGCAAAAACATCAACCACAACACTTTGTACCAAAGCCAACTCCTTGATATGCACAATCACCAAAAACAACAGGATTGGAAGTAATGAATAGTCCCCAGCCTAGTCTTTCCAAAGAGATGTGATTCATCCTACTTTGAGCATCCATAAATGGTTGTACAAAGGACAAAATTGCAACATGTTGTCTATCTTGTACACTAAATAGTGAAATTAGGTTGCCTCTCACTAATTTCTTGACATTCAATATTATATAAATATGTACTCTTGTTGTTGAAGGATGTAGTAAATTAAGAACCATGCATGTTGTATGGGTTGATGCTTTGGTTTATGGCCCAAGAGAGTAACATGCACCTCCATGTGGACAAGCAGTGAGTCGTGAGGTAACTTTTCTGGGCAAGGCAACCCAATTTCACTAAGATAGTCTGCTCTTAAAGCCACCATTTAAGAGCTGATTGCCTTTTGAGGGGAAGCTAAACTCCTCGAAACAATTTTCAGTAAATTTTCTTGGGAAGAATGGTGGAATTGGCATCTAACTCAAGCCGTCTCATATTTTTTGGACCTTTGTGGAATTAGTTATGAATTTTCAAAGATTTTTGTCCTAGGCATCTAGTTTGTGACCATAGGTCTCTCAAAAACCTAAATCCTTGCAACTTTTAAAGAAATGTGGGAAAACCAAGGAGAATGATTGTCTCTTGCAATAAATAACTCTTTGTCCTCGATCCACTCAATGGCTAAAGAAGTTGGTCTAAGAATCACCTCATATCCATTCCAAAGCTAATTATAGGAGCAGTTTGAAGAAGATGGGCGCTATTAGAGCAAACTACCTTATTTGGTGCAGAATCTATTTTCTCACCACTTCATTCAGCCGGACCACTGTGACAATTGAAAGAGGTCCAGCTGTCCAGTCCATTGTCCAGCTGGTGCTACAGCCCTCTCCACGTCAGAAACGGTACCCACAACTGCACACTGGAGTCCCCTTCTGCTGACCATTTGCCAAGTGGAAAGAACCTCCAGCCGATCCCGAAATCGAACCGGCCATTGCGGAAAGCTCTCTCGAAGGATCCCATGAGTCCAGTTTTTTGTTGCAGCAGCTGAGGTACACACAACGGCAATGGATCGCACACAGTTCAGTTTGTAGGTCAGTCGGCGCGGCAAGCTTCTTCGATTGTGGGCCATTTTGATTTCTGCTGAAGAAATGGATCAAGTTTCTTTCAGCGCGGACCAGTTCTTCGCGGCGGCACAAGCACTGTCAGGCACCCCTACGATTCTTTCACCAGGTCCGTAAATTAGACCAGAGTGATAGAATAACGGAATGCTAGAGTTTTTATGTGCTGTTCGCTTGCGTTTCTGATCTCATAACCGGGGTCATAATATTCTTGAACTTTTATAACAAAGGCAGGGGATGCTTTCACTGTAGAACATTTGGAATCCAAGCTTGCTCATGTATTGTGAACCACGGTAACACAAACATATAAGTTCTTGCTCCAGTGAATCTAGCTCACTGTATAAGGATCACCCCCTGCCTTCTTGAACCCCATTTCAGAGTGTTATGTTGGAGAGTGGAGGGTTTGAAGTTTTTTAGGGTACGTTTATGTTGACATTGGCTTTCCAGCGGAGGGGTTGATGCAGCTCTGGGTGTTCGGGATTCTCGCCACCCTCAAGATTTCCGGGAACGAAACTTCTAGCGCCTTTGCGCTGCACGAGGATCTCGTCCCTCCGGGAAGTCCGGGCCCGCCCGCACACTTCCACACACGCGAGGACGAGTATTGGTACGTGTCGGACGGGGAGCTCACGTGGATTTTCAACGGGAAGGAGCACATTGCACCGAAGGGCTCCTTTGTGCACATCCCAAGAAGGCTTGTCCACGGGTTTGCAAACAGGTCAGGGAAGTATGCGCGGATGCTTATCATGTACACTCCAGGCAAGTTTCAGGAGTTTTTCATCAAAGCGGGGATTCGCACGGAAGGGGCGTCGGTGAACAGCTTTCCTGGACCTGAGCCGAAACAGGAGGATTACAAGATGGCGTTGCACTGGATGGAAGTTTATGGAGTAGGGTTTCCACCACCTGCCGAGGATGGGCATTTGGAGTTGTGAAGGCGGCTTCGGAGAGTTGCTGCATGAGTGTCGAGTACTGGTAAGAATGTGCGTGTCAATTTTTTCGAGTTTGGGGATTTGAATTTCCTGTAGAAACCTCTGGAAGCTCCGGCCGTTTCTACTGGGTATTACTTGTAAGAGTATGTATGTATACTTTTCTCGTTTTGGAGCTTGCCATAAACCATAAACCCTGGGGACTTGAATTCCTTGGAGAAGCCTCTGGAAGCTTAGGAATTCCTACAGTATCTGTTATATTAGGGGTTGTCACACCTTCTCCAAGAACAAATTTTTTTGTGAAGAATGAGAAGGTATGGAGTGAAAAGAGGAGCCAAAAAGAGCCCTTCTCCATAAAGAAGATGTCTCCTATGGAGAACAAGAATGGAGAGTGAGATTTACTTGTGAAGTGTTGAAAACTTCGTGCACGAAACCTTCTTCATGCCCATTCTTCACCTCTAGTAGAGAAGAAACTTCTCAATCTTTAAAGAACGGAGCTTCTACAATTCAAGGAGATAATGCCATGTCCTTGTTCTCTAAAGATTTGAGAATGGGGAGAAGGTGTAACAATCCCTATTATTAATTACAAAGAGTGTCACATCTCATCCATACTATTTTTCATTAATTTGTTCTTCCACAATCCTAATGACATTTCTATAGCTTGATGCTTGCTATCTTTTAGCAATTGCAAGAGGGTGTTGTTGCAATGGTACAACTACTATTGGTGGTTGAAAGAGTATGTATTTGTAATTTCCTTTTGGGGGAGCTAAAACTTGTTGGGGGCTTGAATTTCTCGTAGTAGTGTTTGGAATTTTTAGGGATTTTTATGAATGCTATGAACAACAAAGGATGGAGAAAGAATGGGAATTGCTGAGTACTCCATGTTTAGCTAGATGTCACAGAATGGAGAAGAGGTTATTATAGTTTAGAATCTGTTTCATTTTTCACATTGCAGAATGAATTGTGGTTGAAATCTCTTGATTGAACTACTCCTTCCATCTTATCTTACTAATCCTTTTTGTAGTATTAAAAGTATTAAGAATTTGGTAATGATTTTTTTTATTGTCTGTTACAATCAAATGATTTTGTAGTGAATGTTTTAATTGCAAAACAAGTGGTCGTGGATATCAATTGCAATCCAAGAGAGATCAAAAAATAAGAAGTTGTAAGAGATAGAAAGTGTTACATATAAGCAAAGATAGGCTTTATATGGTAGAACCACCCATTCCCAACTAGGGATCTATACCCAACTTGTAGAATGCAACTATTTCCAACCAAGGCTTAGAATAGACTTCCAACCAAAATTTGGAATGTATTTTTTTTCTCCTTTTTAAGGTTGGGACGAATGAGGTCATGACATATGTTCTAAAGTATTGAATAAGAAGTTTTTAAATGATCGGAATTGGAAGAGTGTATACATGGGTCCAAACCAACTTTTGTCTTTCAAAACTCAAAGTAATTTCAATTCAAGGCATAAAATTACCAAAAAAATTGCGATCCTTGTGATTTCTATCTTCTTACATGGTAGAAAATTTACATTATTTTACATTGTTTCAAAACATGTGTGGAATTGTTGAAGTGGTCGATTATGGATGGTTCTACCATAGATAAAGAATATTTTCTACGCAACTACCTTGTTCTGTGTGTATGTTTAGATCTGTCCAAGAGATGCTTGATGTTCAATAGATTCATCAAAAATTTCAGTGTCTTTTAGTCTTTGATTTTGTCAACTTCAAATTGCTATTAAAAATTCAATTATCATAGTATTTTAAAGATATAAGATGGATAATAAAGTAGGTTTTTTTATTCATTTCATTAGTCAATGGCCAAAACAAAAGAAAGCTTTTTCAACCTTAAAATGAGGTCTAAAGTAATGGGGACTAGTAATTTAAGACAAATGAAAAAAACAATAGAAACTAATAGAATGGAACAAGGAAAAAAGCTATACAGTAAAATTATAAATTAATAAAAAGAATACATAAATGATCATTAACAAATTAGTTATTATACATAAAATTAGGCTATTTGTTTTGTTTTGTTTTATTTGTTACAATTAAATCTTTGGAATTGTGTGTCCCTAAGACATAATCATGGTATTGTTGAAAAGCTCTCTATGAGCAGGGGTGTACAAACTTTGTTTTATGGCATTTGGACATATAGTGTAAAGCTATCACTATAAGAAACCTATGTTTTAATTGACGAATTTTAGGTGACGTCAAATGTAAGAACCTGTGTTTTTATGACAACAATAATGTCCAACATAACATCAAGATGTTATGTTGGACATTATTGTTGTCATAAAAACACAGGTTCTTACATTTGACGTCACCTAAAATCTGTCACCTAAAATCCGTCAACTAAGATATAAAAAAATTCTAGTTTTCTATAGTGTATGAATTTCTAAGTTATTTTTGGATCTTAAATTATTGTGAATTATGGATCTTTTGGACCATGTGTCATTCAGTTGTGTTCTTGGTATTTATAGAAAGTTCTCTACAAGGAAAGGTACATGGACTTTATTTCGTGACATTTGGACATAAAAGGTGAAAGTTATAGATTTTTTAGTAATGGGCCAATTGTACAAGGCTACACTAGTTTACATGAAAGTAAGTGTGATTAAAGAATTGAGAATGCATTTTGTTCGCTTTGTTGTGAAGGCATAAAAAACCATTCTTATTCCTATTTAACTAAGAACAATTAAAAGAGTTATATGTTTTTATGATGAAGGGATATTTTTCGTCCTCAATGACTTTGAATGAAACCTAGAGTTCTAGGTTTGATTTAAGAATTGCCTTGATCTTTGGGTGATTTTATGTTAAGACCCAAGCAAAATTCTAAATTGGTCCAATTTACAAACCTAGGATCAATTCAAACCAATCCCAAGTAGAAATATTGGATCAAGGATACATTGTATTTTTAGGGCAATGATAAAAAGAACTAAAAAAAATTCAATTGTACAATTTTGTATCAGAGTACTACAAGAATATGTGAAAAAAATTATAGAAACTTTGATCACATAGATTGAAAGATTATAATATTTGAAGGTAAAATTTTTTTTTCTTCCAATTTTGTCCAATAGAGAAAACTTTAGCTTCTCCTTGAGTGAGATTTTTGTAGTGAGATTTTTGCACTACACATGGTTATTTTTGACATTTGCATCCTACATCATGTTAGTTACATACCTACCAAATTTCAAAAGTAGAAAGAAAGTCTTGCACATACTGCTCGAAGTTGCCCAAATTGTCAAAAAAATTCAAGGCAACATAACTTTTGATCCATGCACCCAAAAAAAATTATATTTGTACCAAAGGAGGACATGTTTAAACTTCAAATCAAAATTTGGTGACAAAATTGACTTTGTGCACAACTACTTGAAATTTCTTGAATACATTGAAAGATCACTTGGTCTTTTAGATGTTAATGGCCCAATTTAAGAATCCAATCACTTCTTCCGTTTGGTTGATGTTTGGTGAACTTTTGAGATACACTTAGAATATACTTATTTTGAGCATTTTTCAAATTCATAGATTTTTCATTGGATGCTTACAAAATGCATGCAAAGAAAATCTAAAATCCCCTTTTGATTACCAACATTTCCAATAAGTGGCTACTTATATGTATCTCTTCCTCAAAAAGATGAATAATTAAACTTTTGTAAAATGATATATCCCAACTTGCTACACATGAAATTTTTAGCATGTCTCATTTGCATTTGACCTTGTAACTCTTCCTTTCATTTCACCACTCCTACATGTAGCCACAAGATTACAACTATTTTAAGGGCATTTTTTGGAACGATGGGCCTCAATGTGCCATTATTGCTTTGAACACATGTTTCATATATGCATTAGTCTTCCAAACCACTGAGCACCATTGCGAACCATTGCTTCGTCACCCCATATGGGTAGGAGGCAACAAATTTTGCTGATCAATAACAGGAAATCATGCTCAAATCCTTATTCGGATGATTTTAGGTGATGTTACCTTAAACCTGAACCAATTTTCGAATGTATACTCAAGGTACAAACTGCAGCAAGCCATGTACTCTCCAGAGCATTGTATCCAGCTCAAGAGCGAATATGACTCTTCTGACTGTAGAGCCCAAAGCTATGCATCCCTCAATTTGCTACAGCTTCATGTGACTTCATCTAAGTTCTCAAATCGACTAATGTAGGATAATCAAAATACAAACTGGTCAGTTTCTTTTCCTACAGAGATTACACTGCATCTTTCAGTTTCTGATGCTTCGTTTG
Source organism: Antitrichia curtipendula (assembly GCA_951230915.1). NCBI lineage: Eukaryota > Viridiplantae > Streptophyta > Bryopsida > Hypnales > Leucodontaceae > Antitrichia > Antitrichia curtipendula. The sequence continues at coordinate 48,186,893 of OX579633.1, read as the reverse complement.
TCAGCTATCATTGACTCTTGAAAAGCTGCAAGGCTGCGATTGCGTACCTCCATTGGTGTGGGTGGTGGCGGGTCCAAATTTCCGTATGTAGCAACTAATCTCTCAAAATCTACTTGCCTAATTACTCGGTCTTTCACTAATTTCTCAACGATTTTGTTGACCAATGTCTTATTCTTCTTTAAATACTGCCAAACATCCAAACAAGGGAGTGTCATTCAAGTGAAGGCCTTGAAACTGAACGCAAGGGATTGAAAATTATAATTGCGTCAATTTATCTGCTCAAGAGAGTAGGCATGTTACATACCTCAAGTACACGATCATAGCACTGATTTACAACCTTCAACGCCTCAATGTCCACAGACTGCAAGCGTCCAAACACTGGGAATAAGTTTACGTGTGATCGCAAGTAAAGTATTGCATAGCACATTTGCCTTTATGTTACGCACTGCTCAGTTGCTAGTTCTCGAAATGAACCGACAGAACAATTAGTTTCCGCAGCGAAAATGGAAACGACTTGAAAAACGACTTCCATGCCAATGGTACACACAACCACAGCAGACAGTGTCTGTAGTACCTTCACACTTTCGTAATTATAAACACAATCGTGGAGACCGTAAAGATTTGCATTATCAGAGAGGCCTGCAAATACAAATTTGCGTGCAGCATCGCGTGCCTGGTCTACTGTGTCAGCCCAGATAGTACTCATCTGCCACATACCAAACAAGTTAATATTTCATCGGGCAAAATCAAAACCAGCTTTAGGTACATCTTTTGCACAAGATTGTCCATCCAGGGTGTGCATATGATCTAGTTCAAACCATAGGCGACAAGTAATACGGGAGCAAACTTACATTATCGATACCATTCCATATCTCATCAGCTGCTCGTGGAGCAAGCTGGACTGCAATGTAGTCCAACATTCCTTGGCGGCTGTTGCAATGACAAATACGACACCCTCAATTTCAGAAGTTAGGCAGTCACCATAAAACCGATCAAATGTATCATTTACTTTGCCTGTCAATTATTAGGAGCAAACTGACGCTCTCTTCTTCCATGAAACAAGTCTCCTCGACATACCCCATTTGGAATCGAACTCAGATTATGAATAATGCCAAACCTTGGACAAGAATTTGCAAAATTAAAAGCATCTTAAACCTTAAATGACGTCACCACACCTAGCATGACTAGAATAGTGTGGGAACCTGATAGATTGCAGTTCAAATTTGGTGCGGTCAGTCTTAAATCGCACTGCACCTTTCTCCTCTCCCATTCTAGGGATGATGGTTACCTGAAAGAAGAGGTCCATTGTAAGGACATCTTGCATGACAGGGTGTAGCGCATGTAGCGCAACTAATGAAGCACTATTAACACCATTGAAAGAACAATAAATAGGTTTCCCACGACATATGCTTCACTCGTAAATAATTCCTATTCCAAATGGGAATGAACGTGTTAGACACGGAAGGAAAGGAGACCATCCAGGGCCTTTATCCCGCAAAGTAGTTACAAAGCTATCAGCAGTGTCAATGTACCAGAATTGCCCTCGATACTTACGCAAGAATGTGGAGCACATATTTCACATACAATGTGAGACTATGATGTAAAGAATACAAAAAGAGTGCAGAGTAAGAGGAAGACAACTGAAATCTCTAGCCTTGATCTGCACGCTAGACATTAAGGTTCATAAAGAATGAGAGGACTTGACAAAATGTCATTGCGATGATCACAATCGAAATTCAGGTAAAATTGGACAAACCAGTTGAATTTGTTTCAAGTCAGGGCAGTTTGCTGCAAACGCCGCCATTGATGCCTCATTTAATGCAAGCATCCACAATAAGTAGTCACTTCGAGGGCGCGGATCAGGGTGACCTCCCTCCTCAAGCTGGGCAGCCTCTAGCATGTCATCTGTGGTGATCTTTAAAACCAGTATAAAACTCGTCAGGCTCACAACATTAAATGTAACAAGGCAGTTCTACGTAATGTGTAGAGAGAGACAAGACTGCAGTCTGGAGGATACATAAGACGACCTCTCGGAGAAAATAAGCAAGCATGCAAATGAATAGTATGAACCTCAGTTCGACGGTCTCGCAGAACTCCAAGAGCTGCAACATCAAGAATATTAGCCAATTGGGCTCCCACCATTCCGTCAGTCATTTCAGCTACCGCATCAAAGTCCACCTCTTCTGCCATTGGTTTGTTTCGTGCATGGACCTACACACATTTTTGCACTGATCACGTCGACAATGCTTCTTTGAAATAAAATGGCAAGATATTCCATCACTACGAAGAGGTTCTTGAGTAAGATAAACAATTACTAGACATTCTGGAACCAGTACTAAAACCTGCGTTTAAAGACCGCTCACTACAATCAGCACGATAAGAAAAAATTATGACCTATATGGGCAGGTTTGAAAAGAGCAAGTAATGTTACCTTGAGAATCTCAGCACGACCTTTGGTCCCAGGCTTTGGAATAAAGATCTTCCGATCAAACCGTCCAGGTCGAACAAGTGCAGTATCTAAAATATCAGGCCTGTTCGTAGCAGCTATAGTGATAACCTCTCCTCTTCCTTCAAACCCATCGAGGCAGGTGAGAAGCTGCAACCTCACACACCATGTTTCCAGAATCAGTCCAGAACCACATAAGAAGGGCAAAGCACCCTCCAAAATATCAATCGGCAAGAACCATACATCTAAAACTTGAAACGCATGCAGGTAAAATATAATCATGTACTGGGTTTGAAGGCACATTAAAAGACGCGACAAAGAAATAAAGCAGACCGCACTAAAACCCTGCTCTGTAAGGAATCCTTTGGAAAAAAGTCGAAGGAACTAGGAACCTGATTCAATGTCGCATCACGCTCTTGCCCACCAGACCCTCCTATTAAACCACGCTGCCTCCCAACTGCATCCAACTCATCAATGAAAACCACTGCTGGCGCCTGCAATAAACATCAAACTTCATCTCTGAGAAACACTCTTCCAGACATAGAGAGAAAAAAAAAAGTGGTTAGCACCAGCTTCCTGAGTGAATACGAGGCAACAACGAGATCATCTTTTTATCTTGCAATGTCTGAAATAAGTGACTGAAAGTTAGCATGCCTTTACAACTGTAAATAATGAAAGGATTCGTGCCCTAAAGTTTAAAAATTGGAACTGATATTAAAATAGAAAAATATGCCTAATTCTGTACGGAAGTTAATACCTTGGAATAAACTGCTATGAACCAAATCTATTCTACAACTAATCTAGATCGAATTCAACACTAAAAAGAAACGCAGTCATGTAGCTTCGAAATGAAGAAAAGAAAAGATCAATGCACTTACATTCTCTCGAGCCTCGTTATACAACGCGCGCACTCGAGAAGCTCCAACTCCAACATAGATCTCCACAAATTGTGATGCTGAAATTGAGAAGAAATTAACTCCAGCCTCACCAGCAACTGCTTTTGCCAAGAGCGTCTTTCCTGTACCTGGCTCTCCACAAAGCAGAATACCAGCTGCAATGGCCACCAGATACCATTATGATGATTGCACAACATCGCACACCAGTACGAAGAACTAAAACAATTGAAAGTATTGAATGTTGAGCACTCAGATCAAGGATGACAAGTACTGTATTTGATACATTTCTGTAAAATAATATACCAGGAATTTTACTGCCTCGCCGCCTATATTTTTCACCATACGTAAAGAAGTCTACAATTTCCTCGAGCTCCTTGCGGATATCACCCAGTCCCGCAACATCCGCAAACTTTACGTCCGCATCTAGATCCAGAAACTGAGGCGGACGGCGACCTTTTGCGCGTCTCACTCGTGCACCTGTGAACAGAAAGTTAGAAATTTAATGTTACCGGTATAATGACCAATTAATTCACCCCTATACAAAAAAGTCCCTACCCAGTCATAGCTTGATCACCATATCGAGCACAATACATTTCAAATACCTGACTTCATAAACTTCATTCCCATTTTCAGTTGGGGATTGTTCTCCACCTCCTCCAATCTCTTCTTTTCTTCCTCACTTAATCCTTCCTTTCCCCAGTCTTCAGTCGTTGACATGGCCTATACAGAGCAGAATCGCAAACCTCATATGTAAAAGCGTAAAATAGATGCACGATATAACAAGCATTGTGGTATTGTTGTGATCGCCCGAGACAATTAACAACTATGTGAAGTTATAATGATTCATTGAGTTCGTGATCCAACCTCAGCAGCTTCCATTTCACCCTCCCATTCTCGCATTTTGCGACGCTCCTCTTCCTCAGCCTGCTCAATTTTCAACCGATCTTCATAATCCTGTTTCCTTTTCTTCACTCCCACAACAACTGTTTGGTAAAATAACCAGAAAAAGAAGACCCCCATTAAGAAGCGGAAGCCTTCATTTCTCGATGCACTATAGAAGAAATTACTCCAATCAGCACTGTCCTGCGCTTGCTGTTCCATTCGAAGCTCCCGTTTCTCTGCCTCACGCGCCCGCTTTTCCTCCCTTTTCCGCAACCTTTCTTCCTGTTCTCTTTGAGACTGTGCCAGGGCCCTGGCTTCCTTCGTTTCCCTGATCGTCTGTGCCTCCATTCGCCTTGCCTCAGCTTGTTGCTCCTTGCGTTCTCGCTCCAACTCCCTGCGAGTCCTGGCCAACTCTTCTAACCTTGAGCTAGCAGAAGATTTCCCTTTCCCCGTACTAGCAGTAGTCTTTGGTTTACTCAACCACCCCTGAATTTTCAAGAGAAAGGTGAGAGAGGGTCCCTTGGCAGCCCAGCCCTCCACCTTTGGAGTAGGAATCGGGGGGGAAAATGCGTCGATAAGGAGACTGTTGAGTTCCATGTACTCCCAGCTCGACCAAAATTGTTCATCCCTATCTGGTGGTGGTAGCACACAGCGTAAAACCCGGTCGTCATTTAAGACAATAAAAACTCTTTCTGACCGCTCCTTCAGCCTGCTATTGGGATGCTTAATGATGTGTTTCAATTTATCTGCTTCTCGAAGCTCTAGCACCTCAGTGTAAGGTATCGTCTCCCCGATTCTTGGGAGATCTTTCACCCATTCCTTCCTTTCTTCTAACTGCATGGTCGGAACAGCCTTGGGCACTCGCGCTTTCTTCTTCGATCTTTCGGCTACTTTGGCTGAAGCCTCCGCAGTAATAATCGTTGGAAGGACCAGAGCCAAAGTCGTAAGGAGAGCTAATTTGGACACGGATAGACTGCTCGAAGTCGTGGGAACTTCCTCTACGATCTCAGAGCTATCCTTGCTGAGTGATGAATCCAAAGAATCAGAAAAAGTAGCACTAGATCTAACCAGCAGTCTCCCATGCTGCCCTCTCTGCCCTGTCACATGCCTGGAATACAACATGCACCGCTGCAAACATGAAACAACTCTCCTGCTGCTCTTCAGCTTGATGAGAGGGCATAATTCCGAGCCTCCAAAGGAAGCATCCTCCATAAGTCCCTTCGGCATCCAGAGTGTGGGGATGCGTAATCTGTGATTTTGAAGAGAGTGGGGGAAGGCGGCAAATTTCAAGGCTACCCCACTCATCCTATTAGTGGCCGCGATTCTACACACAAGAGAATGGTTGACGTACGCTGTGGCCATCTTGGAAGGATGAGGAAGAAGGTGAGGCTCTCAACCAGTCTTCTCCTCGCAATGAGGGTTCACAGGCGGTCTGACCATGAGTACGCTGCTCAAAAAAACAAAAAAACAGACCTCGTTAGAATGTCCTAAAAACTGTACGATTCAGAGACGCATTACGTCTCTCATGCTCATGGGAATCTAAATCCGCTCTGGACCCTGACACCTCGTTGGAAGCTCCGACACCTAATTTCCAAATAGTCGCAATTCTCAACCGCCGTGTCCCTTTACCCTAATTCTGGATTTGGCGAAATTCTTTATCCAAGCCGACTCACCCCTCAATTTCCACAGGAGAGAAACCACAAAGTGAGGAGAGACTCCTCAATGTCGCACTCACGAACTGCCCATACGGTAAACCTAATCGGCAATACCAAATTCAAATTCCTCTAAAACCCTAATTCAACACAGTTGTCGGAATTACCAATATTCCCTCCACATCTCAAAAACCCAAAAACTGTTCACCGAAATAAAAGCAGAGTGCAGCTGAGAAGATTGAAAAGAAGTAAACCTCCACCTCAAATGCTTCAAACGTTCACTACTTCTGCATCCTATTGATTTCCCCATCGATTTCTACAAAACCCGAATCTATTCAGCGCCAGTGCGAGCAGGATAAGGTGAAGCGAAATGCAGGCTTTGTACCTGAGAGAACGCGACTGCAATTCGATTAAATTTCGATTGCAATTCGATACAGAAATTCAGAGTCTCGTTTGGTCGTGGGAGGATTGTAGTGAGCATCCGCTGGCGTCCCAGTGTCGCCGGAGCAGGAGTCAGGTTTTGTGGAAATGGATAAAGCTCTGCGGAGGACACAGTGGAAGGGGTGAAGGTTTTGAAATGAGCCTGAAATCTTGACACTCTTGTGTTGCCGTGTGAACAGGGGTTCCATTTCAGGATAACAGATAAGACCTTGAACTCGACATAAGGCACCCAATACCACTGCACAATTTAATTCAATTAGTGCGAGACCTTTCTAGATAATTTGGGATGGATTTTGATCTAATGAATGTGAAACTTTGGAAGAAATTTAAGTAACATTGGGATGAAAGTTGGATGATATTAAAATAATGGATGAAAGATGGATGAAATTTGGATGAAAGTTCACTATGGTGTTCCTAGACCATGTGAGAACCAACTTGGTGTTCATATGGTCATGGTGTACCAATATAGTTTGGTGTTCCAAGACACTTTTTCTACTAGTGGTTGGATGAAAATCGCGATATAATAATAGATAGTATATAAATATTGTGAACCCAATTACCATATCCGGCTATCAAAGATGACAAATTATAAATTTTTTTAAATGTTGGAACTTTAGAAAAATCAAATTTTCTAATTTTAAAAAAATTGTATGAAAAATTGAACTTTAAAAGAATATTTCTATTTTAGCATCTATAAAATTTGATTTTTTTAGCTTTAATCAAATATTGAATGTGAAATGTCAATCTTGGTAGTGAAGTACAATATATTGAACATATTAACCCCTAAAGTCTCGAAACCTACTTGGGGGACAAAATGGATTTTGGATAGGGTCATGAAACCTCATTTTTTATTGTGATATTTTGAGTTTTTTGGGGATATAAAAAAATACTTTAGCTATTGGAAAATATAATATTTATTTCAATTGGTGACTAGGAGCAAAAGTCATGCATCCTAAGCTCAAAATATTGTTTTTGGGGTAGCAAAAAAAGTTCACAAAATGTCAAAATAATTTAAAAAAAATAAAAAATATATTTGTTTATCTACAAAGATTTGATTCAATCTATTGGATCAAAGTAGCATAGTTGTGTAAGAATATATTCATAATCGATGACAAAAATTAAAATAATTTGGCTAGTAATAATAGAAACCATTAGAGACAAAAGAAGCCCTTGAGTAGACCGTCAAACTTTGACAAGCCAATATATTGTTAGTGGGATAGGGAGCTTAGCAAATGTGTCAGATTCTTGTTGTTAGCCTACATGATTTTTTAAAAATGAAGTCAAATTTTTTTCCCACACATTTTGAATAATGAATGTTGCATATGAGCATGTCTGAATTGTTTATTTTGGAATCCTGTGAAATGTTGTCATGAATAAAACATGTGTATTCCAAATCCTTGTTTGAAGATAATTGTTCATCGATTGGCAATACTTTGTTATGCTCAATATAAAGTATTGCTCTTAGATATGTACTATACTACTATTGTTCTAGTCATTGTATTTTTAACCCCTAAAGTTCCTTGACTATGTTTTTACCAAAAGCACTTCAAAAGTGCCATTTCTAGTACCAGTAAAAACATTTAGAAAAAACCCATTTTGGGACACATAAATCTGTAGGATCTTGTAGTATGTTGCTTTGAAAAAATGTAGAATTTTTTTAGTATTTCCCACCATTTAGATTGCAAGATATTAGCATTTGAAGTGACAAAATTCCTTTTTTTGGCCTTGCAAAAAATTGTGCAGCTGCACTTTACAACGTCACATTTGTATATAAAAATGTCCAAAATGGTGGGGCTTCTTTGGAATCATTCTTCAAGGCAAGTTGGCTACGTGCTTGAAATTTCAGATCATTTGGAATTGTATAACATATAGGGAAAAAAAAAAAGTGGAAAAATTAGAAAATGATTCAAAATACTAAATTGTTAATCATTTATTTATAGAATTAAAAAATGCCAATCCCAATGGTTTAATGCTATAATAAACAATCTACATCCTATGGTTTGTTCATTTTTAAAATATTAAAAATTGAGTTAAATAAAAGACTTCAAAGTTTATTTTAGAGTAGAGATTCCATAATTGCCCGCAAACTAAAATCTTAAAGTCCTAAAACCACAAACTAAAACTCCTCATAACTTTCATCTCATTGATCAAAATGGAATGAGTCAAAGCTTTCTATGTATATATAAATCTAGAAAACCAATTTCAAATTTGTATTTATGAAAAAAGTGATTTTTTTTAATTTGCTTAATTGCCTGAGTTGAAAAACAAACAATATTTTGCAACATAACTTTTCACTTGTATACTCAAATGAAATTAACTTTAGCACTCATGGAAGACATTTCTTGTCTATACCATCTAAAAAAATTTAGCCTAAATAAGTAAAACTCCGCTTATATGTACCTACCCAAAAATGTTATGTTGCCAAAAACACAAGACTGGTCCTTTAGGGGGATAAGTCAAGTACTATCATATTTATTCTCCAATAATGTTATGGCATCTACTGAAATGTTTAGAAACTATAAGGTGATACGATTGAATAGTGTAGAAAATATTGATGAAAGTAATCTAAATTCTTAAAATTCAAGATTTTTGGAAACAACAATCCCAAGTACAAATTACAGCACTTTACATTAAAAGAGTCTTTATAAATTGCACATGAAGATAATGTAATAATCTTGTGCTATATCAGTGTCCAAATTTTATAACAATGAAAAATTCAATGAACTGTAAAAAGCAGAGTTTAGGATTAGAAGTGACAATGAAACATTAGATATCACAAAAAATGAAATTTTAAGAAAATAAAATTTCACGTACTAAATGAAAAATACCACTAAAAATAATTCATTTTGTATTTGGCCTAATGAATCTGACCCAAGGGTACGATACTTTATTTTCTCCAACACAAGAAAGGTGTGCTCTCGGTTGTTTATCTTCAAATATCCCCATCAAAAGATCCTTCCTTGAAGATTGGTTGCCAATGACTCTTATCATTCCTAGAATCTTGATTGCCAAGCCTTCTCAATGATTGAAACCGTTTAATCCCTTAGTGCTCTGACATCCCAATTTTGGACAATGAACAAAAAGATTCCAAGGGCTTTTTTGACCACATCGCTTTTCATTCATCCAAACCAATGCTTGACTTTTTAAAATCCACACTTTGTGTATGATGAAGTCGATGAAATTGTGGTAAATAATACATACTTATAAAAATATAAGCAAAAATATGCAAAAAAATTCAAGAAAGGATTCAAGCGCTAAAGGGTTAAATTGGAGCAATCAAGGTCCAATCCATTGAGTCCAATAACTTAAAACAGACCCACATATGGTAGCCAGGTGAACTTAGTCACACCATAAATATAAGGAAAACATCTTAAATATTAATGATGAAGGATACGTATAAACCCAGCTTGCACATAATCTTCACAAACATTCCAAACAGTGTGATTAGTTAATCTGGTGGAGCCACCTAAGATAGATGGCTCAAAAAGCAACACTTTAAGGGTTGTTGAACCTTTTTGATGGTTTTCAAATGCCCAAAAGTATTTTTCCTATTTTTCACTTGAAGAAAAATTGATGCAGATTCTAATACAAGTGGTTTCATATTTTTCGGAGCATTTATGAATTACTTATGAATTTCCAAAGAATTATGCCACAGGCACCTATTTGTGATCCTAGGTCTTGCAAAACTCACGCATATGCAGTCTGAAAAAAGTTATGGCTTGACCAAAAACAAACACTAAGGCATTCAAAAAGTAATACACAAGGTTCCTAAATGTGACCCTTACTAAACTTAAACAGATCCTACATTTTTTTAACATTTGTATGAAGGCAGTTGGGCAATCAATTCCCATTTAGAAAAATTAAATGGACATACTCTGGCTTTGAAATGAACTCTCCCTGGCTCTTATTCCATCCATTGACAAACCTTAATTATGCAACACTATGCACTAAGAGAGGTTGGCAGTCCATTTTAGAACCATTTAGTCTCCATTTTAGAGCTCTTTATAGGATTGTCTGAAGATGAAGGTCGCATTTTGAGCCACCTGCCTTATAACATTTTGAATAAGCAACTATGGACATGATGTGGAATGCAATAAGGTGAAGGAAATATTTCCATGGGTGTAGAAAAAGAAATGAGGGGGATTGCCAAAATTTGGTAATTTTATCACTTGAACTGAAATTACTATGAATTTTGGAAGGCAAAAGTTGGTCTAGACCCATGTCCAATGTGTAGACTATTCCAAAACCATTCATTGCAGAGACTATTTCTTCTTCACTTTGGCACTCCAAACCAAGTACATGTGTCATGAAAAGAATGGAGGAATTGATGGTTAGAAATCAAGAATTTATGTTTGGCAATTAGTCCCAACCTCTTCTAAATTTCAGACACTCAATTGATTGTTGATCAAATTGTGGTTGGTGATGGGTGGTTCTACCTTATAGAAATTATGTTCAGTTGATTGCATTTTATTTTACTATAATCTAACAAATGTTATCAGCAACAAAAATCATGCTCATCTAATTGCAGTTTACTTCACCAACAAGCACTTTTTGGGTTTGTGTTTTCCTTATTTGCGCTAGTCCTCTACAGAGGTTCAATGCAAAATCAAAAAAAGATGTTGTAGCGGTTGCACTACTAGTCTTGCTAAATTCTACAGCACTATTGGACCTTCATAATCATTGCTTTAGGAGATGATAAAAACATCAATTTAGTTACCTCCGTGTAATTCCTAGGGTCAGTGTTGTGACACTTAAGTGCACAAGCTTCTGGAAGCTCTTCCTAGACAACTTGAATGTTAGTGGAGCTTCTAAAGCTGATAGAACAAGAATCAGTGCTTCAGAATCCACGCCGTTCCCCCTTTTAGATCAATGTATTCCAATTGACTGACGTTGTGTGTCCTATACTCTTCCACATGATTATAGCCCTAAGATTCCAAGTCTTGCTAAACAAAGGATTTGCATCTTAAATGCATTACAATATATGAAGCTAAGTGGTAGCAACTTGTGAGCATGACAAAATGATGTACACAATAGATTATATCCAATTGGTGACTCAAGTAGAATCTATGTCAAAGGGAGCTTCGTCAAAGAATCACACAAACTTATAGCATTCATGTAAAGTAATTTGTGACAAGGCTAGTCTTCATTGAAATACACAAGATGAAAGATGAAAGAGATGTTTGATGAGGCCTTCTAATCTACAAGTAGAAGGCAAACATTCAACAAGAGCAACGACATGAAGGAATCACATCTAAAATCTTCTAAAGAAGTTTTTGAACATGGATCCTTTTAGTGAACGAAAATTGAGTTTTTTTGCCTCTTGTTGGCAATAAGAAAGGAAGTCTAGAAAATTTTAGGATGCAATTTTTCGACATTGAATGAATGAACCATGAATCTTCATCATATTGAAATAGTTGTATCCAAATTCAATCTTATATTCTCCTAAAAAGAAATTGAACATTTTGGTCAAAAATATGTAGAGTCAGTTTAACAAACTAATCATAATGATGAGGTACACTTACCTTAAGCTTGAAGTCTTTCCTTCATCCCAATTTTTATTCTCTTTGATTTCCAAGGAGCCATAAGTCTTTCTTCATTCTAATTTCTTTTCTCATTGATTTTCAAAATTTCCTACATTTAGCATTTAATTATGTAAGAATGAAAACCTTCTATTCAAATTATGATGGGTTCAACTCAAATCCAAAGCCACATTGTGAAAAAAAATACAATCTTTGTTGCTTGCTTGGCTAGGAATGTACTAGGCTTCACAACCAAGCTCTAGATTTGCGTTACTAAATACATTTGACACAACATATTTGAGATTTATTTTCAAACTCATCATTCAAATTTTATTTATTTTGTTGCAAAAAAACAAATCTATTGTGGAAACATTTTGTTGATTGCAAAATCCACTCCAAGCTAGCCTCCCACACTTTCAAAGATCATAGTCCTAAGTGAAGAATTCCATGCAACCAATCAATTAATGTCCATCAATAATATCAACCATCTAGCATCAAGGATTCACAACCAATGCAAATAAATTTTCACACACAAAGATTGGAAGAGTATATATATGTATATATAGCAAGACTTTGATATTATGAATGTCAGAGAGAATACAACTTCGTCTAGCAAATACTCATTGCCAAAGAGGTCAAAATATAAAAACCTTCAACTTACATTTGCTACCACTCAAATTATCCTACATAGGAAAGCACTTGGAATAGGTAGTTGGAGGATTAAAGGGTAGTTGCAAGAAACACTTGTCCTATTTCTTGTCCCCTTGCCCTTGGACGGGTACTTTTTAGCTCGTAACTTTTGCATACTTTGTCCGGTGGGCGTGAAATTTAGAGCAAAGGTGGTTACAAAAGTTTCAAACAATCTGTGATTTTTTAAATTTTCTTAAAATTAGTTTACTATTTTTAAGCTACCTCCAATTAGATGTCTACCTTGGGCCTTTGGGGGCTTTTAGTCCTATTTTGACCCAAAATTGCAAATTTAAGGCCACAAAAAATTGGACACATAGGAATTCTACTAACATTACAAGGATTGACTGAAGTTTTTTTGAAAATAGCAACATGTCCGTTGCACAAATGATGTCAAAGTGACCTTCCTTTGCGCAGAGGCTACGAAGAGGAAAAAAATTTCCTTCATGAATTTTTTGGTGCAATGCAAGTGCACTCTTTTCTAGCAAAATGGATTTTTTTATTGAATTTTTTTGAATTTTTTGCGAATTACTAAAAATGAAAAACTCCACATATCCCTTTTTTGCTATTTTCTGCTCCTAGTGGTTTTTGTAGTACTTTGTAGTAGTATGTAGTATTGCATAGTACAACATAGTATTAAATCAACGGTTAGATCTGCAGGCGCTTAGAATCGACGGTTGAGATTTTCCAAGGTGCTGCTAAAACATAGTATTGGTAGTACTGCATAGTACTACCAGTCCCGTGGCTAAAAAATGCAATTTTGGCCAGAAAACGTGAAGTGTTTCTTGCAACAGCCCTAAACCTCAAATTCTTCTCCCTTCTAATACTTACATGTTACAACTAGAGCCCACACATATCCTACTAATTTCAACAAAATTATTGGAAGTATAAAAATCTAACCACATTCTTACAAAAACTAGTCTACATTGCAAATCCTTCTATTCCTTTCAAAACAAGACTTACTTCAAAAAGAGTATAATGGCTACTAGACATGTTCTATTCAAAAACTTTAGAAAGTTAACAATGAAGTAAGCACCTACCGCTAATAGATTCCCACATGTAATTGATATTACAAGTTTGATTCTACCTACAACATTGAATTTTGGATATTGTATATTCTTGCATTCTACTATGAATTTTGCTTCATCTTTAGGAAGGAAGTAAAGAAGTAGGGGTCTATGACCTAAGCTTGCAAAATTATGAAGGATAACTTTTAAATTAATCACCATGTTCAAAATAGAAGTAATAGCTTTTATTGGACTCACTTGAAACCCTTGCACACAACAAACTACAACCCCATAGATGTAGCCTAAGGCTTGTGCACTTGTAATAGCCATATCCAAATTTGAGTTACCTCAAAGGATTTTTAGCTCATCATATGGCATAAGCACATTTGATCTCAACAATGCTATTTGCCCATTTATTGTGAGTTTAACATTGAATTGTTTGGAATTTGCCACTTCATGTCTAATAACTAGTACCTCTGAAAGATCATCTTCTAATACTTTGTCCACAAAGAGATTGAGATTATGAATTTCTTCGTGAACATCCGGAGATAAAATAATAATGACAATTCAACCAAAGATGATCTTAATGTGGAATTGCTCCAAGGATACAATGGGGCAATTACATCATTTCCAAGTGCTACACAAAGGTTGGATAACATTGCCATGCCATTCATAGTGTACCCAACCATACCCCATAGAATAAGCAAAGGATTCAAGGCACTTGTGAAAAATGTTTCAAAAACATGTGACATTGTGTTGTTAGTCCCATGCTTTGTAGCTCCCCAAACATCCATTGTCAAGACAACCAAGGTGACAATGAAACCCCATATAGATGTCCACCAATAGCACACATAATGTTCTCAACACGGCTTGTATTAGAAGGCCCATCCGTGTTGCTTTGCACATACACTCCACACACCAAAAGGTTGTAACTGAAACCAAGGGAAGCAATGAATGAACTAGATCCACACGCCTCCACATCATTCTTTGAAGATAATTTGAAAACAATATAAAAAAATAAACGAAATGCACTTAGAGCGTCTTGCCACAATCTTGATGAGCCAAGTTGAATAAGTTGAAGTTGGCATGCAAGCATTCAACAAGAAGGGATGCACACCCCTCCTTTGAACACCTAGTCCACCATGTTATAACTCATTGCCACTCTTTTTTCCTTTGCTTCTACTGGACCAAGATCACGCAACCATTTCCATTGCTCCACATGTGTCCACAACGAGGCTCTTCATTTAATTGACAGAGAACATCATATGGACGGGCTCACTGCTCAAAGCATGATGAATGCTTCGACTCCACAGAGGAGCTGGTGAAGGCATGGCGTTGCATATCGTGTGCAAGAATGTAGACACAGAACAGTCTAACACAAGTGTGCAAATAAAGTACTGTTAAAGAGTCTGGGAATAGTAGCTAGTAACTGCGGTGCAAACTTATACCTTCTCGCAAAGATCAGAGCTCGCTTCCCTTCACCGCAAGTAAGAACAGCATCCACGGAGCTCCCAAAGTATACGCCAATGCTCCCGCACTGCATTTATTTGGAACTGGCGGTAGAATCACAATGATTCAAGGCGCTCGATATCTAAGTAACTTGCGGATACTGGAACTGATACAGAGCTGCACCCACCTCGTAGACAGAGAGTCCAGAATATGATACGGAAGGCCAAAGGATCCCCGCTACTGCAAGGACATGCTGAGCAGTGGTGCCGAAGGAGATACGAAGCCAAAGTCCAGAATTGCAACACAAGTGAGAGACTACTCAAAACAATGCGTTCTCCACAACTCCAAGTCAATGATTTTACGTACCGACAATTCGATGTTCATGTGAGATCTACTGTAGAGTTTTGTTCTCAGATCCGGAAATTGTGGGCAAATGTGGGCAAGTGGGGCAAGTGGAAGATGTACAGATCACTTGCTCTTCGGCTTCCTGGAATCTTTACCGACTGTTCTTAATTTATAGGATTCCCTTCTTCGAGGTAATCTTCTCCGCCTGGGATAACTTAAGTTACTTCCACCCGATGCACATTGCGAGACGTTATGTACCCTCACCGAGCAATTCATGTGGCCTGGTGCCCAGCCTCATCCCGGCTGCCCGGACAAACGCTTGCCAAGCTGCCCTTTACGGAATCACGGCGGACTGCTCATGCCCGGTTCGAGAAACTTCCTAGCTTTCTGTGATGTTCGCCCTGGCATCCCTCCATCTTCCAGCCTACCCCATCCAGAGCTTGCATGTTCTTCTTGTCTTTCTGCGGTGATCCTCACAGTAGTGTATCATTCTACTATATATTCTTTATGTGCGTAATGGCCAATGAACAGCGATAATGTGTGTTCATGGCTACTACATGGATGGCTTATTCCATTACCTGCGAGCTCTTCAGCGGACCACGTGAGCTTCAATCTGTACCTCAACTACAAGAAAAGATCGACATTCCCTGAGGAATTCCATGCCATGGAGCTCCAGTTCACCGATTATCAAACTGCGAAACTATGCTCTACAATTAAGAATTACGCACTGAGTTTTATTATTTCTCTTCTCAATCTTCAAAGTAGGTATGAAAATCAAATCATCACTAGCACACCCAGAAGTACTGATCCTTCCTAATGACAAGAAACAGACGACATGTACTTAATTGCATGTCATTGAACATAAATTGATTGCATCGTGAGAATGATATATGATCTACATGGAACAGTAAAATTCTTAAGTCTTCTACAGTCCCAAAGCTAAACGAATGAGTGCATAACATTTAAAAAACCTTCTAATTCGCAGACACTGAAGTGCGGCCAATTCTCATTCTGTTTCAGCTAGTATCCAAATTCTGGCAGTGCAAACGATGCCGGACTGGTTTAATTTTTGGCAGAATGGAGAAACTTGATGGAAGGACATGAGCTTCACTTTGGGTCGGACTCGCAGAATATGGGAATGAGCGTGAAGCATATGAGCTTATACTTCGAATGAAACTAAGCGAGAAAGAACCGGATGCAATCATTTATTCGAGCATCCTGAATGCATGTGGAAGCGCAGGGACTTTAATCTGGGGTGGTTGAAGGAGAGCTAAGGGTTTAGGGTTTCTAGGGTCACAGTCATTCCCGAGAAGCAGGGGTTGAATCGGATGAGCGTGTGAGCAATGCGCTGGTGCACATGTATGCGAAGTGTGGCAGCTAACATCGATGATGTTGCTGAGACAATGAATATAATGAGCGCAATGTGTTTTCAGTTTCTTATATCCTTGGCAAATGGATCTTCGATTATTCTGGAAGCCTTCATTGTTTCGAGATTCGAGATTCGATCTTTAATCTCATCTCTAATAGGTATCATTCTCAATACGGGCTCAAGTCCTTTCTGCTGTAAGATTCACGGAGCTACAGAATCGCCATGAAATTTGCGAAAAAGTTCTGGTGGCGTTAGAGTGCACACGAATCTCCAAAAGCCTGCTGACAGGTCGATTGACTTCTCCAAACCTCAAATTTCCATGTGGGTCTTCTCAACCGAGGGGCTCCTAGAATGATACACTAGTGTGAGGATCGACGCGGAAAGACAAGAAGAACATGCAAGCTCTGGATGGGGTAGGCGGGAAGATGGAGGGATGCCAGGGCGAACATCACAGAAAGCTGGGAAGTTCCGCGAACCGGGAATGAACGGAGTGCCGTCGAGGGCAGCTTGGCAAGTGATTGTCCGGCCAGCGACGAAGCCGGGATGGGGCGAGGCTCAGGCCGCGTGAATTGTTCGATGAGGGGTACATAACGTCCCGCATGGACGTCTCCTGCGATTCCTCCTGTGATTCTCAGAATCAACTTACTTACCAACCTATTTGTGGCCTTCGCTATCTGTTGGCTGACTCTTCCGCTCTTTCCACTCTTCGATTCCCCTATGCCAAACTGGGACGTAAGTTACTGACCACCCTCTTGCTTGCCCTTGCTTGCAGCCATTTCTGCGTAGTAAGGTAGCTTTGGTAAGCCTCTGCCTTGGCAGTCCGCTGCCACCACAACCCTCAGATTGCACACATGGCTGTGATCCCTTCTTTTGTGCAATTTGGAATTATGAAGAAGCAATTATCCTCAGCATGGCATTCCTGGCATGATTTCGCATAAAAAATTTGAAATTCATTTCGCATCAAAAAATTTATGTGAGAAACGTCACACAAGAATCTTCCAAGGGACGGTCGTTGAGGGAGATGCAATTCAACCCGCACAATGTGTTCCACAGTGACATGATCCGACCTGCATCGATAATACATCTCCCTGTTGAGATGGAATTGTTGCGAGGGTATAGGGTTTAGGGTTTAGGGAATGATGATGACCTGCAGGCTGGAATGATGATGAGCTTGTTGTTGTTGTGATTCTTGGTACTGAAACGGGGTTGATGTGATTCTTTTGGCAGGGAAAACCATCACTAGAAGTGCTCGAGGAGGGATGCCGCAGATTCAAGGAGTGTGTAGTTTTCTGGAGAGAAAGGGATTGACGCCATGATCGGGGCCATCGGAGCGTGATGAGCAAGAGCCCACCCAGATGAGAGAAATTGAAGAGTGATGATACACATGGAGAACAGAAATCTGCCTTGTGCTGCGCTTCATGACCATAATAACCAGTCTCAGTTCAACACCAACGAGTTTCAACATGACACTACCTTATGATTGAATCGTTTCCGAACATTGTGACATGTTTGTGTCCATTTGTTTCAAGCTTTTAGTTTCAGAGACAGGTTTTGCTCTTCAAGAGAGAATTGGAGCTGCTCAAGCTAAGCATGTTGTTCAGATGTTACTGGAAATACCAGTTGTGTGCGTATTCCGACTGATCTCAGTCCTCCTCAATGGCAGAAGAGCGGCTCCCAGGACTGAAACTTTGAAACTCTTCCATGTTTTGATTCCGTGTTTGAAACTTTGGGAAGCATCTGACCTCTATTTCCTAGAAATGTGTTTACTCCATCTACAAGAAGGGGACAATAAACACTAGATTGTAAGTAAACTAACACGGAGCTGAAACTACCCCAACCTGCACATGTATTCAATTTGTGAACTAGATACTACAGAAAAGAAACAATATAAAATACAAATTGCAAAGGTAGTGCTCAAGACTCAAAGTAAGCAAATTAATACTACAAACTAGAGGGGAGTTTTTTTAGTATAGGGCAATGCCCAAGGAGGACCCTAAACGGCAAAAAAAAAGGGTCGACGAGGAGGGCGGAGCCCAACGAGAAGGCCCTTTTTTTGCAAAATACCCGACAACGAGGGGCATTGTCTGGCGTATACAACCGCTGGGAAATTAGCAATAGATCATTTTTGGATGAAAAAAGCGTAATGTCTGATTACGAGGACAACCGCTGGGAAATTAGCAACAGATCATTTTTGGATGAAAAAAGCGTAATGTCTGATTACGAGGACAAAAACGAGTAATCAAGCTAGGAAACCTTGGTTGCGGCACAAAAGCCATCCAAAATATGAACGGAAAATTTCTCAACGGTGGTTTATGTATAGGGGAATGCCCGAGGAGGAGGGAATTTCGCCAAAAAAAGGGCAGACGAGGAGGGCGGAGCCCGACGAGGAGGCCCTTCTTTTTGGCGAAATTCCCGACGACGAGGGGCATTTCCCGGCATAAACGACCGGTGGGCAACGAATTTTCGTTGGATGAGATTGCGAACTGGATGAAAAATCCGTAATCCCCGATTACGCGGTTTTGCCCGCGTAATCGAGCATTACAGCTCAGAATTCGCCCGCCTTTTGAACGGGACGAATCCCAGCGGTGGTTTACGATGCTTTAAATGATGCCAAGCAAACTCCAAGCTAATTGCCATCAACGCTTCCATAAATTGTAATTGCACTGCCAAGGATCTTTTCCTCTCCCTCAACAAAAAATTACAGCAAGTACTTCACAGACTTATACAAGCCATGATCCCTTCCCCGACAAAGTTCCACCAAGATAAAATTTCAAACACAAATGGTATTTTAACCCCTAAAGGATGGAGCCCATAATCGTGTAGTCAAATTTGTGTACATTGAACGGACACTTGGTCCTTTAGGGATTAACTCTATGTAGTAAAACCATCCATTACTGACTAGGGACACATACCCAATCTATAGGGTGCAACCATTTCCAACCAAGGCTCAAACAGATTTCCAACCAAAGTTTGGAATGTGTTTTTTACTCCTTTTCAAGGTTGGGACTAATAAGGTCATGACACATGTCTTGAAGTAGTGAGTAAGAAAATAGGAAGTAGTGAGCCAGAAAGTAGTTCTTGAATGATGAGAATGAGGACACTTTATACATTGGGTACGTGTTCAAACCAGCTTTTGCTTCCAAAAGTTGTAGTAACTTCAATTTAAGGCATAAAATCACCAAATATATAATTTGCAACCCTTGTGATTTCTATCTTTCTGCACTATAGAAAATTTAAATTGCCTTATATTGCTCCACATGATGGGTGGAATTGCTC
Source organism: Antitrichia curtipendula (assembly GCA_951230915.1). NCBI lineage: Eukaryota > Viridiplantae > Streptophyta > Bryopsida > Hypnales > Leucodontaceae > Antitrichia > Antitrichia curtipendula. The sequence continues at coordinate 48,166,924 of OX579633.1, read as the reverse complement.
AACTAAGTGATCACCTATGTGGTTCTACTATAATGTGGATGGATTTTGGAGAAGACTACAAGAGTAAGGCAAATGGACGCAAAGCATTCATGCAAATGATGACCACAAGTGAACAATACTATACAAAATTACATATTTACAACAATTTTGGCTTTTGGCAATCCATATTAATTTCCAACTAATGTACAAAATTGTACAAACAGTGAAGTTCTAGCACCAAACTTTAAGGTATGGTGGAAACACTCAAAACTATCAATATAAGCAATTCAATATAGTTGGAGGCACTTTTTTCTAAAAACAATATTTTTGTAGTATTAACAAGTGAAAATCACAAATATTAAAAAAATAGATTTTTTGGATGTGGTATGTAATTTCTATGATTTTTCAAAGTGTAGGCTCCCTAGACCACTAAAATTGTCATATATGTGGATCCTAAATCAAAATTTGCAAAAATCAGTAGTCAACAAATCAAAGTTAAACATTTGTAGGACACATTAACAAAAGTCTAGGGATGCATGTAGTGGTAGTAAGTCTAGGGTATAAGAATGGAAACAAGAACGCTTTTTGGTGTTTTTACCTTAAGAAAGAAGACAAAAAGTGGTAGGCTTGAGAAAGTGGCATTTTTGGATGAATCCACGATTAAATGGCAAGTTGATTGGGCATTAGTTGGTGACATGTCACAAGAGCTGATAGGTATCAATTGATGAAGGAAATAGGTGGTCAATTCCTTTGAGCCACTTAATTTTTAATGTTTTTTAATTTTTAATTATCCTTTGTTAGCCTAAAATAAGACATGCCCAAATTAGTTTTGCTAGTAGGCTTTTCTATGCCACTTAACAAAACATTAGTAGGATCCAACAAAGTGTCCTTATTGGGTGCTTGTATCTCAAGCCTTAAAATCCCAATCAATATTAGGCACAATTTTTAGTAGAAAAAACTTTTCTAAATTTTTTTATTATGTCTATGCAAATTTAATGAAGGTGTCTTTCTATTTGTATATTTGAAATTAAAATAATTTCCATCAAAAGCATTTTATAATCTTGAATAATAGCACAAATTAGTATTAAGAATTTACTTAACATTGGAAAGTGTACTATTTGGAGAAAGTGTTCATATTTCTATTGTTGAATCTTATGTTTCTTCTCATGTACAAATTAAAGCTTCAATTTTGACCAATTATAAAAAAATTCAAATGATGAAAATAGAAGTTGCATTTTTTGTAAACTTTTGAAGTTACATCTTTAAAATTGATTTGAAAAAAATCTATAAATCTATTTTTTATATTTGGCGCTATATCAAATATTTTCTTCATAATGCATAACATTTGTCTCCAATCATGTACACTTCAAAATTTAGTACAATACTTATATTTTATAAACAATTTGTATTTTGTCCAAAATCTGTAGGTCTTTTGGGAGGAGAAGCACAATATGAATGTTGCTTGTCAACTACAAGGGAAATTTGTTCTTTGCAAAACTTAATCATATTTTCATATGCTATTTCAATGTTAATGAATTTGAACCATTTGAATGGTTATCATTCATGTTGAAGAAGGATTATGACCGAATCGGAAATTATCCTATTAGTATAATAAGCTCGATACAAGGGAGAATTTTAAGTAGGATTTAATAGCTAGTGGATTTTAATCCTAGCCAAGTTACATAATTCAAAAGGATTTGCATTAAATTACTTCCAACTTGGTTCACTTTCAATTTTCACATCACTCTTAAAGTATGGAGGTTAGAAACTTAACTCTTAGATTGGCTCTTTCCAACTTTTTATAGGTCGCTTGTCAAACTACTTTTGTCTCTTTCACAAGGAACCATTGCATCTTGCTTCACCAACTTGGAACCAGCATCTTCTTTGATACAATTTGGCTTCACATAATTTTGACACTTGCAAAATCTACACTTCTTTTTCATCAATTTGGTATTATACTTTCTACTCTCAGCATTCTCCATCCCTTGGGCATAGTATTTCCGAAGGTATTTCCTCTTATTAACTTAATCAAATAGTCCTGCTAGCTCATAGTTAGTTTTATCCCAACTTGGAAATTATTGTAACCAACTACAATGACACCCTAAACTCTGAATTGGACACAACTTAAAATTGACTCAAGCCACAATCAATCAAGCAAACACCCATTTGGAAACACATGCACAAACACAAATCATTTGTTATCCTGATTTGGACTGCAATCACACATTCATAACATAATCACATTTTCTCATTTGCAACCAATTCTTATTCAATAACCCAACAATAACTCACATACACACATCCAGTTGCTATTCAATTTTCCATTACATTAATCCGAATTGGTGACAAACCACCGTTTATAGATATAATTTTTTAATACAAAATTTATCATTTTTTTGAAATCACACTCCAAATAGACTCGGACCCATCCATTCTAATAAACAACATTCTCTCTCCGCGGGAAATACTGGGATTCTCCTCCAACATTTGACACTCTCACTCCAAATAGTAAATCTAATCCTTCAATTCAGCACTGCACATCCTTGACAACAAGATTACAACTTCCTTAACATCATAAACTCTCCATCTTCCTTTTACTTCTCATTATCCAAATTGTTTCATCTTCAAACTTTCGAATTCCTCATCAATCTACACACTCCTCCGATTTGGATACAACTTTAATAGCTCCGAACACAACTGTTGACACCCTCAGCATACCAATTAGAACACACACAACTGCCATCAAGCACCTCTCGAACCTGACTTCCGATTAGAACTAGCAACAATAAAAAACATGCACACAAACTCAAAACACAAATACACAACACTACTTGGTTGGGACTCCGATTGGAACTCTCATCGGTGGTCCAAGAAAATGAAGCAAAATCCAACTCAAATAGGAACCAGCCCAACGATAGTTACCAATTGGACATGACAACCGAATTGCATCATCAACCACCTAATTGGAACTGCCAACTATAACTAGTTGCTACCTAAGTCAATCAAAATTCCAACTCGGCAACCACAAACTTCCACAAGTCACATCCTCACCTACTCAATAAATTAAACCTTAACACTCCTGGATCTCCAAAATACACACAAAAGTCATCTCCAAATTGGCTTAGTAAACTAACAGAATTACTCAATTAGATATCAAACTAAAAAATAATTCGTCAAAAACAACTAAAACACACCAAAATTCATCTACCAAAAATCAAAATTAAAATCCGAATTAGTTATTTACAATTCATAAATTCAGTCATTTGTTTTAAACAAATCAAAAACAAGAATGGTGTGACCATGAGACTTTGTCCTCGGTAAATAATAATTTGCATGAGAAGAACCTCTACTTTGGCAAGTCAAAGTCTTTTTTGGTCAAACTGAACCTGCAGTTAAAATAAATCTACCTATGATAGGCAAAATAACTGATTTTTCCTGTTAGCATTACCAAAAAATTCTGATTTTTTTTTCATACAAAGACAAATGTGAGAAATGAAAGAAGCATATGGAGTTTTATTTTTTGGACAAAGCATGAATTTTTTATGAATTTTTGTAGTGTGCTGTCTAATTGGCCCAAATGAATTTGTAGACTACCCCAAATCAAAAGAAAATTGTTTCCATGATGGTCATCTTGTCACCTAAATCAGTCCAACATTTTCTAATATGGCTACAAGATTTCCTATCATGGACATGACATTGAAGGAATAAAAAAATAACTTTTTACTACCAATTTACACTAGAAAGGCGTAAGTGTCCTATGACAATCACTAATAACTCCATGACTATCTCCCAAGGCTTTAATTATGGCCATAAATCAACCTAATGTAGTCCTAATCCCAGTTATTAGGAAAAGTTTGTCATGAGTTGATATTAGATTGTAATGGGCAGTTCCCTAGGAGCCTGTCATGGGAGATTTGCCTATCATAGGTAGGTTTACCTTAATCATGAAAAAATATGTGTAGTAATGTACATAGTAATCAAGCATAGTGGGGAAATTAAACAAAGAGAATATTGGGTCAATGATATCCAAACAAAATTTATAAATCAAATTTTAATTAAAGAGTTTTAAAAATTAAATTTATAAAGAAACTCTAATGTCCCCATCCAATTAAACAAACTTCCCTTCATCCAAATCCTAATTGCATTGTGCAGTATGAATGCAGTTATAAATTAAGGTCCAGTAAACTTACAAATTTTCTTCAATCAATTTTCACTAGAAAGTTCATTAACTTCATGTGCTAAAAAATGAACAAAATGTGAAACTAAAATTTTCCTTGGAATTGCAACGAAGTGCACTTCAACTTCATAACAAGTAAAAATTGAATAATTTAAAATCATACAACAATTTGGATTTCTTTTATACATTTTCTACCATCTCATAGAGAACCTTTGGAAGAAGTAAAAAAAATTTGCAATGGGATGAAGAACAAGCAAGAATCATACAAAAAATTCAAGTGGTATGAGATCAAATATCTCTAAAGCAATTATAAAGACTCATTTCTAATATGTACCAATAAATGCAAGTTGTAATTTTAGCAAATGGTGGCAACACTAGATGATAGATAGAGTATACAAATTATCAAACTTTGTTTATATGATTTTCACTAAATTACATATGTATACATATGTAATGATGATGAAGTAGACTTTAGTGTGATTCAACGCAATTTACAATTCAAAATTTCATTCATTTTTTAACATATACAAGCCTCCCAAAGTTTTCATAATCTTAACTAAAACTATTGGGATCCAGAAATTTGTAAGTTTATTGGACCTCACTGTAATTTTAGATAGGATCTAGAAACTTGGAATTGGATACGAAAATTGATGCAAGAGCCTTTTTCCAAGACAAACATCATAACCAATAATCCACATGTTTAGCTTCAAAAGAATCCATCATTTTGATTTTTTCTATTACCTAAGACAATCAAACACTGATCAATATCTAGATAGAAACCTCATTTGCTTTCAATACAATCTACATGACGTTTTTATTTTCTGTAATATGAAAACACTAATTTCAATGCAAAATTGATGAAACTGAATAAGGCAGGCAACTCATTCTTGATCACCTCCTCACACTCATTTTGGATGTCTAGGCTACTCTATTTTTGATTAGTTGTGGTTTAGGTAATAGCTCTTATAGAACAAGAGTAGCAAAAATGTCCAAGAAGTGTACATTGAAATCATAAAATGATCACAACATGTACACTGCAAGTCACAATTATCACTTATATTGAATTTGTAACCAAACTATGGTTAGAAATATAATGACCTATATAACTAGAATAGGTTTAATGGAATCCTTACAAAAAATTAATGAGAATTTTGTTTCCGAGGAAAAAAATGTAAATTTTTAAAAATCCTTTTAAAATTTATTCACTTGCACTACACGGGAAAAAAAATTCCATCCTGCAGAACAATGATCCCAAAACTAGTTTATTGAATTTAGTGCAATATGCTACCTTCAAGACAAATAAAATATTAACTTTGGCTACCTTGAGAGTGAGTAGTATAAAAAAAATAGAAAAGAAAGGATTTTGCAAGTTGTAAAGAATTATTAGGAGTATGGCTTCTTTTTTTTGCAAAATTTTGCTAGATTTGTCAGGGTTGTAACCTCTAAAATTTTGTCTCTCCAAAAATTGACCTCTGCTCTGAGGCCAATAGAGGGGACACTAGTCCCCCCCCAAAGCCCTGATTGGGAGTACTGGAATACAAAACTCACTAAATAGATGCTAACTCTAATGTGGAGGAAGTTGCAAATTGACTATCAAATTCTATTGTTTGTAGCAGCTTTGGCTAAAATGTCTCCATTAAAGGTCCTTTTTTACGGCCAGGGTGGATTGACCCCCTTGCTTGGCCCTGCGGGCAAACCCTGTTTTTTGCACATGATTTTTTTTTGCAAATTTTGAATTCATATTTGCGATCAGAGACCCCAAATTTGTAAAGGGAAGTCAAGAATATACCCTAGAACGGCCCAAAATAGTGGGCTTTTTTATTACATGCACCCCTGGTAAGGCCGAGCGAGGGGGTCAATCCACCCCGATCTTTTTTACAATGTACTAATAGTGCAAGGCTTTTTTTTGGGTAGAAACCCAGCTAATTTTAACCAATTTAGGGATCCTTGCTGCAGAGTGTGCTCAATCTCTGAAGTGGTTGGAAATCAGTCGTCAGCCTCTACAGTACTGTCAATCTGAAATCAGTCAGTCCGTCTTGCAAGAATCATCCAACATTTGGGGAACTTGATTTTCACGGAGCGGATAAAACTAATGAGGTCTTGACAAGTGGCAACGATAAGTATAATTAGAACTGGATTATAAAACTTTAGTTGGAATAAGTACCGTAAAACAGGAATACCGCATTCATTGTGATTTTGTCAGGAATTATTCTACGCGATATTGAGCGTACTCTTTCGTCCTCACCCTCGGATAAGAAATGCAGTTATCAAAGTGCTCAGCTGCTCACCTAGAACGACTGTTCCTTTCTTCTGTTCGTACGACTTAGGACTACTGTTGTGAAATTTAGACCACATCTGACCTTGTGAAATTTTCCCCCAAAAAATACAGGATCTAATATTCACCTCAAATGATTAAATTTGGAAAATTTGAAACGATTTGTGGAATTAAAAATACTCAAAAGTTGGACACCTTATTTGTTTACGGAAGTTTACATGTGGGCACCTAACAACACACATTGTACTCGACGGTGTAGAATCTCAATATTGAGTAGAGCTAAAAACTAATTCTCAAAAGGGTTTGAAGTCTATTAAGGTAAACCAGCCTATGACAGGTCAACTGTCTAATGTAGACATCTACATAACCCTCCCATTACAATCCATTTCAGATTTTTGCTTCTACAATTTAATTAGGTTGGTTAGTGGCCCACATTAGTGCATTAGGTGATTGTGATAGAATTAGTAATGATTGTTATAGGACACTTACACATTGTGAGTGTAAACTCATCATAAAGAGTTGTTTTTTTATTCCTTTGTGTGATGGCCACATTAAAAATTCTTGTGGTTGTGTTAGGAAATCTGAAGACTGCATTAGGTGGTAAGATGACCATCATGAAGACATATTTTATTGATTTCAGATAGTCTACAGACTGTTTTGGAAAAATACTTAAAAAATTCATAACAAATTCTTACTTTGTCCAAAAACTAAAATTTTAACTGCTTCTTTCATTTCTCAAAGTTGTCTCTGCTAGAAAAAAATCTGATTTTATTTTGCTAATGGCACCATACCAAATCAGTCATTTTGCCTGTCATAGGCTGGTTTACTTTAACCCCTAAAGCCCCGTTTGTCCCCTCAGGGGACAATTTGGGTCTGGGTAGGTTCCTATGACCTCAATTTGTAGAGATTTTTTTTGGGATTTTTTGAGGTTGTGTGGTTTTGCGAGAGCTTTGTGGATATATAATTTTTATTTCAATTGGTGCCCGAGAGAAAAAGTTATGCCAAAAATAGAGTTTGGCGGGCAGCACAAAAAAATCACAGAAAGTCAAAATAAATTTCTTAAATATTTTTTTCAAAATCTATGTCTTTTTGTCTACATTTGAAGCTTTGATTCATTCTATTTGGACTAATAATGAAAAAGTTATGGATAATCTTAGTTTTTTTGGGCAATCTAAGCATCTTCTTGAAAAAATAACTTTTAGGATTCATTTTTGAATGCAATTTTTACAATTTTCAGAAAAAAATTGTTAGACAAGGTTGAATTTGCTTGCTAGAACAATCTCACCGTTGGGATTATGGTATTTCAATTTTGTCTAAGAGCTATTAACGATTTAGTTATTCCTTCAATCTTGAACCTACTTCTATTTAACAATTTTTTAGTGAGTAAAAATTTAGTGTTTTTTTCTTGAATTTTTTTTCCTAGATTCTCAACTGAAGTATTCAACATATAAACTTAGAAAATCAAAATCAACAATACAAAAAATTTAAGTTAAATAGGTTCAAAGCCCAAAAATCTAGTCAAGCAAGGTGCAAAAAAACTTGTTTTCTTCACTTTGAATGCAAATATCTTGCAATCTATTTGGTCAAAGTTTCTGAAATTTCTTGCACACATTCTCATACTAGTCTAGTATAAGATCCTACGGTTAGATATGCAAAAAACCCCAATTTTTATAGTTTTTTTCTCTTTGCAATAGAAGTGACAGTTTTGAGTGTGTTTTGATGAAGAAAAGGCCTCGGGGCTTTAGGGGTTAAACCACCCTGTTGAAGTTGGAAAAAAAAAAGTCCGCTTACTTCATATGTTATCATCTTGTGATCCATAAAGTTAGAAAGGCTAAAATTATTTAACCACTTCACCATATGCAACAAACTTTTACATTTATTTGCCTTGATGAAAAAACGGATTTTTTGCACCTTCACTCAAGTAAGCCCTAATAAGTTCTAGCCTTTCTAGCCTTGATTTATTTTTCAAAGGTGTGAGAATTGGATGGTAGTGGGGAGTTGAAAAAACAAGGCTAGATTTTGATCATCTTCAGAAATTTGGTCATCTTAATCTTAATTTGTGGATTGTATTATTCCCAAGAAGGGAGAAACCTTGGTTTTCCAACTCTCCACTATCATCCAGTTATGATGGACTCTTGTTGATTTTACTTCCAAAGGGTTGATTTTTACCAAGAAAGTGACCGTGAATAATTAGAGGAAACAAAAGACCTCATTGATCACAAGGACATGCAAAATTGACCCATCATTGCCTCTTTTTTTCAAAGGCTTTTTACCTCAAAGATTTAGAACTCTAGAACATAGTGTTGTGTTGATGATGAATTCAATTTGGAATCAAAGATCCTATATAGTAGTGAGCAAAGCTCAAGAATACAAAATTAACCACCATAGAATAGGAAGCAAACTTTTAGAATTATTCATGGCTGGCCCTAATTTGGATGGATTCATGATCTACATATCAAGATTGTTGTTGCTTGTTTTCCTACTTTTAAAAAAAATCAAGATAGTCGATTTGTGGATGAACCCGCACAGAAGGATGATTCTATGCATTTCTCCCTCACATGGATTCAATCAAGGTGCTTGTCGCTGCACCCCAAGCACAGAACCGGAAAAATTTGCTGCCCCCATTGATTTTATTTCCTTCACCAATACACCCAGTCACTCTCCCCCCTCCAAAACATGAAAAAAAGAAGAAGCGACAGTTGCTTCAAACATATTATAACAGTCATTATATCAGTTATTATTACAACAGCCACTGCCACATGATCTCTCACCATGGGTCTCTCCAATTCAAATTTCCGACCACAAGTAGACTCGGCGTGCTGCAGCCATGGGAGGTAAGGTACACTGAATTGTCCTATTTACTGAGGGCTCAAAATTAGTGTCACCTACAAAACTCTTAACTTGGTGGAAATTCGAACAACCTGCACTAAATTCAAACGATAGCGTGAGAGTGGACTTCTATAAAATTAATGTCTCTCGCACTAATAAGACAAACCGACGTCGTCTCCACTTTCCAGGGTCGCCTCCAACCAACTGTCCACAGCTCATACGGTAACAGTAACATGCAATAATACCGAAGAGAATGCAGCCAAAGTTTACTTACTTCACTTTCTCCAACACAAGAAAGGTGTGCGCTCACTCTGGCTGATTACGCTTCAAATATCCGCCCCGAAGTCCTTCCCTGCCTCGAAGACTGGTCGCCCATGACTCTTTTATCATTTTCTAGAATCCAGAAAGCCAAGCCTATCTCAATGATTGATTGAAACCGTTTGAATTGAAGCAGTCAAGGTCCAGTCCACCGAGTCCAATAACTTAAAAACAAGCCCCATACGCCAGCCAGGTGAAGTCAGTCGCACCAGAAGGAAAACATCTTAAACAGGTATAAACAAGCTCACAGACCAGACGGAAAACAAGCATCTAATACCGGTATTCTTCACGACACACGGGATAGGTATAAACCAGCTCACACACCAGACGGAAAACAAACAGGTATTCTTCATGACACGGGATAGGTATAAACCGTCTCACAGACCAGACGGAAAACAAACATCTGATACCGGTATTCTCCACGACACGGGATACTTAGGTATGAACCGGCTCACAGACTAGAGGAGAAACATCTTACACAGGTACGGTATAAACAAGCTCACAGACCAGGCGGAAAACGAACATCTAATACGGGTTATTCTTCACGACACGGATATGTGTAAACCAGCTCACAGACCAGAAGGAAAACATCTTTATTTTCATGACAAAAGATCAGGTCTAAACCAGCAGTTGTGTCACGGTCATGATAACAGCCCAGCTCCTAATCAACCACGCTGCCTGCCACTAATGTACTACTTAACGTCCCAGAAGCCCACTCCGGTGGACAAAAATCTGTGTCTGAGGATCCGTCTTATGTACTATACAACTCGAGGGCCCGAGGGCGGCTTAATAAACAATTAAGCCACTCACAGAAATGCACGCCCAAAGAATGGATGGATTAGATAGATTTTCCCGACATACCCAATTTACACTTAGCTAGCTAACGTTCCCCAGCACGACCCAGACGCAGACCGCAAGCATAAGACCCAGAAGCAAGCTGGGTCTTGTGCTTCGCACCGCAGAGTTGGTCGGGTACCCCTCCGGCATGGCGCACTCTTCCCCATTGAACCAAACCCTATTCGGGAAGTAGTCTCGTTCCAATATCCCCGGCGTCATCTTCTTCGTAAACGAAAACACCGATTGCAGCTTCCCCGCGGAGCGATTCGTCGCGGCCATGAGGTAATTCAATCCTTCCATGCCTTGCACGATAATGCTCGTATTAGCCGTGGTGTCGTTCATGAGCGGCATCTTCGTCGCGTTGAAGGAGTACGCTTTCTCGAATCCCTGAAATGTGTTCGGCATCTCGAGAACGGTGAACCAGTTGGGGTACGTGGTGTTGGACCAGTCGAAGAGTGTCATGCGGGAGCTCCAGCCGCCGGTGAAGTTGGACACGACGTGCCAGTTGATGGCCACGCCGCAGTAATCTTGGCAGGGGAGAGGGTTGGGCGCTATTTGGCGGTTGATGCTGGCCCAGGCTAAGATTTGGGCGGTGCGATTCTCAGGGTTCAGGGTTAAGGCGCCGTAGGGGAGAAGCATGGCGGTGGTGTTCGGGGTGCAAGCGGGGGTGATAAGCTCTGGGGCGGGGCAGCCGCAGGCGCAGGTGCGGCAAGGGACGATAGAGTCGTTCGAGTATTTGGAGAATGAGACGCAGCACTTAGGAGTCGGCTTCGACGTCTCGTTGCACGTAATCTACACAACATTTCAGACAGTGTGATGAGTAACAAAAATCATGATCAGTTGGTTGCAATAATCTTCACAACAATCCAGCAAATCTGATGAGTAACAGAAGTCATGTTCAGTTGCTCCACCACGGAGCGCTTTTAGGGTTTGTGTTTTCCCAGTTTGCACTAACCCTAGAAGAGGTTCACTGCGAAACCAGAAAAAGAGGATCATGTTTGCATATGCTAATATTCGAAACTACATCTGGTTGGTTGATTTTCCGTTGTTTCTACGACAAAATTAGAGCAATCAGGGAAAACAAGAATAAATGCATATATCCAGAAAGGGCTCCCTTAAACTTTAGGGGTTAATTGTTTGTGTGCTTGAAGCATGAAACTGGTTGCTCTAAGGGAAAGGGATGTCGCATCGAGGACTTTAAAGGGTCCGACCTGTCAGTGATTGGACTTCTAAAGAGTTCAACAAAAGGTACATGCTCCTGCTCAGACACTGACTTTTTCATAACCACTCACACAACAAATGAAAGGTAATTGCCAACCACCGTAATATTTACGGCCAGAAAAAAGGCACAATGTGCGTAGTATGTGCGGTAACCGACCACGCAGTGTAGAGAGCTGGTAACAGCGACAAGAATTACAGCTGGAAGGAGGAGAGTCAGTACCTGCCAAGTCTTGAAAGCGGTCGTTTCGTGCAGCAAGTAGGGATCAGGGTAGGCCGTGGACTTGATCCTCTTGGGAATCCCACATTTGAATCTACCGTCTCCGAATCGCCAGTTCCCAGGGGGAGTGATGTGATTCAGCGAGTTGCTCTGGGGCGGCACTTTGAATACGTTCATGAGAAAAGCCGACTTGGACTTGGAAGGGTCCAGAACCGCAGGCCAGAGGGTGCCATTCCTGCAACAATACTGAATGCCCCCAATTGTGGTGTCGTTGTAGCTTTGAAGTGGAAGGTCGATGATCTCCGGGCTCACGGAACAGCTGAACACCTTGTTCAGGTCAGGGTCTGTGTAGGTTTTCCCTGCGATTCCATTCAAGCAGACGTCCAAATCCGCTTCTTTTGTGGTGGCGCCCATCATCTTGGTGATGAACTCGTTCTCTTGCCACGTCCAGGATATGTTCCAGTAATCGATTTTCGAAATAGGGGAGTCGTTCTCGATTGTTACCTGCCAAATTTTCTCACACCCACGAATTTTAGACACCAAACAGCTTCCCACCATCAGTCAATAAGCTGAATTTTAATCTTCGAATCCACATTACTCACCATTGCCAAATAGCTTCCCGGATACGCCTGTGTGACATCGTATGTAATGGTGAAATTTCCCCTCTCCGAAGGCAACACCAAGTCCTCGTCTGACAAGGTAACATTTCTATTGGGCTCCACACAGCAAGTGTGCATGGTATTATCTGCACCGCAAAGACGCCGTCCATTAGTGCCAGAAATACTACTTCAAATGAGACTTTTGGACACTTCCTAACTCCTAAGCCTTCCCTGAAGGTTGTGAATCCTCCGTGAAACGAAGAAAAACCAAATTTTACGAAAGCCTTACTGTTGAAAATCTCGGCTTGGCTGCAATTGTACCCCCTTTGCGTAATGTTGATATTCTTCGGCATGGGGTCCAGCTTGGTGCCGAACTCGGTGCCGGTGATAGTAAACGTCTTCCGAATCTGCGTCACGTCGCCAGCAGTCTCGATAGCGTTCTTCAAAATGCCACTCGGGATTTGCGAGAGGATCGTCCCATTGGAGACGTCCACCGGCATGAGCTGCCCGCTCTCCAAAAACATGTCTTCAGCACTGACAAGAATCTGTCCCAAATAATTCATCATTCCACACCTGGTGTCAGATCCCAGCAAACAGACACCAGAAATGACACTACTGAGTACAAACAACCGACAAGAGAATAATCCCAAACTCAAGCATACCTCCCCATGTGTGAAATTGATCCCGAACGCCCAAGCTTCCACAGTGGAGTATCCCATGTTGGTGACGACCACGTCGGCCATGAACTTGTAAGGCTGCAGCCACGGCGTGTCGTTGAGGTACGGGTAGATCTTCTCCGTGAACGTCGTCACGTAGGTCAGATCCACGCCATCGCAGGGCGGCCACAGCGGGGCCGGCTCTGGGGCTGGGACGAACGCCACGGGCGCCAAAGCAGGGGCCAAAATGGGCGCCTTCACTGGCGCCTTCACTGGAGCCTTCACTGGCGCCTTCTGTGCATCTACAGACACAGAGAGAATGCAAACGAAAGCCACGAGGAGCATTACGCCTCCTACCTTGAGGCCTCCCATTGCTACCATGTGAGGCAGACCAGCTCAAAATTCCCTTTGAGCTTCGTCACTTTAGTCCCTCTACCAGTTCCTCAACCAGCCAACAGTACCTCCACAACGCAACCAGTAAGCTCAAATCTAAACTAAGCCTCTCAAGGTTCTCTCACACCATGCACACCGAAAACCCAAGAACTCCATAAACATGACAAACCACCGACTTCGTTCAGATCTAGCTAGACAGAAGGGCGGCACACGATTCAATGAATTCCGTGGTGTGCGGATCAGGAGGGCGGCAGTACTAAAGCAGAAGGAGAAACGAGGGAAATGGGATTTGTTAGCCAAGAGATTGTGTGCTACGAGGAATGCGGGCTCTTAATGAGCGGCATTGGCCTCGAGAGGAGGTCTCACCAGCCCAATCTAACAAGTAACAACCAAGGATCCTGGATCCCGATCGACACTGGCGCACTGCTATGAAGCTCAGTCTCGACGTCAATCCATGAGTAATACGTCGAAGCGAAACGAGCCCTTCACTTGTTGCTGGGAGGAGGGAGTCGCTACATTGTTCGGCTGGGTGGCTGACTGACTGGCCCTAAATTCGAAAGCCAGTGCGGACCTGCACATCGATCTATGCTGGACGCGACGACTGAGGATGATTGTTGGCTTACTTGCATTGCTGCAACCACCACAAAGAATCTATCTGGGTGATACTACTAACAGTAAATCTGCATCCCCTGTTCGAAGCAGTCCTTCGCTTCCGTCCCGGGTGTGTTACATGTAGGCTAGGAGAACTCTACTGGTCAGTACAGTATCTTCCCTAGGCCTCACGCTTCCGGCAAATCCTCGCGGCGACTTGCAGCCAAGCGGCTGCTAACGCTCCGCCATGTTCGTGTACCTTTCGCAGTACTGTAGAAACTAGGGAGGCAACTTTTCTTGGCTTTTTTTAGACCTCTGCACTCTAGTAACTTCAAGTTAGATTTAGCAAGAGTGAGAGGGGTTCACGCCTTCACGCCGTGGTGATCAGATAACTTAAGAACAACCACTGATTGTTGAAGGTATGTTGGACCAATTGCCAACCTTCTCAATGTCGGTCAAGGCATGTGCACCAGAAACGCCACCTATAATCAGTAAAATGTAAGCAAACCATGCATTCATTTCCAGTAGCAATCTAGATTCACATCCCGTAGAGTGAAAATCCAAAAGTTGAAAGTGGAGGAATGTGGTTGCAGAACTTACAGAAAAATCAGAATTTTCAGTTAGCAATTCGATTAAATTACTGTAACATTTGCAAATTTCAGTGTTCCTTTTCGAAATCCACCTCACTAAGTAGGCGTATTTTCTCATCGACGAGGAAAAAATCAGTTCAATTACTAGTAATTCTTCCGCCACTTAGAGGACAATCTGAAATTGTGACAGGCACACCAATATGTGATCATAACTTTAAAGTATTTGAATTTAGAGTGATAATTGATGTTACATGATGACCAGACTAGCTTGAAGACTTCTCTGGACGGAGCCGAGCTTCATCGCACCTACGAAGTGATGCATAATTCATTTAGCACCTTCGTCTAGGGCAGCTGATTGATCATCCCCATGATCTTCACGAACATCTTTCCAAACTGATTTTCCCTTCAATAATCCCAAATTCGACATGATCAAAAACTCTAAATATAGGTGAATACGATGCCTACTGTACCTACATTTTTACCACGGAGTTTGGTAGAACTCGTGGATCCTTGGCCGAGGAACTGGGCTGTGTTCTATCTTTGGCCCCCTGCAGTCAAAATGGGTACAGTGCAAGTTATGGATCCCGAGGGTTTATGAATCTCTGAATTCCTACAACTGAAGAAGACCAGGCCGGGCCTCATGAATCGTTCAGTTGCAGGGTCGGAAATAATTGAATGGAGTAAAAAGTTAATAATAATGATAACAAGAGACGGAAGTTTGATAATGATCTGGAAAAGACGGAAGTAAGAGTAAGTACGCGGGAGGGGTTTGCTTTTGCTTGACTTTTGGTCCGCCCGCTCGGGGGATTCTGCCCACTCAGTTGGCCGGAGCTCTCGTGATGGGCCTCCCGCAGCTTTTCCCCACCCGCGTTTTCTTTGCTGGGGCCCTTGCAGTCCCGCTTCTCCGGGGGCTTTAGATGGGCGATAAATATTTCGCGCATTCCTTTTTAGCCTAGAGCGCAAACTCCCACTTTGGATTGATTGTGGCCGAGGTGCCTGCTTGCCTGCCTGCCTGCATTATTGTGGTTACTCTCCCCGCAAGTCTCTCTCTCTCTCTCTCTCTCCGTGCCTGCCTACGGGTGGGCGGAAGTGTCAACGACGATCATTGCCTTCGCCTTTGCCTTCGCCTTTGGGAGGCAGACAAGGCAAGTCTCACTCGGCATTGCCTGCTTGGTGGGGGTGGGTAGAGTGGCAAGATCATAGGGCGTTTACACATGCTCTCAAGCGACAAGCGACAAGAGAGTCAAGTAATTGGACCAACGAATATTTTCACTATTTTCCATTTATCTTACACATATGGTAAAATCACTCATTATCAACCGACCATCAATAACCAACCTGTAGGTTGCAGCTATTTCCAACCAAGGCTGGTAGAGATTTCAACCATAGTTTGGAATGTGATTTTCTCTCTTTTGCAAGGTTGGCACTATGAAGTCATAATATATGCCTTGATTTAGTGAGCAAGAAAGTAGGAAGCAGTGAGTGGGAAAGTAGTTATGGAATGGTCGAAATTGGAAGACTCTATATCTTGGGTATAGGTTGAGGCCAACTTTTGGCTTCTAAAATTCATAGTAAATTCAATTTAAGGAAAAAAATCATAAAAACTTGGCAATGTCCATCATTTCTATCTTCCTGTAGGGCTGTAATTTCACATTGCCTCCTACTGCTCTAGAACATATGCGGAATTATAGAATTACTTAAGTGATCGACTATGGGTGGTTCTACCATACTGCTATGGCTAGGGTGAATTGATCCCTTGCTCGTCCCCCCTAAGTCATTCCAGGCGAGTGCATGTAAAATAAAAGACCCCCCATTTGGAGCTTGATTAATTTATCTTCTACACTCCTCCTAACTAATTGGGGCCTCTTATTGCAAATATGAAATCAAAAATTTGCAAATTTCATAATATCAGTGTTTTCCCTCAAGGATGTATGAGTGAGGGGTGGGGAGGTATTCCAACCCTCGCTGGTTATCACTTACCTACGCTTGTTTTCTCCCTCTCCCACTAGCACAAGTACGGTGGAAACACCTAAAACTATCCATGTACCCATTCATGTAGAGTAAACTTCTATTGAAGTGTCCCTCAAAAGTGTCATTAAACCATTTCTATACTAAAATGCAATTGGTTGATTGTTGGTTTTTTAGATTTTGGATTTAGATCCAACCATATGACAGTTTTAGTGGCATAAGGTGCTTCTATTTTGTAAATTCATAGAAATTACATGTCATATCTAAAAATTCTAATTTTTTTTAATTTATAGTCTACAATTGCTATTATTAGTGTAACTTTTTTTTTGAAAAAAAGGTGCCTCCAATTTTGTTGAATTGCTTATTTTGACAATTTTTAGGGTCTCTACTTTAGAAACATTCATTTTCATCATTGTACTCTAAACCAGTCTTGATATATGTAGATATAGGAAGTCCCAAAAATATAGCCTCCACAAGGTAAACCAATCCATTATAGAACAAAAATCCATTACAAACAGGGAGTATATGGTTGAATGGACCACTTTTCATGTCCCAATGTTTTTCCAGCAAGACCTTTGCATTGCAAGCCACATTGTAGATAATTCACTATATTGTTGTAGCTATATTCTTGAACATACATTCTCAACTTGAATGCAAAGGCAACTACATAATTATTTAAAAGGTCTCTTGACTCTCTTCTTTAAATAAAGAGCTGTGGACTTTCAAGGTTGCAAATTGGATTTGGGGAACTCCATATAACATTTTATAAGGGTCTATTTAATGAAAGAATCATTAGTATTATTATATTAGTGATTCATTATGTGTTATAGTGTAGAATGAAGCACCTAAAAATTATATTGCTTTATTTGTTATTGATCCTAAAATAGTAGTTGTGCACTTTTAATCCCTAAAGGACCGAGGTCTTTTTTCCATGAAACACACTCAAAATTGCCACTTCTATTGCAAAGAGCAAAAAACTTTAATTTTTTATTTTATTTTCCATATCTAACCGTAGGATCTTATATTAGAATAGTATAAGAATGTATGCACGAAATTTCAAAAACTTTGGCTGCATAGATTGCAAGATATTTGCATCCAAAGTGAAGAAAACAAGTTTTTTTCCACCTTGCTTGACTAGAGTTTTTCACTTTGAATCTTCTTAACTTAAAGTTTTTGCACTATCGATTTTGATTTTCTAAGTTTTTATGTTGAATACTTGAGTTAAGAATCTAGAAAAAAAATTTAAGAAAAAAATACTTAATTTTTATTCATTAAAATATTGTTAAGTAGGTTAAAGATCGAGGAAAAAACTAAATTGTTAATAGCTCTAAGATGAAATTGAAATACAATAATTCCAACATTGAGATTGTTCTAGCAAGAAAATACAACCTTATTTAACAATTTTTTTTGGAAAATTGAAAAAATTGAATTGAAAAATGAATCCTATAAGTTATTTTTTCAAGAAGATGCTTAGATTGCCCAAAAACTAAGATTGTCCATAACTTTCTCATCATGAGTCCAAATGGAATGAATCAAAGCTTCAAATGTAGACAAAAATATATAGTTTTAGGAAGAAAAAAAAATTTAATTTATTTTGACTTTTTTGTGATTTTTTTGTGCTGCTTGCCAATCTCCATTTTTGGCTTATTGTGCCATAACTTTTTCTCCCAGGCACCGATTGAAATAAAAATTATATATCCACAAAGCTCTTGCAAAACCGCACATCTTCAAAAAGATTCAAAAAATTTCACTAAAAATTGAGGTTGTAGGAACCTACCCAAATCCAAATTGTCCCACAATGAAAAAAAATGGTCTTTTAGGGGTTAAAGGGGATGAATTGAATCATATTTTCAAAAGTCCATAGAAGAGTCAAAACAAAATGTTTCCCTCCAAAAAAAATTTGAAATCATAAATGTTAGTAGAAATTGCAAATGGGCTTCAAATCAACATTCAAGATTGGATCAATTTCAAATTGTTGGCATTTTCAAGATTTAGGGTATAAAAAATGAGTCGAAGATGTCACTATGCATTTTGGGCAAGATATATTGTAGGATTATAAAAGGATCCTTTCCAACGATTATTCTACACCACTATGTGTCTCTTTCTAATTAATTGTAAGTATTTACTTTCCTTATGCAAAATTTTTTGGCTAGCCTTGTAGTGAGTTATAAGGATATGAATTTCTGCCACATCTAATTCACTCAACCATGTACGCATCCAAATACTTAGGGAATGACCCATTAATCTCTAAAGGACCAAACTTTGTTTTTTGGCAACATAGAAATTTTGGACAGATATATGTGATTGGAGATTTTCATGTTTTGGACCTAAAGTTTAACAAAAGGTGTAGACGAGGAACATCTTTCATTTACACTAAAATTCAAGATATTTGGAAATATAAGTCAAAAATTAGGAACTAGAAGTTGTGAAATATCCCTATTCTACCTACAATTCTGAATGTCCTCCAAAAGAAATATCCCTATTCTACCTACATATTTCAACGTTTTGATTTTAATAAATCAATTATAGTGAAATTAAAATAAAATAAAAATTGGCCATTTGTGAAGACTTGACTGTGATGAGATTTCACCCAAAAAATGAACTTGAAACCATCTTCAATGTTTAGAAGTGTGCATGCTATGGAGCCCTTTTTTCGGCCTATTTGCACAAACGTGGAGGACATAAAATAATGTATTTTTTTATACCCTTCATGTAGAACATGCCTCACTAGTGTGGAATAGACCACCAAAATTTTAGCTCTAGTATATTAAATTTGGATACTCCCTAATACCAAAAACAAAAAACCTGAAAGTGTGACAAGTTAGATAAATTGAATTTTAAATATAAAATGTTTTTTTAATTTAAAAAAAAAAAGAAACACAATTAAAATCAAAACATTTAGAAATAGATTTTTTAATTTTAGGCATTGGATTTTAAATTCAAAAGTTAAAATAGAGGACAAAACCAAATTGGCAAAACCCTATCCAAATTGTTTGGTCTTTCTTGCAATCACCCTGCACAACATAAGAAGAAAGAAATTTGAAGTTGTGTAAAAAAAATCTGAGTTTTCTAAGGTTGGAATTGCCTTTGTTGACTTTGATGATGCTTCTGCTTTTGTATCAGTAGAAAGAAATGGATACATTTTAGGAGAACCTTTGTCATGTTGTCAAACTAAATGCAACCATAAAAATTGAGTTCAATGTTGAAAATAATTTTCTAAAAATCAATAATTTGCCTCTCTGAAAAAAATTTCATACAATAATTTTGGTTTTTCTCTTGCAGCTATTGCAAGCTTCCATATATAATTCCAAATTTTATTTTGTCTTTTGTGCAAGGGTTGTCTGGTTCTAAGTGCATAGGAGTTCCTCCCGGGAGCAAATTTTGATGTTATGTTGAATTTGAAACAAATTTTGGAACTATTTTCAAGAATCAAAATTCAAATTGTTTAGCAATGAGACTAATTTGATGCTTGGTGCTTCATAATTTTTGTACAATTCTCTAAATTAGTTCATATAAGAATGGCAAGAAAAAGTAATCTTGTAAAAATCAATTTATCTCTAAATTATATAGCGCCATAATTTACTTGGCCTTAACCCTTTAAAGACTAGGTGTTCAAATTTCAAACAATGGATGAACACAAAAATGAACGCAAACACATTTGTAGCACCTTTAATTGCATTTTTTTCATCCATTGATGTTTTTAAAGATCCTTTTGTTATTTTTTAAACATTTGAATTGTATACATTTTGAAGACTTTGCTATGCAAAAATTCTATAGCTCAAAGGTGACTAGTAGGTTTGGCCTCAAAAAATGATTTAAATTTTTTTTAAATGACTCTTCAAAAATGACTTGAGTAAAAAAGTAAAATTATAATCTTCAAAAAATACTATGATTAGAATTTAATATTTTGAACTTAAAAAGAATTTGTGTGAAAATCACAAATATTCAATCTATAATCAAATTTAAAAAGAGTTTTAAATTTAAATTTTAAATTTTATTTAAAATATTGGTTTATGAACTAGTTGATCTAACCATATGGATATGATTCATGGCAATGATGCTAGTATATGAGCATAGAAATGCGAGCATGTGAATCTTAAGTAGATATTTAAGTAGATGTTCTACAACCATTGAAGGTACTTATAATATAAACACCTATAATATAGGTACATAATCTTCTGGACTCATGGGCTCACGATCCTAGGCTCACATAGTAGCAACTTTCGGATCTATGAACCATATTTTACAATTATTGTTTGAGAGTCATCATTAACCCTTAAAGGACCAAATTGCATTTTTTGGCAAAATAGAAATTTTGAGCAGCTCACTAAAAATGATTTTTTTTTCTTTGAAATCTTCACAAAAAGTGTGCCCAAGGAGTAGCTTTAATCCCAGAAGGACCCCGGGGACAGAATGTGTCCCCGACCCGAATGAGAAGTTGATTTTTGAGAAAATGGTGTTGTTTTTGGAAAAAATTCAGACTATACCATCGTAGGGCCCCCAATGCTGGATCCAGTTCTGAAACCTGATTTTCAGGATGACGTGGCAGTCATTTACTGTATTCCAATTAGTGCAGGCATGTTCGTTGGGGGGGGGGGGTCTGGTAGGGCCCTGCCACCTCGGATTTTGTGACGGGCTACTAGGTAGGCCACCCGGCGAATGACCGTTAGGACGGCTTGAGTCCGCTTGATGGGACTGGGGTTTCCCGCCACACCCACCCGAAACCCTCTCTCCATCCAAAACCCATTTTGTGGCTTTCTCTGGCGTCGCCCTCGCCAAGCGGATCCAATGCAATTTCGAGAGAGCTTGGACGTGGGCGTATTCTTTTGTTGTCCTGGCCGCGCTTTGGGAGCTTTGGATGCTCTGAAGTACGAGGGGCTGGGGGGAGTGCTCATTTTTTTGAGTCGTTGGAGAGAAAGGACGTGTGATTAGCATTAGTGGAATTTGGGGGGGACGTTGATCGTGGAGAGAGTTTTGAGTACCCGGAGTGGAGAATTCGGCCATGAAGCGTGGGCGATAGCGATGGCGACCACATGACGAATTGCACGAAGGCGGCGGTTTAGGACTACGTGGGCGGGCGCAGATTTCTTCCGCACACTCTTACCAAGTAGATGCGCTCCACTCCCACCTTCCTTGTTTTGTTGTGATTGCCCACTACTTGTCTTCATGTCATTGCTCTTCCAAGTGTGCTGCTTCAATTGCTTCATAAACAAACCCCATGGCCGAATTAGCGGAGTATTTGGGTTGTAATTTTCCGGAATCCCGTCTTCCCCAAGCATTAATACTTCATTCGTGGCTTCTTAGTGTAGCAGCAACTCCTACTCAGATTAGGCAGATTCTGAACTGCTTAGATGACAACCACCTTCTGCAGCTTCCGCGTTGTGAGAGGATTCATCACGTCCCCGACGTGCCTAGGGCTCGACATTTTAGGGTCCTCTTTTACAGTAACATTGCATAGTGTCTGGGTTGGCGGAAGTGACATGATTTTCCGGACGAGGTGTTTTCCATTGCAAGATAACTTTGGGCCGACGAAGATGAGCGAGCAGTTTCTCTTGAAGGATGCTGCACGGGAGAGATTCCAACAGCGATTGCCGGCATGCAAGACCCGTCTACAGCGGCAGAAGAGGGTGCGGCAAAAGACGGCTGCACAACTGAGGCTGGGATTCGGAGGGAAGCTCAAGGAGTCACAAACCCTACCTGCACTGCCCAACATGCCGATGAGTCTAAGCCTACCGTGCCGGGCCTCACCCTTCCTCTTGCATTCCGGGGACCTGCAGGAGTGCGCCCTTGTCAAACCCGCGGTGATTTTGCAAGACAGCATCAATCCACATCAACGGACAGCGCTACATCCACCGGCCGATCCACTTTTCTACATAGCCGGAAGAGGGAGTTCGCTCGTAAGAACGACGAAGACAATTGGGCGAGCAAAGAGGAATCGGAAGGAAGTGCTGAAGGAGAGCAACCTTGACTTTGGGGTGGGAGAAGAAGGAAGGGACGGGCATTTGGGCGGTGAAGCAGACGCCTACAACTTGGATGGAGGACGATTGGTGCGTTTCAGGGGAGGGCCAGACAATTCAAGAGAGGAGCTCCCTTACCATGAAAGGGTGCTTACGGGCAATTTGGGAGATTCAGCGAAGGGAAGCGAAGGAGTAGATTTCAATAACAATACGGGGAGGGGACGTGGGCAAGGGAGGGGGAAGAATCTCCGGAGGAAGAAACAAACTAGAGGGCAGTAACAGGCGGCACTTCACACTTCGGTTGGTTGGTCTGCACCGGACATTGCAATTCGAAGTCCAAGGACGCCTCGACCTACGCGCAACAATGCAATTCGGAATCTTTTCTTCCGAATGGCTGATGATCGACAGCCACACCACCATTCAAAGGCGGTTCGAACAGCAGAGATCGTTGACGTTGATGGCAACCAAGAAGGAGAAAACACGGATCCCCCGGCCGATTGCAAGGAGGCTCCGGGGTCTGGATGCCGCAGTGCCGAGAGATTGTGCTTAGTTCGTGAAGGAAAGCGAGTTGCAGCTGACATAGATGAGCCGTTGCAGTTTGTTAGTGGTCGCGACAATTTGGGATGGTACAGCTCATGCACAGAGGGAGAGGAGTGCGTTCACTTGGGTGATTTGTCACCGTCACAGGCAAGGGTTGCCGTTGTCACTGAGGTTTGGGTCCAGCGCGCATCACTTGGATTGAGTCCTACTGCAGATTCATCGACACCACTCCGCGGTTGTGTGCTCCGTGAGTTTGAGCACGCAATTACCGGCTTTTCAATGTACAAGGTTGATTTTGGCGGAGTGTTGGGTGTGCATGCCTTGTTGAAGGACCTCTGTGTACCGGCCGATACTGCCACTGTTCCGGCCGATTTGGATTCACCGCCCGAGATGGAGGAAGACACTTTGATGCTTGCTACTCAAGATAGTACGTTCACGCTTGCTTTACCAAAATACATGGAGGTGCATTCCGATAATTCGGGTGAGGAAGGGGCGAATCCAGATTGGCAGGCTGAATTCCTCGACTGGCAAGGCAATAGTGACTCAGGTAATTCTAACTGGGTTGTTGATGATGATGTGAGTGATCCGGAAGTTGTTGAGGAAAACGTTTTGTGTCAAGACGATATAGACTTTGATTCTTTAGAATTTGAACATCGCTATTCGGCTTCACACTGGGAGGACCTTAGCACAACGCTTCTACCTAATCGGATCACATTTAGTGGACCCTGTCCAGGCCCAGTCCGGCGCCCTTGTCGTGTACCTGTTGATGTCCCCTCGTTCTTCGATGAATATTGGTCGGAGGACACGCTTAGTAGAATGTGTGAGAGCACAAACCAGTATGCTCGTCAACCTAGTTATCGTAACCCTCTCAAGACAAACGGGGGTCCTAGCTGGCAAGACTTGTCAGTTAGCGAACTTCGATGCTGGTTGGGTGTGTGTATACTGCTAGGCCTAAAGAAACTGCCGAATACACGTCTGTATTGGGACAGGCGTAAGTTTTTTGGATGTCCGCTTGTGAAGGCTGCAATGCGCCAAGCACGCTTCGAGGCCATATGTGTGAACATCCACCTTGTGGATAACCAAACCCTTGATTTGGACAAAGCTTCTCCTAACTACGACAAATTAGGTAAGGTTCGTTGGTTACTAGAGTCCTTTGTCGTAGCTTGCAAACGAATGTATAACTGTGAGAAACATTTCTGCGTAGACGAGATTATGATACCCTATCGAGGCAGGCGTTGTAATATAAAACAGTACATGAAAAATAAACCGGTCAAGTATGGGATAAAAGTGTGGTGCTTAGCCAATAGTAAGTCCAGGTATGTCTATGATCTACAGGTCTACATGGGTCGAAAAGGCAAAAAGAGTGAGACAGATCTTGGGCGGAAAGTGGTGAAGAGTCTTGTCTCTGACTTGAGCGGTTTAGGTCATGTTATAGTGACAGATCGTTTTTTCAGCTCGCCCCATTTATTTGATGACCTTCTACAGTCCGGATTTCTCGCGACAGGAACAGTGATGCCTAAGAGAGTCGGGATGCCACCAAACTTGGCTTCTTATGCTCATGTTGCCGGTGAAAGGGGTGGGTTGATTGTCCAGATGCATCGGTCGCGTCGGATGGCCGCTGTTGTCTGGTTTGATGGAATACCGGTTTGCTTGTTGAGCACGTCTGTAGATCCAATCGGAGAGGGAAGCTTGTGTTATAGGTGGACAAGGCAGAAGGGTAGAGAAGAGTACCCCACATCACCCATTCTCGTAGAGTATCAGGAGATGATGAGAGGAGTCGATCTCGTGGATCAATGTCGAATGGAGTACACGGTGCAGTTGAAGAGCCACAAGTGGTGGCATAGACTACTCTTGTTTATTTTGGACACTAGTCTTGGCAATGCTTATGTATTGTACAAGGCTCATGCTGTTGGAAATGAGCAGAAGAAGTGCATGTCCCGGGTTGCATTCCATTATGAAGTAGCCAATTGGCTTTGTGATCCGGAGGTGCGGCCGGGTCGAACGGGGGCGTCCTTCAACCGCAAGGAGCACGGCCTGCACTACTCCGCCAAGCATCGCAAGCTTCGGGCAAAGTGTGTCATATATAGGCGCAAGCAGATTCGATATTGTCCCGGGTGCAACGGGGCTTACATGTGCGAAGGAGAGTGCTACTTGAAGGTTCACACCCTCTCAAAGTTTGCAGCGAAGGTCTTGAAGTGAGTTCGTCTTGTAGGCTTGTCTGAGGAGCGGGCAATAGCGATTGGAGAGGCGACTTTGGCAAGCTGCGCCGAGGACAGAGGAAGCCCGCTTGATGGGGTTTTCATAGCGTCGACCTTGGCGTATCTCGGATGGCTTGCATCCGGTTAGTGTAGTTTTTTTTTGTTTGGTAGATTGCAGGCTTGCCTGCTGGCGTCGCCCTCGAAATGGCGCAATACGTGTAGTTTTGGCTCACCGTGAGTCCTATAGTTGAAACTGGGAATTTTGTTGCACTCCCCCTTTTTGGATTGTTTGAATACAACATGTGCAGGCTTGGTTTGTTTATTCACTTAGGTTGGTGTGTTGGGGTTTGTGTTATTCCGTTGTGTGGGTGTCACTATTCAAATTTGTGTTGGGATTTGTGTTCAGCCAGATTTTGTGAGCACAATCTGAGCAACGGTCGGGCGCTGTGGGGGGAGCGAGGCCTACACTGATCGCTGGCTGTGTTCCGGTGTTTTCTATTCCGCGCGGTAAATGGTTGGGCTCGCGGCCACGCTAGCAAATCTGCGCCTTTTCTCGTGCGCCACGGCAGCCACGATTACCGTAAGGTACCATGCCTTGTCAGCACAACGAGGTTGCCACGACGTTGTAGAGGCCAGAGACCCTGTGATTCTCCGGGTGCACCCCTTCTCCACGAGAACTACCCAATTACTCCAAATTGAATGGTCAGATGAGGTCCTAATTTTATTTGAAGGTGTGGATGCTTGCCATTCGTGTACACACTGTTGGGATTTTTGAGATTGCTTACTGAGGATTTTGAATATTTCGGCGAATTGAGATTCCGAAAATGCCAGCGTTTTGGCCCCCCTACTTCGGAGTGCTCACAAGCAAAGCATGTTGCATGATTTGCTGATATTTTGTTGTAGTCATGTCCCTTAGCAGACGTAGTTTCCTTTTGTTCAAATTTTAGACTGAAATGCTAATCAAGGAATCACGAATTCCACTCGAATCAAGTCGAAACACCGGAAAACAGATGATCACGAAATGAAAACGGACAAGTTGAACTGAATCTGATGTGGTTTTCTCCAATGAACATATCCCCCCTAAAAATCAGGAACGGAACTTGAATCCTTACCTCCTAAACCGTACAACTGGAAAGTGAAAAAATCAAACGATCCAGTGTGTGGAAAATAGAAAGCAACCGCTTGTTTGCCGTAAACCATGTGGGTACGAATATGTAGGGTCCTTCTGGGGTTAAGGCCCAATAATTTTCATAATTGTTGGCTACATGGATAAAAAGTTATTGTATGATATATAATTTTCTTTGAATTGTAAGCAACCTGGTGTGAATGCTTTTGTATCCACCCTTGACATACAAGCAAAGCACAAACATGTTCTCATTTTTTTAAGTGTGATTTTGTCGCAAATGGATGCATAACATCGATCCATTCTACCTTCCAAGCAGAAGATTTTTTTGTATGATTTAAAGTAACTTTCAAAATATACAAGGCTTTGCCAAATTCTAACTTTATTTTCCAATTTTTAGGTGAATGACTAAATGAACTAGGCCACTATGGTTTCTTACAAAAGATTCCTCAGTCTTATAAATTAAGCCAATTTTTAATATATAAAAATCAAAAGAATCCAACATTCCTAGCAAAAGATATAGCCGGATGAAATGTAGCCCTTGGAGGTTTTTATAAACTTCATCCACTCATTTATCCTAATTCTTAATTTCAATTAGACTTGTAATTTATAACACCTTCTTAGGTTGTAAATCACTCCCTAATTCTTAAGTTTGGACTTGGATGAAGACTTCCTTATGGTTTTCATCCAAATTCTCACCAAATCTTCATCCTTTCATATCTTATAGAATTTTTAATCTTTATAGTCTTTTCTAAAGTTTTAGTTATGGTTGAACTTCTATGGACTTCTTCCATGAGTTTATAATTCTAAGGGCCACTTTAGACTCCGGTTGAGAAGAGTACCAATCGGTCAAGAAATTTTGGCCAAGACATGGTTATTTGAGGCAACTTGTGGGTTGTTGGACAAGATGGAAAGATAATAAAATAATACCTCAAGTCTTAACTGTTTTGTAGTGTAAACACCAACCGGAGAAGTCTTCCGACCAACTTCACAAATTGAAGTCCACTGGTGAACTTCACCACCAAGAGAGCCAATGGGAACCTTAATCCCTACTGGTCCCTATGAACAAATTTTGTACATTACTGGTCTATAGACAACTTTGGAAATTTGTAACTTTTGCATACAATGCCCAAATTCAAATAAATTTGTTGTAAAAAAAGCATATATTTGTCTAGTTTGTGTGGTAGAATTTTCAGATCAATAAATTATATATTGAATTTTTGAAAATCATTTAAATACATAGGGTTCAATTTTAATTCACAAAAGTGCATTTTGATGGTTACAACTTTGGAGCTTGTTTTTCCTTCATCCAATGTCCATTTGCAATCAAAAAAAATTTAGGGTTGGATTTCCCTACAATCCTATTTATTGTGGTAAAATTTTCATTTCAATCCAAGTTCATGTCACAGATGGTTTTTGGAAAAGATAGTCACAGTCTTTTAAGGATGAAGGGGATAAATCCCATATTCATTGTATAAATAACTACTCTTCTCCACAAGTGAATGGAAGATGCAAATGAATGGAAGTTGTGAGAATCTAGCCATCCTCATGGAGAAATAGAACAAATACAAAAAAAAATCCTGAAACACAAGCTCCACAATCACATTACTAACAATTAGAAGGTGACATGAAATTCAATGGCAATGCATCTATCTATGCAAAAAATGAATTAAAATCCAATGCAAAAAATATTTGGAGTATAGAAAATGATATGCAACCTTAAAAGCATAGTAAGAACCAAAATGCAATAGCAAAAAAAGTTGCAGGAAACCCATTTAAGGTTGAACCTCCTTGTACTAAAATGTTGGTTAGTCACTCAAAATCTATTGAATTGACATGAAATTTGAATTACAAAAACTAGACAAGTATGCGCAACTTTTTCAACAAAAAGTATTGAAAATGGACACTAGAAGAGGAAGAAACAAGACACCAAAGTTGCAACTGTAAAGTATTACCCTAACCCAATGTAAGGTTGAACTTCTTTGTAATAAAATGCTCACCCGTCACTCAATCTTTAAAATTTGATATGAAATTCAAACCACAAAAACTAGACAAGTATGTACAACTTTTCTAACAAAAATTATTGAAAACAAACATTGGAGGAGGAAGAAACAAGATGCCAAATTTCACTATAATCCACAAATGCACCTCTCACTTCTCACGGCAGTGCAAATTGTAACAGGAAGAGCTCTATCAACAGTGCAATTTGCATGAGTAGAAATAATATTTAAATCAAAGCAAATGTTCTCTAGAGGCCAATTTCTTATGTGGAAAGGTGAGGCCGTCCAAGAAACTTGACCTCTAGAGAAGAACTCTTACAAAAAGGATTGCCACATAGGCGACCATGTCATTTTTTCATCCATGCTTGAAGTTCTCCACCGATTAGTTCATCCACACATAACCAACAAGAAAGTTAGCCACAGTTCTATTTAATCAAAGTCTAGTCTTGCACATTTGTTATACATATGGCAAATATATAAGATAAGTTATATTATAGATTCAATCTAGGGTGTTTGTACATACAAATACTATCTATTGTATTTGACCACGTTAGGTGTTTTTAAAGGGATAGTCAATCAATAAGCCAAAGCCTCAATTAACAATTTGAAGTCATGTATCTTTGTCTAATTTTGTTTATTTTATTTTCCAAAATGTAGGATTTCAAATGTTGGTAACAATTCAAATTGTTATCAAAAGATATGAAATAATTTGCACTTATATCAACAATTGTGTTTCCATCTGTATCCATATTTGCATTCATATTTGTGAATGTATTTGTGTCTACATTTGTAAATATATACGTAATTGACACTACAAACTTGTACTACTTGGACCCCTCCATTTTATTCAATTTTTCACCCGTCCACTCCTAACTTATAAGTTAGTACTCTTGTGGCTTGTGTTTATGAAGGGATAGTGGCATAGTACATGAAAAGATGCGTCCAGTGAAAAGATGCGTCCAGTCTTGAGGTTCCCTCCGCCCCCCATTGGAAAATCCTTCGTCATTAGATTGAATTTGGAAAAGAAATTGGCCCATCCTTTGCCGTTAGATCAAATGTTGGATGAAAAATCATTGGCCGTCGATCCATCCGAGGCATTCAATCTTAGCCATCCATACAAAATCTATTATCCATATTGATTGTCAAACCATTATCAATTTGAAATTACAAAAGGGGGGTGCTGGTGATTAGGGTTAGGGTTAGGATTAGGGTTAGGATTTGGATTAGGGTTGGATGGGTGGGTGTTGGAAATTTTAAAAATCTTCAAATTGGATTTAAAATTGGTTTCTGTAACCTCTCCTCACTATCCATTCAAAAGACTATTTATTTTTTCTTCCATTTAAAGACTTAATCAACTGTCCATTTGTATATATTGTCTTTTTGTCTTTCTCCACGAATAGAGAAATGTCTTACATTATGATTCAATCTTTTCAATTTCGACTATATTTAATCTTTAATGTGAGACTCCTAGTACAGTGCTAACTAGATTGTCTAACTTAAGCAATCAAAAATGTTAAATTTGATGGTATTGGAATAGATCTAATTTCAATGCAATGTTATTTGACTTTTTTTTGTATGTTTATTAAATTTTTTTAATTAGTGTAATTTGTTTTTTACAAAGTATACATGATAGTGAGTACCATACTAATGTTTCAAAATCACACTTCCCTATATGAAGGTTAGATTCACCAAAACTTTAATCATTTCTGTAAAAAAAAGTGTCATTTGTCACTACAAAAAACAAGGGTATGAACGACTTGTTGACAATGAGTGCAAGCACAACAATGACAACAAAATGAATATTTTGCAGTCATTGTGGACAAGAAATGACTACTATAGTCATTGTGGACAAGTCATATACACCCTTGATTTTTTGTAATGTCATATGGAGATTTGCATGAGATGGTCTAGATTGTAAGAATCTGACATGAAAATTTCAATTTCAACACATAGTTGCCAAATGAGACCCTCACATATAATAATTTAAATTAGTTCATGCTAAAATATTATTCTATATAATCCTTCCATCCCCAATTATCTTCCAATTGGATAAAATATTCAAGATTAAGGCTAATTTTTATTTTATTTAAACCTATTTCTAAATATTCCCAGAATATTATCTATCTACTAAATCTTCAAAGACAAAAATGATTATTTTTAGCAAACAGAAGATCATTTTGAAACAAAAATATTAAAGAGTCTTGAAGACCATTTCAAGACGGAGTGAGTATGATTTTCTACATTCAACCCAATTTCATTACTTTCCTCTAGTAGTGATACTAATTTTTGTGCCGTCACAAAAATGGGCACCTCAAAATGCGCCTATGACCCTAACCGCAATCTTCTCAATGAATAAATCTTCAAAATCAATTATGTTCCCTTGTGGAAGCAATTGTTTTAGAACCATTGAAACTTGTTCCTTCACAACTTTTGCATTCATACAAATGTCACAATTTTGGGTGTGCTAGAACCTCCATTCACTTGCCAATAAGAAAATACAAAAATTTGTACAATCTAATAACATTAACTAGGCACAATAGCAAAAAGTGGCAGTTTTGGAGGTACCCACCTTAATAATGTAGGCTATCTTAAAATTAGTTAGCTATAGAATAGATATGAGGTGGTCCTTAAATTGATCTCTTTAGCCATTGAGTGAATCAAAGATAAAGTGTTATTTATTGCAAGAGCCAATCATTCTCCTTGGTTTCCCCATATCTCTTTACAAGTTGCAAGGGAATGGATTTTGACATATCTATAGTCACAAATAGGTGCCTACAACATAAATCTTTGATAATCCATAAATAATTCAATAATGCTTTCAAAAAACATGAAATCACTTGTATCATATGCTGCATCTATTTCTCTTTGTTTAAAAAATGAGCGACAAATCTTCTCATCTATGGAAGCCTCCAAAGGTTTGCTCCACAACCATTCGAGGACCTTGCAGATTAGTTTTTTTCTTCTTAAGAATTATTTTTTCCGCTATACCTACTCACCTCAAATTGCAATGTTAGATGCTCGACAATGGTTTAAAATCCAAGTACAAAGTATTTGAAAAACAAGGTTAAGGTACTTTAATGCACCTTAACTATGATTTTTTAACACTTTGTATTTGGATGAACCTTGCACTCAAACCAAGTTGTGCCAAAAAAATCAAATGTCCAAAAAAATCTAGTGACCATCAACTACTAATTTTTTTTGTAGCAATGTGAAGGACTAACTTCATTGATATTTGGTATATAGCAAAGTGGGAAGAACTCTTTATAGAAGTGGGGTAGTGGTAGGATTAATAACTCATATGGGATGTGTATCTTCACTCATATTGACTTAGGCTACGAGCTTCAATAGCCACATACTTAATTTCGCTTAATTGAAACAAATTAAGTTCACTTTGGTTTCAAATAAGCCAAATTCAATCCAGTTAAGCCAATTTTTTTGAAACAAATGTTAGTTAAACACTGTTTATAACATTAGAAACTATGGATACAATGGTCTATGGGCTTAAAAAACAAACAAGAAAAGCAAACTGAAGATACATTTCTTCACTGCAAAAATAGTTATGGCTTGACTATTTTCGCAAAAGTCAGACCAGCTGACTGCTCGCTTCGGCTACTTTTTGAGAAAGTCAGACCCACATTTTAATAGCTATGTTTGTCACTTTGGAGCAACCCTCTGGAGGCTTGAAATTTCTTCTAATGCATCTCTTCATAATAAGGTACGTGCACCTAAAAGTGACATTCTCCTAATCGTGACAACTATCTACAACTGTCTAAGATTTGAAGCTTGAAATTTTAGACAATAAGGTAACAAGTTCAAAAATCGCCCATTTCTTCAAATGTACATTGTATATATATGTTGCTTTTTTCATAGCCTTTGGCAATGTACAAATAGTATACATTATAGGAGGTGGACGATTTTAGAGCCCTATGCCGTTGCAACTTCAAAACTTTATAACTAATTTCACAAAGCTCCAAAAAATATGAAACGACTTGGGTTAGATGCCAATTCCACTTGCCTTTCAAGGAAAATATTATTGGAAATTGTTTCAAGAAGCTTCGCCTCCCCAAAATTCAGTTTCAGCTCTTGGGTGGGTGATTTATGGACCTATTTACTTTAGTAAAGAGGCGTCGCACTTAGGAGAGTATTACTCTTAGGTGCACATACCTTAAGGTAGAAGGCTCGAGAATAGTTCGGGCAATTAAGAACCGCCCACCTGTAAAATGTACACAATTTGTACATGCTGTTTATTTCATAGCCTTCACTGATGTACAAACAGTGTACATTTTCAGGGGTGGACGATTTTGGAGCCCTATACCAATTCAACTTCAAAATTTCACAACTAATTTCAAAAAGCTCCAAAAAACATGAAACGACTTGGGTTAGATGCCAAATCCACTTCTCTTTCAAGGAAAATTTACTGAAAAACATTTCTAAGAAGTTTTGCCTTCCCAAAATTCAGTTTCAGCTCTTAGGTGGTTGATTTCTGGACATGTTACCTTAGATGCTCTTATTTTTGATTCCCCACCACGGACTGTATGCCTATTGTTACAGTTCTTCTCCCAAGATTCTGTGCACTTCAACTGGATTCCATAGTTTCCTTTGGATTCGTCTTCCATTCGCATCAAAATATTAAAAGAAAATTGAAGATATGGATTCGTGCCGAATGAAAACATACCGGAATCCAGTATTTTCCGTGTTGCATCCCGTCTTCCAAGGTCGGTCGGCGGGTGGGTGTCGTATTTCAAGGTCGTTTATTTTCCTTCCAATTCCAGTGTAAGTTAACTGTTATTCAAAGATTTTTTTGAAGTTAAACTTATATTCTTCTTCAGTCTCGTCAACATGGCAAACTTAGCTACAGTCATAGAGAAGGAACTTCAATTATTGTGAGCTTGGGAATACACAAAGGCCAACATTAAATTTTGAATTCTCAATTGTCTTACTAATTACAGCGGTTTTCATCCGCCTACAGTAAATGGAAGCGTTTTGATTTCGTGGTCAAGAAGAGAAATTTGAGTGAAAGATCTGATGTTCTCTATTATTATTATTATTATTATTATTGGGTTACTACTTGATATGCATCAATTATTGCATCAATTTCTACTTTGACGTAGTAAAAATTTTAAAGTGCATACCTTTAATTGAACTAAAGTTGTCATTTTGAATTGACTAGTTGGGAAAATGAACTGTAATTGTCCGCATGCCAGTTACCGTGCATATCTAGGTTTAGTAGTATATTACAAGAAGTATAGGTCTATTATGATTACTATTTTTTTCTTAAAAGTGTCGTATGGAAATAGATGGGATTGTGATTTATATGCATTCTTCTACAATCATCATTTAAATCACTAATTGTGCATTTGGGATTTTTCTAAAGGAACAATAAACCTTTCATGATTCCTACTCTTTTATTGCATAGTAATTTAAATAAACATAATGTGATTGAAAGAGAAACAATCGATACCTTAAATTAGGTTGTTTGTTTTATTACAGTGGATGTTTGGAAACATAAGTCCCCTGGTCCAATTTTTGGTAATGTCAAAAAGCTCTCTGCAAGGAAGGATGCAAAGGCTTTGTTTTGCGACGTTCTTATTGACGGCAAAAAAGATATTGGATTTTGAAGTTTGTATGAATTAAAAATTTGTTTTTATTTTTATTTTGGTTGTAAGTTAGGCAAAGGACATAGGGCACACTAGTTTGATTGAAAACAAACACAATGTGATTGAAGTGGAGTGGCTATGAAGTAACAATGGTGCGTTCAATACACGTGACAATGAATGACGTTAACAATCATATGGAAGTTGAAAAAACAAGGGTACACGGTCTTAGGGCTTGTATAAGTGTAAGATAAATGGCTATTCACAATAAGTAGAATACATATAATTGCTCATATTATATAGCTAATTCCCATAATTTTTCTACCATGTATAATACTATTGACTAGTTGAGGAAGGTTCCTTATTAAATTGAAGTAAAATTAGGCATTTAGAAAAGAATAATCTTGTGATAGATAATAGAAGTGGCCTAACTTCCTTTGGTCACACAAAGATTTGTCTTCTTGTATTCTTGAGTCCTTATTAGTGTTTTGGGGGCTCCTACTACATGACAAATGATATGATTGGTCTTCAAGGAATGAATTCCAACTGAATACTGTAAGTTGATCTTGGTAGTTGAAAAGTGCCAAAAATTACATTGACTTTCATAAAATTGGTATTTTTTTTTTAATGATATTGGTAATGATAATTTACTTTTTATTTTATTTGTTGGATCAATTATATACATTATGAACTCTAGTCTTTGGACAAAAGAATTGAACCTAAAAATACATTATATGGATGCATGTGAAATATAAATTGAATGCATTGTCTAATTCAACAAATATTTCAAATGGAAGGGCATTAAGATGTAAAAATAGTCCATATTGCAACACGTACTTCCTCTACAATGGCTAATGCTACTTCATACTCTCAATTAAAAAAAAAAATTCAAGTATTGTAAGAACCAACATCATTTGCATGTTTGTCAAATTGTTGGTGTTTTGAATTCTATAAATGTTAATTTCCTTCAATTTTTGTGTACAACAATCTGAAATGATGTACACCAACATGCCAAGGCACAAAAAGGTTTTCCAGAGTTTTAAAAAATTATTGGCAAAAGATAAAGTAATTTCAAATCATGTTGAACAAAACTGAGTTTTTGACATGCTAACTTTGAAATTGATTTAGTAATACTTTCATGTCTCAACTAATTTTTTCTTCAAACTTCCATGGTAACATGTATGTTGCACACTAAAATTTCCATATATCTACTTTTTGGACTTTGTCCATTGATGCTTATGGTATGGTTGCTTGAATGAAAACGTTTCAACTTTGTACTTCATTAAAAGAATTTCAAGTGTGGAGGAACCAATATTCAGTGTGCGAAATTAAAGATGTCAGGTACAGCGTGTGCATTGCGTCGGAAATGTTCGACCGATGCAATGCACACGCTGTACCCGAAATCGTCAGTTTCGCACACTGAATACTTGTTCCGCTCCACACTTTCAGATTCAGTATCCGATTGATGTTGCACTAATGTACGACTGGCCCTGCTCGGCAAAGCGAACTTTGATTATTATTTTCTTTCACACACAAACTAATTGAGCTCAAGGATGGAATTTGTAGAATGATTGTAGCAGAATATTTTGTTAAGATCCCCTTGTAACTTGAGCCAAGAACTCGCATGCAGTGCTTCAGACGGACGTAAACTTTTATTAATTGATTATTTCCAGGATACCACCCGACAGGTTCTAAGCGGGCACCCCAATACGCCACTTTTTGCCACTTCATGCTACTATGACTATTTAATATTAGTAGACTGGTTAAATTTTCATATTTTATTGTTGGCAAGCTTCAACGCACCAAAAAACGTGACATTCGGGTGACATTCGGATACCATATGCAAAAGTTATGAAGGGTCAAAGTTCATACTCAGTTGAAAACATATCATTTCAATAGCACTGTCTTCTGTGGGAAAAAAACTACGGAGTAAAAATTTTCAGCAATGGCATGAGGGCAAACTCGTAATGCTGACCATGATGGGCTGTTCTACCTTAACATTATAACCGATCTTCGGTACCTGCGACATCGATATCAGATGTCCATAATGCAGTTGAGCAACAATAATGATTTTGACACAATAGGCAAAAAGCAAACTTGATATGAAGTCTGTTTAGGGAAAGAATATACAAGGCAGGGTATCCCAATACCTAATTTGATCGTATGACCATTAATTTCAGAAGGTTAATTTCATTAACCTTCTGGACTAGAACTAGTTATGAAAATTGGGGCTCACTGTGGTTTTTCTTAGTACTAGGATGGCCAACTTTCTCTCCAATTGGTACTTTAGGGCGTCGCCGTTTCATGACAACTGCACAATCGCTGCAGTACCACTTGCCTTTCGGTCGCTCCTTAATTCCCACACAGTCGAAGTGGAACCACTCGATTTTGCACTGCGAAATTTCAATTTCAGATGAGCACAAGCACTGCACAACAAAGCCATCTTGCTAAACATTCTGGTACGCTAGAAGACGAAAAAAATACCCTGAATACAAATAATGCATTTGATGCTAAGGTTCCTCAGAAAACTAGAAACATTAGTTTGCAATATGGCAAGAAGCTAGCTCACTACACGCCGATTTAGTAGGTTGAAACTTGAGCTTTTGGTCAAATCAAGAGCACTTGTCACCCTAAGCAAGCAAGAATTTCGACAACCTACTAACCTTTATAAACTGGAAAGGGACATAATGCTCTTACCTCGGCATTATCACAAGCAATCATCTCTCCGTAAGAAACCTGTCCGCAGTAACAATATGTTGGTTCGTTTGGATCAACAGGAAGATCCAGCTCTACATTTGCAACGTTTGTCGGTATATTCTGTCCTCTGAACATGAGCAAACACACCGCAATAGTTGAGGCGTAAAGAATTTCAAACTTGCATGTAATTTGGAATGAGCTTAATATGGGTGCACACCAAAAACTCTGGTAGAATGCAACTCTGGCTCCTGTGCCCCTATGGGCAGAATTTCTAACCCTAAGAAATGAAGTGAAATGGACTCCATAAGAGCAGTGACTACATACCTAGAGGCCTAATAACAGACCAAAACAGAAAATACACAAGGTAACAATATGTAGACAGTTAAATAAATAGTACATACTTTCTACGACCAAATCTAGTTCCGTCTCCGCCATCTCTTCCAAGCACTCCACCTGCACCCTCTAACCGTGGTTCTGCTGAAAGTAGGGTTCCTCCACATGCCTCCCTATCTGCATACTCGGAACACATCCATGTGAGCACGAAGAGAGGAAATAACCAGACAGTTTAGAAAGCAAATCCTTTGGGTAGCGTAACATAAATCGAAAGAACCTGGAAGGTCGACACTTGAAAAGCGAAGAAAAACAAAGCTTAAAAATGAGGTGTGCTAGACTGTCTACAGAAGCACTTCCTGCTTTCCCTAAGCGTATAAACTAAACCAACATATTTTGGAGATAGATACAAAAGGAGCGATAACTCGATGCAATGGAATTGTACTCACCTCTTCTCAATTCTTCTTCAAATTTCTTCAGGTCTTTGTCTAGCCGTTGAATATGTCCATCAATCTTCAAGACGTATCGTCATCCATAAGTATGATTGGCACATCGATGACAGTTTCATAACTCAAATATTTTAAGAGCACATATGAACGATATTAGCATCACGAAGACAAATAAGAGGTGAAGATCCCGAAGGAACACAAGTAAGTCGGTGAGTAAGCTTACCAGATCGTAAGTCTGCACAGCTAAAAACACTTTTTCTTCGGCTATTGCAAGGCAAGACTTGTGAATGTCAAGAACTCCATTTGTATGCTGGATAGCAACAGCCTCAGGAGTAAGAGTACCAGATTCTCTCACTTTCCCCACCTCATCTAACCCCTTTACACATTGCACCCGCATATCTTTCTGAAGAACTGCATCAAATCAACCTCAAACTTTAAGGATCTCCTCAACCACAAATCTGTCGACCCGTGTTTAGTAACGTCATTTTCTTAGCAGGTATTTAACTAAACCCTGCCTATGAATCATACAACTATCAAGTTCACAACAGGACAATATGAGCTCAAGCATGTCTAGTAGAATAAGATTACAAATGGAACTCAGTAAACTCGTCGGTACGCAATATGATGCTTTGAATGAAAGGAATGGCAAACCCTACCTTGAAGTTTTTTATCTAATTCTCCAAGCTGCTGATAGTTTTTCGTCAGCTCAGTTGGAAGCGTCTGTACACCTGATCAGTCCACCATAGGAACACCAAGTCATTACTCAATCATAAACAACAAAAAATGTCCCATAGACAGATACGACTTACGAGCGACTATTTCAGCATCTTAAAATCGTTGCAGCAAAGCATTTATAAACTCAACTACTACGAAAGGGTGAAGCAATACACTATACTGTATGTTTTTTCAAAACAAAGAACGCTTATCAACCTCATAAATAACGGTGCACATTACAAAACCATGGTCGGTCACTAATAAAATGAAGTAAATCAACATCCCAATAAGACTATACATCTAATCACATGTATGTACGTCTGCGTCCAAGAATTATCAACGACCATCTTAACCGAAAAAACACTTTGGTATATTTATAATTCTTGAACAGGTCTACTAAACAACTTCGTCAATTGTTATAACTCGTAAGTACACAAAGCGCAGCTATAGAGTTGGAATAGGTTAGAGATTATACTCGAAACGAAGTCCTCCAAGTAAGTCATGTTGGAGTCGGGTCCACAAAGTCCAGCACCTCGACTTTCTGAACAAAACGGCTTTACCAAATGTGGCGATATAACCACAGATCCGTCCCCACCTGGTCCAATTCGGTTTTATGAACTAGTTTACAACATACAAAAAGAAAAACACAAGGAAAATGGGCATCTACTATACTTCTCTGTACTTTCTAATTACTGTTCCCAATGCAACCATGCACCGGTCATAAAACCCTATGAAACTCCCAAATGGCAGGAAGGGCTCCATCAAAGCAGAAAAGAACGGGCATCTCCTACCGAACTCTAATTCCCTTTCCATTGCAAAAAAAAGGAGCAAATCACTTAAATAACTTCGAACCAACCACGATCAATAACCCCGTGAAACCCTAAAACGGCAAGAAAGGCTTCACCAAAAGCAATGGCACCGCATAGTACAATTCCACTCAGGAAAACTACAGCAATCACACAGACAACTAATCCATCGCAAATTCGCTCCAACTTCGATTACCAAAAAACGCAACAGTAAAAACATAACTCAAATACTATGGAAAGAACCCTAACTCTCAGGCGCCGTTCACTCCATGCTCAAAAGAAATTTCCAAAAACAGCTCTGAACCCAATACTCCAATTCATTCACTAACCCTAATCGTGCCGAAGATACTTAATGAAGTGTTGTGGATGACAATCCGCGAGCACGTCAAGAGTAAGCGCCACAGTAACAAGAACTTGAAAAAAGGCACCTTGACAGAAGAGCGAGGCGTCAGGAGGAAGGTACCTTGTGAGTTGATTGTGTTTGGTAGGTTGGAAATGGAAAAGTGAAAGGTAGAAAAAATTGGCGCGGGTTTTGAGAATTTGAAGTGAGAGTTGGTGTTCGATGCTGACGTCATGCTAGCGCTGGCGTCGGAACTCGGGAATGTGTGAAGAAGGTTCTAGATTCGTCGGAGTAGTGGATGTGATATTACAGAATGTGATATTAAAGAAAATTGGGTGTACAGATTTGAGAAGGTTATCAACAAAATTCCATTTTTTTGTGGGGGAATTTCTTAGGTTCTCTTTTTCTATTTAAAGACACGCACTTGTCCTATTAGTGAGGGGTAAAAATTCGTGTCACCAAAGAATCAATGTCACCTAAAATATATTTATTTTTGTAGAAATTGATTAATACATTTATATTCAATCTTGCACTAATTCAAAATATTATTGAAAACGATTTAAATTCAGCTTGTTGACAAAGAGATAGAAGGATGGAACTCTTCATGTATTCTTGCATCTCAAGTAGTGGAGCTTCTTTTCGTCCTTACAATGACAATGATACAAACTCAAAATGCAAGGAGGTCAAATATCAAGGAAATCACACTGAAGTCACTACAAGTCGAACTCTTGTAGACAAAGGTGTCTAGTTTGAAATTTATTTGTGACAAGGAAACAAGAAGCCAAACACAAGGTTCATGCAAATACATAGAGAATCTGCACACTATCACGTTAATATTATTAACAAAATGAATCTAGTGCACACGTGCCACGAAATCCATTCTTAAGACTTTTAATAACAAAACTTCAAACATCAAGTGAGAAAAAACCTTCATTTAGCCTGCTTGAAGAGACAAAGTATTAAATTCCACAATTGGACAATCACAAGCAGATAGCATAACAACTCCAACAAACTCTCTGTTCAAATTCGTAGTAACCTCAATGTTATTGTTCTCCATCTAGATGATGTACTGTACTAGATGATGACAACATCCTTTTTTTTGTCACTTTCAACAAGTGTGAACACGGTGACTGTTGGGAAGAACAATTTTTCCTTGGAACTTCGAAATCTGAAAAAACAACAAAAAACGACATCCTTTCTGGAACTAAAAATGAAAACTACCAGAATTTTCAAAACAGACATTTAATGGGAATGCTCATTTCTATCATTTACAGGTCGTAAAACCCTTTCCATTTGAACCCTAACCACAAACTGGTACATATGTCTTGCAAGTAACAATTTCAACATCACTTCAGAAACATTTTCTCATTAATTTCAGGGACACAAATTCATGTCCAGAGATGGAACTGGATGGTCCCATGGTCCCACCTGGAGCAGAAAAAAAATTCTGATGAATCTCAATTGATCACAACTCTCACTTCACTTCATTTGCTCGCGTGAACCCAAGCTCCATCTACAATGAAGTGAAAAAGATTTACATTCGCATGTACAGAGTTGTAGCTTGTTGCTTCAATGCCTGAAAATCCACTCATTCTGCCTTCAAGGAGTTCTCAACGTCGATGACAAAGCGGTAATGAACATCATTCTTCAACATCCGCTCTATGGCCTCATTGACATAATCAATATTGATGGTCTCGATCATGGGCGTCACTCCCTTTTCTCCACAAAAATGCAGCATTTCTTGAATCTCCTGGATCCCTCCTCCAACACTTCCCGTGACGATTTTCCCTGCAAAAGAATCACATCAAACCCATTTCAGTACCAAGAACCACCGCAACAGCAACATGCGCATCATCTTTCCGTCCTGCAGGACATCATCATTTCCTATATCAGAAACCCTAAACCCTTGCAGGAATCGTAACAAATCTCTCTCAGCATGAAGATTATCGATGAGGCTGGAGCATGTCACTCACTGTTGAACACAAGGTGCGGGGCAAATTTCAGCTCCTTTGCAGCTCCAACAAGCACAAGCACGCCTTTCTGTTTCAGAGCTACAAGATAAGGATCCAATGGAATGGCCGCAGTGGCAGAGTTGATGATGAAATCGAAGCTACTGGCGTGCTTCTTCATGGCTTCCTCGTCTTTGCTCACCACGAACGCATCGGCTCCGAGCTCCCCAAGCGCTTCTTTCTCCTTCGAGAGGGATGTGCTGAAGACGGTCACCTTGAGACCGAAGGCTTTTCCAAACCGGACGGCCATGTGCCCAACTCCGCCCAAACCGATGACGCCGAGCGTCTTCCCGGCGGTGTTCATGCCATGGCGCATCATGGGGCTGTACACTGTGATGCCTGCGCAGAGCAGAGGGGCCGCAAGGTCGGAAGGCAGAGAATCCGGAATCTTTACCACGTACCTGTCAAACACTCTCACATGGTGGGCATCTTGTGAACGGCTTCCACTAGTAAAGAAGGCTGTGATTGCAATAGTTTCCGCAACGGTTTTGCAAGGACTACCAGAAATCTATTAACAATCTTGCAATAGTTTAGTACAACATTACAGAATGACCTCGCAACCACTTCAGATTGCAATAGTTTTACCAAGAGTTTAGGCATAGATGAGCATTGCTTCCGTGCCCAAGACTTCTGCGACAAGTTTGCAGCTCGTTTGCAATGGTTCACAGTAGACCATGAGTTGAAGGCAACGTACGGAACCCCTACAAAATCACTGCAAAATCATTGATCACGTCATGCAATCGCTACTTCCTGTTAGAGTGTTCGTATTCCAATGCCGGATCGAAAGCAATCACCTCTCGAATTGAACCAAGGGAAATTTGAAGATTGCTCACCGTTGGTGAGCTTGCATAATGTTGGAAAATCCTCCCCGAGTAACGGTACCATCCACGTCAACGCCATTGAAGACTGGTGTACACGACTTTTCGCACATACTTTCCACACCCTCTATGCAAGACTCGCATTCCTGGCAGGACATGCCGTAGTAGCCCACGCCTACGCGATCTCCAATTTTGAGCTTCGTGACTCCGGAGCCGACCTTCGTCACAACTCCTACAATCTCGTGCCTGCCACACAGCGAATTGATTAATTAATTTAAGGTCTAACATTGTGCAACAGCTGCAAAAACGAATGCAATTCACCCTAATTGCGTATATAGTCGCACACCACTCTCGAAATTCACACTAAGCTTTCGGAATCCGATTAACTGCGAGCCAGTCTATCTTCAGAATAAGCTTGACTTCCCCTACGTTCCTACAGAATGGATACAACAGAACAACTGGGAGAGGCAAGTAAGCAGGTCCTCACCCGGGCACAACAGGGTACATGACGTCCCCGAGAAAGTTCTTGGTCCACATGACCTCCGCATAGCAAATTCCGCAATGAGTAACACGAAAGACGACATCATCTGGTCCAGAATTCCTGATCATTCAATTCTCGACAAGAATGCAAAAGCAGTCGTTAGAAGCTCTCTCCCCAAAGCGAATCACTCCAAAACCGAATGCAACGAGTGCCAAATCTAAACAGGAAGCATATCAGGTGCGAAGAAT
This sequence comes from Antitrichia curtipendula, assembly GCA_951230915.1. Lineage (NCBI taxonomy): Eukaryota > Viridiplantae > Streptophyta > Bryopsida > Hypnales > Leucodontaceae > Antitrichia > Antitrichia curtipendula. The sequence goes on along the minus strand of OX579633.1, from coordinate 48,123,970 downwards.
TGGCCAAGATCGAATTGGTACCTGCGCTTGAATTTGAAGGGCACGAGATGTCCCGAGGCGTCGTGCGCGGCGTATCCCACGCAATCGAACCCTTCCTTGGGCTCCATTTTCGTCTGTGCCAAGATCTAGAAATCAGGGAAGCTGTTGTAATGCAATGTAAGGGAGCTTAGAAGAATAGAATGTTATGGTCCTGAATGCTTGAGAGCTACGGACGCCTGCTGAGGAAGCGGAGTAAAGGTGGTGGAGGTGGCTGCATGTCGCTAATCGCTGCCATGTGTGCCAGCAACACTGAAACTTTTCAGTCAAATTTCTTTGGTGGATGATGTGATTAATAATGCATTTTAAATATGTAGGAATTTATACTCTTAGAATATGAAATCATTCAAAACTTCAATTATTACAATATATATTGTACATGTTATTCCTTCTTTGACTCATTTTTTTTGAAATAATATTATCAAACATTTTTTTACTTAGTTAGACAAATTGAGACAACTCATTTGACTGTTTAATGCTATGTCTCGACTTACAACGTAATATGATGTTGTTGGTTTTGATTTATGATTGAATCTACTATCAATTATCAGTGATGTATTAAAAGTTAACACCTTTTGAAGTGAATCCTAAAAATACTGATCATGTAATTTAGAGATAGATATATCCACAACTTTGCACCAAACTGTCAATTGGTAAAAACACTCCACACAACTTTATTGTGTATTGAACAAATCTCTAATATCTCTCTATTGCTAGGTAAAAGTGTTCTACTTTTACATCCACTCTATTGTATCTAAAAGTAGCATGTTTTCATTGCCTGGATGGAGCTTCTGAATTAGAGTGTTGAGTTAGTTTCTATTGCACATGTTTATCATGTTGTGCCTCTAGCACCCTCTCCAGCCTCCAACCTGAATTTTTTTCAAAAGCGGAGCTAGAAGGCCTGGAGTATTGACCAAAGGGGGTCAATATTAGCAAAAAACAAGGCTTAGGCTACAATTCATTGAAATTTGGCTCATAAGCTAGAAATTCTTGTATTTTTGTTGGATTTTGAGTCAAATGGTGATTTCCTGTGGTCAAAAGTATACATAAGCATGATGATTTTCATGTTGATTTCAGAAAAATCTAGAGTGTCATATGATTTTTGGAGAGATTGGGATTGAAGAGCAAGACCAATAGAAACCAAATAAAGGGTTCAAACCCACCTTGAGTGTTGAGGGAGTTTATAGCCCCTCTGCAGTTCTTGGCCCTTTGACTATCTAATCGAAATAGACTCTAAATGGCAATTATTGGTGCTTATATCATTAGACAAACTGCTTGTGTACATTGAATAGAGGTATTATGGGGACCAAAAAATCAAAGGGACTTATTGTGAAAAATTGTAGATGTTTGAAACATGATGTACAACCCTTGGACACTTCAATAACTATTGATGTACATGAATGGTAGATATATATAGTGTGATGTCAATTAATTAGTATGGATTCCTTTAAAACCCATCTTCAAGGTAGAAGAAGTTCATTCCCAATGTACGATCAATGTGGATATGGTCTTACAAACGGAAGGATACAAATGTCCCATTGTTTACTTGTGACCAAGTGTTTTTTTAGGAAAAAAACATCTTTGAAGTGGTGGTGATATCCCATGGCCTGCATTTTTGTATTTGGTTATGTTAAAATTTATCACAATGAAACAGTTGGCACTTAGTGTGAAAGTACTGTAGGGAAGTAGCTATTGCAAAACTTGACAAACCTAAGTACGTTGACTATATTACATTTTAAACCATCAATATTGTTGGCTATTGCAACATTTTATTTGTGGCTCATTTGGCCACATACTAGAACTCAAAGGAGAGAACTTGGCAACAATATCACAAATTCAAGTGCAATTTGGCTCCAAGCTCCACAAACATCAGTCCAAACTCCAATCTATACATTGGATTTTAAGACAATATATCATTTCATTTCCCAAACTTCCAAATACAATAGCTACATGAACATAGTTCCATTCAGATTATGCAAAATGAAATCCTAATCCACCTACAGTCGGTTGTGTGATTGTAATATCATGTTGATATGATTAACAAAGTCATGGGCCTGATGAACGGCGACTCTACCTGGACCATACATCATAAGTAGCTCCTTAAGAGCATCCACACCGTGTCATTGAACATAGAGAGGGCGAAACAGCCTTTGGCGGGGCAAGGACGGGTCACGTTTGCCACAGAAAACCAATTAACCCCACCGTCACTCGGAATATTAAAAAAAAATCCCTCAAAAGACGCCACTTTTGATCCCCGCTCCTTCCCTGCTCCTTCCCCACTCTTGTTTATCCGTTCTGACTTCTGAAGTCCAGGGCACAGAGCGAGCTGTGGTTGGGAGCTGTTTTTGTCCTCTTCACAGTTTGCTCGTCATTTTTTTTGCTTCAAATTTTGCTTCAATTTTAGGGTACAATGGATGCTTGGAGGGCTCGCTTACTTGCCTCTCGAGCCCTCTTTCTGGAGGATGACGAGGAAGATGACTTGGCAATCAATTTGATGTTAGGCTTGGCTTCTAATAATGAAGATGCTTTACAATTGCCTAGACATGTAGGCGGTTCTCGTCCTGGAAAAGCTCCTAATATCAATAGAGAGAGGCATCAAATGCATGATAGAATGATGAAAGACTATTTTGTTGATGAACCCGTGTATGGTGCTAGTTTATTTCGCCGGCGCTTCGGCATGAGGCGTTCATTATTTTTGACCATTATGGAGAGAGTTTGTGCACGTGATGACTACTTCGTACAAAAGAGGGATGCATTTGGTTCTTTGGATCTATCTTCTCACCAGAAGATCACTTCTGCTCTTCGCATGCTTTCTTATGGTTTAGGAGCAGACGCCACAGATGAATATTGCCGGACTAGCGAAAGCACTGCTATGAAATGCTTGAAGAAGTTCTGTGTGGCAGTGAGGGCGGAGTTTGAAGCTTACCATCTGAGACAACCAACTGAGGCTGATTTCAAGAACCAGTTGGCAATCAACGAGCAACGTGGCTTTCCTGGTATGTTCGCATCTTTAGATTGTATGCATTATGAGTGGAAAAACTGTCCCGTAGCTTGGCAAGGAGACTTTGGGGATAGGTTCGAGAAAAAGTCTATCATTTTGGAGGCCATAGCATCACAAGATTACACATATGGCATGCCTTTTTCGGCTTACCAGGGTCAAATAATGACCTAAATGTTCTAGACCGTTCCCCCTGTTCTGACAATAAACTCAGATTACAAACAGAGAAGCACTCATACAAGCTCAGACACAGAACCTAGATTATCACATATAACCTTACACTCTCATACTCTCATACACACAACTGTTTCCTGAATACTTCAAAAGTATATTACAAGGATGGGAACTGGAAATATATACAAAAGAATCAGGCGGATGAATGAAGTCCGAGGTGGATGAACTGATTCTGTTAACACCCCCCCTCACCGAGATACTTCTAAGAAACTAAATCCTTTGCGCAGACTTAAATCTATACAACTAGAATACAGAGAGACCAAGTAATAGTACAAGCAAACAACGATTGATTGATAGACTAGCAGTTATTGAGTCGATTTTCAACCATGACAGCTGTAAGATAACTCATTCATCTTCATAGTCGTTTTTGTTCGAAGCACTTCTATTGGTATAGGTTTTGCTTGCTGAGACATTCTTCAATTTTGCAGATTGAGTTGATTTGGCTTGCGGCAGTGCTTGCTTTGCTCCAGCGCTTCTTCAATTGGTGCTTCGATAATCTTTGGTTGAAATATCAAGAGCTCAGGTATCGTAATCCACAAGTAGGATTTCAGCAGTTCGTATCAACATCAGAAGACTAGGTGGATAGAAGGGTTTCTGCGCGAGATGAGAGATCACATAGATACTATGCAGTTCGTAGAGGATTTAGACCTGGTGTTTATTACAATTGGATTGATTGTGAGAGACAAGTAAAGGGTTTCAGTAATGCTGAGTTCAAGAGCTTCTACTCTCAGAACGATGCTGAAAATTACCTACGTAGGGTTTAGCTTTCGTGTATAGAACTAAGACTTACGATTCCCATTTCGTCTCTAAGTTTTGTGAATCTCTGTTTGCCTAGAGGTTTTGTCAATATATTTGCTATTTGATCTCGTGTTGGGATATAAAGTGTCTCTACCGTTTTTGCCATCACATTCTCTCGAATGAAGTGTAACCATAGCTCTATGTGCTTCAACTGTTCGTGGTGTATTGGATTTTTTGCTGCCTTCAGTGTACTCTGATTGTCACAAAATAATGTTATGGGATTCGGTGGGACTCCGTTGATTTTCGAAAATAGCGTTTGTAGCCAAATAGCTTCCCTGATCCCTTCAGTTAATGCTTTTGCTTCAGCATCTGTTGATGATATAGCTATGGTAGGTTGTTTTTTCGATGCCCAAGAAATAGGTCCTCCTGCTAATTTGAAAACCCAACCTGTGATAGACTTTCTATCTACTTTGCAATTCCCCCAGTCTGCATCAGTGTATCCAATCATAGAGGGGTTATAATCCTTTTTGTAAAAAATCCCGAAATCAATGGTTCCTCTAATGTATCTAAGCACTTGTTTGGCTGCTTCCATGTGAGGGACTCTAGGATCATGCATGAATCTACTTAACACTCCTGTTGCATATAAGATTTCGGGTTTGGTATTAATTAGATAGATCAACATGCCTATCAGTCTTTGGTATCTCTTAATATCCACCATTGGAGAGTCGTTTTCAGGACCAAGATTTACTCCTTCCGCCATAGGTATAGAGGCAGGAGTGCATGATTCCATATCAAACTCTTGGAGAATATGAGTTGCATATGTTCTTTGTGATAAGAAGATGCCATAATCGGACCTGATGAACTCAACTCCTAGGTAATGTTGAACGCTACCAAGGTCTGTCATAGCGAAACGTCTCATAAGTTTCTCTCGTAAGTTGTTGATGCCATTGGTGTCTGCTCCTATTAATAATAAGTCATCGACATAAAGTATGAGTATGAGAATTCCTTTGTCTGTTTTGATATAGAATAAGCTGTAGTCAGCTTCTGTGTGTGAAAGACCTTGTTCCGTCAAAAAATCGTTTATCTTGGCAAACCACGTTCTTGGAGATTGACGAAGTCCATACAATGATTTTCGAAGTCTGCACACCTTGTTTGAATTTGAAGAGTTCCTGAAACCCTCAAGTATTTCCATATAGACAACTTCCTGAAGATCACCATTGAGGAAAGTTGTGATCACGTCGAGATGTACTAGTACCCAATCGTTGTTAGCCGCCAAGGCTACAACCATTCGAATTGCTTTCCATTTAGCAACAGGGGCGAAGACTTCATCGAAATCAATACCCTTGGTTTGTTGAAACCCTCTCACTACTAATCTGGATTTTAATTTAGAAGGTTTTCCATCTGCACCAATTTTCGTCTTGAATATCCATCTGGCAGTTACGGGCTTAACATTAGGAGGCGGTTCACAAAGATCCCAGGTTTGATTCTTCATAAGAGAATCTTTCTCTGATTGCATCGCTTCTCTCCAGCTTGGGTGACTATTGGCTTCGGCAAAGGTCAAAGGCTCAGATGGCTCTTCAATAATGCCAAAGAAACAATCAATATCGATTGGTTCGATAATTTCCATATATTTTGGAGAATGAATCGGATTTGTTTGTTCAGATTCAACTGAATACGAGTAGCTATCTCTTAGGCGCATGGGCGGTTGTCTATTTCGAGGAGGTTGAATGTGGCGAGCAGGTGTTCTAATTGGATCAATGACTGGACTTTCGGTTGGGAGATCTAAATTGGAGTCTCCAGATATGAGGTCTTGAGAATTTGGGTACTCCGTAATTGGATGGCTGTGATCTGGTTCCTGGTTCTAGAAAGTCTGATCATCTATTACAGGCGAGTCCGATAATTTTTGAGACACTATTTTGGATACTGATATTTCTGGTGTTACTTCTGGGTGTTGGTAGGTGAGATATTAATGCTTGGAGATGAGGCTATAGAGACAGGTGTAAGATGAGTTGTGAGTTTGAGTAACACGCTAGACTCATCAAATTTAACATTTCTTGATAAGATCAGTTTTCTATCAATAGGTATCCAGATTCTAAAGCTTTTTGACACCTCGTCATAATCCACAAATAAACCGATTTTGACTTTAGGGTCTAATTTATCACGCTGATTTTTCTCGATCCAGACGTGCACTTTTGACCCAAAAGCTCTAAGAAAGGAAATGTCAGGGATTTTTCCAAAGAAACGCTGGTATGGTGTTACCTGGGGATTTGCGACAGTAGGAGATCGATTAATAAGAAAAGTGGCGCAATTCACAGCTTCCATCCATAAAAAACGTGGAGTTAATGCCGAAGTGGTGATACTCCTCGCCATTTCGAGCAACTTGCGGTTTGCTCTTTCGGCCACTCCGTTCTGTTCTAGCGTTTCTGCGTTGGTAAGTTGACGCTTGATTCCCGCATTTGTACACAGTGCTGTAAATTCTTTGGAGAGAAATTCTCCTCCACGATCACTTCTAATTACACATATACTTTGTTTGATTTGAAGTTCAATCATGGTCTTGAATATCTTGAGTTTTTCGAATGCCTCAGACTTTCTCTTTAAAAATAACACCCAAATATAACGACTATAGTCGTCTACAATAACCATAAAATATTCAGAGCCACTGAGAGAGGCTACCGGTAAAGGACCACAAAGGTCGATATGCAATAATTCAAGCGGTGCAGAAGCTCTTGTTAGGCTTCGAGCAGGAAAAGATTCTCGCGTTTGCTTTCCTGCTTGACACTGGTCACAGACCTCGTTAAAAACAAGAATGTGAAGAATTCCTGTGGCCATGCCTTTGTTTGATAATTGATGAAGTCGTTTGTAACTAATGTGGCCCAACCTATGGTGCCAAATGCGAGCTCTTTGAATATCACTCTCACTTAAGTTGGTTTCTGCATCTATATTCAGTGCTGCAAGTTTGTACAAGCCATTCCTCTTGTTGCGAGAGCCTTCTGCTATAATTTGCTTGTTGCCTCGACTATACAAGAAGCACTTTTCATGATCGAAGCAAGCTATGATACCCTTGTCAGTTAAAGAGCCAATTGACAATAAATTCTTTCGCAAACCTGGGACATATAAAACACCGGAAATATCTTTTATTTCACCATTTGGCAATGTAAAATGAACAGAACCTTTCCCAGTGATTTGGTGACTCTCTCCACCAGCAGTCTTAACTCTTCCACTATGCTGTTCTAGACTAGCAAAGTTGCTCGGATTTCCACTGACATGTTGAGTGGCACCAGAGTCGAGGTCCCAGCCTGAGTCCTCATCATGAATATCGAGAGATGATAAGGCAGCTTCAAATAGCTCGTAATTGTTAGCATCTGGCTTTTCTATGTTGTCTGTCACTTTGCATGAGTCTGAAGTGGTCCATGGTGCTTCTTCATCGACGATGTTTGCTGAAAAAGTCTTTATGCCCAACTTGGCACGTCGATCAGCTTCAAGCTTGCGTATATCGACTAGTCGCTCTGGGCACATATCTTTAAGATGACCCCATTTACCACAATAAAAACATTGAACTTGTCGATTGGAAAAATTTGAGTTACCTTGATACGGTGTGGGTCGGCTGGACTGTCCTCCTTGAAAATTGCCGCTGTTTTGAAAACAATGTTGTGGTGTGTTGTTGCGATACTGTGGACCTCCTCGAAAGAATAAAGCTTCAGGATCAGCTACAGTCTTGAACCCGATTTTTGATTGTCTTCGACTCTCCTCTAGCATCAGTCTGGACTGAAGTTGATCAAGAGTAGGAAAGCGTCCCGAACTTGTAAAATTCTGTAGAAAATAGTCATAACTTTCGGGCAAGGCTTTCATGACGATTTGCACTAGGTCTGCATCGTCAATTCTCACTCCTATAGCTGATAACTGTGCTAGATTTTGACGAAACTGGGAGAAGTAGGTTTCCACCCCAGAGCTCTCAGAGAAAGTGATGAGAGATAAACGATTCTTGAGATCAAACTTTCTGCTATCATTATCAACTTCGAAGGATTGGCACAAGAAGTTCCACAACAACCGTGGCTCTTGGTATTCTGTCAATTGAGCCAGTAATGACGGTTTAATGGACATGCTCATAATGTACATGAGCCGTTCCATCTTCTCGTCATCTGAATCAACGGAGTCCGTGTCTACAGAACTTTCAATTGAAGCACGGGATGAGACCACGGGACGGGACAACAATGACTACAGCTTTTCCTTCTTTGCGATTCGGGTGATCATATATTTCCAGAGGTGGAAATTGGCAGATCCCGTCAGTTTCGCATCATCAGGAACAATACTGTCTTTTGACATCGTGCTGAATTTTGAAATAGTATCGTACTACGTCTTAGTGATTCAATAGCTTTACTGTGCTCAATGCTAATGGAACTTGAAGAACTACTCACTTAAAGACTTCAGGAAGGATCTCTATATTCGCTCTGATACCATGTTCTGACAATAAACTCAGATTACAAACAGAGAAGCACTCATACAAGCTCAGACACAGAACCTAGATTATCACATATAACCTTACACTCTCATACTCTCATACACACAACTGTTTCCTGAATACTTCAAAAGTATATTACAAGGATGGGAACTGGAAATATATACAAAAGAATTAGGCGGATGAATGAAGTCTGAGGTGGATGAACTGATTCTGTTAACACCCCCCTGGTCCACAATCTGCTCACTAGTGAGGCCACAGACATGCATTCACAGTCAATGGCAAAGACTATGACCGGTACTATTTACTCACAGATGGTATCTATCCCCCATAGGCGTGCTTTGTCCAAACCATCCATTTGGCACTTGATGAGAAGAGGGCTTATTTTGCAACACGACAAGAGGCAGACAGGAAGGACGTGGAACGTTGTTTTGGAGTTCTTCAGGCTCGGTTTGCCATCATTCGCAATCCATGCTGCCAGTGGGACATGGGAGTAATTGCCAACATCATGTTCACTTGTTGCATCCTCCACAATATGATTGTGGAGGATGAACAAGATGTGGATGGCCTTGAAGATATTGTTAGTGACTTAGAAGACAATGTCATTCCATTCAAACGGGGCTTGGACTTCGATCAATTGCTCACTGGCGTTTCACAGATCCAAAATGTAGACACACATTATGAGCTCAGAGGTGATCTAATAGAACACTTGTAGACTTTAAAGGGAAGAAATACAACATAGTTCATGTATTCAATGTGTAATTTAGTGATACATGTTGTGGCCACTCAAGCCCAAGCCAGTGTTTACATTTGAGTCATTCTCATCATGGCCTTTGGAATTAAAAGTAATGATCTTTTCCACTCTTTGATTGCTTCTCGCTTGCCATGTGCTCTGCATTGTTGCATCTACATGTTGAACATCATCCCACTGGCTACCATTCTCCTCCAAGTGTCTCACATGTGTCTCAGATCCCTGGAAGTGGTCATTGTCAGATCTTGATTGCCTTAATCCACCCCTAGTCTCATTTGCAGTTTGAAGGGGCCTTCTAATCGGCCTTCCACCAAGCAATGAATTGCCATTGCTGTCGTGTACCATATGTGTCATCGAACCACCATGAGCCGTTGCTCCAGAGAGTGATGTTGCACCTATAATTTCAATAATTCAACAATTAAGCAAATTGAACTCACTTGTTTCCATTCCTATTGCACAAGAAAGTCCTCACCAAAATGAATGTGTGCTTTCCCCTTTCAAGTATGCAAAGGACCTCTAATTAATGACCTTGATTTCATTCCTAATCAACAACTCAAACTACACGGTGAACATGACCTTTTCTATATACTTAGCTTACAATTGGACTGTCTAGAATCTCAACAATTTCTATTTGAGCATATACTTAAAGAATGAATCGATTTGAACAAAAAGAAATACTGAAATTAAGCACCCACCACCCAAAAGCCAATCTGTTCACATTCAGTGCGTAAGGTAAGGAAGACTGATCCCAGAATAAGAGACAATTAAAAATATGCAGGAATCAATTTAAACTAATTCATGAATAAAAGCAATGTAGCAGTTAAACAAATTAAATGTTTTAATCAATTCAACAATAAAACAAATTGAACAATTGAACATATTCAACAGTTAAACAAATTGATGAATTAAATGAAGACAAGAATTATTTTTTTAAACAAATTGATCAATAATACCAATTCAATAGTTAAATAATTTGAAAAAATAAACAATGAAACCAATTCAACAATTAAAAAAAAATGAACATGTAATCCAATTTAATAATTAAATTCTTAAATCAATTTCAAAATTAACAAACAAAATAATTAAACTAATTGAACACTTAACAAATTAATCAATTATACTAATTCAACAGTAAAATAAATTGAAACAATTACAGAAGTAAACAAATTCAACAATTAAATAAAATGAACATTTAATCCAAATCAACAATTCAATAATTAAACGAACTCAACAATTTAACAAACTGAAAATTAACAAATTGATCAATTACACCAATTCAACAGTTAAACAAATTGAACAATTAAACATAAAAATGAACTCAATACTTAATCCATTTCAACAATTAAACACTTAAACCAATTCAACAGTTTCACTAACTGAACTATTAATGAATTCATCAAGTAAACCAAATGAATTCAACAGTTAAAGAAATTGCACAAAATGAAAGATTCAACAAATTCAATCAATTCAACTAATTGAACAATCACATAAATGAACACATAATCTAATTCAATGCAACAGTGAAAACAATTCAGCAATTCATGAAATGAACATTAAAACAAATTCAACTATTAAAAGAATTGAACAATTCAAGAAATTGAACACTTAAACAAATGAAAAAATTTAACAAATTTAACATGTAAATGAACTGAGTGAACACTTAAAGCAAGTAACGAGCAACATGATTTGGCATTCAGAATTCTCCAATTCAATGAATTTGATTACAGATCTTTTCCATACATATTGGAAACAAAAAAAAATACAACATAGTTTGTTTGATTTAGTATAAAATTCAAGGAATGACTTCAAGGTCACAAAGTCTAATTACACCAATAATTACATTGCCGGTTCTACGAACATAATGTATGTTTAGTCTGACACGCAATAAGTTAATTATGGCTGTGAAGAACAATGTAGTTACATTAAAAGAAGACCTTATCACATAATTCAAAATTTATGGTTTTATTCAAAATAATTTAAATCCTAGCCACGTTGTGTGATAATTAAATCCTATATTCTTATTGTCATGAAAGGCTTCATGTTGTAAACCTCTTCACAACATTTCCAAAGGAATCACTAATAGTGAGGATGACATTAATCACAATTAGTCATGTATGACAAGGATTGTCTTATGTACGCTTTGATTTTTTTTGGCTAAAAATTGTAGACGGTCATAAATGACGATTAAAAGCACTTGGATTGTAAATGAGAAATCGATGTGAATGGAGAATAATGTACTGAAAGGGTCAATCCACTTCTCCAAATTGAAAAGAAGAGGTCAAACAAAAAAGAAAATTTAGGAGAACTATTTAGCAAACAAGAAGTTGAATGAAAAAGTGAATTTGGATAAAATTCTTTAGTCTTGCTGGTACTTAAGGAAATAAACGAATTGACGATTCAATATCCAAATTAGAAGACATAAGGAGGATTTCTAAAGTGGGTGAGTCATGTACTACTAAAAAATACCATTTGTAATGACAAAATCCACCAACTTTGCATCGAATTCAACTTGAACACTACTCATTGTTATCCACAACTGTGAAGAGATATGTAGAAAATAGAATTTCTAAATCTGTATGGGTGAATTGACTTACATCTTAAACTTAGGGGCTGCATACTTGCATACAATGATCGTACTGATTCAATGGCTTCATACCTGCATACTATAATCGTACATATTACGTGTATTTAGACGCATTGAATCAGTGTCATTAAAAAGTTTTCCAAAAGCGTACAATTGATGTACTTTAATTATACAAATGTGATATCCAAAATGCACCTAAACTATACTGATAATAGTACAAGAATCATACGTTATTGATATTCATTGTTTTGGCACTGATTCAGTGTATCCTAATACACGTAATATGTACGATTATAGTACGCAGGTATGAAGCCACTGAATCAGTACGATATCTGTTAAAAAATCGTCCTTCCTTAAGTTTGAGATGTAAACATCCATCAAAATCCTAATTAACTAAATAGAATCATGCCTCAATACATACCTGAATTGATAAAATTGAAATGAAGGTCCTCCCTGGTTCGTGCCGAAGTGGGTGCAGCTTGCGTCTCTTCTTCAATAAAATCAGAATTGAACTCTTGTCCAGAGCCGAAGCAATCTGGATTGTTGAATTGTTCGGTTTCTTGCTCATCTTCAAAACCTCCAAGATGACCTTCAAATTGCTCTTGCCTTGCTCTCATCTGGCGATCTCATGTTCAAGTGATGCTAGTCGAACTTGTTCTTTGACAGCTTGCTCTCTTTCCAAGGCTTCTTTTTTCCGCTCCCGTTCATCATCTTCGGCTAGGCGCTTATTCAGTTTTTTTAGTTCCTCCACTCGACATAGGCAAATGTATTCTTGAGCATCCGAAGAGGTCACTTGAGCTTCTAGGGTCATCATGAGGAGCAACAAGTTGTGATCTTCTAAGCCGGCTGTTTTTCGTAAAGTCGCGGTTGCCATTACCTCCGTGGCACGAGATTGAGCTTGTAAGGCATTGTCACGTCGCTTGCTCTCTCGTATGACCTCCTTTGCAGCTTTTGTTCCAATAGGGCGATTTAATAATCCTTGATTTGGGTCTTTGCTTCGCACTCCTTCTGTTGCACTACCACACTCTTCTCCTACATCTTGAGAGTCTCAATAAGATGATGAATCCGCCTTCCTCTTTGATGGAGTGTTTTTTGTTGTACACCATCCGTCCGCCCATTTGGGAAAATCTCGAACAAGCTCCCAGCAATGCTCAAAAGCAAAATCTACATTCTTTGCGCTCTTGCTGCAATACAATTCCTTTGCCATATGAATAATATCGGCAACACTAGTCCCCGTTGGACGCAGTGCCTTAATTTGTACATGACACCCTATAAATTTGGCTACATCATGTTTAATTTGTCCCCATTTGCTTTCCAAACTACGAGTTGGCCTAAACCCTGCTGGCCTACATTCTTCATAGTGAGCAAAAACACGATCCCAAAAGGCACCTGCTTTTTGTTGGTTTCCACTTACCGGATCTTGGGAGATGGCTAAGACACTTCGAGTGAGTTGCTTTTCCTCTTCATGCACAAAATTCTTCCCTTTGTAAGCAACCTTTGGAGCAGCGCCTACTCCGCCCAACCCTAAACCGCATACAGGAGGCCTTCCGCTTTCATTGCTTCCGCCAAGGTGAGCGCTTCCAATTCCAGAACCTTCCAAATCATTCATGCGCTCTAAATCTCCCTCTGTATTTCTGCTGCTCGCACCAGAACGTCCTACACTCCTACCGCTCTACCCCGCCCTGCTCCACCCCGCCCCATTGCTCCGCTGCGCCCATGTCTTGCCATCGCTACCAAAACCCCGACACAACACACAATTAATGAACCTCCCAACCAAAATTTCTCCGGAAGAAGGGCGCACTCAAACCTTGAGCGGCCACGGAAGGTTGGCGTTCAAAACATGAAATTTGGTGAGCCCAGGCTCCCATGTTCCATTGGTGCCCAAACGGTGGGGCATGGAAGACCCCCTGGCCCCGGTCAAATGCATTCCAGGATACTATTCAGTGACACGGTGTGGATGCTCTAACGGAAATTTTCAATGCTGAAGAACGGTTGTGCATACATTCCAATGGCAGTCCACAAGAAACATTTTCAATGTTCCTTTTAGGCACTATAACAAAAATCCCCTCCGAGAATTTAGTTTTTTGGCCTTTTTTCAAGTACACAGGGATTGTAGCTCTCATAGGGAAATGTGAGACAGGGAATTTTGTGCATTTTTCAGTAATGTCCCCACCTCCAAATCTATTGAATTTTTGAAATTTAATATTTCAAAATGTAAATTTATGCCTCCAAAATCTAAGCTCAATGTAGATTTTAGCTTTCATAATCAATAAAATTTATAGATTTTGAAAGCTGAAGTCTGACAGAAATGTAGATATTGAATTTCCAATCTTGTTGATTTGTACATTTCAAACTTTGTACATTTTAGATTTGTACATTTCAAAATTTCTTAGATTGTACAAACTCTAGAGAAAAGTTAGATTATTGTGAAATCAATGGAATTCATTGCTTTAGAGATTATATGACAATTTATAAGTCTTATGTGTCCAACCTCACTGTACCCTTGACAATTGATATGGGACAATTGCATCTTCTAAAATCTACCAAATATCAGGTGGAAAAAACATTGAAATGTAAAATGTATACAAAGTCTACCAATTTGAATTTTACACAAGGAATTTGGAGAGAATTTATGACATACTTGCAAAGACAATCCATGTTTTTTTCTTGTATAGGAATTCTTTGAAGATCCCTCCATGGTGACATTAGAACACAAGGAAACATGAAAATTAGGAGAAACTTGCAGGGAAAAACTGCAGAATCTCCAAATTAGTCGGAGGGAATTCCAAAAAAGTCTGTTGTGGTCTCTAAATCAACAATTAATCGATTCCACAATTTATTCTTGAAAAAAGCAAGTTTGCTGAAGGTTCGTTCATCTTCCACGGAGCCTAGTACCTGTACACAAGTGATCTCAGCCAACTTCATAAATTCCTTGATGTGTGACTACAGATGTGTGTTGGCAAACAACGTCCTCCACAAGGCCGTGAAAGGGTTGACAATAAGAGGCCACTCCATCACTGCAAGTGCATTATTTTGCATTGTCATTCTGAACATGCCAGATTTGTAATTGAGACAAGCCTATGAGATGATGGGATCAACACACAACTCCTCCGAGGTATTAACACCAATTATGCGACTTTGACCTGAGTAATAGTCTTTCAGAATTGTGAGGTGTTGATCAAAATGCTCACAATTTTCCTTCTGTAGCCAATATTGTGGATAAAACATGTCCAATGCATCCATCATTGGAATTGCAAAGAACCAGTTGGTGATTTATGTTGAAACATTTTTTGCCACTTTTGCATAGCAAAGAAAAATGATGAGATTAAGTGACATTAAGTATAAACTCAAATATTGTTGATTGAAGATCATATTTGATATTCAAAATCTGTGTATTAAGAGTCAGAAGCTTACTCTTGCACAATATGAAACTCTTATAGAAATCCCTACTACCAAAAAACATACAATCACATAACAATTACAGGTTTACAATATCCATATGTAAGCTTATGAAGCTCCGTCACTTAGCCAAGTTGGATCCCAAAGTAGCTGAGGAAAGGTTGTACAAATATGATAGATTTGTGGTAGCAATCAATTGATTGCTATGACCCAGGGTGCCAACTTTGAGACGTTAACTTCACATTCACAAATCTAACAAGTAGGCCTACCTTCAGATATGAGGTTCCAAAAGAGAGTCTGGAGAAATCTAAGTTCTTTGAAACTTCATCATAATGACAAAACATGGTGATAAGCTACAATTAATTCTACATCATCTGCAACAGTACTAGTTCCAGTACATTACAAGTTCTCCAAAGCATAGCTCATCAAAAATTTAATATAATTCTAGAATTCTAGAATTATGTTACTTCTAGCAGATGAAGAAGAAGTATAAGCAAGTTGCACCTTTTGATATTACTAGACTCCGATGCATTTAAATGACTGAAAAAACACATTTGCAAGCCCATGCAACAACACTTCTGAGGGAGAGTATATTATACAACAAAGAAGGCAAAAACAAACCACTATCCATTTTTCACAAACCATTAGACCACTATCTACAAACTAGCCTTTCCATTAACACATTGCTAATCTCAAAACCCAATTTGGAAAACAAATACCAGAGCCACCTTAAAAACAAGAAAAACCCTACAAAAATAGCTCTCTAAAAGAATCTTTGTATTAATAGAAGAGTCAAAAGCTTACTCTTGCATGTCGCCTTCACTTTGCCTACAATCTCAGTCTACTTTCCCTCGCTTACATATTTGTATGTTCCACTATTTTTGGACCTGTACTTTGCCCAGATGTGTGCACCTCCTACAACAAAGACAAGTTGTCTCACACAAGTGTTCAAATCTTTCTTCACTTCAAATTAGAGCCTAGCATGGGTGAATCCAACTAAAGCTTTGAACTTAGAAAAAGCTAAGCTACTGAATGCCAAATTAGGATCACAATAATCTTGGAACAACTTTGTCTGGCATACACATATAGCTCCAACAAAGTCACAAACAAAGATATTACATCCCTGAGAGAACTTGATGATGCCATTTAGAGTCTCCAACAACTGCAGCAAACAATTTAAGCCCAGTAGTGCCTCAACATCGCAAAGCAGGTCAAGATTGGATCTTGCTGCTTTTACGATAGGTGCATCAAGATGCATCTTGTACAACAAAGTGTCATATTGTACAAGCATCTTCTTTGCCGGCTTCAGCATACTTATCCATCGTCTCTTTACTCGTCGCAGTATTTTGTCATGACTTCAATTCATCACAGTCACCAACTTTACAAACTCATTGTGACACTTGTGTGAGTGGTTGAAGTAGTTGTACAAGCTACTAAAGATGTGTATGTTGAGCCATGACTGGTTGTCAATGCTCGTGGCTTCATTGTAGGTAATAGCAAAGAATTGGGCATTTGCTAAAGTCTTCACTAGTTTTGTCTTTACTAAAATATACAATACTTTAGCCATTGCCCAACCAAAGTTGTTCGACTAGTGCTTTTTTGAAAGATGGCAAACTTGCAAAAAGATAAAAAGTAAGTTCAAAGACTTGTATTCAACCATCAGCTGACCTTCTGCAAGTATGTGGAATACAGCTGCAAACTGGACAAGCTTACAAGATTGTTCTTCAACATTGTTCTATGTCATCTCAACAACTATTTGGGGCCCTCATGACGCATACAATATCGCATTTTTAGCATGTGCACAATTTCTAGAATAATAGTACTCTTATTTTTTGGCCACCCTTGATATGTCACAGTTTGCTCATTGGCAGCCTACATGCTTTGTAAGTGTATCCCATTTGGGGAGCAAGAGTTTAATGCGGCATTGTATAGCCGAGCAAATGAGGCACTTAACTTGACAAATGTGGTCGTCACCTCCCACTACCATCTCATCCCATGGCAACTTGGTTGAGGTGGTACTAACATGCATAAGTTACAGAACTTGTGAGGAGCTTGATTCTCAGTTTCTACAAGAGATCAGAAGAACTCAAAATATTGCGACAACTAGTGACATACAGGTGAAAACGCCATGCTTTAATTTTGTGTTTCGAAAATGTATAGTTTGAGGCCTTGAGGGTGATTGACACCAAATCTTGGATGCCTTTGATGGGAGCATTATCATAAATACATTATGCAAGTTATTACTTTTTACAAAAGTTTGCATTGCAGCTGGCCTCCGTTCATTGAAACTTCCTCCATCTCCTTTGGTGTTCAATTAACAAACCTGAGCTTGCATGATCTTCTGCTCTTGCATCTTATGGTCTCCTAATATGTTGCTCACGCTTCTCATATTGTGCTTGTCTGATCATCTTTTTGTAGTTTTAAGTACGTATATGGGTATCCTTAGATTTTCAAATGTTTGTATGTATTGCCAGGTTTAAGATGGCAAAATTTGTTTACAGCAGAGGAACGCGAGGGAGTGATAGAAACAATGGAAGAAGTGTCAACGGTGGCAGAGGTAGAAGCATTGGAGGAAACGCCTTGATCGGGAGTGCCAGTGGTGAAGCCCCAAACAACAGATACAATACTAGCCTCGAGGACGCAACAGCTAAAAGCTTAGACTTTAATACCTAAGTTGGAGGAGAGCCTAGAATTGAAAAAGGAAAGGAGGTGGCAACTTCGAGGCTAACAGCCCGCACATGATCACTTATGCAATATTTCAACAGCAGTCAAAATTCTTTGAACATTGGGCCAGTCAAGTTGCAATGGGCATATGGACACGTGGGAGGTTGTTATGGTGGGTTCCACTTAGTCTACATGGTAGTGTGTGATTGAAGGGGCAATTTTGACAGGGTTTGTTGTCATCTACAAGTTGTTGTTCAGTTACAACATAGTACAGTCTTAGTTGAGATACAATCATCTTTTCTTTTGTAGGTTGTCGTGTAGTTATATATAAATTGTGTGTGAGTCATACTGCAGTACTACTCTACGGAGCTGAATTTCCGTAAGAAGGCGTTCATTTACCATGGAGTTCAATTTGTGGCCACTTTGTTACATACAACTGCATGCAAAGTAACTACAATAGTAAATGACAATTACAACAATGTGAAAGTCCTTTGTTAGTTAAGGATGCCCAGATCTTGACAACAATGTAGGAGACAAAAAAAATATAGAATAAGTTTGGGTTGGGAACAACCTCAATCGTGAATTTGTATTGATAAAGGTCTTTCAGTTTTGACAATGACAATTGATATTGCAAAAACTTGGCCCTGACCCTATATATAATTGGGCGACCTTGTCCTATACAAGAGTGTAGATTCTGCGTCCAAAACTGTACTACACTTTTTTCATTCGATGACAAATCTCAAGGATTGTGACTTATGTACTTGGAATCCCAAATGACACTACCACTTTGAACATCATGAAGAACGTGTTGCTTTGTCTCTGCCTTAGAAAACATGAGCGGCAAATTAAACTGCGAAATTGGCCGCACGTCCACCTTGAACTAACTTTGCGGAATAACCATGTAGTGGAACTTATGGACCCATCCTATACCGTTGATTCTTCTAAGAGTGACCTTTTACTTCACAACACGTGGATTGACAAGGTAGACATCGTCATACAAAGTGAACTGCCATATGCAAAACTCATGTTAGCTGAATGAAATAGTGATACTCGTGTCCCCATCATAATGTACGCGGCCATATAACATGAAGACCTTGTATCTGCAATGACTATACCGTGACTTCCAGATGGCAAATGAAACAAACATATGACTATTCAATGACACTAGAAAGACTATTGAATGACTACATAGGCATTGCATGAGTTGAGAATACATTTTATGACTACAGCATAACTTCCACATGGTGATTGCGATATGACTATTCAATGACAACATAGCGACTACTGAGTGGCTGCACAATCATTCCGTACTACTACATTGCAAATAATAATAGTTTTTGAAATATAATTTCTCAAAATGCAGATAAAAAAAGACGTACAAGTCGTGGTTCATACAACTTACCTCCTTCTTAGAAATGCTATGCCTCTTCTCCTCCACCACTGTTGCCTTCAACCTTGTCTCCCTCATCTCCTTCATCTCCCTCGTCACCACTTTCTTCTGCAAACACGCACAAAAAAAATTAGAATTGAAAATGAAGAGAAAGTAAGGGGACATGAATGGAGTTGAACCACGTGGTCTACAAGTCCCCTCATCTTCCACTGATTCTTAAGTGAATAAAAGTAAAAGCTATGAAGTCCAAGAAAAATCAATTCATTTTTTAAACAATGAACTTACACAAACCCTAAGAGAACCAAAATTAGAAAGAATTGTGATACCCAAGAGGAATGAGCTTTATTTTTTGAACAATGAACTTACACAAACGCTAAGAGAACCAAACTTAAGAAAGAATTGTGATACCCAAGAGAAATCAACTCATTTTTTGAACAATGAACTTACACAAATTCTAAGAGAACTAAACTTAGAAAGAATAAGAGTTGTAATACCTAAGACGAATCAACTCACTTCTTTACAAAGATGGAACAACGGTGATAAAAACAACAAAAGCGACACAAGAGGCAACACACACAGTGGTAAAAGCAATATGTACAGAAATGTAGTGGCGACTCTATGGAAATATAGGATTTTGTTCATGCTTAGGAGAGAGGTGAAATCTAAGTCATTTGTGTCATACAAGGATCAGATTCAATTACAGGATGCCACATGGCAACCCTAACTTAATGTTAGTATGACTATTCTATGACTGATCTACGACTATTTGATGACTAATATACAATTGTTCTATGATTGATCTACAACTACATCCATTCCATTTCAGATTTATAAAATTCCACCTCAGAGGTTCAACTACTTCTTGACTCGTCACCCGCACAATCCTACCAAAATGGTAAAACCAGCAACATCGTATGTCTTGACGGATGCGGAATTCCAAGTGTTCTTGACATGCATAGAGTCTTTGAAGACGCCTACAAGTTATTCCTCTGATTTGGGGAAGCACTTACGAAAGAAGAACTTTGGAGGAATGAAATCATATGATTATCATATCCTAATGCTGCTTGTCTTACCACTGGCATTGAGAGATCTCATGCAACCAGGCATTTGGATGGCTGTGATGAGAATGAGCAAGATTTTCCGCAAAATTTGGACTAAAGCCTACAATCCCCTTGATGTTCCATCACTGGAAGCTAATGTGGTGGAGAGTATGGCCTTGTTGGAGATGGAGTTCCTCCCTTCATTTTTTGACATCATGACACATCTCCCATATCATTTGGTACAAGAGCTTGACTTTTGTGGTCCTATGACTACAAAGTGGATGTATCCAGTAGAACAATATATAAAAACATTAAAGAACTATGTGAGGAATACGGCACAACCCAAAGCGTGTATGACTGAAGGATACATGAAGGATGAATGCATAGGATTCATAACATAGTACTTGAAGGGCTTTGAGGTCACAGACAAACACGTATAGAATGCCGATGAAGAATTTGGCAATGCGGGGGACGTGCTATAGGGTGTAGGCAAAACATACGAGATGACCCTTACACTACGGGACTTAGCACACCAATGCGTTCTATCCAACATCACTTGTCTACAACAACACTATTCGTATGTGATACACCACCCTTGGTTATACTGGATGCATGATGTGTACAAGAGGAGCCATTTATTTTGTGTAATGGATGTTGTATTTTGATGGAGGCAAAATTGTACGATATAGAATGTCAATTGTGGAAGACCAAAGATAAACTTGTGTCCTGCCTGCTAGTCATATGGAAGTTGTTGCATAGTCAGTTCAAAGTCACTTCATTTCAGTAGAACTCAGATTCTACCAAAAAATGACTAATCTTAGTGGCAACGCAATCATTCTAAAGTGCAAATGATGGTAGACATGGGTTGTGCTCTTGTCAACAATGTCTAACGTGAATATCTCTATGTTTGTAATTTTTAATAGAAGTGTCTAACATTCAGCAAGTCATGGTAGGAATTGGAAGGCTGAAAGCGAAGAAGATGCGAGTATTCCGCCATTTGAAGACTGATTGCCAAACGTAGTGTAGAATTCAGCTTGGGATGTGACAAACCCTTTTGAAATGGATTGCTTGACTTAGTTGACTACCAAACCTTCACAAAGGGCAACATGATACACAAAGATGAAGTCCTTCGAAAACCATTTTAGAGTTGATGATGGAGACATTGATTGTTTTCAAACTTTCATCAACGGGGTAGCTTCAGTTTTTGAAGTTTCATCCATGGATGTGTGAGTCTGATATTCATCACGTAGGACTCATAATTTATTTTTTTGGATTTCTTGCAGTTTTGAGTGTAATTTATTATACAAAAAGCCCCCAAAAGAGTGTAAAACCAAAATAGTTATGTCACATACCAATATAGCATTTGATCCTATTTAGAGTGTTTTCCTTTAGTTACACCCTAATCCCGCATGTATATAGGGTAGAAACCTACAAATTATACATAGTTTGTGTATTTCAGTAGAAATGCCTTATTATCTAAATCTGTTGTGTATATAGACACATATTGACTAGATTGGTCTAAGGGAACTATGTGAGAATCTTAGAATAGATTCCCAAAGAAAGGTTTCAATTTTCCCATTCTATCGACGAAATAGTAGAAACCCCAATGGTTAGTTCACAAGTGAAAAAAACTCAAGATGGACCAGTGAAGGGCATCTATGACCTAAATATGATGATTAGAGGTAGAAGTAGTGCCAAGAATCTAGTAGCGCAATCGGTTCGCCAAGATTCTCCGTTGTTTAGAAGATTCCCAATTTATTGAAAGTTTATCCTCCAAAATTGACAAATTTGAAGATCATTTGGAGAGTTGACCAGCATATCGGGAACACATATGATCAGATTTAAGTCTAAGCAGGGTCTTTTCTTAATCCCTCATACCTACTTAAGAGCCTAGGCTAGTTGTTTTTCTCAGAAAAGTTGAACTCCAAGATTTAGATTTTTATCCTTTGGGGCATTCAATTAGCACTAGGTTTTGTTAAGTTTTTTAGAGTTTGGTTAAGGGCTGGGGAATCTTCTAGACTAAAAATGGCCTTTTGAAGCCAATGGCGCAATCCGTTTGTGATTTGGAGTTAATTTCTAAAATTAGAGTTTTGGTCCAACGTAAAAAGTCAAAATTGGAAGATTAGGATGAAAATCCTAATTGATAAGCTTACCACTAGGAAAAGAGAGGGGGGTGAGTGCCCTTGAAAGTGTGTAAAAGGGACTCCTTTCTTTCTCACAAACACACCTTGTAGCCATTATTTTGGCTTTGTAACACGTTAGTTCATTTAGTTGGACTTTTTGGCCATTTTGGAGCCAAAGTTGTAAACGTGTGTGTTTTGAAGCATCTCAAGCTTCTCTTGTTGGTACTTTGCAAGCTTTGAAGGACTTAAGGGGTCCCTTCAAACCTTGGCTCTTGCTTTGTTAAATTTGCACTTGTTGGTATACTTTGCTAGAATTGTAATTAGAGATTTTTTTTGAGTCACTAATCCTAGAGCTTATCCCTCACCGTACCTTGGTGATGCCGTTTTGGGGGGACTCTAGTGCTTGAATTGTAATTTGAGGTGTTCTTTATGTTGCCAAGCTGTCAATTGTTGTAGAATTTAGCATGTGGTGCAAACACAGCGAAGCTATAGTCTTTTGTACCTAGAATTTGGGGAATTAGAAAAATCATGGTGAAGCTTTGACTTAGAGTGTTTTTGAAATGCTTAGAATTTTAGTAAAATTTCACTTAATGGTGAAGCTTTGAATCTACCATGTTAAGTTACCATAGACTAAATTTAAATGTCAAATTGATCCCAAGCTTAGTTCTCCAAAGTTGAGTGATCAAAAGACAAATCAGCCAGAACCAAATCAAATTCAAGTCAAGACAACAAGTACCAAGAGCAAGGTCCAAAACTTAAGAGCGAGGTCCTCAAATTCAAGAGCGAGGTCCTGAAAATTGAAGTAGAATTCATCTGTGACCTACTTGTTGTATGAGTGCTCTCTATTTCTCAGTCTGTCTCTTTGCTCGCTCTATTTTATATAACTCCTGCAACAGCATGAGTTGCTCCAGAGCTCCAGTTCAAACTCTGAAATCTACTAAAGGTGACATCATAGACGCAAGAACAAGTACTCAAGTCGAACTTCAGAGTTAAAAGCTGGGGTTCTGTTCCAAAAGTCTCATTTAAAAATCTAATTCAAAACTCTTTGGGACTTAGTGCTACTAGTTTAATTTCTAAGCCTAGGTAGATTGAATTTAGAAGAGTCAAAATCAATACAAAAAATCTCATAAAAATACATATTAGCAAGAGTTGGAAGAAGAGGGAGAAGAGAGAACCTCTTCAAATCCATAGACAAGTAATATTGCAAAATAATAGTAGAAAGACAAGTGAGAGAGATGAAGAGTCCATGTGGTAGTTGAAGCTCAATTAGAAAATTGAAGAGATTAGGGAAAATCCTTGAAATCCATTTAGAACCATTAAAAACTTAGATAGAACAGTAATTGACTTATAAATATCAAAAGTCAATTATTACTTAGAAGTTGGTGCAATTATTTAGTATTTTGAATTCAACCCTTGGCAACAAAATAATTGAGAGGAATAGTAGGAAAGAAAAGAGGAGAAGATAAGGGAAAGAGACAGGAACTTGAAAGATTTAGAAGTTGAATTTTTGTATTTCAACCCCCCCCTCCTTTAGCCGTAGGCAAAAAACATAAATTAATCTTGAAGGATGGCAAATGATGGGGAGTTTGAAGGAGTATATGATTACCTCCACAATGATACAAATCCCAAGGTGAGTTACTAACCACAACCTGTACTTTTCAATTATCAAAATTAGTCATTTAAAAAAAGATCCGAATTACAAAGTTAAGTCAGTACTTAGAGTAGGTCTTTTACAAGAATCAGGTAGGTAAAGCTATAGATCAAAGTTATAAGTTTCAGAAACCATATCACACTTAAGAATCAGAGTTAAATTGAGTAAGATATGGCCGAATGAAGTTTGGAATGAAAATCAGATGATGTAAAGTAAAAAAATCATCCTTTAGGGTTGAAACTTGGAAGTTAGTGAAAAATTAATAACATAAGGACAAAGTTTAAATTTAAAAGTAAAATAGAATAAGAAAAGAGGTACAAAACCTTGGATGAAGTTTTTAGGGCCTCCGAAAGGCTAAACTTCATCTACCTATATCTTTTGATAGGAAGGTCGGAAGAAGATGAACTTTACATTTTTAGAAATTGCATGAGCTGTTTTTTTAACTTAGATGTCTAATTTTAGAATCTATCATCTATCACAAAAATCCGCCGTTGTTTAGAAGTAGTGGAGTAAAAGATAAAAGCAATTCCAACTTGACTAAGTTTTGTTGGTTAAATTCAAAGTAAAAAAAAAAGAGTTAGTATAACATTAGGGAAAGATCCATTGCTTGGAAGGCACAATGAACCGACCTTAGGCACCCATAGGAATTAACCGTAATTACTAGAACCTAGTTGTGCATCTTTATTTACCAAAGATGGGTAAAAAAGCGCTCACAAGATGCAAGGGATGTCTCAGTGAATTATGTTGGAGTCCTCAAAGACATATTGAAGCTAGACTACAAGCCAATAGAGGCAACGCTACATATGTCCAAGACCATGCAGGTTTCCTCGTAGTGAATTTGTAGCACAAGTTGCCATGGATGTCGGAGCCTTTTATTTTCTCCAGTCAAGTGACACAAGTTCTTTTTTCGATGTACCTAGAAAACCAAGCTGGAAAGTAGTTCTTCAAAAAGAAGCACAAGCTAAGAGGGAGGTGGTCGATAGTTTTGACATCTTCATAAGCAATATAGTGGAAATTTTAGGTCTTAGAGCCCCGAAAGTCGTGCCAACCGCCTCCCTCCAATACCTTCTCTCACTGAAGCCGTGGAATTGTCCCATGAGGAGAATTTATTGGTGTAGGCAAGGTATTAGCTAAGCTTCTTGACTTCGGTAATTTTCCATGACTATTTGACGTAGCCGCATTAATCTGCCTTAAACGCGTAAAATGAATTGCTCTAATGTATTTAGAGGGCACGTGTTTGTTTCATTGTATATAGAAACTTGTTCTCAATACTAAGACTGATCGAATCGCAAAGCATACATTCCACAAAGGAAATGTGGATGTCCAGAATTTGAGCCCTATATACGGTACTTCACAGTGGATCTTTCAAGTAATCTTTCGAGTAATATTGTAGTCGTTCACGGAAGTCCATGCAGTCATTATGCAGTCGGAACACAACTGATGTACAACTAAGATGGTGAACCACATGGCTTCACAAGTCTACATCACGCCTAACAAGGATTAGTTCATTGAAAAGAAGCAGATGAAAGGACTATTCGGTCACGGTTCCCACAAACTTCAACCATGTAACTGCAGTATGACTGTAGAACGACTAGTTCCCTGTACACATCACGCTACATGTGCAATTAGGAGATCTAGTCGTTGCGCAGTCATTTAGGATTGTAAGTTATTGTTCAGTTGGTTGTAAAAGTGCCCTTTTTCTTGTAGTGGGTGACGGTGTAGATGTTTCTTTTCCCTTCTTGATTTGCAAGAGTCCATGACTCAATCTTGCATGCACCATCAAAGTAATCATGCTAATTCAACCTGGATTTTACAATCAACCTTCTAGA
Source organism: Antitrichia curtipendula (assembly GCA_951230915.1). Lineage (NCBI taxonomy): Eukaryota > Viridiplantae > Streptophyta > Bryopsida > Hypnales > Leucodontaceae > Antitrichia > Antitrichia curtipendula. The sequence continues at coordinate 48,098,077 of OX579633.1, read as the reverse complement.
TCTTGCTTTGCAGATCTGATGTTTTCTACGAAGTGGAGCTGTGGAGGTCAAGTCCGTGACCACGACATATCTTTGGCACCAAAGTTTAAAAGGAAGTAAAGAACTTCACTACTTTTCATGTTGAGGACGACAAAAATATAAAATATGAACTACATGAGAAGTTAGGCTACATCTACCATGTTGCATGGAGATTATTGATTCCACAGGAATCTCTCATACAGAAGTATCGTGGTGATAGGCTTCCTATATTTGGAATTCCTTGTTGGCAAAGACACAATGAAGTACAACTGAGTTTGCCTACAACTACATACATGACAGAGAGTGCTGGTGATAACATCCAACTTCAATGGCTAGGATTAATAAAGCATTGCCTACCAATCAGGAGTGGATATTGAACAATGATGATATGATGGCTCTAATGTGGCTACACTATGAGTGCCAACACAGAAGTATTGGCACCCTACTCCAACAAACACTAGCAATTAGGCTATTAAATGCTATTTTTATCTTGCTTTTATTAATGGAAAAATCAAAACAAGTCATTGGATGGTGAATTACTTCAAAATTTAGCCAGTTTTTAAAAGGCTAGTTCTGACACCCTCCAGCAATGCAAGACACAAGATTTAGCAGTTTGAGATGAGCAGTTGGAAAACAAATCTAAAATGAATTGAATTTAAAACATAGAGAATTCATTTGGAAAATTGAAATAATATATAAATGAGGCAAGCAACTTTTTGCTAGATAAACATTGGAATACTTAACGCAAAAACAAGAAGCAAAACTACACGAGATTCTCAATGATTGATGAACATCGATATTTCTTAATTGCGAATCATTTGTTGCCAAGAAAGAGTATCATGGTTTTTTCATTTTCACCTTCTCTCATACATTGAAAGACACCCCGCAAGCTTGACAATCTAAACTCCATGTATCTAATGCTTTGAGTCTCTAAGTAATTCTACAAAATCCATGAACGTATTGTTGTCAACGTCTCAAGGAACATAATTCAAATAAGTATACAACTGTAAGTATTAGATAACCAATGAGCAATAGTAGTGGCGAATAGGTTATTGTACATAACTGGTTGCAAATTTTTCAATCACAAACTCTAATCTTCATGATCCAAGGATGTAAGAAGCAAGTTGAAAGGAAAGAAGGTTATGAGTTGCAACTTGGAATAGCAATGGTGACAAGTTACAAATGAGATAGTGCCATGTTAGTGTTGAAAAGTCAACAACTGGTTTTGACTTCAAATACAAGAAGCATCTTCCGTTAGTTGCTTTTTGTTGCCTAATTTTAAATTACCACAATGAAACCAAAAGCTCTTCAAACAAAACTCTTCCATAGGAAGAAACCCTAGACCTTATTATTGCATACTTCTGAACCACCTATAAGTCGACCACTTAAGCAATTTTGCACATATTTTGGAGCAAGAGAAGGCAAAGTAAATTTACAATCCTATAGAAAGATAGAAATGAAGCACATTGCCAATTTTTCGTGATTTTTTCCCTTAAATTCAAATTACTATGAATTTTGGAAGCCAAAAGTTGGCCTCACCCCATGCCCAAAATATAGAGTCTTCCAATTCCGATCATTCTAAAACTACTTTCTTGCTCACTACATCAGGACATATGTCATAAGTTTATAGTCCAAACCTTGCAAAAGAGAAAAAATCACATTCCAAACTTTGATTGAAAACTTATTCTAGCATTGGTTGGAACTTGGAAATAACTGCATCCTATAAGTACTTGAACACATATGGTAGAACCACCCATAGTCGACTACTTAATTTTTGAGCACTCCAACGTCCATATTTTGGACAATGAATAGAGGGCTTGCTAGGTGTTGTTTTGTCCAACTAACTTCTCATTCATCCAATGTAACATTTGAATCATGAAAAGACAACCTTCCTTATTGATCAATTTCATAAAATTCCAGTAAATGATATTTTTGTACAAAGATATATACCAAAAAATTCAAAAATTCAAAAAAGGATTGAGCCGTTAAGGGGTTAAGCAATTCCATGCATGTTCTAGAGTAGTATATAGCAATGTAAATTTTCTACTATGTAAGAAGACAAAAATCATAGGGATTGCAAATTTTTTGCTAATTTTATGCCTTGGATTGAAATTACAATGAGATTTGAAAGCTAGTCTGTATCCATATCCAATGTATAGAGTCTTCCAATTCTGCTCATTCAAAAACTATTTTTGTGCTCATTGCTTCCTATTTTCTTGCTCACTACTTCAAAACATGTGTCATAACCTTATTAGTTCCAACCTTGAAAAGGAGGAAAGAAAACATTCCAACCTTTGGTTGGAAATCTCTTTGAGCATTGGTTGAAATTAGTTGCACTCTATAGGTTGGTATGGATCCCTAGTTGGAAATGGATGGTTTTGCCTTAAGCAATCCATTAGGTGTTTATTAGGGGCATTGGAGGGTTGTTTTAGGCCTATTCTCAATGCTTAATACCAGCCAATGTTGGTCAAAATTAAAATAAATAAAAAATAAAATAAATTTTAAACTTTAAAAAATTAACAATTAATTTTTTTAATTATCTAACATAGCAGTTGCTTTACCACGTCAATCTAATGTTGTGGCCAAGTTCACATAGTCCAAGAACTCAAAAGAACTTACAACCCTTAAGACTAGCCAAATATCATCTAATGTCATACAGTATATAGTCTAAGCAACAAAACACTAAGATTAATAACTTTAGTTTAATACTTTAATTTGATTAAGAAATGAGAAGATGGTGTTCTAATTACTTGTTCACAATTTGCAAAACATGAATTATAGGTTCTATTCATTGATTTTACAAAAATAAATTAGAAATTAATTCATCCTCCGTTATGATCCCCAAAAATTCCAAAGTAGTAGTGAGACAATATAAAAGGCTATCATTTTTTCTTGAATCTTAAACTAATAATTCTAGTAAATAGGTTTTTTTGGCCTACAATAGACCCAAAGCCATACAAATAAAAGAGAAATTTGTAAGTAGTTCACAAATAAAAGTAGCAGTTCAATCTTGCAATTTCTAAAGTCAAATTCTTCAAATTTTTTTTACATATTCCAATTTTCAAATGTTTGTCTCTAACATTTCACCTTTTCATATTTCAAATAAAAAATTTCCTTATTGTACAAGAAATCATCAAAAAATGACTAGTATATTGCCAATTCATTTAATGTCTTTGCATTGCAAGGTAATTTAGAGTAAGCTAAACTCCATATTTGCTTCTAGAATTTTTCATGAGTGAACCTAACATCATATAAAGTACTTACAAATGATCAAAATCCTCATTTTTTTGTAGAGCAAAAATTTTACTCCAAAATGGCTTGAAGTTTGATGACCCTCTTTCGTAGGAATGAAAAAAAAGTTTTTTTTATCACTTCAAATGTTATAATGAATCAATCTATGCAATCAAATGGGCTGAAAATTTGTGGTGGTTCAAGTTTCAAAAAAACGTTTTAATTTCCATTCTAGAATTACATACCAAGAAAACATAGTCTTTGACAATGTCTCCCTAGATCCTTCATTTCTTTCAAGGGTTAGAGACTTTCAATAACAACACTTCAATCACCAAGTGAGAATAAACCTTAATTCCACAACTAGACAATCATACAATCAAGAAGTCAAGTAAATAGCAAAACAACTCCAACAAACTCTCATGGGTGATATACAAGATGATGAAACCATTCAGTTTAATCCTTAAGTGCTTTGACATCCAATTTCTAAATTTGTGGATGATGAACAGATTCATATTTTTCTTTCTTGTTGTTGCTTGGATGAAAGTCATCCTAATTTGTGGAGATATTTTATCAGGTTCTTGTTCTATCTATGGGTTGGGCTTGGTGTTACTAGAATACATATTTTTCTAAAATTACAAATGTAGAAGTATGTCAAGTAGTTGACCAAGCCAAAATTGTATTGACTCTAGTTCAAAATTAGATTTGCAAAAATTAGGTCATAGATGTAAGGAACACAAAAATTTCAAAAAATCACCATGCCAAGAGAACCTACTTTCAAATCCATTCCAACAAGTTTAACTCCAAAAATGATAATATTTTGTTTGTAATCAAAATTTTGAAAGACTTTTTAAAATCCCCTTTTAAGAAAAAAAATTGGTGATAAACATTGGTCAATCAAACTATATAGATAGAATCTAAAACTCAAAATCTACAACTTTCATTCGTATATCATATCCAAAATATTCTTCCAAATAGTACTTTATAATGATTTTTTTCAAATCGTCAATTCTAGAGAAGACTCTCGACATTTAGGGTTTAACGCGTATGAAGGGGGTAACTATCGAGAAGAATATCTTTCTTAACCCTTAAATGTCGAGGCGGACGTTTTGCAGTTGATGAACGATAAGAGAATCTCTTCATCGGGAAGATACCCCTCATTACTTCAATATTGTTGCAATACTGTTTCAATGGGTTAACAGTATAGTATTGAAAGTATATTGTTGCATTACTGCAAATAATAATGCAACAATACTGAAGCAATGGAAGCCTTGCATTTTTATTAAAAATATTTTGTTTCAATACTACAACAGTACACTTTCAATACTATATTGTTAACCCATTGAAACAATATTGTAGCAATGGGTGGCTTTTTCCCAATGTTGTGTAGGACAGAAGTGCAACTATTCATCCTCCAAATTTTGTGGAAAAAGAGAAGATTTACACTAGTTTGACTTCCAATGAGTGCTTTTGCATTATTTTAATCCAACAATTCACACAATGTCAAAAGAGATGATTTCCACGGTTATAAGCCCGTCGTTTAACCCCTAAAGGCCCGTTTGTTCCCTCGGGGGACAATTTGGGTCCGGATAGGTTCCTGTGACCTCAATTTGTAGAGAATTTTTTTGGGATTTTTTGAGGTTGTGCGGTTTTGCGAGAGCTTTGTGGATATATAATTTTTATTTCAAATGGTGCCCGGGAGAAAAAGTAATGCCAAAAATAGAGTTCGGTGGGCAACACAAAAAAATCACAAAAAGTCAAAATAAATTTTTTAAATATTTTTTCCAAAATCTATGTCTTTTGTGTACATTTGAAGCTTTGATTCATTCTATTTGGACTAATAATGAAAAAGTTATGGACAATCTTAGTTTTTTGGGCAATCTAAGCATCTTCTTGGAAAAATAACTTTTTAGGATTCATTTTTTAATGCAATTTTTACAATTTTCAGAAAAAAATTGTTAGACAAGGTTGAAATTGCTTGCTAGAACAATCTCATCGTTGGGATTATGGTATTTCAATTTTGTCTCAAAGCTATTAACGATTTTCTTATTCCTTCAATCTTGAACCTACTTCTACTTAACAATTTTTTAATGAGTGAAAATTTAGTGTTTTTTTCTTGAATTTTTTTTCCTAGATTCTCAACTGAAGTATTCAACATATAAACTTAGAAAATCAAAATCAACAATACAAAAAACTTAAGTTAAATAGGTTCAAAGCCCAAAAATCTAGTCAAACAAGGTGCAAAAAAACTTGTTTTCTTCACTTTGAATGCAAATATCTTGCAATCTATTTGGTCAAAGTTTCTGAAATTTCTTGCATACATTCTCATACTAGTCTAGTATAAGATCCTACGGTTAGATATGCAAAAAAAAAAACAATTCTTATAGTTTTTTTCTCTTTGCAATAGAAGTGGCAGTTTTGAGTGTGTTTTGATGGAGAAAAGGCCTCGGGATTTTAGGGGTCAAGGGTTAAACGCGAAATTGGAACTTCAAAAATTGAAACGAAATCCTTTCTCAAACTAAAAATGAAAAATTTGAGAATTTTCAACAGTGACATTTGAAGGGAACGCTCATTTCTATCGTCTAGAGGTCGTAAAACAGTTTCCTGTTGCACCCTAACCACAAACTAGTAGATGTGTTTTGCAAGTAACAATTTCAACATCACTTCAAAAACATTTTCTCATTGATTTCAGGCGTACAAATTCATGTCCAGCGATGGAATTGAATGTTCCCACCTGGAGCACAATTAAGTTTTTGATCAATCTCAATTGATCACAACTCTCACTTCACTTCATTTGCTCGCTCTGCACTCATGGGCAGCACACATCGCATCAACCCAAGCTCCATCTACAATGAAGTGAAAAAGATTGAGTACAATCGTATGCACACAGGTTCTTCCTTCAAGGTCTCAAAATCCACTCACTCTGCCTTCAAGGAGTTCTCAACATTGACGACAAAGCGGTAATGAACGTCATTCTTCAACATCCGCTCTATGGCCTTATTGACATAATCAATATTGACGGTCTCGATCATGGGCGTCACTCCCTTTTCTCCACAAAAATCCAGCATCTCTTGAATCTGCTGGATCCCTCCACTAGCACTTCCAGTGATGATTTTCCCTGCAAAAAAGAATCACATCAAACCCGTTTCAGTAACAAGAACCACCAGAACAGCAACATGTGCATCATCTTTCCGTCCTGCAGGACATCATCATCATTTCCTAAATCAAAAACCCTAAACCCTTGCACGAATCGTAACAATTCAATCTCAACATGAAGATTATCGATGAGGCTGGAGCATGTCACTCACTGTTGAACACATTGTGAGGGGCAAATTTCAGCTCCTTTGCAGCTCCAACAAGCACAAGCACGCCCTTCTGTTTCAGAGCTACAAGATAAGGATCCAATGGAATGGCCCCCGAGGCAGCGTTAATAATGAAATCGAGGCTATTGGCTTGCTTCTTCATGGCTTCCTCGTCTTTGCTCACCACGAACGCATCGGCTCCGAGCTCCCCAAGCGCTTCTTTCTCCTTCGAGAGGGATGTGCTGAAGACGGTCACCTTGAGACCGAAGGCTTTCCCGAACCGGACGGCCATGTGCCCAACTCCGCCCAAACCGATGACGCCGAGCGTCTTCCCGGCGGTGTTCATGCCATGGCGCATCATGGGGCTGTACACTGTGATGCCTGCGCAGAGCAGAGGGGCCGCAAGGTCGGAAGGCAGAGAATCCGGAATCTTTAACACGTACCTGTCAAACACTCACATGGTGGGCATCTTGTAAACCGTCGAACAATCTCACGTGGTGAGCATCTTGTAAACAACTTCCGCTGGTAAAGAAGGCTGTGATTGCAATAGTTTTCGCAACGGTTTTGCAAAGACTACCAGAAATCTATTAACAATTTTGCAATGGTTTAGCACTACATTACACAATGGCTTCGTAACCACATGAGATTGCAATAGTTTTAACAAGAGTTTAGGCATAGATGAGCATTGCTTCCGTGCCCAAGACTTCTGCGACAAGTTTGAAGCTCTTTTGCAATGGTTTACAATAGACCATGAGTTGAAGGTAAAGTACGGAACCACGACAAAATCATTGATCACGTCATGCAATCCCTACTTCCTGTTAGAGTTTTCGTATTCCAATGCCGGATCGAAAGCAATCACCTCTCGAATTGAACCAAGGGAAATTTGAAGATTGCTCACCGTTGGTGAGCTTGCATAATGTTGGAAAATCCTCCCCGAGTAACGGTACCATCAACGTCAACGCCATTGAAGACTCTTGTACACGACTTTTCGCACATACTTTCCACACCCTCTATGCAAGACTCGCATTCCTGGCAGGACATGCCGTAGTAGCCCACGCCTACGCGATCTCCAATTTTGAACTTCGTGACTCCGGAGCCGACCTTCGTCACAACTCCTACAGTCTCGTGCCTGCCACACAACGAATTGATTAATTAATTTAAGGTCTAACATTGTGCAACAGGTGCGAAAACGAATGCAATTCACCCCAATTGCGTATATAGTCGCACACCACTCTCGAAAGTCACACTAAGCTTTCGGAATCCGATTAAATCTATCTTCAGAATCAGGTTGACTTCCTGTACGTTCCTACAGAATGGATACAACAGAACAACTGGGAGCGGCAAGTAAGCAGGTCCTCACCCGGGCACAACAGGGTACATGACATCGCCGAGAAAGTTCTTGGTCCACACGACCTCCGCATAGCAAATTCCGCAATGAGTAACACGAAAGACGACATCATCTGGTCCAGAATTCCTGATCATTCAATTCTCGAAAAGAATGCAAAAGCTGTCGTTAGAAGCTCTCTCTCCAAAGTGAAGCACTCCAAAACCGAATGCTATGAGTGCCAAATCTAAACAGGAAGCATATCAGGTACGAAGAATTGACCAAGCTCGAATTGTTACCTGCGCTTGAATTTGAAGGGCACGAGGTGTCCCGAGGCGTCGTGCGCGGCGTATCCCACGCAATCGAACCCTTCCTTGGGCTCCATTTTCGTCTGTGCCAAGATGTAGAAAGCAGCGAAGCTGTTGTAATGAAATGTAATGTAAGGAGCTTAGATGCATAGGATGTTTGTTGCACTGAATTTAAAGCTTAAAAGCATAGAATGATGTTGTGACACCGAATGCTTGAGAGCTGTATAGAGGGTTGGACGAAGGGGAGGAAATGTGGAGGAGGTGGCTGCATGTTGCGTTGCGAGTTGCCGCCATGTGTGCCGGCAACAGAAAGTTTCTGACGAAATTTCTTTCTGGCACGGCGACACGAGTGCCCGGAAAATCAGAAAGCTGAGACTTGCTCTCCGAGCTAGACTAGGAGCAAGGGCAGTTGACACGGGGAGTGGGCCTGGCGGGCACGGGGAAGGCCAAATATTGGCCAGATCACAGCCAAATCCAAGTATCCAACGAGTGCCTGGGCAAATGGCGAGCCCCCTCATCACTCGCTATGCAGTTTGACTATCCTTTCCTGCACACTTCGAGGTAACGATCCCAGCTGGCACTCAAATACGATGAAAAGTTTTTTTATTGCTATAAAAAAAATTTACTACAATAAAAAAAATTGAAATAAAGCATTTTCTACTTCAATAATGTTTTCTTGACTTGTGTGACAAAGTAGAAGGACAAGCACTTCCAACTCAACTTAAGTTTCAAGGGGGATGAAGACATAACATTGTTAACCGGGCTCTTGCCTTCCCTATCAAGGGAGGGATAATTCCTTCCGGGATCCCTGGCTAGTAGTTTCGTTATAATACAAGCAAAATCATTGGCTAGCTAGATGGTCTTTCCTTTGTGATTAGTGGCTGATACAAAATTTGTCAGAGCCTGACAACTCTAGATTGGCCACATTGAGGATGGCTACAGTAAATGCTCAGGTTGCAGCGCTGGGGGGCTCTCCTTTCTGTGGAAGCAAAAGGGACCCCCCCAAGTCTGGTTAATAATGTTATGGAAGCTCTTTATAAAGTAGGTGTCTCTAAAAGCAACTTGGCTCTAAAAGCGACCTCTAACACAGAGGTACATTTTACTTTCTTCAATGTACCAACATTGTACATTTCAGGAGGGGGTCGCTTTTAGAAACCACTGCGTTTCAACTTCAAAAATTTGTAACTAATTCCACAAAGGTCCAAAAAATATGAAACGACCTGGATTAGATGCCAATTCCATTTTTCTTCCTAGTAAAATTTACTTATAATTGTTTCAAGGAGTTTAACTTCCCTGAAAATGCAATCAGCTTTTAAAGGGTTGCTTTACCAGCCTCCTACCTTATGCATATGGGGTGATAGGATGTAGAAAAATCCATGTGGGATTATGTAAATTAGAATGAGTAGGAGCTCAACCGCTCATAGTGGAGTCAAAAGTAGGAATTGTCTTTAAAATATAAATTCTAAGCACATTTAGGCATAGCAGAAAAAAAAATTCAAAAAACTTTGAACTAAAAAAAGTTGTTAGATAAAGATAAATTTCATCTCCAAAAATCCGTTTGAAATTTAGAACCTCCAATCAAAAGTTATGGCCAAAAATTCAAAGAGAAAGTTTGAAAATGTAAAACAAAATTTTCTTCCAATCCCTCTCTCAAATTCGTTCATAACTTTTAATTTGAGATTCTAAATCTTAAACGGATTTTTGGAGATGAAATTTATCTTCATTTAACAACTTTTCTTAGTTCAAAGTTTTTTAGAAAAAGATATTCTACTATGCCTAAATCAGGTCTGAAATTCTACTTTCAACACAATTCTAATTTGACTTAACTATGAGTATTTGATCTCCTACTAATTCTAATTTACATATTCCACATGGATTGCTCTACCTCCTACCACCCCATCTATACCTTAAATTAAGTTGTTTGTTTTGTTTTGTTTTATTTGATACATTGGGATTTAACAAACCGGAAGGTGTCTAGCATCGCTATTTGTACTCCTCGAAAGCTCTTGACAAGGAAAAGTGCATGGACTTTGTTTTGTGGCATTTGGACAAACAATGTGAAAGTTATTGAATTTCAAATTTTTTTTGAGTGAAAAATTGATTTAAATTATTTTTTATTTTCATTGAACTGGCATGAAACAAGTCGAAATGGTACGAAAGTTATTGATTTTTTTAGTTAAAAAATTGAATTAAATTATCTCTTATTTGAAAAATAAATCCATAACTTTTGTATTGTATGTCTAAATGCCACAAAACAAAGCCCTTGCACTCCTTGGTACATAAGGCCTTTTATTTGTAGTAAGGACACAACGTCTCACTCTACAGTGTAAAAGCTATTGACTTTCAAAGGTTTTCTAAATTAAAAAATTAAAAAATTAGTTTTACTTCTATTTTTCTAAGGATGCAACCTTTGGCACTACATTTTTAAAAATATTGAATTTCAAAGTTTTTAAAAATCATGAATTAAAAAACTATTTTACTTTAATTTTGGTTGTACGTAGCAACGGCATAGGGCACACTAGTCTATACCTTAAGATAGGTTGTTTGTTTTGTTTTGTTTTGTTTGATACGTTGAGATCTAACAAACCGTCAGGCAATCAACAACATTCTTAGTACCGCTCAAAAGCTCTTAGCAAGGAGGGGTGCACGGACTTTGTTTCATGGTGTTTGGACATATGGTGTGAAAGATATTGAATTTCAAAATCTTTATGAATTCAAAAATTGATTTAAATTATTTTTTATTTTCATTGAACCTATATGAAATGGGTCGAAATGTGTTGAAATGGTGTGAAAGCTATGGACTTTTAAATTAAAATATTGAATTAAATTATCTCTTATTTGAAGAAAAAAAACATAACTTTTATCTTACATGTCCAAATGCCACAAAATGAACCCTTGCACTCCTTTGTGCATAAACCCTTTCATTTGTAGTAGGAACGCAACCTCCTACATTATGGTGTAAAAATAATTGAGTTTAAAAGTTCTAATAAATTAAAAAAAACATAGAATTATTCTTAATATTTTTGGTTGTGGCAACTGTACAAGGCAACTATTATATAAAAGTTATTGAATTTCAAAAAAATTATATATCAAAAAATTAAGAAATTATGTTTACTTTTAACATTTGTTACAAACTACTATGGGTTTTTTTAATTTAATTTAATTTAATTACTTTTAATTACTTTTTATTAAACTGTGGCAACAACACATGGCACACTAGTGTGTATGTAATGAGCTTCTCATTCCGCCAAGGAAACTGAAAGTTTTTACATGTTAATTTTTATGGATACAAGTAAAATAAATTTATTATAATTGTAGTAAAGTTCACATTACTTGTGTCAATAAAAATTAATAAACAAGCATTGTTAACATGTCAATATTTTTGACACATGTTAAGCAAGGCATGTTTAAAGAATTGAAAGTAAAATCGTTTATGGTTTAATTTACCAAGTTCATATTGCTTGATAATTAAACCATAAACAATTTAACTTGGCGCCCTTACTTGGCGCATCAGTCGTGGGATAGAGGAGGAGCAGTGAGGCTCCACTTTTCAAATGCACACTCCAAAACCTCACTTGGCGCCCCTCCTTGGTGCGTCAGCCGTGGGAATGCTCTAATGCAAATATAATCACCCTTCTCATGTACCCTAGGGTAGATTTTACAGGGGGGGGAGGGAATAATGGGTTGTTTCACCTTAATCCTAACCTCTAAGTACTCAAACGACCATTTTAGAGCCATTGCCCGACTTCGGGTAGAATTTTCAAGCAAAAAAAACTTTTTTTCAATTTTATTTATTTATTCTAAAAGATTGGATTGTCTTTCAATATTTACATTGAAAACTAAGATTGCTATAGTCAAACAAATTTTTTAAGAAAAATAGCACCAAGTGTTTAGAATTGGCTAGTATTGAAAAACTTACTATTTCAAAAAAGTGTTGGTGTTCTCATTTCTAGATCTTATGCATATTTTCACAAATCAACAGAAACCGCAATTTTGACCAATAAAAAAAAACTCAAATCCTAAAGGTAGAAATAATACTTTTGGTGAATTTTTGAAGTTACATCTTCAAAATTCATTTGAACAGAATCCATAAATAATTCTATAATTTTGACCATACAAATACTTTCTAGTTTTCATGCTTCACATTATCTTTTGTAATACAAACTTCAAAAAAAGTTATACAACTTATATTTTATACCACATTTGTGTTTTGTCCAAACCCCTTGGGCTTTTTAGGGGCTAAACAAGGTTTGGAAAGGACCAATCCAATCCAATGGATCATATATATCACAAAAAGCTTGTTCTCCACCACTCTTGTTCTCCAGACAACTTTTGGAGGTGTCACACCTTCTTCATCCACCACAGCTCCCCATTGGCTCCTTCAAACCCTCACGAACTTGTCATTCTCCATTCTCCAACGGCTCGGTGAAGAAGGTGTGACTTCCCCTATTGGGTGATTTATCATGTGAAGTTGCAGCTTCAACTTTCCTGCTTTAAGCATTTCATGCTTCAAACGAGATATGGTTGTTTTTTCAAACCGTCGAGCAAATTACGAGTTAATCTATCTATATGCATTCATCACTTTACCAAATTCTCAAATTTCACCTTAATCTTGAGAAAAGTTTATCATTAGACAATCATTTTGGAACGGAAGAAGTATATAGCATATATTGCTTGGTGTAGAGTATTGTGGGACTACAAACAAACAAAATGTTAAAGTATGATGGTTCAAAAAAACAAATGGGATTATTTATGATTGAAATCAATGAAGAACATTATAAATATTGGCCAAATAGTAAATCAAATTATATTGAAAAATACTCCACAAATGATCTAGTCAAATTGGCTCAAAAAATATGAAGCCAAAGAATATTTTATTTTATTTTTTGCATATGAAGAATATCAAAAAAATATCCGTTAATCCTTTAACCCAGAAAGGATGCCGAGGACATTTAGTGTCCGATGAACGAGAAGGCATTTTCCTGTGTAAGACAGAAATACAACTATTCATCCTTAGATTTAGTTTTAGAAAGTAGAGATCTTCTATAGTATTTTGACTTCAAATGAATTATTATTATTTTTTTAATACCAATTATTCCCATAGTTTAGGAATGATGATTTCCATAGGGAACCCCCGCGTCCTTCTAGGTTTAAAGGAAATGCAAGCTTGAGGAGCATTTTGAATATAACATTCAATAGCCTTAAAAAAAGATGCCTTTTCTCTCAAGAGCCTTCATCTACAAAATTCATCCACGTATCATTATTGTAAGCATCAATACCAAGATAGTGGTAGTACACTAATGGTGTGGTCCATTTTCTTTTGCTAATTCTAGGACCAAACATACACATCAACAAATAATTGTAAGTTTGAAGAAAGATGGTTTGCCAAAAATTCAAAGAATCCTTTGAATCAAATACCATTGCAACTTAACTATAAGCATCAAGAAACAATTTTTGATAGGAAAATGAAGCCCATTGCATCTTTGGCATTTGTTGGAATGTAAAATGGAAATGTCATTTTTATACTGAAATGAGTCCATCATGAGTCTTCAAAGGATATAGGATAATTTGGAGATGAGAGCTTGACCACTCATTGTCAAAACATAAAAATTATGTTTGAGTAGAATTTCAAACCTCATATTGACATAGAAAAATAACTATTCTCAAAAAGCTTTGAACTAAAAAAGGTTGATAAATCAATATAAATTTCATCTACAAAAATCCATTTTTTAAGCCTCCAATCAAAAGTTATGGACAAAATTCAAAGAGGGTGTTTGAAAATTCAAAGAAAATGTCCCTTCCAACTCCTCTTTGAAATTTGAAATTTGTCCATAACTTTTGATTGGAGGTTCAAAATCTTAAGCGGATACTTTGATACAAAATTTAACTTGATTTTTAAACTTTTTTTTGATAAAAAGTTTTTTGAAAAAATTTATATTGCTATGCCTAAATGAGGTTTGAAATTCTACTTCAAACACAATTCTTGCTTTTGATTTAATTATGGCCGGTTCAAGAGCTCTTACTAGTTCAAATTTACATATTCCACATGGGTTGTTCCATTTCCTACCACCCCTTATGTTTATAAAGACCTTGTTTTCACAATTGAAAACACAAACCATAAATGGATTTGGAAAAAAAGTAAGTAATTTAGTTGTTGAATTTTTTTTTTTATAATGATTTGAATGTTTTAGTTTTTAGTTTTATTTAAAGGTTGAAAAGCTGATTTTGCTCAATATTGACCTAGTCAATATGTACTTTTGCCCACATCAACTCAATTGAAATATAAGTTTTTTGATACGTTGTACATTGTGATAAGTATCTTCTTAGCTACTAATGTAGGTGTAGAATATTCTACAACATTCCATCCAAGGGAGGGCAACCCTTTGCACTACTACTGAATGTTATGAAAATCAAAATTGAATTTTCACATGGTTTTTAATTTTTTAAACTTAAGTTTGATTAAGTAAATGTAGATCCATTAATCTAAATTTTATTCTATTTTAAATTAATTCAAAATTCTTAAAAAATAAAGGTACCATCTTGCAAATTAAAATATACCACATTTAAATTTTTCTATTAAATTTCTCATGTTGTAAGCTTGAAGAGTACACCAATTCTAATATGATATTTGTTAAAAAAAAACATATTATTTTAAGGAATTCTTTTAATTGCTATGATTTTTATGAATAAACCATTATTATTTTTTTAAATCATATAAAATTTATTTTAGTATTTTTAATTATGCAAAAATTTAAATATATGTTTCTACATTAAAAAATATCAAAATTTTGAAAGTGTTTATTTTATTAAATTGAAAACTAATGAAGTTTGACCAAGTGGGGAATATGAATTGTCTTTTAAAAGTTAACTTGAACATGATAGTGATCATTTGACTTGATGGTCATTACCAAGGATGTTTGGGGCCATGATCAAACACAAAATAATTATTTGTAGAAAAATTGGGTTTATTTCTAGAGAATTTTTGTAATCAACAATAAAATTTGAGGTGTTCTATATTTTATTAATCTTAACACAAGCCACCAAACAAAAAATTTAATATCAATTGCATATTTTCCAATTAAATTTTTCAATATTACTAAATTGTTTCATTAAGACCAATCATGATGACATTTTCCATGGGAATAATGTTTGGATTTGAGATCTTTTAATATTAGTTTTGTTAAATTGGCAATATCCTACTACTTAAGCATGGTTCAAGATGTGTAATCTAAATCCAAAATCTAAAAATATCATAGTTTATGGCTTGAAATTAGACCTTTATGAAGATATATTTCACAATTTTTGGTATATGAAATAATGCCAATTTAACGAAAAAAACATTTTTTAACATTTATCTATTACAATCCTTCCAAAGTCTTTAGTTTTCAACACATGGCTAACATTTTTAACACTTAACGGACCAAGTGTCCGTTTAACAAACACTTGAAAACTTGGATAGGATCCTGCAAAGTCAATTTTGGCTAGATGTTTACAAAATTTTGACACAATGTCAAGCATAGTGTAAACATATATCCCCTTAGTGGGAATATAATTTTTTCAATTGGATGCTTGGATCAAAATTATGTTGTTTGAAAGAATTTGGGCATCTTTAGAACATCTTTTGCTAGAACCATCATCAACATTTGAGATTTGGCATGTATGTAATTAGTAAAGTATGACATACAATTAATTAGAGATAACAAATTTTAGTCTTCAAATTACATTTAAGAGGAGTTAAACTTTATTAGCTACGTTGGGATGGTTTTAAGAAAAAATATTTTCTTCTAACCAAGCCTTCTTATCTTGCAATTTGCAAAGACAAAGTTCTCCAAAAAATTTCCACATATTCCAAATGTTTGTCTCTAATTTTCCACTGTTTGGATTTCAAATAAAATTTTATTCATTGCATAAGATATCGTCAAAAAGTGACTAGTGTAATGCCAATTCATTTAACCTCCCAACATTGCAAGGTGATTTAGTATGAGCTAAATTCCATATTTGCTTCTGAATTTTTTCATGAATGAACCTAACATCATATACAATAATTATGAATGGTCAAAATCCTCATTTTTGTATAGAGCAAAATTTTACACTAAGAAGGCTCAAAGTTTGTTGACCTTGTTTCACGGGAATGGAAAAAAAATCTCACCTCAAACATTATAATCTCTCAATCCACACGGTCAAATGGGATGAATTTTTTTTTATTCATTATCATATCCGTCTACTAAACTTGTATATTTTTAAATTTTGGACGAAGCACTAAAAAAATGGCAATTTCTGACAATTTCTCTTGAAAAACATCCTTAATCCTAAAGGAATTATGTGAATTGTAAGAACAAATCACCTACAAACACCCACTTGACTTTATGTAATACACTCAGATTTGAGTGATTATACTTGTCATGATATGTTGACTCTCACCATTAGTGATTTTTTTCCATTTATTTAGAGCAATACAAAAAAGCAATCTTTGCTACAATATTGCATTTGTTTATATCTGTATAAATAGATGAAAGATGAAAAATGTGGATGAGATTTAAATTATTCATTTAAAAGAGTGTACATTCATCAATAACATGGCAATTTTTTAAATGAAATCCATTGTCCATCGTGGACCTTCAAGGATCTAGGATAATTTGAAGATTGAGCTCCTACTAATCTTAACCATTTACATATCCCACATGAGTTGTTTTACCTCCTACCATCTAATTTGTATAAAGAGCTTGTCTTCTTCAACTTCACACACATTGAAAAAGGTGACTTTTGGAGGTTGGTGCCAAACATTATTGATTCTTTTCATTATAATGTTATGATTTAAAAAAATGAAGTTTTAAAGTGTTGAAGCTACTTTGGGAACTTTGATTAAATATTAGGTATCAATGTGATGACTCTGCCTATGAATACGGTAGTCACCAAAATTCTTGGATACTTGGACCAATAGATACCTTATTTGTTTCTATAGTGGACAATCAAGTAGGGTACTAGTAGTAGTCACACTTCTTCCCCAGGCAAGTGGAGAATGGAGAATGATAAGTTTGTGAGGGTTTGGAGGAGCCAATGGGGAGCCGCAGTGGGTGAAGAAGGTGTGACACCCCCCGAAAGTTGTTTGGAGAACGAGAGTGGAGAATCGGAGACCAACATTTGACGTGGAGTGTAGGATGAACATGAAGGCGGTGGACAACGCAAGATGGAGAATATACTTAAATGAACAAGTCTTCACCATTCCCATTTTTCACCTCCGGAGGTGAAGACTAGGAGTGCGGAAGATATAGCTAGTTAAGAATATTCTACTATGGAGCGCCAACATGAAGCCAACCCTAAGCCGCCACATCTCCATTCTCCATTCTCCAAATATGGAGTGAAGAAGGTGTGACTACACCTACTATTTGGCCCAAGTGTAATTTAATGGTTAAAAAAAAAACGCATCAATTAAATTGCGAGTATGATGACTCCTTCAGTCAAAGTAGTGTACTTTTGTACTTGCGTGTTGAGATTTGAGCCGAGTTGAAGGATTGAGATGTGTTTTTACGAGATCCTATTCATAAGGCTCAACGTCTTCAACTGCAAGCGTTTCTCCAGCAGATTTTCTCCCCATTCTCGGTGTTTTCACTCGTGTTTTCAGTCTTTTGGAGGTTTCCAAGCCCTTTTTTCTAATATTGTCTATTAAATTCCTCATTCAATAGTCCAAATAGACTATGTGTCAAATTATTCCAAGTACATGAAAGTATTGTCTATGAAAAAATCAATTTTGAAATTGTGAGATTATTTACACTTTTTGTAAAATTATTATAATGCCAAAGATAGTATTATAGGCTTTAGGGTGGCATATTTTTTTTTTCTTCTGAACAACAAATGGAATAAAAATTATATTCTCCAAAAGTTGATGTTTTAAAAAAAAAGTGCCAACATATCAAATCATATATGGAGATATTAGGAACCTGTTCAACCTTTGTAGTATTTTTGAAGGGGATACTTGGGCCTTTAGGAGGTACTCTACTTACAATACCCTCAATGGAATTAGTTTTTTATTGAAGGTTGCACCAGAAAGGTTGCTTGTCTCAAAGTTTAAAAACAATTACATAGGACTTTAGAAGAAGTTATGATGACTTTCCAAAATATCAAATTTCAAAATAGTATTAGAGTGTGTTATATTAGAGTGTGTTATATTTTTAGTGTATACAACTTACTTCTAGTTGGCCAAAGTAAGATACATGTCTTAAACAATCTTTGCTATCAAAAAGTTGCCTGAAATAGCCACCATGGTGTTACATACATGGATGATTTTGGATGTGTTAGGTACATATAGTATTTGATAGTGATTGTTATTGAAATTTTTCTCATACTTAAACAATTTGACTTTTTTAAACAAACTTCATTGCTTACCTTCAAAGTAAGTGAGAACAATTTGAGGATAATAGACAAATTGTCAAATTCTAAAGACAAAAAACAAAAGATAGAAGCGAATGTTTTTTCCCTCCATCTATAAACCAAAGTAGTGAATTATATCATCACAAAGTTTAGACTCTACGATTTGGTAACAATTATTGTACGGTTATCATTGTTTCATGGGTTCGTACCATAATCGCACTGACTCAGTGTATTTTTACGCACTGAATCAGTGTGAAAACAATGAATACCAATAGCGTACAGTGTATGTACTTTAACTATATGATTGTTGTGCAATTTTGACACAACAATTATATAGTTAAAGTACATAAACCGTACACTATTGGTATTCATTGTTTTCACACTGATTCAGTGCGTAAATATACACTGAGTCAGTACGATTATGGTACGAACTCATGAAACAACAATAACTGCACGATAATTGTTGCCAAATTGTAGGGTCTAAACTTTGTGATGATGTGCAAGCTTTATAAAATCATAAAAAACAAATTCATTCAACTTTGAAAAAATGTTATTTTTCTTTTATCTCTTTCAATTTCTTTTTATTGAAAGCTATATTTTAGATTTAGGATTCTGAAATTGCTTCATGAGATCTCTACCTCACAAAGTGTATACATGTTCTTTATGAAGTTTTGAACCAATGATTTGTAAAGGTAAGTAAGCATTCAATGGTAGTCTTCCATTTTGAATTAACAGTGTTTGTACAAAGGGCTTAAATATCCTTAACGAGCATGATATGATGTGCATATCATATTAGTATGTAAAGGAACACTTAGAAAAAATGTTGAAAATGAATAAACAACTCTCAATTATCCCCTTTATTTTGCCATTCAAAAGAATTTTGCATAATATGGAATGTAATTGGCATTTTCTGTTTTGGAGAATGGACATTCAACTCTTATGAAATTCCAATCAAACATTTCAAATTTGGATTTAAGAAAAGAAAATTTTTATTTTTGATAAATTGTTTCATTTAAAATTAACAGTGTTACATCATAGTTTATTGAAAATCATTGGTGATGAATTCTTTAAATTTGATTGCATAGATATGTAGGAAACTTCCATACACATCTTTCACATTAAAAAAATACCCCATTAAGTAACAAATGTATGATATGTGGACAGTTAAATATAAAGGTTTATATGAACAAATTTTGCATAATAGATACCTCTATATTTAAACTAGATTTTGGCAAAGTAATTGTACCATTTTGCTTAAATGCACAAAAGTTGTTACAATACAAGGGTCAAATAGCAAAATCTAGTTAAAATATATAGACATGTAATTTACATAATTTGGACATAGTGTGAAAACATGTACCTCCTTTTTGATAATTTTATTTTCCTTCGATTGGGTGCTTAGATTAAAAATTATGTTGCCCTCATTTTCTTGGCAATTTGGAAAATTTGGGAACCTTTAGGAATTCTTTTGCAAAAAACAAATCAACTTTTGAAATTTGGCATGTATTTACATAATAGAATATGGCATATAGTACAATTGTCCAAAAAATGACAAATTTTAGTCTTCAAATTACATTATAAGAAGAGTCAACTTTGTTAGCTATGTTGGGGCGGTTCTAAGAAAAATCATTTTCTTCTAACTTCAAGACCTATTATCTTGCAATTTCTGAAGTCAAAATTCTTAAAATATTTTCCACATATTTCAAATGTTTGTCTCTAACATTTGACTATTCAAATTTCAAATAAATAATTTCCTCATTACAAAAGAAATTATGAAAAAAGGACTAATGTATTGCCAATTCACTTGACCACCTTGCATTATAGGGTGATTTAGAGTAAAGTAGACTTCATATTTGCTTTTAACTTTTTTCATGAATGAACCTAATATCATATACTTAAAAATGGTCAAAATACACATTTTTGTGTAGAGCAAAAATTGTACTCCAAAAGGGCCCAAAGTTTGTTGATCCTCTTACGCACAAATGAAATAATAGTTTTTTTCTCACTGCAAATGTTATAATCTTTCAATCTGCGTAGTCGAATGGGCTGAAATTTTTTCCACATTATGATAAAATACTTTACTTCAGTTATAGAGGTCAAAGTTTTAAAAGAAAAAAATCAATTTCTTTTAAAACTTATAATTTCTGAAAATTTCTGAAAATTTCATATTTAATCATATTTTGAATTAAAATAAATAAATCTGACCCGAGTGTATGGTACTCCCTGAGCAACACCCTAGTTGTAGATGTTGGAAAATTCTCTCTTTTTCAATAATAGCTTTTCTGCTATGGCAAACAGGAAGAATAGGAATAACAAAGTTCAAATTTGGCATACTCACCCGGCCACGCAGTCAATTCTTTCCAACTAAACTGAGTGCTTACTGATTAAGGTGAGGACAGTCTATAATTTCCTTTTCATTTGTTTCAACTGAAATATTTAAAAAACCCACCGAACAGATTCCGCCATTGATTAACTGAATTGAAATTAACTTGCGGGAACTGATGGCGAAGGACTGACGATGGCGGGTACTGACAGGCATTGACAAAGTGGCTCATTCCTACCTTCAATACCTTCTCTGCTACACCAGATGTGAAGGATGAGTTTCGTAGGTGAGGTCTTCGGAGAGGTAAAGGCAGCCTCTACTGTATGTTATGCGGGAAGAATACCTTTTTCTATAAGAAGGGAACTGGAACTTCAAAAACTGAAACAGCATCCTTTCTCGAACTGAAAATGGAAATTATTAGAATTTTTAACAGTGATATTTAATGGGAACGCTCGTTTCTATCGTCTAGAGGTCGTAAAACCCTTTCCTGTTGAACCCTAACCACAAACTGGTACATGAGTTTTGCAAGTAACAATTTCAACATCACTTCAAAAACATTTTCTCGTTGATTTCAGGGATACAGATTCATGTCCAGCGACGGAATTGGATGTTCCCACCTGGAGCAGAATTAAGTTTTTGATCAATCTCAATTGATCACAACTCTCACGTCACTTCATTTGGTCGCTCTGCGCTCAAGGGCAACACACATCGCATCAGCCCAAGCTCAATCTACAACCAAGTGAAAAGGATTTGAGTACAGTCGTATGCACACAGATTCTTCCTTCAAGGTCTGAAAATCCACTCACTAGGCCTTCAAGGAGTTCTCAACGTCAATGACAAAGCGGTAATGAACGTCATTCTTCAACATACGCTCTATGGCCTCATTGACATAATCAATATTGATGGTCTCGATCATGGGCGTCACTCCCTTTTCTCCACAAAAATGCAGCATTTCTTGAATCTCCTGGATCCCGCCTACAACACTTCCAGTGATGGTTTTTCCTGCAAAAGAATCACATCAAACCCGTTTCAGTAACAAGAACCACCACAACAGCAACATGCGCATCATCATTCCGTCCTGCGGGACATCACCATTTCCTATATCAGAAACCCTAAACCCTTGCAGGAATCGCAGATTGCCGATGAGGTTTGAGCATGTCACTCACTGTAGTACACATTAATCGGGGAGAATTTCAGCTCCTCTAAAGCTCAAACAATCACAAGCAAGCCTTTCTGTTTCAGAGCTTTAAGATAAGGATCCAATGGAATGGCCCCCGAGGCAGCGTTGATGATGAAATCGAAGCTATTGGCTTGCTTCTTCATGGCTTCCTCGTCTTTGCTCACCACGAACGCATCGGCTCCGAGCTCCCCAAGCGCTTCTTTCTCCTTCGAGAGGGATGTGCTGAAGACGGTCACCTTCAGACCGAAGGCTTTTCCAAACCGGACGGCCATGTGCCCAACCCCGCCCAGACCGATGACGCCGAGCGTCTTCCCCGCGGTGTTCATGCCGTGGCGCATCATTGGGCTGTACACTGTGATGCCTGCGCAGAGCAGAGGGGCGGCAAGGTCGGAAGGCAGAGAATCCGGAATCTTGACCACGTACCTGTCAAACACTCTCACATGGTGGGCATCTTGTGAACCGTCGAACAGTCTCGCATGGTGAGCATCTCGTAAAGGGCTTCAATTCGTATTCCAATCAAGCCTCTCGAATTGAACCAAGGGAAGTTTGAAGATTGGTTACCGTTGGTGAGCTTGCATAATGTTGGAAAATCCTCCCCGAGTAACGGTACCATCAACGTCAACGCCATTGAAAGATCTTGTACACATCTTTTCGCACATACTTTCCAAACCCTCTGTACAAGAATCGCATTCCTGGCAGGACATACAGCAATAGCCCACGCCTACGCGATCTCCAATTTTGAACTTCGTGACTCCGGAGCCGACCTTCGTCACAACTCCTACAATCTCGTGCCTGCCACACAGCGAATTGATTAATTAATTTAGTGCCTAACATTGTGCAACAGCTGCAAAAAACGAATGCAATTCACCCCAATTGCGTATATAGTCGCACACCACTCTCGAAAGTCACACTAAGCTTTCGGAATCCGATAAACTGCGAGCCAATCTATCCTCAGAATAAGCTTGACTTCCCCTACGTTCCTACAGAATGGATACAACAGAACAATTGGGAGAGTCAAGTAAGCAGGTCCTCACCCGGGCACAACAGGGTACATGACGTCCCCGAGAAAGTTCTTGGTCCACATGACCTCCGCATAGCAAATTCCGCAATGGGTAACACGAAAGACGACATCATCTGGTCCAGAATTCCTGATCATTCAATTCTCGAAAAGAATGCAAAAGCAGTCGTTAGAAGCTCTCTCCCCAAAACGAATCACTCCGAAACCCAGTGCAAAGAGTGCACAAACCTAAACAGGGAACAAATCAGGGGCGATGAGTTGGCCAAGCTCGAATTGTTACCTGCGCTTGAATTTGAAGGGCACGAGGTGTCCCGAGGCGTCGTGCGCGGCGTATCCCACGCAATCGAACCCTTCCTTGGGCTCCATTTCGTCCGTGCCAAGATGTAGAAATCAGCGAAGCTGTTGTAATGTAATGTAATGTAACAAGCTTGGAAGCATACAATAATGTTGTGACACAGAATCTAAATCTTAGAAGCACAGAATGTTGTGGTCGTGAATGCTTGAGAGCTTTACAGAGGGACGGACGACTGCTGACGAAAGGGAAGAATGGTGGAGGTGGCTGCATGTTGCGTTGCGAGTCGCTGCCATGTGTGCCAGCAACACTGAAACTTTCCAATCAAATTTCTTTGGTGCACGGCGATGTGAGTGCCCGGAAAAGCTCAAAGAACGCACAATCTTGTCATTTTTTGCATTTGGTCAAGTACATCAATTGTATGGCAAAATAGGTGCAAATTTTGGATATTTGGATATTTGGATATGTGGTACATCATTTGTGAAAGTGGTTGTAGGCTTTTTTTACTTGTAAATTGTACAACATGAACCTTTCATTTTTGCCATTAACAATAAACTAGCGTGAATGATGTGATTGAAAATTGTATTGTCTTCAAATTTGTAGGAATGTTTACTCTTAGAACATGGAATCATTCAAAACCTCAATTACTACAATATATAGGGCACATGTTGTTCCTTGTTCAACTCAAGTTCTTTTGAAAATAGTATTATCAAGTATTTTGACTTAGTTAAACAAATTAAGACAACTCAGTCGTTTAATGCTATATACTTCAATCTACAACTTGATGTTGTTGGGATTGATTTATGATTGAATCTACTATCAATTATTGGTGATGCATTAAATGACCTTTAGAAATGAATACTAGAGATATCCATCATGCAATTTAAACACCAAATGAAGAGGGTATAATATTCAAAACTTTACACCAATGTATGTATAGAGCTTGCAATTGGTACAACACTCCGATGAAACTTATTGTGTACTAAATGAATATCTCTCTCTTGCTAGGTCAAAGTGTTCTACGTGCAGAAAGAACACGTTTCCATTGCTTGATTGGAGTTTTAGAAAAAGAGTTTTGAGTTAGTTCTATTACCTATATTTGTCATGTTGTGCTTCAAGCTCCCCCTTCAACCTCCAACCTGAATTTTTTTTATATGTAGAGCTAGAGGGCTTGGAGTGTCGACTAGAGGGATTCAATATTAGCAAAAAGACAGGGTTTAGGCTACAATTCTCTAAAATTTGGCTCCTACGTTAGAGAATCTTGCATCTTCCTTCGATTTCCAAGGAAAATGATGAATTCCTACAGTAAAAGATATGTCCAAGTATAGTGATTTCCATAGTGATTTCAAAAAATCTAGAGTGTCATGTTGATTTTCAAGGAGCTTGGCACTGAAGAGTGAGCCTAATAGAAACCAAATGAAGGGTCCAAGCACACTTAGAGCCATTTGCCATTGGGGGGTTGAAGCTAGAGGCCCATCTAAATTGACTACAGGCTATGACAAGAATAAAATTTGAAATCTACATATTGTGTAGAGTTTTGAAAGCAAGCTTCAATTTGGGGTTCGAAAGGCACAAGATTGTTTTTTACTTTTGCAAAGTTGGAGGCTCCAAGTCAAGGCTTGGATTAGCTCCTACATCTCAAACTTAAGGAAGGATGATTTTTTAACAGATATTGTATTGATTCAGTGGCTTCATACCTGCGTACTATAATCGTACATATTACGTGTATTTGGATACACTGAATCAGTGCTAAAACAATGAATATCAATAACGTATGATTCTAGTACTATTATCAGTATAGTTTAGGTGCATTTTGGATATCACATTTGTATAATTAAAGTACATCAATTGTACGCTTTTGGAAAAAAATTTAATGACACTAATTTAGTGCATCTAAATATACGTAATATGAAAGATTATAGTACGCAGGTATGAAGCCACTGAATCAGTACGATCATCGTACGCAAGTATGCAGCCCCCAAGTTTGAGATGTAGTGAGTGTCAAAGGAGCTTCCAGACCCCTCTGACTAGCTAAGAGCATCTACAATGTGTCCCTATATGATGCCCCGCCACGGCAAGAGAGCGGGCCCGGAGTGTAATTTATCCCCCACCCCATACGTACCAATGGAATCAAGTTGGGTAGGCTCACCAAATACATCTCCACCCTCACAATCCTCATGTCTCTAGTCTTATGTTTTGTGCACCCACCAAGTAGAGGATCTTTGCCTATTTGTGAAAATAAAACATTACAGCATGCGGTGAACAGTCGAAGGTGACTTCATTTGGCATGAATCCAAGGGAATCTCTCCTTTGTAAAAGGGATGCCACCATATAGTGAGCCCAGCTACAATTCCACAATTAGGATCAAGTCACTCTCCCAGAACATATGTTTCCAGTGTGTCCTTTTGAAGCAATTTTCTATGGCATGGAGCCTAGGCCACAATGGCGGTGCTCTAATGGAAACATGCTTTAAAGTGGTGATTACTAGTATTTATATCATAGGACAAATTTCTTCTGTAGAAGAAGCTCATCAATGTAGATATGGTCCCACAAATAAAAGAATATGAATGTCCCGTTCTTTAATTTTGATACCCTTCTCCATCAAGGTATCTCCGTAGTCAAGACAACAGAATCCAAATCAAAGCACCTCACCATACACGTTTTATATTTTGGGGTTGAGGTGAAGCTGCTAAGACATTAGATTGAGAATGTGGCTCTAGGATGGTGAGAGATTCAATGAGAGATTCAAGACACTCTCTAGTGATGCTTCAAATACATCACCTTTGTTACCACTCACAACAAGACACATGATTGAGTAGTTTGAGATGACCAGTTAGATAACAAATATGAAAATAAA
Organism: Antitrichia curtipendula; assembly: GCA_951230915.1. Taxonomy (NCBI): domain Eukaryota; kingdom Viridiplantae; phylum Streptophyta; class Bryopsida; order Hypnales; family Leucodontaceae; genus Antitrichia; species Antitrichia curtipendula. The sequence continues at coordinate 48,071,859 of OX579633.1, read as the reverse complement.
TTGAATTCAAGACGCAGAGAATTGGAAAATTGAAATAATAAATGAGGCAAGCAACTTTGTGCAAAAACGAGGAGCAAAAATACACGAGATTGATTTCTCAGTGATTGATGATCAACGCCGATATCTCTTATTTGCGAATCATCTGTTGCCTAGAAATAGTACCGTTTCTTCATTTTTCACCTTCTCTCAGACATTGATGCTTTGAGTCTCCAAATAATTCTACAAAATCCATGAACATGACGTTGTCAACGTCTCAAGGAACATAATGCAAACAAGTATACAACTGTATGATCTTCTAACACAAGAAGTGTCTTCCGGTGGTTGCCTTCTATTGTCCAATTTGAAATGACCACAATGAAACCGAATGCTCTTCAAACAAAACTCTTCCCTAGGAAGAAACCCTAGAACCTCATTATTGCATACTTCTGACGAATTTGCAAGCCTCAGCTGCCAAAACGTTCAATAGTCGATTTCCACACACCGAAGAATGGCCCTTGTTGTTGTGCCAATTGCAGTATTCGGAGATGAAGGAAATATTATTTGCAGTTGAACGACTGAATCTCAAATTCCATGTTCTCCTAAATCTGAAATCCTGCAAGAATTCATACCAATGGAGATAGAAAGCCTAATGTACACAAAATGTCGATTCCTACTAGCTCTCACAGATTGTAGACTTTAGTCCAAACCGCAAATCTCAATTCAAGTCGGAAACAACCCAAAAACTTTTTTCAACAAAATTCACCTCAAGAAGGCGATCAGCTTCATAAACGTGACAATGCAAATACTTCCTTCATCACCGCAACACAAGAAATTGAATTCCGCAACAAGGCATCAAGAGCAAAGCCACTTGAGCAATTCCGCGCATGTTCCGGAGCAGTAGAACCCAATGCAAATTTACTGCCCTCTGTAGAAAGATAGAAATGATGGAGATTATCAACTATTTGTGATTTTTTTTCCTAAAATTCAAATTACTATGAATTTTGGAAGCCAAAAGTTGGCCTCAACCCATACCCAATACATAGGGTCTTCCAGTTTTGATCAAAACTACTTTCCCGCTCACTAATTCCTACTTTCTTGCTCAATACATCAGGACATGTGTCATGACCTTGTAGTCCTAACCTTGCAAAGGAGAAAAAATCACATTCCAAACTTTGGTTGGAAATCCGTTCCAGCCTTGGTTGGAAATAGTTGAAGGTTGGGTACGGATGCCTGGTTGGTAATGGGTGGTTCTACCATACAAATGCAAACTCAAGGCCTCCCGTGTGTTCCAAAAGAATATTGAAGAAAAAAATGCTTTTTCAATCACGGAGTTACAATGCCTCGATGGTGCCAGCATGCCTACAACATAACTCTAAATGTCACAAAAAACACTTCCTCTGCATTAGTAGGCGCTAGAGAATTCGAAAAGTCCATAAACCCAATTCTATAGTGTAACTTACTATTGAATATCATAGATCAAGTGTAGAATGGTGGGCTCTCTTCCATACAAAAGCTGTGAAATTCCATACTCATGTTGCACTATGGATTAGGTAATTGCAAAGTAGGCTAAGTTATCAAGAATAATCACTAGTTAGGACCTACTAAACCATGTTAATACCAATTGGTAAGGTAACATGCTCTAAAATCACACAAGCTCTAAAATTGCCCACCTCCTCAAATGTACACTATGTGCACATGTTGCTTTTTCTTAGCCTTCAACAATGTACAAGCAATGTACTTTTAGTAAGTGGACCATTTTAGAGCCCTATGCCATTTCAACTTCAAATTTTTATAACTATTTCGACAAAGTTCCAAAAAATGTGAAACGACTTGGGTTAGATGCCAAATCCACTTGTCTTCTAAGGAAAATTTATTGGAAATTATTTCAAGAAGCTTCGCCTCCCCCAAATTCAGTTTCAGCTCTTAAGTGAGTGATTTATGAACCTGTTACTTTAGTAGTAGAGATTTCTCTTAGATTTTGCTCACTGCCAGACCAATGAAATGAAATTTCTACTTCATACCCACCCTGTTGAAAATTTGCCCAAGGCAAGAAGTGAGCATTACCAGTCTTAATGTGCCTCTCATTCACCAATCGAAACATGCCAGGATGGCGAAACTCTCTTGCATTGACATTATGGAATTGGATGTAATATGTATGGATCCGGAACTTGGACTCCACAATTCTGCTGACGAATCTGGACGTGGAGAATTAATCACTCTCGGAGCTACAACGCCAATCCATGCTCAAATCGGCGCTGCAGGCAGATGGACGCAACATCTAATGAACTACCGGTGCTCTACATAATTCATGAAAAAAAATAAAAAACATCCATGTAAGTAACCCACGGAGTTGAGTTTGTGCTTGAGCTGCACATCAAGTGCTCTCATAGAGCCACGTGCAGGAGAAACTCAAAATGTCCATCTATCGGAACTTTTTGAAGAATTTCATTGCCAATGTCTGTCCTGAGAGTGATGATAGAATAGGATCCACTAGCACATATCGGTGAGCACTAAACAGAATTTGGACACAAAAGGACACTGATTTGTCCGATTTCCATTTGGGTTTCATTTTTCTCCTGTGAGCATGCGAGCTAGGCCCCAACTCTGTCAATATTCAACCTGCTGACTGCCATCGTCAAAGTCGCGTCGACAATTGCTCCATGCATCAGTGGACCAAATGAGGGGAGTCTGGCTGGCTAGCTGTTTGAAATGAGAATTGCGCGCAGCGCTGTTGCATTGTTTCTGCAATTCCGGCTAATGTACTGTACGTGTGATTCATTCGACTTTCTGCAGGAGTGGGTTGGGGGAACCCTAGAGCTCGATCTAGAGAGTCTTTAATAAATATTAGCTTTCCAAATGTGAAGCTGCGCAGCTAGCTGCAAGCTAGTCACGCTTTCGAAGTTAAGAATTTGTGCAGAGGATGTTTGGGTACGTATTGACCATTGGAGACACTGTCTCAATTACTTGTTGAGATCGACACAAGTCTGAGCACGTCGAGATATATGGCAGATGATTTGGTGTGATATTTTGGTCCTTCTGCAACCTTAGGTCCGAAAGGCACACAAAAGGGGTGTCGGAAGTGTCGGTAATAATGCTTGCAAACAGTTGAAAATCTGGGAAGAAGTGGAGGATAGCTTGTTGCAGTACACGATGTTACGGAGGAATCTGATCATGGAAATCAGATTGCGGGTGGGAGAAGGTTGACAAGAAGAAGAAGACTAAGTAGGAGCACCCAATGGCGTCACTTTCTAGGTAAGGCAGTGATTCTATTACTTAATCCTTAAACGATGGGCTCATAGCTGTGGAAATCATCTGTTTTGTCATTGTGTGAATTGTTGGATTAAAATAATGCAAAAGCACTCATTGGAAGACAAACTATTATAGATGATTTTCCCTTTTCACACAAAATTGGGAGGATGAATAGTTGCCCTTCTGTCCTATATGGAGAGATTCTTTGTCATTCATCGGCCAGAAAACGTCCTTGGCGGCGTTTATGGGTTAAATGTAAATACAACATAGATGTCAAAAAATAAGTCATCTACAGTACACCTACAGTTAAGTTCTAGAATTACTACCATCTGTAGAAATTGATGTTGTTGGGTCCACTGACGCCATTGGGTGCTCCTAGCTAGCTTACTCCTAAACAAAGTGTCTCCCTATTCACCTAGAAGTGGATACATCATAGAAGTCAATAGAAGCAATTTCAATTTCAGAAAACTATTTTGCAATTCCAACTCTCTATAGAATTCCATCATGGTAGGTTTCAAAGTAACTTAGAATTGAGGCAAATCTAATTAAAATATGAAGATATCTATTTCACAAAGTTTGGTCATACAACACCTCACACTAAATAAACCCTAGAGGAAATTATGAAACTTTTTTGGAGATGCTTGTTGAAGGAAAGATGTGCATATAAATGTTTCCTACATATCTGTTCAATCAAATTAAAAAAATTCACCACCAATTGTTTTCAATAAAATATTACATAAAACCATGAAAATCAACTTCAAAAATTCACTCAAAATGAAATTTTGCTTTTTCTGAAATTGAAATATGCTATCCTCGATCAGAATTGTGCAAGGATGCAATGATAATTATGTTGACCAAAACCTACCAATTATGCTACACATTATTAAAAAGAAATTGAATGCCTCGAATTGGCAATTTGTAAATGAAGTAAACCTTACTGTACTGTACATGCGACATGTTTTTGGACTTTTTTTTTATCACACTTTTACGTTTTGGGTTTTATAAATACACTGTATTAGTATGATTTTTGCCTCTGGATGGAATCAGTTTCGTTCACCGAATTTTACAACTCAGAATTTCACTACTTGGTGACTTAACTTTCTTAGCTTTAGGGCTTCAGACCATGCATTGTTCCAGCTTGGTCATAAAGACACTCCCCTTCTACCATGACAAGACAAGTTAGGAAGTTTAATCTAATCAATCATGTGTTCTGCCAGTGCATCAAATTGATTTTTTGGCTTCTCAAAACTTTCCTCACTTATATCTTGTCTACGAAGAATGAAAGAATGGGCATCATGGAGACTCCACAGTGAATTCCAAGGGCTTATAATACAGCACTTTAAAATGTTATGTAGGGCTTTCATCCTGCACCTTGTTTATCACATTGTCCAATACATGTTGAGAGAGACAACTTTTGAGCTAAGATGTGAGAACTTTAGCAAATTCTCAAGGAAATGCATAACAGCAGTTGCCTTATGTCAGTACAACTTTAGACCAAATTTCTTGGGGCAAATCTTTTGGAGCAATAGCCTTCGTGTTGAAGAGAAACTAATTTCCTTGTCGAATCTAAATCAAGATGCGTTTGTTGCAGAGAAAAACATGCACTGAGATCAACAGTTTCTTGTAATGTACGTCCTTGTTAGGTGTGGTTGCCTCAAGTGAAACTTAATCCTCATAATCCTAAGTTCTCTTATGTGGCTTCCTGAGACTCTGGCTGTCGAGCTAGAATGTTGTAATTCCAAAGTCAAGCGTTGACTCACAGCTTGAGGTGATAACTACAAAACCTACTTGCTCTGCTCTGTGTTTCCTACCATGTGCCATTGAAGGTCTTTGTCAATCGGTGATGAAGTTTCAAAAGTTAACGCTTTCTCAGTAAAATTTTTGCTACTGCTGATCATGAGAGGTCCATCTCCTCTATCATCAGCGATGACATTTGCTTAATAATAACACCAAATTTGAGTCACCTTTCAGAGGCTGGTCAGAGGAGGATATTTTCCACATCCCTCCTGCTCAATTCAATGTGAGCCCTTCTTTAAACCAAACAGCACACATTCGGGCAGTGACGATTCAAACGAAACTACGTGGCATTATGTCCGGTGATCTTCTTAGGCCTCCGAGCTCCAAGCTCTTGAAGGTTACCGAGTCGATAATGCTTCTTAATTGAATCAATTGCAGAGGAGCACCATAGCCAAAGTGTTGTGAAGATGAGATTGATTTACTGTTGAACTCGGCATTCAGCAGCCATTTATGATGGGAAACATGCTTAAATGCTTCATCACTCCATTTTTATGTGTAGTTTACCTTCAGAAGAAGCGTGGTTTCATAGAGACTAAGTGGGATTTCATTTGGTCTGGGACTGAAATTGAGTACTTCCACAGTTCCACCGCTCACTTGCAATTACCAACCAAGACGGACTGAGCACGGAAGTGAAGGCAATGTTGCGCACTGGCATCGCAACAGCTGGTCTGGTAACCTCCCATTACCTGCCTAGGAAAGGACCTCGCACAGATCGTAGCACGTGAACAGAACATGCCCAACTCTGGCAAACTTCGCTTTCATGATCATCAGCTCTGTCGCTTTAAGGCACGAAGTAAGTTAAGTTGCCTTTCGTTCTGTTGCGGCCATGCCAATTCAACTGCCTCATCAGCCCGCTCTTGAGACCAAAGCATGTCAAAGATTTTACAAAAAGAACTCCTCCTCTGATCGACACGTGGACTGAAACGAAGGATAGCGACATCGATCTCGGTAACAATCCTCCTCACTTGGACCTAATTGATTGAAATAACCCATGTAGTACTTGGACAAAAAAAAAAATTTAATTTTTCTTAAACATGTAACGGAGACAAATTCAATCTCAGATGGTCAACACTGTACTCACAGAATGGCTAAGATGACAAATGAAAAAATCTATTGCGGTAGCAGCTTTACAATAGTTCTAAATGAAAAGCCTTGTTGCTAATTTCCAGGAGCGTTAATTTGGAGCGATTCAATATCACTCTGATCGAACCGATGAGATTTACAATTTGGGGAAAAAATTTGGTTTCTTAAAAATCACAAGAATCATCCGCTAAGTAAGTTAGAGGCACCCCCAATTCAGTGTTGGATCTAACTAGGATTGAATGTAAACCATACACTCATTTTAGAAAGAAAAAAAACATCTACAATTATCAAGGATATCTTATAAGTGTGTATTAAATGAGAAAGAGATCTTGGAAATTCTTAGGTTAAGCCGCTCTAAAATGAAAGCATGATATGCATCCAAGTATATTTGAAGCATTGTTGTTGATATGTAGTTGAAGTACAATAATAGTGTGAGTTGGTGGCTATTTTAGGTAAATACAAAGTTCATTCATTTTGGATCACAAATTATGCCACATTTAACTACTTTTGGACTATTTAGTGAATTTTGGACAAAGCATGGGGAGATCTAAGGATACTTATGTAGATCTCCAGATGTTTTGTAGTAATCTCCTAATGTTTTGCATTATCTCCTGATGACCATTTTTTTTCCCTCCCAATGACCTTTATTAATCTTGATCTTTCAAAGTTTAGAAGTAGTTAAATATGGCACAATTCATGATATCAGGGCTATTGCAAGAAACACTTCTACTATTTATATCACACTTTGTAAGTCAACTTGGTTTAGATACTTAACTATTGGAGTTCTACTCAAATTGCCATCAAAATTTTTACCAAGGAAAATATAGTTCTACCTTACTTGGAGGTCATTGCAAGAAACACCTTCCATTTTCTGTAGCGTTTTGGCAAAATTTGCATTTCAACCTCAGAGTACTATGAGTACTATGTAGCGGAACAATCTCAGACGTTGATTGTAAAAATCGACAGCTAAAAGTATTGTTATAAGTACTATGGGCTACTTGCGAGTATTAAAACAATATTTTGGGGGGAAAAAGACAGATTGTCACAAAACATAGAAACAATGAGTTGTAAATTAATAATAAATAGGAAATCATGAACCAAAAAAACTGAAAATTGGCCATTTGTGAGGACTTGATGGTGACCAAATTTCACCAAAAAAATGAAGTTGACACCATATTCAATGTTTAGAAGTGTTCATGCAAGGAAGTCATGTTTGCATGAATCTAGAGGACATAAAATAATGTATTTTCCTTTGGTAGGCATATACCTACCTAGTGTGGAAATAGATTACAAAAATTTCAACTCTAGATCATTCAATTTGGGTACACTAAACATACATCAGAAAAGTTGGGTCAGCTTAATTGTTTTGGTGCCATTTTGACACCAAAGGCCACATACAAGTCATTTTAGTGTCATTTTTATCCATATTAGGTTGGTATAGAGGTTGGCACCAAATTAACTTAATTGCATTTCAATGCACCATTGTGGCACCATGTTCACATGCCTTGAATTTCCTGATGTAGTGAAAAACCTTAAACCTCAAAGTGTGATAGATTAACAAAATTGGCTTTTAAACATAAAATGATTTTTTTTTAATTTCTAAAAAGTAAAGGATCTGATTACCATCAAATTACATCTCCAATAAAAATTCCATGTTCACTGGACTTGTGCTTTAAAAGTTTAAGCGGACAATATCAACATCACTCTAATTGTGACAAAAAATAGGACAAATGTTTCTTGTAATGACTTTTGAAGGTATTTCTCAAAAATAAAATGATTATGGAATAGTTCTTATTAAGGTCTATCACATTTGGCATGTGGGGAGAGTTTAGTACTTTTGAGTACCTTCTTTTGGAGCTACAACTTCAAACTTTTACAAGCTCATTACATGACCCCCTCACTCTTTTATGTAGAAGGGTTTCAAAAAATAGTCTCTTGCTTGAAGAGTTTTGTAATCCAAGGTTTTAGGTGGTTCATGAATGACTACAATTCAACTTTTCATCATCACTTGCCTTCATAGGAAAATTCACAACAATTGCCACAATTTTTTTCCATATAATATTTCCATTTAAAAAAAAAAATCCAACTAGGTACATGCCATTTCAATAGAAATTACAACTCTTTTGTTGTAGTAGTGTTCCAAACTATACACTTTAGCCTACTAAAGTCATCACAAAAAAAATCAAAGAAGGAGAAAAAATTAATTTCATTCATTTGCATGAACAAATGTAGAGGAGGCACTTGTCTAAACCACGTAAAATCAAGGAGCAAATAGATAGTTCAAATTTTCCAACTCAATCTAGAAACAATATTCAACTATAGTCATAATATTGATGGTACCACTTTTTAAAATTCTACAAATAATACAAGTATTTCTTATAATGATCCTATGATCAATGATATTTTTTGAATGTACATGCTTTTGAACGAATAATAAAATATTCTTGGAAACATTCCATCCATAATCTACATGTTCCATTTACAATCATGGTTTTAAATTGCCTCATCACTATCAATGGAGAAAGATTACAAGTGATTGATGCCTTTGACAAGTGAAAAAAACAATTGTTGTCTTCAAGGCTTAACCCTTGAAGGACAAACTTGACTGAGGAGCAAGGCAAAAAGTCAAACCTCAATTTCACATTGTTCTTGGTTTTAAATGTCTTTAAATTTAACCAAAAAAATGTAATTCGAATGAATCTACTTTTTTTTTTTTTTTTTTAATTTTAAAATTGTTAAAATTTTAATTTTTGTAACACTTTGAAGGTAGCATCTTAAAATACATCACTTTTTAACTTTTCTATTGAATTTCTTAGAGTGAGCTTGAAAACACACCAAATACACTACAATGTTTTTCACTATCATCTCCATTTTTGCTAAAAATTTCAAACTATTGTGAGCATTTTGGTAATTACTACATATTTTTCAAAGAAATCATTTCAAAAATTTATATAAATTTATTTTTAATATTTTTAATTATAAAAAAGATGAATTTTAGTTTTGGATAAATATTACTACATAGGAAAAATATCAAATTTTTGAAAAGTGTGTTTTCATATAGAAAACTAATGAAATTTGACCAAACTAAAAATTAACGTGGAATGTCCTTCAAGGGTTAATCTACCTAAAAGAATGTTAACACTTGTTGTCAAGAGTGGCATTAGCAAGGGTCTCAAAAATGCATTATGATACACAATTCTAATAGATTCATGTCAAGTCTATCACCACTCCTAACAACAAGTGTTTTTATGGACGATTTTTTCCCTCAAAAGCAACCAAAGCCTCTACTTCACATTGTCTACTTATGATTGTAGAATTCCTTGCAAGGAGCCTCTTTGAAAAAAATTTAGACCAATGTATACTCTATTTATACAATTCAATGGTCCTCACAACACCTAAGGTAAATGAGCCATTGCGGACAAAAGGCTCCCATTGTAGATAAAATTGTATTCCATAATGGTTAGTGAAATGTATAGTACACCACTAATATAATTTGGTTCACAATGGGCTTGCTCCCATTTTGTCCACAATCGGCTCACTTACCTCATATAGGTTAAATTTAAGGTAACCACAACCATAGCAAACACTTTATAATTTGCCCTTTTAGACATGATTGTTACAAATCTAAGTCAGAGCTTATACATTTTGATTCTAAATTACTGATGTTCTTGTGCATATTTTGGGTGACAATTAGATTAGCATCACAATTGAGAGTTATGCTATAATACACTTGATGTTCCCTTGGTACTTAGAGACAGACATTCCTACAAGACTCCATTAGCTTGTCAACCCTTAAGTTTATGGTTTGTGTTTCATAGGGACAAAGACCACTTGATGATTTTCATTTTGTAAGAATCAAGTTCCTTTAGTGATCCATATTCACACTACAAGAAGATTGAGTACCTCATTTCTTTCGTCCACCTATGAGCGAAATTCCATGTTGTGTCGGAATTGAAAAACAACTTTTCGAGTTTTCTAGAGTTGGAATTGTCTTTGTTGAGTTTCATGATGCTTTCACCTCTATGTGAGTTACAGAGAAACTATATTATTTAGGAGTAGCTTTGCCATGTTGTCAAACTAAAAGCAACCAAAAATTTCAAGTCTAATGTTAAAATTAGTTTTTGGGAAGATGGAAACTAGCCTCTCCCTCTTTTCATGAGCCTCTCTTGAAATTTTTTGACGTGAACAATTCCAATTCCCCCCCTTTGCAACTGTTGCACACTTCCATGTAGAATTCCAATGTTTTTATTTTTTTATTTTTTTATACAAGGTTTAGTATATTCTACGTGCATGAAAATCTTACCTAACTTCTATAATTGGGAAATAATCTCCGTCAGGGTTCTACCTTCATCCTTGAGGTGGGTGCACCCCAAATCACACCCTACCTAAAACCACCATCATCATCCAAAATCAATTTATCTATATGTGGAAGAAACGATTTTAGAACCTCTACCAAAAAAAACTTTGACCCTTTGTAACTTTTGCATATGGCATCCAAATGCCGTGTTCTATGGTGCGTTGGAACCTCCTTAGAAATCACCACCAACTAAACATGAAAAGTTGAGCATAGTGGTAACCAGGCCCAGTGGCAAAAAGTGGCGGTTTCAGTGTACCCACCTTAGCTGTCCACCTTTGACTGGGACCTGATGCACAGGCCGTTTTGAACAGCAGCAGAAGATCGATTGGGTTGGGCTTGAGCCTTTGGAGTTGCAAGCACACACTCACTCAGGGACAGCTCTCACTGGAGGATTTCCGCCATCAGAGGTTATTATAACCCACTGCCATTTCGATGATGGCATGGACTGCTTCCTGAAGTTCAGTGCTGCCTGGACTACTGAGGTCTGAGGACTGAGGACACTCCGTGATTTTCACTTCACAAAATTTTGTGCGCAGAGTCCGTCACTCTGTTCATACGGTGCTTACCTAGCTTATGATGAAGTTGCAGAGGCAATCAGTCACTCATGGCTGCCTTCTGCTCCCCTCTGCTGCAGCTGCCGCTGCCGCCCACCCCCCGCCTCTGCAAACTTCTGACATCGATTCCGCATGCAGCAAGCAGGCACTGAGTTCTAAAACCAATTGGAATTTTTCGGAAGTGGTTTCTATCTTTCGAAAACCGAGGATGGTGAGTGAGTGAGTGAGTGAGTGAGTGAGTGTTCTCAGGTGGGTACACCCAAAACCGCCACTTTTTGCTTGTTGGCAAGTGAAAGGAGGTTCCAACGTACCAGAGAATGTGGCATTTGGATACCGTATGCAAAAGTTATTAAGGAACAACGTTTGGTTCTAAAATGGGTTTCTTCCACATAGGTACAGAATTGATTTTGGAGATGTACACAGAGTAAAGATGGCAGTGGCACATTTAGGTGTACCTACCTTAAAGGCCAAGTTAAATTTCAATGACTGGGAAAACAGGGTAATAACAAGCTATTGTATCAATCGACACTAATTAATTTTCAGACTTTGGATCAAGTGAGTTCTGCCGAAAATGAGGAGGGTCTACTTGTAGCTCAGACTTGGTCCTCCCAGGCAGATCCGTCACCCAGGAACAGCTGTGCAAATCGATTGGATTCAAGATATTGTAGTGTTATGACCTTACCTCTTCACCCGTAAAGAATGTCTATTCAATTAAAATTCAGGCAGGCTTCAGGTAGCCTCAGGTAGCCTCAGGTAGCCTCAGGTAGGACGCAGGTAAGCCTCAGGTAAGCCTCAGGTAGGAATGTAGGATACTACAAAGTCAATTCTGAATGGGTTTTATTGAAATTTAGATATAAGGTGCATAAGTCACTACAAGAGAAAGGGGTGTTCTAAGTGTGTTTTTAAGTATAGTCCTAGAGATAAGATATTAAATAATGACTTTTATGGAGATTTTTAATAAAAATTTATTAGAAACACATGTATTTCTAGTAATTTTTTTTACTAAAAATCTCCATAAAGGTCATTACTTAACATCTTATCTCTAGGACTATACTTTAAAAACAACAACTTAAAACACCCTTTTCTCTTGTAGTGAGTGTATTTTCAATAGGAGAGATATATAATTTTAATTTCCAATCAAAAGTTGTGCCATCCAAAGAGCCACAAGTAGGGTGGTCACCTTGGGGGTAGCATGTGCTACACTTTTCATATATTTTTGAAATTTGGCTTGCCTATATCTAACTTGATGTAGTATGCAATACTACGATGAAAATTCTCAACTACATGCAGTGCAAAAAAATTCACTTCAAAAGGAGTCAAAGTTCGTTGACTCTGTTGGATAGGGCCAAAATTTTAACTTCACTACTTGGTAACTTCAAAAGTTGGAACTGCTTAAAGTTTCCCATGATTTCTTTTGCCACTCATTTCCATCATAAATTAATACAATATTGTGTGTTTTATTCTAGAAGAAGGAAAAACATTTTTTTACTTAGTTTTTTCTATAATGCAATAGATGTTTGTAACTTTGGACACTTCAGTTGGTGAAAAATAATTGTTGTACTTTAAGGTGTGGTAACAAAAACATTTGACCTATCCTAATTTACAACGCAATCATTTTGCTTGAAATCAATTTTGAATGCTTTGCTCTATTCTTTTGAAACAGGGACGTTCTTTTTGTAGATTCACGTAATGACACATATTCAATGACTCCTTTATGAACAATTTACATAAACTACAAGTGACTACAACCCAAAGCATTGGACTTGAATTTAGATTAAATTAACCCTTTAAAAACAAGGGAGACCATATTTTGGACTCATATTTTGTAGTTGTTTCAAACAAATTTTATTGGAATATTCTTTTGTTCAATTAAAAAAAAATTGAACCCACACATGTAATGTTTATCACTAAATCTTATGATATGATTTTTTTTACATTTAAATTGTAATTTTCACAACAAGGTTAATCAAAATAGTCCTTCAATACCATACATCTTCCATCTTTAATAAGAGGAATTAAGGCCTACTCAAATTTCCTTAATTACTCAAATTCAAACAAATCTCCCAAAATCTAGTTGTAGAAGTAGCATCTATTAATGCAAACCCTCATTCTTGATTGTCCAGACTCCAGAGCCAATAAACTCTTGCACCCGTGCCTCAAAGATGCCAGTCACAACTAGTCTTGCTTAAAATCAAACATCAACACGACATTTTCATATGGTTCTTCAACATCTAAGGAATTGAACTGGTACCAAGTGGATGCATACTATTAGGATCATGCTCTTGACAATTTATAGTATATTATGTTTGGTAAGGTACATACGCATACTAGCAACTTCAAATTGTAATGAATTGTCGTGCTCATGACGAGGAAGAGCACTCACTTGTTGTCGCTAGGTTTTCATCATAAACTTCCAATGAAATAACTAAATAATATTTCTCCAAGATGACAAAATGATAGATTTTTGTGGCAAGAGTTGTGGCACTACATACTCAATATAACAAATGTATACATATATGACATTGGAAAATGTTTCCATGGATTGTGGAGGTTTGCTTGGAGTGGGAGCAATTATAGCTTCTCAGTACTAGCGTTAGAGTGTGGAGAATGTTGAATCATATGACAAAGAGACCTAAGTGGAAATTAACCCTTGTTACTTTGGCTCATGCTCATTGCTTTTGGCGCCTTCCCACTAAAGACTGTTTTGGGTGGAATTAACATACCAAGGTGACACTTTTTATTATTTAATTGGTGAGTTTTTTCTTAATGTATTTGATGCAATTTTCTAAGTACACCTTCTAAAAATCTTGTATATGAATACTGTATGTCCTCAGTTTTTATATTCCTACCAAAACTGTCTACCTTACACCCTTACACCGAATGCTCAGTCACCAATTTCTCATTTGTACCAACTTACAGAGCGTCGGATTGATTAGCCTCTGTGGAGTGTCTGAACCGAACTCTGGAGGTAAAGATAAATTAGTCCCATAACAATGATTGAAGGAGCAGACTGACTGATGATCATGTCACTGTAGTAATTAACTATTTGTATTCATGTGCATGGAGCATTCAATTAACAGCACGACAATCTCGCAGACACCCCAGTGGATGAATGGAACATAATCAAGGTACAACCTCGGTGGGTAAGGTAGCCTGGTTGCATTTTAGGGAGAAGCTGAAACTCCTTGAAACAACTTTCGGTAAATTTTTGTAGGAAGGAAAATGGAAAATGGCATGTAACCCAAGTTGTTTGGGCCTTCGTGGAATTTGGACCTTCGTGGAATTAGTTACGAATTTTGAAGTTGAAACGCAATGGTCACTGAAACCGACCACCTCCTGAAATGTACACTGTTGGTATACCTTATTTTTGAGCACCCTAGTTACCTTAAATGTCCTCAAAATCTCTCATGTAATGTACACATGTGATTGCACAGCTTCTTCATGTCAAAGTTGTGAGAAAGTTGTCAAAGTTATGAAAAAGTTGTGAACATGTGCAAGTGCGCGAAGCGCAAAAAAGCTCCCATTGATTGCAACATTTGTCTCTCAAGGCTGACTGAGTGTGTCACAAGAGATTAAGATAACTACACCTAAAATAATAAGCAATTTAGCGTGGTTTCCATTATTATATTGGAAAACTTTTTGTGGGGTCGTGTTGGTCATGAAAAGAGGATTCTAGATTCTCTTAGAATGCATTTTTTGGACACCGTATGAATAAACTACAAATTTTCAAAGTGCTGAAAAATAGATTTTTCTGAAAGGGATCATAGACTCTCATGAACAGTGGGAGTACATTTTAGGCAAGAATCTGTAGTGTGCAATTTTGGGAGGCGTGCAATTTTTAAGTGTAAGCTTAGTTACCTTAAGCTTAAGAAAGGGTCGAGTGAAAGCAAGCTACAAGAAGATAAGATATCATTTACAACAGTGACAGTACTCTGTGAGCTCGGAGACTCTGACTGTAACGAACTTTACTTGATTGTTTTAATTGAGAATTAAAGACTGGAAGACAGCCGGTCCGTCACTCAGCCTCTGAAGCTGGAGGAGTAACATATTAAGTGAAAAGCACGGAAGGCCTTGAGCAGGTCAGAGCGGTGACAGACCCGTATGATCTACACCGCTTTGTCTTATGTCTTATTAACTTCGTGCGTGTTACAAAACAAAACTTACATGCCATCGTAACTCTTACCAGGGAGGAATATATCATACTAGTGCTATTCCAAGTTGAAGAATCATTCCAAACAGCGAGCATTGGTAAAAGTATTCCTCACTTGTAAAAAGTTATAAGTTTACTTTGGAACACGCACTTAACAGGACAAATCCGTGCAGCTTTGTTTGTAGGAGTAACTTACAGTTGCAGATCTATGCAAAGACTCAAGCCGATGGTGATGGTTCCCGACGTTGCAAGCCTCCCTCACGATCCCACCAACTCCGATCCACAGATCTATCTATCAGCCAGACAGTCGGTGATTTCAAGTTTTGGGAATGTTTGGTGAAGGGAAAGACGACGGAGCTAGTGTTGCAACAATGACAGAGAAGGTAGCTAGCTAGACTTTGATTGTATGTGTGTGTTGGTTTTTTGCAGCATACGAGCTTTGCTAGCTAGATCTCGATCAGCTTGGTCCAGACCGTGGGCCTTTCTTTCTTGCGCTTGTCATTTGTCAAGCTGAACTTAATGTCTGTCTTGTTGTATGTCGAGTAGCCTGAGTTCAGGCGGTGGGGGAAGTGACGAGCTATGGCTTTCGGAAATTGAAGGATTCATTACAAAAGTCTGTTCCTCTTGGTGTTGATCGACCTGAGTGTGGGCATGCATGTGTTGATCGAGTTTGTGGTGTTAATAGGAGTAATAGCATTGATTCAATTGAAGTCAGTGAAGTAGCAATTTTATGTTGACGGTGAAGCTCTGCAATATATTATCATGGACGAGAATCAATGCGGTAGTCTCTGAGCCTCTAATAGTATGCAACCCATTGATCGATTTCAATCCGCCGGTTAAGTAACGCCGGTCAGGTACTGGACTTGTGTAGACGTGAACCTTAGGAGTCATGTTGGTGTAACAAGTTGATTCTTAGCTTTGAAATCGAAAATAGTGACCAAGTATTTCGGAGTCGGAACAAGCAGGAAATAAATCTGGAGAGGAGATTCTTCAGTTGAGCAAGAACGAGAGTTTGCATTCACAGTTTGCATGGTGAGTATGTGTGTGTGCTTCAGAAAGGCAGATTGGTTCAGTGTTGTCTTTGTGAATATCTCGCTCAGAGGGGAGCAGAGATCCAGCTGAAACCTATAACTTTCACTCGGGAAATAACGAAGATTTGTAAATCCTCTGTCATTTGTTGTCGCGGTTTATATCAGGGCCAGAAAAAACACTTGAAGGGGAGATTTATCATGCAAGAAAACGAACTTACAGACTCACCCTGAAATGCGTTGATTTCTTATCCTTGGGTTCTAAGATCCAATCTCGGCTCTGAACTCTAGAACTTCGGGAGGTTTTTGCAGGGACCTACAGCTGCAAAGTGATACGTGTTTCTCAGGATTGATACTCCATAAATCATCTGATACTCCGGGAGTGGAGTCTGGCCTGTGGGGACTACGAATGTCCAGCCCACGGAATTCTTGAATTGAGATTAAATGTAAGTAAGTTTCGGCTTCTTCGCAGATCTCTTAACCCCGTGGAGTCCATTTCTATAGAGGGCAGCATGCATTGGAAGTGGTTACATCTCATAATCTTTTCTTTTTTTTTTTTGTGAAACCTTTGATTGAGCATGATTGAATGACGGAGATCCAACCATTGAGAGTATGTTTGGTCATGTGAAAGTAGACGCTAGGGTCGTTATGGACATAACACCAGATGCAGGGCTGAGATTTAGATAATCCACTGTTGAAGTCAGAAGTTGAATACATTCGTACACTGTGCAGGCTCTTGAAAGTGGCTAAAGGTTGAAGCTGCAAGGAGAGTGCAATGGGGAAGTCGACGACGCCCACCAAGTGGTTCAAAGCTGTGAAAAAGGCCTTTCGCTCCCCAACCAAGGATAAGTCTTCTCCAAAGGACAAGGTATGGTTTTCATACAAACACTGCAAGAGCCAAGCCTGATCACCTGATTATTACAACACTTTGAGAAGTATAACCTCCAGTTTAAGAATCATCCAATAACACTTTACATGCCTCCCTGAGTTCATTTCACTTTGCATGGAAAGTAAGTAAGCTCAAAAGCATCTCCTATCTACACGACTCCAAGATTTCTGTCCTGAAATCAGTTCCATTTGTGTCGATTGGGGGCACAACTAGCAAGAGACGCCTTTTGGATACACTGACCTAAGTAAGCCTTCCATTAACCATCGACAGCTTTCCAAAAGTCTTACACTTTTGCAAGATTCTGAGTCTGCCGACAATAAATATATAGATTTTTCCACCTAATACACTACCTCTGTCATCATGCAAAACCAAATTTTTCTACAGGTTGAGCAAGACTCGGTGTAGGGAACTACCGGACTGGGCTGCCAAATGAGGGAGATTTCATTTCTTCTACTCTAATTAATCCACACTGAATGACTCGGATTTTATGTTTCTTTTTGGATCGCAGGGTGGTGACGCTGGTGATGACAAACTCCTCAAAAAGCAAAACTTTTCACCCGTGTCCTACGCAGCACCAACACCTCACCCGCTTCCATCGTTCGAAGGTGTCATTCACAATCACAATGAGTCTCAGCAGCAGAATCATGGGCCACCACCACCAGCTTTGCCGACCACCCCAGATCCAGGTATGACTGACAAGAAGCCCAAGGAGGTTGAAGAGCCGGAGCAGCAGCAGCATTCACGGAACGGTAACGGTAACGTCTATGGTGTCGAGAAGCATCAGGAAGACAACGATGACAGCACTTTGAGTGAAGAAGACAAAGCCGCCACCAGGGTTCAGCAACGCTTCCTCCGCAGTCCCTTGGTAAGTTCATAACCTAATTTCTGAGTTTCTGTAAAAGTTCCAAGCATTTAATGTGGAGAGAGAGCATGGTTAGATTTTGTAATCTTGAATGTTCTTCTTCAGCATTACGTTGTCCTTTTTTGGAACCCTTGCTTGCAAGAGCATATTGAACAGATCCAACCACTGAGGTGATGTACTACATAACCGAATGAGGGTCGTTAGGCCCGAGTCGGATATATAGCGAACTTAACTCTCTCCTCCAATCTAGATCAAGACCGTCAAATCTTGGAGGTCTTTGACTCTCTCAAAATCTCTCAAAAATGTGGGGATGACGTTGTTATGACTCTAAATTGTCCTCACACTCTCTTTCCAGCTGCATTGGGCCACGTCGCTATGAAAGTGACAGAGAGGGCTATGGCTTAAAATCCACTTCTCACTAGTCCAGGAGACAATGAAATGGTTCCCTCGAACAGTCGAACACTACTCGTGAAGCTTCACATGTTATTCCTCATAATGAGGCTATACTTCCACGTCACCTAGTCCAAAGCTCCTCTTTCACCTCAGGATTCATTCAAAAAGCGGAATTGAAATTTTATAGAAACAGTCTGAAAAAGTCAATGCTTCTTAACACACTCTAAGAGTGAATGAGATGAGTTAAGTCTGACCTTGCGTGCTTGGTGGATGGGTTGATCGACAGGCACTGAAAGGGCTGATAAGGCTGCAAGCGTTGGTCCGAGGGCAACTAGTGCGCAGACAAGCCGCCATCACGTTACGCACAATGGAAGCCATCGTGCGTGTGCAAGCTCTGTTTCGAGGACGCCGAGTTCGCATGTCCAAGGATGGCCGAGCTGTGAAAACCCGCATTTCACGAATTCAACGGCTCAGTTCTCGAGTTAAAGGGGTACCAACACTCCTCTTGCAAGAATTAAAATACCTTAATTTTATACAAACTGCACACCATTCTCACTTGTTAACTCATCAGAATACTTCTTGAATCTATACCATTAGTAAGATTCCATTCCCGATTCCATTGAAAAAATAATGAATCTCCAACCTCCAACTTTAAATGTACCGCGTTGAGCGTTCTCTGTTCAGGATGCAAGAAGAGAATCATTTCAGGGGATGGAGACTGAGACAAGCGAAGCTGAGCATGAGGCTAACAAACGCAAACGACGGACTGCATATCTCTTAACTCAGCAGGTAGAATTCACAACTTTCATGGCCAGTTTCTGATCGAATGCAACAGAGAAAGGATATTGCAGAGCTACCGGAACAAGTGAATCAGATCCTGCTCTGTTCTAATTTTTAAATAGCGTTCTTGACTGCTTTAGACTACATTATTTCGATTCTGTTTTGAAGGACTCCGTTCTTAAGCTGTAAGGCACATTCAAAGATTTGAAAAGCAATGAAATCGAATAGGTTTAAAAAGGTTCAGATTATTACTGTTTTATTCCATTCTCCGATTACACTGGATATTAGTGAAAAAGCAAGACATTTTCAAGAGATTGGGTCTTTTCCAGGCGCTTATTTGGAACCTAACTTTTCCATCGATAGCAGTGGTCCAGTCTCATAAGTTATGCACAGAAAAGGCACTTGTGCTTGTAAGAGGCAAAACATCTGCTGAAAATTTTAAGGATCGAATTCGCAAGTGGACAGAAGTAGATTTAAAAGATTATGAAATAAAGGAACGCATATCCTTTGCAAACAAGGTCAAGAGATTAGATGATGCTCAGATAGTTTCAAGCTTTAGCAACAGAGTGAAATATTCCTGACCTAGGTTTTTTGAGGGTCTGA
Source organism: Antitrichia curtipendula (assembly GCA_951230915.1). Taxonomy (NCBI): domain Eukaryota; kingdom Viridiplantae; phylum Streptophyta; class Bryopsida; order Hypnales; family Leucodontaceae; genus Antitrichia; species Antitrichia curtipendula. The sequence goes on along the minus strand of OX579633.1, from coordinate 48,052,135 downwards.
AAAATGCCAATTTCTTTAACAAACTAATTTTCGCGGTCCAACTGTTGTGTCGCTGCAGTTGAAGAGAAGCACCCCGAATCGAAGCTCCTCTTTCATAGATTGCGACCCAGATCAACCGCATGAAGGGTGGGCGTGGCTGGAGCTTTGGACCAACGCCAAAGCCTGGGAGAGTCGCCAACTGGAAGCTGCCAAATTAGACCCCAAAGACTACATTGAAATCATCCCCGGAAGCTCCAGAAGAACCTCCGACTACCCCACTACAGTCAAAGAAGTGGACTTCCACACTCTGAACCAAGTGAAATACCATGAAAATGGTAATGGGTCTTCCCATTCGAATCCCATCTCTGCCATGGAAGGGAAGTCGACAGCTTCTGATTCTCCAGAGAGGGAATTCTTCTCCCCTAAGAAAGCGACATATGGATCACCCCATTTGACCACCCCGTCGCCTGCCGCCTCCCAAGACGCTGCTGCTGCAAGCCCTGACGGGATTCCACCTTCACCAAACTCTTCCGAAGCGTCCGTGAAGCCGAATTTTGCTGATGAGGAGGAAGCACCCTTGGCTATGGAGCATTTGGTCTTGCCCGAAGCTGCTAACGGATCGCCCACTCCCAGCGACAGTTTCTCCACTTCTAATGGCGTGCATGATCGACCTGCTGGCCCGGGTACGCAACTCCCCATTTCATATGCCCTGCTGCTAATCACAGACTCTACTGATGATTTTTACAATCAAGTATTCAAAAGCTATGCATAAGATCGATCTTCCAGGCACAGGACCCTTGGCTTCTCATGAAGCAAGGTTCCTTCCACTGTACCCTAAACCCTAAACCCTGAATTCTTGAATGCAAGCTATCCCATGAATTGACTTGTGGACCACTGTACCACGAATCATCCTTGTTCCAGTGACCCTGTCGAAGTAAGCCCCGAGCTTCCCTATTCCAGAATGTTCCATGAAGTCAGCTTCAGCTTCTAATTTAGGGTTTGTAAATGTAAATGCTGGGAAGTTCTGATTTGGGTTCGGGTCCCGCAGGCCTTGAAGACACCTTAAATGGCGAAGCTCCAATTTTCGAGGTTGAGAATGGAGGCCTCATCCCAGAGCATGTCAGTTACCACCAGGACAACGGAGAAGACGACACCCAAACCCATCCCCGAAAGGATTTTGAGAGCCCGGTGCTGGTGGGCAGTATCCAGAGACCGACGTGCCGCTACATGTCTTCCACGGCGTCGGCCAAGGCCAAGTTCCGATCGTCCAGCAATTCCAAGCCCAGGACTGGGGGAACCACAACGCCGGAGTTGGCGCTCGAGGCATCACCATCGCCGGTAGCTGCAGCTCCTCCTCCTCGTAAACAGCGAAAGTCCACCGGAGGGGGCACGGCACAGGCAATCAGCGTCGGCAACGCCAAGGCAACACAGTCCCCCAACAAGACGCCGGTCGCGTTCGGCACGGGGAAAACCACGGTGAGTCACGTCCAGGGAGGGGGGGATTTTAAATTTTTTTTTATATTTATAAATTTTCTTAATTTTTTAAAATCTTATTTATTTATTATAGGGTTTTAGGTTTTAGGGTTCAGGTTTTAGGATGAAGACTGTTTGTGAGGGAATTGTCACAAGGCATGGAGCGCCGAGGGAGATACAATCTTCATCTGATGTAAAGACAACCCATCAAAATTCTCAAATTTCCATCCAAAATTTGTGAAAATTTCTGTCCGTGGACAGATTTTTTCAAAATCTATACTTTGCAACAGGGAGTTTTTGATAATCCCATTAGGGGATGTCTTTACAAATCAACAATATTGGGGAATAAGAGCCCATAGAGTACTTACGGATAACATTCTTATAATTGATTAGGTTTGGAGTTAATCAATATTAATTTGTGTTGAATGTAATCTAGATATTCGAGTTTCTATTTTGGACATCCTATGTTTTATTCTCGTAACACTTCACAAAATAATTGAAATTACAATCAACAAATTTTAGGGTTTAAGATTAGGATCTAAAGTCATCAAGTATGTTGTATCAACAATAATCAAGTGGTTATTGAAAGTTAATAATAACTATCGTAATTGTACCTAGTTGAGATCTATTAGCAAAGCCGTCCCATCTAAATTCTTGCCTAAAATGCAAGTCCTCTAATTATGAAAACCTATTTTAGGGTCAAATTTTAGGTATACCAATTTTCAATACTTTGAAAATTTATAATTGAAAGAGAATTTACAATCTCCAATTTGACTACCAACAAGATCCACCAATAATTTACTAATGGTTTAATAATGTGAACCAAACTGAAATGTTTATTCAATTGATTTTAGATGTAGTTATCTTAAAATCATTTGAATATGGGTTTGAGAAAGGTTCCTATTATTGAATTGTAAATTTTGGGGGGTTCTTGTTGGTAGTCAAAAGGAGATTCTACATTCTTTAAAAACAATATTTTTTTTAAACTTTTTTTAGAATCTTTTGTCTTTTGGGGTTAAAAAATGAATAAACGTTTTTGCTTGTGTTTTAAAAGCTCTCTATTTTTGTCAAGTCTTAGTAGAACAAATCTTTTTTTACGCATGGGAGTGAACATTTTGGTTGGGATGTTGTGGTGCAGAATCGAAGGAATCCTAGCCCCAAAACAACAATTACTAAAGAAAAGTTTCGTAGTGTGGATGTTGCCAATGATGGAGTCTTGCCTACTAATCGAAATTCTTGGGGTAGTGGAGATGACAAACGTTGGAGAACCTAAATTCTATGCAACTTTTTTTAGTCTATTTGTAGCAATTCAATTTTCATTTGTTAGTGTCTGGTTCACCTATGAACAAATCTATTACATTTGATTAATTTAAATAGTTTTGTGCAATTTTTAGATGCTACAAGTTATAGATTCTTTACTTTGCTTTATTAGAAATCATGTAATATTTGTTTAATGTGTTTAGTGTGAGCCCTTGTGGTATTTGAGAGATTCAATTGTGGTACCTAAGATGGACTACCTGTATTTAGATTTTTAATTTTAGAAGTTTGATGTTCATTGATGATACTTTTTCCACAAGTTATGAGACCATTTAATATGTATAACTAGTGTATATAACAAGTTGGCTTGTGATTAAGCTTAGAGCCCTTTGTATGTATATCCTAACAAGTTGAAGTTGGCATTGTTTTTCCTATAAGAATTGGAAATTTTAGCACAGGTTAACAATCTAGGATTAAAAGAAAACTATGGAATGACTTGAAGGTTGGGAAAATCTTTAAGACATGAGCCTAATTTAAACAAATATAATTTTCTTGAAAAAAAATCCAAAAAAAAATCCAAAAATCAGTAAAATATGATAACTATATTCAATATGTGACAATGACAATGTCAATATCTATGCATGTTGTTCATCTACTATTGCATCTTGCATCTTGTAAGCTCAACTTAACTCTTTAAGTTCTTTGACTATATTTTCACCAAAAATGTTCCAAAACTGCCATTTCTAGTACAAGTACAAAAAATTTCAACACTTTTTTGACACATGTAACCGTAAGATCTTGTAGTATGTTGACTTGAGAACATGTGGCAAAAATTTCAGAAATTTCCAGTATGTGGATTGCAAGATATAAGCATTCAAATTCACTAAAATCATTTTTTTGGCTCTACAAATAATCGGGCAGCTGCACTTCACAAGCTCACTTTCCTATGAAAACATGTCCAAAATGGTGGTGCTTCTTTGAGTTCTTTTTTCCAGAAAATTTGGCTGCATGCTTAAAAAATTTCACATCATTTGGAATTGTACAACATATAGAAAAAAAAATAGTAAGTAGAAAAAAGTAGAGAATGATTTAAAATACTAAATTGTTAAGAATTTATTTATGGAATTGAAAAATGTCAATCTCATTGGTTGAAATTTTGTAATAAACAATCTACATCCTATGATTTTATTTTTTTCAAAAAATATTGAAAATTAATGAAGATAAAGGACTTCAAAGTTTATTTTAGATTAGAGAATCTATAACTGCCTGCAAACTAAGACTCCTCATAACTTTTGACTTATTGGTCAAAATAGAATGATTCAAAGCTTTCCACATATATATAACTCTAGAAAAACAATTTCAAATTTTTATTTTTGAAGAAAGTGATTTTTTAATCTGCCCAGACTGCCCAATGTGAGAAAAAGTAACATATTAGGCCATAACTTTTGACTCACATTTCCAAACGTCCTGAAATTTGGTGCATATGAAAGATATTCCTCGTCCCCAACTTCTATTAAAATTTCAGCTCCAAAAGTGAAAATCTCTAGTCGTAGGTACCAACCCAAAATTTCTATACAGCCAAAAAATGCACGTTGGTCCTTTAGGGGTTAATTCTAAGGTTGGTGTCATCCAAGTTGTGCAATCAATTGGAAGAATTATACCTCTATCACAAACTTCATCACATTCAAGTTTCCCAATGCTTCTTTGAATCTCACCACAAATGAGAGGGCAAAAATAAGCATACAAAGGTCATAGCTTATATAAAAAACCACATCTTGTGATTAACCCCTCAATAGACATGATCCATCACCAAGGTAGTCAACCAAAAAACTATTTGATTTTTGGACCTATAGGTGCCAATTTTGCTTTGTTTCTACCATAGTCTTGAAAGTCATCTATTGACCATTTTTGGGCCTCATTGTCCTTACTCAGATAACTTTGTGTACGAACATATACATCATGGAAACCCTCTTAAACATTTCCTCCATCATTGTTTATTTACATTTTTGTTAGACTTGGAAGCAATTTCTCTTAGCATTATTAGCGCAATGTGCATTCATTTGATGCATGGTTGGCAGGCATGTAAGGCGGGTACACCCAAAACCACCACTTTTTGCTACTGAGCCTAGTTACTACTATTAGACTAGTCAAATTTTCATATATTCTTGTTGGCAAGTGAAAGGAGGTTCCAACACACCAGAGAACGTGGCATTTGAACACCGTATGCAGAAGTTATTAAGGGTCAAAGTTTGTTTCTAAAAGTGCTCCATCCAAATAGATACATAACTGATTTTGGAAATGTACACAACCTGTAGATGGCACTTTAAGGTCAGGTGCCATTTTGGGGTGCCTACCTTAATTAGTGCACAGTTTGCAAGAATGCAAGCATATTTTGATGTGAACTCGTCCGACACCTGGAATCCAAAATCTCAGACAAATCTTCAGTTGTTTGGAACCCATTCTATGGTGAAGCTTTCCGGATGCATGAAGTCTCATACAAACTGGATAATTCATCCTTGCAACAGCACAGCCGGCATTACAAACTCACTGTACTGCCGAAGGGTAAGTCCTGGTAAATCATGACTGTAACTAGGCAGGTTTGGTTGTTTTTTTCATTTTTTTAATAAGTGCCAAAGTGGTGATATAAAATATTATAGTGGTGCTCCAAATTTCAACATTCATCCACATATTGGATAGAAAATATCACATTATCACTGGCACATATCACATGTCTATAGTTTGATTTTCATCCACAATCTGGCAATTTCATCCAAGTTTTTGGGCACTTTCTAGCTGGATTATTTTTTCCTGGTGCAATCTGGCACCGGGAAAGCCAAAAATAAAAGCCCTGTAACTAAGTTAAGGCAGAGTTAACGGTAAACAGTGTATCAGAACAGCAGTTTAGTAGACTTTCCTCCATCGGTTCAAATTACACAGGATGGTTGTGTCGTAAGTTTTCAAATTGGTGGATGAACGGGGATAGACACTTGGACCAGGTAATTTAGCACATGACTGTGTATAAAGTTGCCGAGAAGGATTCTTGACCTGAGCACACCATGTCAGGAATGATCATGAAGATGGGCGTATGCATTTCGACTCCCAAATGTCCTGTTGTATGGGGTAGGCAAACTTCAATGATAAGTGTGCGCAGTGATGATATCAACTCGTTGCTGCGAGTTTCTCAATTGGTAAAGCTAAACTGAAGAAAATTTACGATTTCTGGGCTCAGGCTCCTTCAAAAGTCCAAAATGCACAAAAGAAGGGATCTCAGACATGTCTGCAATCTCAGGGTTGTGGTGGCAGCGGAGAGCCAAGGCAGAAGCTTTACCAAATTCAAATTCAACTCAACGGACTGCGTAGAAATGGCTGCAACAAGAGCAATCAGGAGGGCGGTGCGAGACGTTAAACACCCCCCTACGAGCTATTCACGGGTACAGATGGCAGTCTGTGTGGCAGGTTGATCCTCGTCCCCAATTCCAAAACAGAAGTCACGATCTGCCCAGGTCGGAGGCTGCCCGGCGGGAAGAAGCGAGAGTTTAAAGGAACTACGGAGAGCGGGGATCTGTGTATGCGCCGGGACTGGCATTTTCTCATTTGGATCTCCCATTTCGTACACAACTCTCTTGCTGTGAATCATGCACTCTTCCCGTGAATCATACTTCCGATTCCATACCTCCTCTTCTCCTTGTCACCTCGTCTGCTATACTGATTGTACTCATTTGAATTCCGCTACCATTATCATAGACTTGAAATGCTCAAAGGCACCATAGCCAACTTGGTGGTCTCAGTCACGGTAACAAATAGCAGAGTCTCTTCCATACGAGGAACCAAGTAATGGACAATGCATACTGCAATGACCTGTCATGAGGCCAGATGAAGCCGCTGCTGCACAAATAAGTAAAATCCTTCATACTATTCGTGATGTGAATTCGAAGGTCTTGGACATGTCAAAACTCAAAAGTAGACCATTTGAGATGGTGTATTCTTAACTGGACTCTAACATGGAAAACATGATGTGATCGATCCTCGCTGCAGTAAATTAATGACTTTGCAAGAGGCGATGGAGGGGTACGATCAATACTTAATAAAGTCCGTGACTACACTCGTTCTTACTTTGTTTAGGGGTTTTAGGGTCGACTTTCAGGTGAATTCACGCCGAATGAGCTTCCAGGGTCTCGTGGGCGCTTCTTGCGATTCTAGTGAGGAGCGAGTGATTGTTTACTTAGTGAACGAATTCGAATTAGAGTTTGATTGATCGGAGACTGATCAATTTGTAGATTGTCATATTTGGGTTGTGCTAAACTCAAACAAAGTCGCTCGAATTCAAGGTAGCCTGGCGCGCAAAGCATTCATGCCCCGAGGTCTCGACACTCACGCGGCGAAGCGTTTGACCCGATGCGCTTTGAGGTTACTTGCAATCCCTGTGGGTTCAGATCCGTGCTTTCCCCCTTCAACCTCACCCTCGTCCCCTTGACGTTACATTTCGATAGATTCATGGTTCTCTCATGAAATTCTCCGGCTGGGATGTCGATTTCGTAGGGTTTTTACACAGGGATCACAATAAGACAGTGGAATTGGATCCCGCAGGCGATGTATATGTTTTCCCGGAATCTCAAAACAACTTCCTCACCGAATTCTCAGGCTGGGATCTCGATTTCTTAGGTTTTCTCGCAAAGGCTACAATCGAACGAACGAATATGACCCCTGCGAATTGCAAACCTAATCTTCCACAACGAATCCGAAAGAGACGACGTTGTTCGTTTTGGTAGCAAGCCGGGAATAATCTTCTTCCTTGGAAAGCATTGAATGCACGGTCTCTTGATTTCCACCTCTGAAGCCGTGTTAACGAAAAAGTAAACCTGAAGACATATATCGACGTGAATGAGAATTCTACCAACATGCTACAATAATTCAATATGGAAAAGAAGGTACAAACCGGACTTGCATCACCTCGCCTTGCAAAAAGTCTTGAGGGCCACACAAGAAGGCTCCCCGGTTGCGCCACAAAGTCTAAGTTAATGTAGATGGCACTTTGCTTACGCAGCACGACAACAGGGTAACAACTCTCTAAAGAAAACCATTAAGTAAACCCTGTTCAGCATCTGGTAAATTTTTTATTATTATTAAAATCCTCAAATCTGGCGTGATTTGCTCATTTGCGACAGCAGAGAAACATTCAACATTGACTGAGTAAGACAGCTAGAAATACCAGGCCAGGGTGACCAACAGAGGGCAGTAAGAATTCTGTGGCTTACCTTAATGTAGCCCCCAAGGTGAGAGCTAGCTTTTCAGACCTTGTAATGAAGCTTTGTGCTTCCTCGTTCACATTCTTCCCTCGGAGCAGTGGTACTACTGTGTGGAAACTTTATTGGCAAGCACTTTGATCCAGAGACTTCTTATGCTTGTCTCTTTCCTAGCTCAGATGATGCAAAGTTCTGGTCTGGAGGAGAATGGGTCCAGTGCTACCTACTGGTTGAATCTATGAACTATCTAGATGGGGTTAAATTACAACTTGGGGAAGGAGCAAGGCTGTGTGCGTGCATGCCATTATACCGGATTAGTTGCGGTCCAGTGCGATGCCATTGATATTGAGCTGTTACCAACCGCTCCGACAACCAAAGCAACCCCCTTACTAACATATTACGTAGAGAAGATGTGCAGGCCAGGGTTGCCACCAGTCCTATAAGCTAGCTCAAGTGGTTGACTGGTTATAGGCAAGGTAATAAATCCATCTAATTGACGTAAACGTCAATTTCGTTAAAATGGCATATGAAATCCGCCACTTTGTCTGAACATCTAGGACAGGTATAGATGTAAACCCGCCAAAGTTCTGGAATGCCGCCATTTTAATGAAATTCACGTTCGTATCGCCCACGAGCACAGGAAACAAATCATTTGTGAAGCTTCTCTTCACTAAAAAATTTGAAACACACAAACTGGAAACAGTTCGGCTGGATGAAAGTTCGAAATCCATGTTCATATTCGTTCGAATGGTGTCAGGATTTCAGAGCTGCACCAAAATCAAATTGTGAAGTTATAGAGTTATTAAATCTAGATCTGAGGTTTGAAGGTCACGTGAGGAAGCTACATACCTACGTGATTTCGTCTAGCTGGGTAGTTTGAAAATTCTAGACAGTACCAGGGACCACCTGGAAGAAAAGTCACTAAAACTAAAACTGAATCATTTACAGCACTCGTTCTACCAAATTTCATTATTTCTAGTCAATGGCGGGCAGCGTCGGCGGGTCGTTTACCAATCTATCTAAAGCACTGTAAACATCATCATATCTTGGAGACATAAACAAATCCAATTCCTTCCCCTACATAGGATTTGTAGACACTGGCATCTTCGTGACTTGAATAACAAGAACAATCTTCTTTCACAGAGCTCCCTGGCAGCTCTTTGACTATGCATTTTGCAGAATGGGGAGCGTTGAAGGACGATACTTTCAGAACCTGTAAACCTATTGTTAAAAGTTACTTGAAAGACATTACATACTGCTTACTGAGCACTATCAAACTTCATCAATTTCGTGACAGGGCTATTAAAATGTATCAGAAACAAAATTTACCAAATCAATATTTTGATCCAGCCGTACATTATTTGATACGATGGTGACCAAAGAATATTCAATCACTATTCAATCACACGTTAGGATTCAAACAGCCCCTAACAGCACGCTATATAATTGTTATCCCCAGCAGCAGTACGTCCAGCACAGCTAATACTTGTCAATCATCCTTTTCTGAGACTTACTGCCAGTTTTACTTCGTCACGGAAGCTATAGAAAAACAGCTGCGGTACTTGTTAGTCAGGCTAGCTGCACCTCCTAAACTCCAACGTTGCAAGTTCTTCTTCCTGCAAAATCCCACCAAGGTTAACTTAACTATTTATTAACATCCCCAGGCCTTGTAAATTGTATACCTATATTTTACATACATTATTTTCGCATTGAATTCTACCACTCTCTTACTCCTGTGAACGACTTGGAATTTTCTCCACAAATGCTCCATCCAACGCAATTGCCGATACAGACTGAGACAGACCATTTTGTTGTAGATTCACGTTTAGGGTTCGATAAGAGACGGAGTCCTGGCGCCATATGAACTAGCTTAGAATTTGTGACTTAGCTCTTCTCCCCCCCAAAACTTATTATTTAGAATTATTTTTGTACGTGATTCTCAGGGGCCCACACGACTTGTTTAACCCCTAAACGACTGAGGCCTTTTCTCCATCAAAACACTCAAAACTGCCACTTCTAATGCAAAAAGCAAAAAAAAATTTAATTGTTTTCTTTTGCATATCTAACTCAAATATCTAACTGTAGGATCTTGTAATAGACTAGTAGAAGAATGTATTAGAGAAAAAATGAGGCATCAAAAGGGATGCTAAAAAGTAACCAAACCAGTTTACTAATAAAAAATAAAAAAGCAGCTTGACAAATCTAGACAACTTGTGTGAATTTCGCAAAGGGTGTTGAGAGTCAAAAATCAAGGTGTAGCAAATATATGTTTAATAATCACCAACATTGGATTACACAATGATTAATTGAGAAATAAAACAAATTAAGCCAAATGAAGTAGCTTTTGAAGCTAGTTATTAAAAAAATTAGAAACACCAATGATTTTAAATTAACTTCTGAAATCACTTAATTTTGTGTGATTGAAGTGGAGAGGGAGAGATATTTATACAAGTGGGTTAGTAGTAGGTAAAACAATCCATGTGGGATATAAAAATTACGATTAATAAGCACACAACCGCTCATAGATAAGTGAAAAGTAGGAATTATATGCAAAGTCAAATTTTAGACCTCATTTAGGCATAGTAGAATGATTTTTTTCGAAAAAACTTTGAATTGAAGAAAAGTTGGATAAGTAATCTAGTTTTCATCTCCAAAAATCCTTTTGAAATTTAGAGCCTTCAATAAAAATCTATGGACAAAATTCTTAAAGGGATTAAAAGGAAGTTCTTTTTTGACATTTTCAAACACCCTCTCTGATTTTTGTCCATCAATTTTTATTGAAAGCTCTAAACCTCAAAAGGATTTTTGGAGATGAAAACTAGATAACTTATACAAATATTTTTAGTTCAAAGTTTTTTGAAAAAAAATATTCTATTATGCCTAAATGGGGTCTAAAACTCGACTTTGAACATAATTCCTGCATTTGACAATGAGTAATCTCTCTTCAAAAATATCCCATACCTTTGAGGATTCACCATGAACAATTGTTTTTTCTATAAAAACATCTTCATCCTTCATTCTTAACAATTTTCATTGAATTAAATCTACCTCATCGCCATTCACAAAACTTTTGATGGTAAATGTCATTGGACTATTTTCAACATTTGCTTTTTTTCACAACTTGGTTAGAGTACAAGTTATGCAATAATCAAGGCTAAGGGTGCATTACAATACTTGAATCCTGATTATTTAACACTTTGTACCTGGATTTTGAACCACTGACAGTCATCTGACATTGCAATGTAAGGTGAGCGATTATAGGGGGAAAATCAATCCTTAAACAAAATTAAATGTAGTCATGGGGTCCTTTCAGCTACTCTGGAGTGGCCCTTTGGAGGTTTGAGATTTTTTGTAATGTATGCAAAAAAATTTAGAAACTTTGAGCACATAGATTGCAAAATATTTGCATTCCAAGTGAAGAAAACAAGTTTTTTTGCACCTTGCTTGACTATAATTTTTTGCTTCAAATCTACTTAGCTTAAATTTTTTGTACTATCAATTTTGATTTTCTAAATTTTTATGTTGAATACTTGAGTTGAGAATCTTGGAAAAAAAATTCAAGAAAAAAACACTAAATTTTTACTCATTAAAAAATTGTTAAGTAAAAATAGGTTCAAGATTGAAGGAAAAACTAAATCATTAATAGCTCTAAGGTGAAATTGAAATACAATATTTCCAATGGTGAGATTGTTCTAGCAAGCAAATACGACCCTATCTAACATTTATTTCTGGAAAATTGTAAAAAATTGCAATAAAAAACGAATCCTATAAGTTGTTTTTTCAAGAATATGTTTAGATTGCTCAAAAACTAAGATTGTCCATAACTTTCTCATCACAATTCCAAATGAAATTAATCAAAGCTTCAAATGTAGACAAAAATATATAGTCATAGAAAGAATATTTTATTTTAAATTATTTTGACTTTTTTTTATTTTTTTGTATTGCCTGCCAACCTCCATTTTTGGCCTATTGTACCATAACTTTTTCTCTTAGGCACGGATTGAAATAAAAATTATATATCCACAAAGATCTTGCAAAATCCCACATCCTCAAAAAATTCAAAAAATTTCACTAAAAGTTGAGGTCGTAGAAACCTACCTGGACCAAAATTTTCCCTCAAGGGGACAAATGATCCTTTATGGGTTAAAAAGCTTCAAAACCATATTCAAATGCAATTTGAGTTCATTTTTTATATATATTTTTAAAACTTTGTTTAATCAATATACATGGAGTCATTGTTGCCTTCTCTTTAACTTATTCCAAATTAATGCCTAAGCTTACTTAAGATTATTTACTTATTTATGAGTGAAATTATTTGATTTGATTTTAAAGGTGAAATCATATGTCTAATATGATGTAATATTTATTTTTTTAAATTGTGAAAATTTCAAAATTACCATGAATTTTTGAAGAATAAATGAAGAAAATTCATATCAAATATAGGACGTGCTTAAAAATTTGAAATTTTTTGAATAGAAGGAAATTATAATGCAAAACATTGCAATATTAATAAAATTTTGGGGTCACTTCATATTTAGAAATATAATAATAGATCTTCTTTTTCAAACTTCAAAAAAATGCTTATTTTAAGAAAATTGTCAAGTAAAGTAGAAACTACACTTTGTATCAACTACATCCCTTATTTTTGGTATGGAATCAAGCTAAATTGGTTTATTTTTTTAGTGGCTATAAAACATTAGAATAGCTTGCATGATTTGTGTTAATGTTATACTATTTTCTTATAAACAGATAAATTTTTTATTTCATTAGTATTTTTTCAAGCATATGGATCAAAGTACATATATTTATTATTTTTAAATTACTATCTTTATTATTATGTTCCATGCACAAGATTACTCTTAACTGCTACATACTAATCTGAAACAATATTAAACCATATCAGACAACCTACAAGAAGTGTTTCCATAATGATTATCTTACCACCTAAAGCAATCACCAAATTTCCTAACATGGCCTTGACATGAAGGACTAAAAAAATAACTTTTTGTTGCAAGTTAACACTAAAAAGGGGTAAGTTTTCTATGACCATCACTAATAACTCCATCACCATCACCCAAAGCATTGATTTTGGCCACTAACCAACCTAATGAAGTCCTAATCTCATTTATTAGCAAAAATTTGACATGGATTGATGTCAAACTGTAATGGATGCTTTTCTAAGTGTGTGCATTGGGCGGTTTGCCTGGCATGGGTAGGTTTACCTTAATTGACGCTTGTTGTAGGTAGGATGAGAATTGAAGCAATATTAGACTATATCAATGCAGATAACCTATACGTGTGACCCACCAAAACCATGGTCGTCTTCCTCCCGATCAAACCACGGTCATAGGTAGGACAAGCACTTCATCACAAAGTTTACAACCTATGATTTGTCAACAATTATCGTACGGTTACTATTATTTCATGGGTTTGTACGTTAATTTAACAGTTATCGCATCGTTATGTCGCATTACTGCACAATTTATTACATCATTACGATGCATCATTAGTTGCAAATAATGATGCATCGTAGCGATGCAATAAATTGTGTGGTAATGCATCGTAACGATGCGATAACTGTTAAATTAACGTGCGAACCCATGAAACAATAGTAACCCCACAATAATTGTTGACAAATCATAGTTTGTAAACTTTGTGATGTTGCAAGGGCTTCCACCTTGGCGACTGAAGGCATGATCCATGTCATTTTGTGATTCTTGCGTCCGTTGCATACTCGCATCGAGAGAAAGACGATGTGAGCCGCAAGATTCAATTGAGCCTAGAATTGAACAATTTGGCATAGGGTGTAGGATTTTCTAGAAGTACAGAGGTGATTGTGCATTATTCACTAGGTTAGGTACGTCAATTCATGTTATTCATAGACTTATAGTTTAAAACTCCTTTTACAATTTCATTATGTTTTGTTAATTTGTTGATAATGTTTGTGCTATTTGAAGAATCTTTGTGTAGAATGATGTTAGGGTTGTGTGTGAAGCCACTTCATCTTTCAACTGAATTGTACACTATAGGGGCACAAAAATGTCAAAGCGACTTTAAAATAGTCTTGCCTACATTTAGTGAAACATTGAAGTTTATGGATTTGTTGGACAAAGTGCATCTAAAAGCATCATCTGAGTAGTGTACATTAATTATAATATATTTGAAGGCACCAAAAACAAATTTAAAGGTTGTGAGAGCCTCTTTTTCAAGAAGAAATAGTGCGATCTAATTCAATTATGAAGAGCGTTTTGTTGAAGCGCCAACTTAGACATGTTATCTTTATCTGTGAGAGACATTATATATGTCAGATATGTACCTATGACCATTTGCAGTTTACATGAGGAATGTTTTGTTAGAAAGTTATTTGACGAGTGTTCAAGAGTATAGCATGCTTCCAAGTTCATTATGCAAGTCAATAGTATCTCCGACATGAGTCCTTAATCCCTGAAAGTAAGGATGATACCTTTGAAGATGGAATTATACTATTTTTGAGAGGAACTAGAGTGTTCAAAGGGGTCCTTGAAGAATGAAATGAAGCATGAGACTTATTTGGTGTGATGTTGTTTTGGGCTATCCATTTGTGTAAAATAACAAAGTGGAAAAGTGTACAAGCTAACCCTTTTGGCACTAGTTGAAACCAGAATATCATGTACCTGGACGATTTGTCACGTCAGATTGTAGCTTATTGTAAACTCAAAGTTTTTTGATGGGGTTTATTGTTCTTTTACAAAGGCAAGGATTTTGTGAGACTATCTAATCATTTATGGTGATTGTACTAACGTTTAGATTAAACTGAATGAATGCAGAATCAAGGTTGTAGAACGACGGAGGGAATGGCGGAGAGCACGAGTAGAGGGGATGAACAAAGGGGACGAAAAAAACAATAATTGTTGGATCACAAGATGCCGCAGCACGAGCTACTAGAACAAGAGTTTGTAGAGGCTCATTGCGTTGTAGAGGGGTTGGCTGGGAGTTTATAAATAGATTTTAGAATTTTATTTTACTTTTAATCATGTGACCTATGAAGAGTCAAATTTGTCATCCTTGTTGGAGAGTTAGAACTGACGGCACTAAGGCCTTTAGAAATTGTGGATTCTAGTTAGGGTGGACTATATTTTTTTATTTTATTTTAAATATTGAATTGCTTGTTCAACTTGCTAATTGAAATTATTTGATAAAAGAAAGAAGAGAGTTGGAGATTAGGTTGTGAGTCTTGCTACTAGGAAGCTTGAAAATGTAGTAAACCTTCCTACGGCCGATGAAGAGACTGAATTCTATTATATTTCACAGAAGTTGAGGAAGTTGAGCGCCCCAACAGTTAGAGATAGGGATTGTGTGGTTGCTGCACCAGATGATGCCCGACCTTGGAAGGGCCCCCTCCTCACAACATTCATGGAAGCGGTGACCAGGGAGTTGAAGGATATGAAGGAGGACTTAAAGGACATGAAGGACATGTAGGAGGAGTTGAAGGACATGAAGGAGGAGTTGAAGGATATGAAGGAGGAGTTGAAGGATATGAAGGAGGAGTTGAAGGACTTGAAGGCCATGAAAAAAATTATTTATATATATTTTTTTGACGAATAGGTTGTCAACAGGCCATTTAGGTTGTTTAACAATTTTATTTTATTTTATCTTAGCTTTAGGGTCTTGATGGACACTAAGATTGAATCTTAACTTTTTATTGGTCTGACAGACATCCAAATATGGCATGACACTAAAAACCTTGACAAGAAAGCAATTGCTGAAGCAGTTAAGATGTTAGCTTGAATTTTTGTTTTAGCAAGCCTTGGGTTAGAAGAAAATATTCTTTTTGAAGGTTTTATACAAGCTATTCTATTCATATTGGATGTAGTCTACCATACAAAAAATGGAAAATTTGAGTTATTTATTGATACTTTAAACTTGTTCAATGGATGTAATTGACAAGGATGCAAACAAGTTCAAATTCTTGAGGAAGAAGAAAACCAGAGACTAGGTGTTTAGTTTGGCTAATGAAACAAGCAATGCTTCTAGGTGTTGTCTCCACCGCCAATGACTCCGAGGTGCTTAAAAACAAGCTAGCATTGGTAAGCACAAGCACAAGTAGTGCATCTAATTGTCACCTCTACTTCCGATGGCCCTAAGATGCTTAAGAACTTGTAGGTCAATCTTAAAATCTTTATAGGTGTGCATATTATATTTTTTACTATATAATCTGTGAAGAGTCAATTCTTTGATAGTTAGATTGATTTTTGCGCATTTTCTTACGAACCCAACACACACAATATTAAAATAGAACTAACATGTAGTTGCAAATGATGTGCATCCTTGTGTTCTTTGTATTGGTTTTCATGGTGTTTGTTTTCTATTAGAAGTGCTAGATTTAGATTTTCTTTGTCATCTTTGTTTCTCTACTTGAAGTGTCTTCTATTAGAATGTTGGTACTGCTACCATTAAAGCCTTCAAAAATTGTAAATTTGGATAGAGTGGATCATATGTATCTTAGTTTTTTAATATTGAATTGTTTATTGAACTTGTTCAATGAATTTATTTGACAAGGATGTAATGAAGGTCAATCCCTTGAAGAAAAAGAGAGCTCGAGATTGAGTCATTAGTTTGGCTATTGGGGAGCTTGCAGATGTAGTACACCTTATTGTAGCTGATGAAGAGACCGAGGTTTATTGTGTTTCACAGAGTTGCACAAAGTTGATCAACTTAGCAGTTGGAGATAGGGACTATGTGCTTGCTGCATTAAATGGTATCCAACCGTGGAAAAACTCCTTCCTTACAACATTTATAGATAAGGTGGCTAGGAAATTGAAGGACATGAAGGATGTGGACAACTGGACATTGTTGTATACATGAGTGTGGTATATGAGGCGTTCAAGGTTTGGGAGGAAGACTTTACTTCGATCATGAGATCCACGTTGGGGATGAAGGTGTATCAAAAGTTTATTAAAAAAATTTAGGTACAAGTATTTTATTTTTCAATTTAAGCTTTATTAAAACTAATTTTAATATTTTCCTTTTGACTCAAACTATTTGTGTTTAGAAGTGTTAGATTCAAATGATCTTTGTCACTTTGATTTCAAATCAAAGTGTTTCTAAAGCTCAAATGCCCTTTATTATAGTGTTAGTATTAGTGTTATAGTGTTATTACCTTTGCAATGTAAAGTCTCTTGTAGTAGTAGAATCTAATATTGTTGCAGTGCTAATTATCTCTTCTTTTGCTATTGGCGCTAATTATCTACTATTGTGTTAGCTATTTGCTATTGTATAAGCTATTTGTTATCTACTATCCTACTATTGTGTTGTATGTTATCGCATTAAACGTCACCTAAAATTCGTTTAAAAAAATTACAAAACTTCACCTAAATGCAGGTTTCTTATAGTGTTACATTTACTTAAGTTTATTCTGTAGCAAACAAGGTTTTTTATCCTAGCGTGATGCTGACTTTTTCCATTGGGATGTCCATCAACATCAATTGATCTACACATCCAAATGCATCAAGATTCACATCAATTTAAAAAAATTATTTAAATTTATTTTTCTATAGACAAGCCGTCAACAAGCTTGTAAGGTTCAACTATTTTATTTTATTTTATCTTCAGGATCTTGACAGATGCTAGGGTTGAATCTTGATGTTTTGTTGGTTTGATAGTCTAGTCTCTAGACATGGTATGACATTGAAAACCCTGATAGGAAAGCAATTGCTGAAATTGCTAAAGTATTGGCTTGGAGTTGTTTTCTAGCAAGCCTTGGGATAGAACAAAATATTTTTTTTGGAATTTTAGCACAAGCTATTCTATTGATTCTCAATGTAGTCTTTGAGACAAAGAATGGGAAATTGAAAGGTGAAGCTCTATTGTTTGAAGGATTAAAAGTTTCAAAGAGATTTTTGAAGAGGTTTTGAAGGGCATGTAGGAAAACTATATGGTGCGTATCGTTCCAAGTCCATTACTTGTGAAAATTCTAGTGGTCTCGAGGGAGTCAACAAACATAGAAGCTATGGTTATGGATTTTTTAGCATGTATCTACTTAAGGCATGCCAAGAATATCTATAGTCATCCCTTTCTCTCCCATTGCCTCTAAAGTAGTAAGAGACTACGATGAATTTGTACTCTTCACTCTTCTCAAATGACTTTGTCAAAGTGTATTTTATTCAATTTAAAAAAATTATTTTTCATTGAATTGATTAATAATGTTGTAATAATGAAGTAGTTAATCAAATGTTTGGGAAATGTTTGGGTAATGTTTGGATGACAAGATTTTTGTCATGCTATTGTCACGGGCTTAGTAAAATTGGAACTTTTGGAATTCTCCAAGAAGCCAAAAAAAAGAAGTTGAAATTAATAATGTAAGTTTTTAATTTTAGTTAAATTTAAAAAATTTCAATACATCTTTTTATTGTTGATTTTAATCACTTTTATATTTTGATTTTGTAGATTGTAGAGTGATTCATGTTTTCAAACTCTAGAAGTGACTTTTCCAACAATGATCTTTTGCCAAAAGTCTCTAGACTATGGGAAGACTAAGATTGGTGTTAGTGTTGATCTATAATCTATCACTAGAATAGGTCTCCAATAAAATTAAAGAACTCAAATTATATTGATCATGTTGGTAACCAGACTAGCCCATGTTATATGCTCATTTCAACTCATGTTCTTCTATTTGTCCTGAACCAACTTACTTACATCTCAATTTCAATATAGATGGTCGACATAATTTTGCACCACTAGTAGTTTTTCAAATTGTCAAAAACATGCACTAAACCAAGAAAGGCAATAATGTTGTTCTTTGAACTACAATTGGCTACCTTTGACAATATGAATTGAAAGGCCACATTTTTATTCTAATAAGGAAACTTGAACATGTGCTATGCCCTTGAAGTTAAAATGATCAATAAAAGGTATTTCAAACCTCAAAAAATAGTGTCTTTCATGAGCGTAAGGAACTTTAGCATAAAGCTTTAGTGCAACTAGACACCCTACCAATTAAGTATTGGTGGTAGATGTTGCGTTGATTTCATTGTATATGCCAATCATCTAGTTTCCAAGAGGTTTGATATGGATAGAAATCTTATTATCGTCATTGAGTAGGCTTGACAAGGTGGTAAACATGTCTTTGTCATTTTTTTCCTTACAACTATTGGATTGGATTGAACTATGTACAACATTATTAAGGATGGAATCAAGCTTGGAAATAAGTGAAATTAAAATGAATTTTGAGCACATAAAAATTAGAGCTTATAGAGCACATATTGTTGGAATTTGGATTGTCTTACTACACAAAGTGCAAAGACTTGGATAACAGTATAACATCATCTTTTGTTTATTAGTGTAGTATTAAATTTGTGATTATTGATTCTATCATGTTTGAAACATTTTGCAAGGCAATCTCAGCTTGCTCATGGGACATTAGAAAAAGTATATTATTGCTCTACTTGTCCATATTGTCTACTTTGGGGGTTTATTCTCTTTGCTACAAATGGATACAGAAATCCAAGTAGTAGTACACTCTTTATAGAGTTGAATAAAGAATCCTTGTTGATGTGTAGTTTCTTCAAGAAGAAAATGACTTGTGTGGCACATTGCTTTGAACACATAAAAAAAACTATTCCCCCAAGAGATAAGGTAATATGCTCTTGAAACGACCATTTAAGAGTTGTCCTCCTTTTTCACAGGCTTTGGTGGACAACTTCGGTGGACAGAACTATTTTTAAATCATTTTTTAGAGAAAGAAAAATAGATGTGCGATCTAACACAAGTGGTTTTGTATTTTTCCAAGTATTTTTGAATTACTTATAAATTTTCAAAAATCCAAGACATAGGCACCTATTTGTGAACATAGGTCTTCCAAATCCGTCCACTCACAACTTGTAAAGAGATGTGTGGAAATCAAAGACAATGATTGGCTCTTGCAATAGAAAATAATTTTTCCTTGATGCATTCAATTATTGAAGTGGTCCATTTAAGGATCACCCCAGTTTCATTCCTCACCTAAAATAGGGATGGTTTGAAGAAGATGGGCGCTTTTAGAGCATACTACCTTACACACCACTGCCTCCATTCTTGTTTTTACAATTAAAAATCTATGTAGTGTTTTATGAGATGTTTGATGGTTTTTAATATAGAAGCTTAATAAGTATTTAATATGTAGGTTATCGTTGCTGACTTCTTTTTCCTAGGGTCCAAGGACAATTTGAAAAAATGTATTGTAGTAGAACCATCCATTGTCGACCACTTAAGCAATCTGTGCATGTTTTGGAGTAGTATAAGGCATGTAAATTTTTTGCCATGTAGGGAGATAGAAATCAAGAAGATTGCAATTATTTTTTTGTAATTTTATGCCTTGAATTGAAATTACTATGAATTTCCGAAGCCGACAACTGGTCCAAACCTATAGCTGACATGTAGAGTCTTCCAATGCCGATCATTCAAGAACTATTTTTTGCTCATTGCTTTGGGACATGTGTCATACTCGATTAGTCTTAATTTTGAAAAGAAGAAAAAACACATTCAAAGCTTTGATTAAAAATTTGTTGCAGCCTTGGTTGAAAATAGTACACCCTACAGGTTGGGGATGGGTCCTTGGTCGACAATGGGTGGTTCTACCATAGTCATCCAAACTTTAAGCTTATTTGAGATAGTTTGTCCTCTTTCCTCTTTTTTTCTCTCTTGCTATGGCATCGCATGTTAGATACTTTGATAATGTGACTGAGCCTTCATTAAGTAGTGTATATTGCTCGCTAGGATAACAAATTTTGATGAAACAAACAGTTTGTGAGGAGAGTTCATTTATTGCTCAAATGAAGACCACCATAAGCTTGTTGAATTATTTTCAGAGATTTGTGTGTTCTTACCATGCTTGTGGATATGACCAAGACACTATTGGTTGAAGTGGACCAGATTTGCCCTACCTCTCCCATTTTCTACAAGTGGAGGTAGGTAGTGACTGCCTCTTTTGGATGCATTGCATTGTGACACTTTTGTCACAATGCACCCAAAATCCATTTTTTATTTATTAATTCTCTTATAATCCCCCATAATTTTTTTAAATTAATTTTTAAATTTTTAAATTTTCATACCCTGTCCCTTCCCCTGCCCTCTTGTAATTTTCAAAAAAGAATGCCATTGACAAGCAATATGGAATAAACAACATCCCATCAATGTACGGGGAGTACCGGCATTTAGTTACGAGCTAGCCGGTTGATTTTGAGAATTTTCGAATGGATTTCAAAATCTTCAGAAAAAACCCAATCATTTAAGAGGAAAATCAAAGAATATTCTCTATTTTATAAAGGCCTAGCCAAGAGAATGCTTCAAACAACCACTTGATTGAGAAATGTAGGATTTTAGCCGGTTAAGCTAAAAATCTCCCCAGACTGTGCATCCCATATCTTGTACCCGTACTTGTACCTGTATTCATATTCATATTCAGTATTGTACCGTATCTATATCTGTATTCACATTCAGTATTTACTATGTATTTGTATACAATGCTATATCCGTACCCAGTACTCATTTTGGTATCTGTATCCATATTGGTATTTGGACGGCTTAAGTTAAATCTCACAGAATCAACCGCGATTTCAAAGGTAAACATTCTAAAAAACAAACAATCAACGACCTTTAAATTTTTGAAGAAGGGGGGGGGGGGGGGGGCAACTAATACAAACTAGGGATGACAGCCTCTTTTCACTAAATAGTATAGATGGCGTTTTAACCCCTAAAGGCCTGTTTGTCCCCTTGGGGGACAATTTGGGTCTGGGTAGGTTCCTGACACCTTAATTTGTAGAGAATTTTTTTGGGATTTTTTGAGGTTGTGCGATTTTGCGAGAGCTTTGTAGATATATAATTTTTATTTCAAATGGTGCCTAGGAGAAAAAGTTATGCCGAAAATAGAGTTTGGCAGGCAACACAAAAAAATCACAAAAAGTCAAAATAAATTTCTTAAATATTTTTTCCAAAATCTATGTCTTTGTGTGTACATTTGAAGCTTTGATTCATTCTATTTGGACTAATAATGAAAAAGTTATGGACAATCTTAGTTTTCTAGGCAATCTAAGCATCTTCTTGAAAAAATAACTTTTAGGATTCATTTTTTACTGCAATTTTTACAATTTTCAGAAAAAAATTGTTAGACAAGGTTGAATTTTCTTGCTAGAACAATCTCACCGTTGGGATTATGGTATTTCAATTTTGTCTTAGAGCTATTAACGATTTAGTTATTCCTTCAATCTTGAACCTACTTCTATTTAACAATTTTTTAATGAGTGAAAATTTAGTGTTTTTTTCTTGAATTTTTTTTCCTAGATTCTCAACTGAAGTATTCAACATATGAACTTAGAAAATCAAAATCAGCGATACAAAAAATCTAAGTTAAATAGGTTCAAAGCCCAAAAATCTAGTCAAGCAAGGTGCAAAAAAAATTGTTTTCTTCACTTTGAATGCAAATATCTTGCAATCTATTTGATCAAAGTTTCTGAAATTTCTTGCATACATTCTCATACTAGTCTAGTATAAGATCCTATGGTTAGATACGCAAAGAAAACACAATTTTTATAGTTTTTTGCTCTTTGCAACAGAAGTGGCAGTTTTGAGTGTGTTTTGATGGAGAAAAGGCCTCGGGGCTTTAGGGGTTAAATCTCACAAAATCAACGGCTCATGATTTTCTGAGAAATCAACGGCGATTTCAAAGGTAAACATTTAAAAAAAATAAAAATCAACGGCCTTTAAATTTTTGGAGGGGGGGGGGAACTAATACAAACTAGGGGTGACAGCCTCTTTTTTCACTGGATTGTATAGATGGCGTTTTAAGGTCAAAGGCATATTTGTGTGTACCTACCTTAGATGTCGACCAGCAACAGCCAGGAAATTAAAGGAAACAATGTCAGCAGCAGCACTATGCAGACGCTCAGAATGGGCATTTCTTGGTGCCGGCATGGTCTCCAATTCCGAATGGTCTCAACTCAATCACACCGCAAGCTCTGCTACCAGGCGCAAGCTATTCCAAGAGCTTCCAACTAATTTTTACTAGCTTGAAAGAAGCAATTTGTTACGTCCATCTCTAATTAATCTGCAGTGCAAAACACGACGTCGGGTACAGAATTCCACCACTTTAATTATCTACAAGAACTGCTCTTGAATTGAGCTGGTCCCTGGATCAGACCACAAGAGCAAGGATAGTTTTGCACACTTTGTCAAGCACGCTTTGAAGCTTAAGTTATTCTCCAGTAAATAATGCTTTACTTTGGTAATCAACATGAAGTGGCATGGGTTAAAATATATATACATTAGAGAATCAATACTCTTGGCTCCCCATGTTTCAAATTTGTTCACAAAAGGGAAAAAAATACAGTGTAGAAAGGCGGCGGATGAGCAAGGAGGAAAATTAAGGACCCCACCTTCTATGTAGGCTTTAGATACCCTCACCATTCCTTTCTAAGAATTAACTATTTCAAAGATCATCATCCCATAGTTGATAGATATAAAATACAATTCACCTTTGAGACTTTAACCTCTAAAGTCTCATTGTCCCCTCGGGGGACAAAATGGGTTTTGGGTAGGCTCCTATGGTCTCAATATTTGTCATGGTTTTCTGAATTTTTTTTCTCCCTTAATATAGATAAAAACATTAGCTTTCCAAAAATATAATTTTTATTTCAATCGGAGCTTGGAAGCACAAGTTATGGAACAAAAAGCCCTTTTTTTTTGGGCCTTCGGTGGGCAAAAAAAGACCTTAAAAAAAACTTAAAAGTAAAAAAAAAATTTAATTTGTTTTGTATATATTATATTTTTATGTACATGGGGAGCTCTGATTTATTCCATTTGGATTTTTTGTGTGAAAGTTATGGACAATCTTGTTTTTTGGGCAATCAAAGCATCTTCTTAAAAAAATAACTTGTAGGATTCATTTTTTACCTCAATTTTCACAATTTAAAAAAAAAAAAGTTTCACAAGGTTAAAATCTCTTGCTAGATCAATCTCATTGTTGAGATTAATGTATTTCAATTTCATCTTAAAGCTATTAACAATTTAGATTTTTCTTCAATTTTGAACCTACTTTTATTTAACAATTTTTTATTGAGTGAAAACAAAGTGTGTTTTTATTGAATTTTTTTTCTAGAAACTCAACTTAATTCTTCATTATGTAAAATTTTAAATTCAAAATCATTAGAGAAATAATTATAAGTTTTGAAGGTTCAAAGCCCTAAAATGTAGTTGAGCAAGGTGCATAAAAACTTGTTTCCTTCACTTTAAACACAAATATCTTGCAACCTACATGGCCAAAGTTTGTGAAATTTCTTCCATATATTTTTATATTAGGCTAGTATAGTATCCTATGATTAGGTATGCAAAAAAAATATTTTAAAATATTTTTTGCTTTTTGCTATAGAAATGGCAGTTTTGAGTGATTTTTGATTGAAAAGAGACATTGGGACTTTAGGGGTTCATATACAACCCATCATCTTTGTTGCAAACGGTTCAATTGAAAGAGTTTGAAATATCAACCTCATGCATTATATATTTATGCTTTCAATTGTAAACGTCCACAAAGAGGGCCATCATAAGGGGAAGTATACACTATACCTATATACTATTTTTATCACAATGATACAATTTTTTCAAAGAGCATGATTTTCTACTTGGTGTTATTCAAGCTTAAAAATTGATTTTACAACTTTTGATTTGTTTTTCTAAACCATTCATATGTATAATCCCTATTTGCTTTCTTGAATTTGTTGAATATCTTGTTTGAGTGTGTTAAATTTGTACTTCTGTGGATTATTAATAAGAAGTCAAAGTACTACAATCATATAAATAGTAGTAAATTTTGGCCTTAGGAAACATTGATTTTGCTTTGGATGGTTGAAAAAAACACTTGTCCTATTTTTTGGCCCTTTTGCTTTAGACAATAGAAGTCATCTAAAATTGCAAGCTAGCATTTACAAAAATATTTTTTCCATCTTTGAATGTTAATATCTTCCAATCTATATAGTCAAACTTCATAAATTTTTTATTACATGATCTCAACCAAGTGAAGTCCAAGATCTTACAGTTAAATTCTAAGAAAATGTTTTTTCTACTTTCTTGGATGAACGCAATAGAAATGACAATTTTGAGTGTTTTTTGACCAAAAAATGGCCTTGGTCTTTCAAGGATTAAAGAGCCCTCCATAGGATGTTAACTTTTGCTGTTGGGAGGGGAGGTAGTCCGAACTGGGACTACCTGAAAATGCAAATTTGGAGCCAAAAATTAGGGAAGTTGTTGTTCTCCTAAGATTGCAAAGAGTGTTGATGAGGTTTTATGCACACATGTAGCACACATGGGCTCAAAAAGTGCATCATTTGTGCAATGTCTAGATTGAGAAAAAAAAATTCCTTTCAGAAGTATTTGATACAATTCATGTGCATCAAAATATAGAAAAATGTCTATTTTTTAATTCATTTTTATGTATCCATTTTCTACTAATTTTGGATCCCCTAGCTCTATAGTAATTTGCTGCAGTCAATAGCAGTGCACAATATTAAACTGATTTTTTAATTCATATTAAATTCATTTTTAATGATTTTTTATGATTAAAATTATTTTTATTAGATTTTTATTTATTTTAAATTTTAAATTTTCTTAAACTTTAAAATTTTGTTTAATGATTCTACTAAATGCTGATTTTTTTAATTCATTTTTTATCATTTTCATAAAGTAAACTACACTAGTGTGCTTGGTGTTATTGCCACACTCAAAATAAATAGCAAAAGTAAATTTTTAATTCATATTTTCTTAAGACTTTCAAAATTCATGAGTTGGAACACCATGAAACAATAGAAGAATGTAAATGCTTTGTTGGGGTGTGAGAAGTTGTGTTATTTGTACATATATGGTTTTTGTTTTGTAAAGTTTGGATATGCAATGTGAAAATTATAGTTTCACCAAAATAAAACATAAATTAATTCAATTTTTTTAATTCAAAATAATTCAAAAATCCATAACTTTTACACCATAGGTCTACACATGACAAAACAAAAATACTTGCATCCCTACTTGCAGAGAGCTTTCCAACGGTAACAAGAACATGGCCAAAGGACTCATGGTTCATTAGATCTCACCGTATCAAACAAACAAAACAAACTAACTAATTTAAGGTATAGATTGCTCTTATATAATATTCATGGTAATCATAGCAATGGTAGTCCTATGACCAAAAACAATGTTTTTGAGACTAAAGTATTATTAAAAAGTGATTCTTGCAATAGCACATCTTTTTTTCTTTCAAAAAGACAACAAAGGATTCGTTGAATTATTTCTTCCTTAAACGCCGGTTTTTGAGGGCCACTTTTCTTGGAATTTGAGCTGCCTGTGTGGTCCTGCAGCTGGGAGCAATAGGCCGCGTTCTGCGATGGATCAGGAAGGAAAGGTGGAGTCCAGGGATCGTTCAACCATTGAGGAAGTGGGGGCCGAGTTGTCAACGCTAATCCAACAGCAAGTCCAAAATGTCTTGCAATCGGCGCTTCCTCAAATAATTCAATTAATTGCGGACCAGGCAGCTGCAAGATTGCAACCGGGATCTTTTCCAAATTTAAAAAATGGAAATGATGGAGGTTGCCGTGAGATAGGAGGGCATCGTACGTTCGGGGAAGAAAGTCGGGAGTCAAAAGTGGCAGAGCCGGAGAGATTTTCGGGAAGGAAAGGTAACGAGGTATACCGTTGGTTTGCGCAATTTAGACTGGTGTTTTGCGGAAAGCCTAGAACGTATCGTTCGGATGCAGACAAAGTAGCATTTGCCCTCTCTTACATGACGGGAGCAGCCCAAAATTGGGCCATGCCCCTCTTGCAGGCACTTGACGAGGGAAGAGAGCATGAACTGCTGGAAAATTATGCCGCTTTTCGAGAGGCGGTTATTAGTGTTTATGGTGACCTTGATCGATGGGGCAATGCCGAGGATTGTCTTGCAAGGCTCAAACAGACGGGATCCGTGGCAATGTATATTTCTACTTTCAATGAATATACTGCTCAAATTGATTGGAATGAGCCTAGTTTGGTAGCGCGGTTCCGTGGTGGGCTTAAGGACGAGATTTTGGACTCGGTGGCTACCGCGGAAACTCAACCAAGCCGGTTGCATGAGTGGATGGCGATGGCTTCTCGTATTGATGAACGACTTTGGGGTCGGCGGCAGACTCGTCGGTCATCAATGGATACCTCTAATGTGAGGACAACACCTTTTCCTTCGCGAGACCTAGTTGGGAAGTTTCAATCGAACTTGGTAATGTCGGGCCCAGTACCCATGGAACTTGGAGCAGTTCGTGGTCCTCCAGCTTTAGCAAAGACCGCGGTAGAGAGGCTTGAATACCAACGGCAAGGCCGATGTTGGGGTTGCGGGGAGTTGGGTCATGTACGTGCAAAATGCCCCACGAATCCATCTTAGCCGTTATCAATCGCAGCTACGACGGAATCAGGAAGCTCAATTTTGGGAAAAGGTGTAGCCCGGGATTGAACAACGAAGTTTGGTACCCGGGCACGGTTCAAAGTGCAGCAGCTACAATACCGATACCAAGAGGGGAATTATTCCAAGACCATGCACTCATTGAATTGCCGGTAGCCCAAGAACAAATGTCGGATTCTCTTTATTTACGCGCCACAGATCCGGATGCACATCTTGCATTAAATGCCAGAATTAATTCTCTTGTGGCTTTGACCTTGGTAGATTCGGGAGCCACGGGGGTATTCATGCACCCCACGTTTGCGATACAATGCAAGGCTGTTATACAACCCAAGGTCCGGCCACGAGAAGTTCGGGTAATTGATGGACGTATAATTGATTCGGGCCTTATTACACACCAAGCTCAAGTGGAGCTCATCATTGGTAATCATTGAGAAACGTTATTGGCGGATATAACCAACATAGGACGATATGCGTGCATTTTGGGTACGCCTTGGCTCACCTGTCACGATCCGACGATTTGTTGGTCAAGGCGGGAGGTTCTGTTTGATTCTCTTTATTGCCACCATAATTGCATAACTTGTCAGTTGCCGCTTTCGGCAGCGAAGAGGAATAGTCGGCCTGGAGATCAAGGCCGCACGGATCAAGTGCCAACTTGGGCAGTGGAAACGGATAGCGAGCGTGGGCGGTCTGATGGGCATCCATTGATCAGCTTGACGGCGGCTGACCTGGAAGGAGAATGGGCGGCATTGAAAGGGAAGGGGGTGGATCCAACCCCAAAATCGGTGGGATTTACGTCGTTGACGGGCCCATTCCAAGGGAGTCAAGAAAATTTGGAGCCACGACTGGAGCCGGGGAGATACAGCAAGGGAGCTTCGATGTTGGAGCTGGCCGGCAATGAGCGGGTCCGTGAGGTTACGACTAACAAAACATCCTCTTTGAAATTAACGGCACCCCGGCATGCTTTTGTCTCAGCCGCAGCCTTTCGATTATCGGCAAAAGAGGCAGAAATTTATACTTTAAAAATTTCGGAATGTAGTAATGTGGGTACTTCAATTCCGTTTGAATACAATGACTTGCGGGGGGCTTTTAGCGAGGACGCCTCAAATGAATTACCAAGTCATAGCATGTCAGACATGAAGATTGAATTTAAGGAAGGGCAAGAGCCACGTAATACGGGATTAAGACCTATGTCTCTTATAGAGCTGGAGGAGCTTCGGAAGTATTTAGAAGAAAATTTGGGCAAAGGGTGGATTCGGAGGTCAAAATCCCCAGTTTCGGCGCCAATAGTATTTGCTCGGAAAAAAGATGGCTCCATTAGGGTGTGCGTAGACTATCGTAATCTTAATAAAGTCACAATAAAAAATCGGTATCCGCTACCACTAATCCCGGAGCTCACTGATCGTTTGGTGGGAGCAAAAATATTCACTAAATTGGACATCCAACAAGCTTATCATCGAGTTCATATGGCATTGGGCCACAAATTTAAAACGGCGTTCAAGACACGCTATGGCCTCTTCGAATACTTGGTAATGCCTTTTGGCTTAACAAATGCCCCAGCTCAATTTCAATCTCATATGCAAAATATCTTTGGTGATCTACTAGATATTTCAGTTGTTATATATTTAGACGATATTCTTATTTTCTCAAAAAATTTGGAAGAACATCGCCAAATTGTTTGGGAGGTGTTACAACGGTTACAAGAAAATGGACTTTATGCCAAAGAATCAAAATGTGAGTTTCATCGCCAATCAGTTGAATTTTTGGGAATGACAGTTTCAGCAAGGGGATTGGAAATGTGCCCTGACAAAGTTCAAACAATTCAAGAATGGCCAATTCCGACCTCGGTGAAAGAAGTTCAAGCTTTTCTTGGATTTGCGAATTTCTACCGCCGGTTTATACATGACTATTCAAAAGTGGCTATGCCTCTTATAGCATTGACACGGAAGAATCAAAATTTTGTATGGACGCCTCAAGTGGATCTTGCATTCAAAGATCTTCAATCTAAATTTATTCAAGCGCCAATACTGATTCATCCCAATTTCGAACGACCATTTGTTGTTGAGACCGACGCCTCCAACATGGCAACGGCTGCAATTCTATTCCAATATAGGGAGGATGGTTATTTGCATCCATGTGCATACCGGAGTTCAAAGATGTCCCCTGCAGAACAAAATTATGATATTTACGATAAAGAACTTCTCAGTGTGGTTTTAGCATTTCAAGACCGGCGAGTATATTTGGAGGGATCTCCGCACCACATTCAAGTTATATCCGACCATAAGAATTTAGAATATTTCCTCACTACTAAGCAATTAAATAGACGACAAGCTCGATGGTCACAATTTTTGTCGGCATTTGACTTTGAAATCCAACATCGGCCGGGCTCCTTAAATGGAAGAGCCGATGCCCTCTCTAGAAGGATTGATCTCATGGAGGGGAAAAGTCAGGAAAATCGGCCTCTCTTACGGTTAGCCGCCCTGGAGTCTTGTCAATTAGTGTGGGATGATGATCGCATCCTTAAACGACTGAAGGCCGTTACTGCAGAAGATCCGCTGCTTCAACCAATCTTGACAATTTTTAAGAAAGAGACACATCAAATTTCGGGGGATGTTCGCCGCCGACTTCAAGCATATACCTTCAATGATGGAGTCCTCCGATTTCAAGACCGTATATATGTACCAGAGGATGCAGAGCTCCAGCGCCAAATTCTTCGGTCCGGACACGATGCTCCAGCCGCAGGTCACCAGGGGCGAGCAAAGACTTTAGAATTGGTCACAAGGAATTTTTATTGGCCTACTCTCCGACGGTATGTTCATCGCTACGTTGACGGCTATGATATTTGCCAACAATCAAAACCAACTCACCATGCACGATATGGGCTCATGCAACCCATTCCAGCCGCTCATGCACCATGGAAACGTATTTCTACAGATTTTATCGTAAAGCTACCCATTAGTGGAGGATACGACTCGGTGATGGTCGTGGTGGACAAGAATACAAAGCTTGCTCATTTCATTCCCACGAATGAGAGCATTGACTCTCAAAAGATGGCTTCTTTATATTTACACCACGTGTGGAAGCATCATGGCACACCAGATGAAGTGATATCCGACCACGGGCCGGTATTTGTATCAAAATTTATGAGGAGATTATCGGACCTACTTCGCATTAAACCATCTCCAACAACTGCGTTTCATCCGCAAGCAGATGGTCAAACTGAGAGGGTGAATCAGGTGCTTGAGCAGTTTTTAAGAATGTTCACCACTAGGCGCCAAGACGATTGGGCAGAGCTACTTCCCCTTGCAGAATTTGCATATAATAATGCCTCTCATTCAGCGACCGGATTCTCTCCTTTTTACGCTACATATGGATATCACCCATCCTTCTCTTTCATGACACCGACTTCATCCACCGTGCCCGCGGCAGAGGATAGAGTTCTCCAATTGCAACAAGTCCACGAAGAATTGAAAACTATGATTCAAATGGCCGGTCAACAAGCTAAGCAACTTTATGATAAAACTGTTAAAGTCCAGCCAACTTTTCAAGTAGGAGACAAAGTCCTTCTTCGACATGACAACATTGCCACTAGGGCCCCATCTAGGAAGCTATCATCTAAATTCTTGGGCCCTTTCATAGTAATATCTCAACTCTCGGATGTAGTGTACCGGCTAAAGTTGCCAAAGACTCTACGTATTCATGATGTATTCCATGTTTCCTTGCTAGAACGATACCGTGAGGACACCATCTTGGGACGACGCCCCACAGTTCCACCACCAATCGTCACTCCTGACGGTGACTTGGAATATGAGGTGCAACAAATCTTGGATTCGAGATTTTTTGGACGCTAGAAAAAATTGCAATACCTAGTTTCTTGGAAAGGATACGATCCGGAAGAAAATTCGTGGGAGCCAGCATCAAATCTTCACAACGCCCCTGATATGGTAGCAGATTTTCACATACTTCACCCTCAGGCGCCACGACCTAGTCAAGACGTAAAGGGGGGGGGGGTAATGTTACGAACCCTAATACGTCGTAACAAGACTTAGACGGTTAAAGAACCAAGGATGCTTGGCTTAGCGGTTACGATAGTTATGAGAGAAGGAGGGAGCCTTTGTGCTACTTAAGGCTTGTATGTAAGATCTATCCCTTATGTGGTATTTTGTAATACAAAAGAATGCTTCAATCCAATTTCCATGATAATGTGGAATTGCTTTGAGTCCAGTCTGGGTTTGCATTATTCCTCCATTGCATTGATAGCGCTAGAATTAAAGGTCCTGTAATGAGGTCACGACTGACACATTGGCCGTTGAATACTCGATCCATGACATCAGAATATTGATCTCTATTCATCATTGAATTTATGACCACATTACTTTTGTAGTACAAATCAAGAAAAAAAAATTATTTCAATTGATGATAGATAATTTGGTAAAAGTACACTTTTTCAAATCGACTTCAAGATTGTAACTAGATCTACAGTGGCTCAACAATGGAATTTGAAAAAATTTATTTTTCCACCTTCTTTTTCACTTTCTTTAGTAAATTTACACTTTTTGTACACTGAAAATTTGTCAAAAGTGTATAGAGTCTAACGTACATTCACCCAAAGGTTGATTTTGTTAAATTAACAACATTCTAGAAGACAAAAATTATGACACATATCTTTACAAAGGGCTAATTCTAGGCCAAAAATTAGGGCTCGTATAGATTTGGATTTTAGTCCACTCAGCCTAATCTACATCAAAGTTGTGAATATTTGTTTGTATAATCCTCTCAATTGGATCACACCCAACTTTGCTATTAGGTGCTAGCTGAACATTTGTATGTGTTGATTGTAGACCAAGTATAAAGAGTGCAAAAGATATTGTAGCTTTGGGAGATGGTTGCCATATTCATGCTAAATTATTAACCCCTAAAAGACTGGGGGTGTTTGAGCATAGTCCTTATTTTTTTGACTAGCTCCTGTAACAAGTATAATCCCTCATTTGTGTGGAATAATTTTAATGATCGCCACCAATGAATTGAAACAATACTTTTAAAGCTTTTCTATGAAAAAAAAGATCAACAAAATTGCACAATTTTTGAGAAAACACACCTGTTGACAGGATTGATGAAAGATGTTCGGTTAGGTAGTACTTTGTATGTACTCTAAAATCAAAATGTTGGAATCGGAATGGTCTAAAGTGCTCCAAAATTTATTTATTTTTACCACATGTGCATATCATCATAATATTGATGTGTAATTTTTTTATCAAATCATTTTGAAGTGTAGAAAAAAAGATATGAGAATGTGCAATAATAGCCCACTATGTCTTTTTCATTCTAAAAAATTTCACCTTAAATTTTACACTCAATCATTTCTTGATTGGAATGCACCGAATCATCTAAGGTCTTTTTGTTGCTTATGGACTGTTAGTAAGGTTCACATATTAAGTTTCTTACAAGTGTAATTGAAGAAGCCATGTGGTGGCCTTATGGTCTTTTAGGGGTTAACCCCTAAAGGTCAGAGACTATGTTTTTACCAAAACCGCTTCAAAACTGCTATTTCTAATTAAAGTACCAAATTTTAAGAAAAAAATAAAATTTAGGAAAAATGTAACCATAGGATCTTGTAGTAACTAGTTTGAGAAGCTGTGGAAAAAATTTCAGAAATTTCCATTGTGTGGATTGCAAGATAATAGTGTTTGAATTGACAAAAAAACTTTTTTTGTCTCTGCGAAAATCCGGGCAGCTGCACTTCACAAGGTCACATTTGTATGAAAAAATGTCCAAAATGGTGGTTACTCTTTGGATTCATTCTTCAAGGCAAGCTGGATACATTCTTGAAAATTTTCAGATCATTTAGAATTGTAAAACATATAGGAAAATAATAGTAAGTAGAAAGAGGTAGAGAATGTTCAAAACACTAAAGTGTTTAAAATTAAAATATGGAATTGAAAAATGCCAATCCAAATGGTTTAAATGTTGTAATAGACAATCTACACCCAATGTTTTTATTTATTTTTCAATAATATTAAAAATTGAGTTAAATAAAAGACTTCAAAGTTTATCTTAGAGCGACTCTTAGATTCCATAACTACCCTCAAGCTAAAACTCCTCATAACTTCCATCTCATTAATCAAAATAGAATGATTAAAAGCTTCCCACGTAGATATAAATCTAAAGAACCAATTTCAATTTTATTTTTTTTAAAGTGATTTTTAAAGAAGTTTTTTCAGGTGCCCGGATTGCCCACCGACGAATGAGAATGACATATCATGCAATAAATTTTTAACCATGTAGTCAAAAGTTATAAAAACTATTGGGCCTTAAAGCTACTCCTTGGGCACATCTTGTATGAAAATTTCAAAGAAAAATAACAAAATTTTTGGTCGTAGTGAGGTGCCCCAAATTGCTATGTTGTCAAAAAACGATGTTTGGTCCTTTAGGGATTAATTAAAGTTCCCAACTCGTAGATTAAGACTAAAGGATTGGTTCCCTCTATTGTTCTCAAGAGATTCCAAACCGTGAGAGAACATTGATCAATATCTCATCTTCTATACTTTTCATTTATTGACAAAATGAAAAGACTAGTTTAGTACTTCAACTATACTGTAATTTTCTAGTATTCTAACATCCACATTCATAGGTCCCACTATCCACAATCATAGTTCTTCAATCAAAAAAATTGTATGCTCACAAGCTCACACTCACATGCTCACAAAATAGCAACCCTACAAGTATGGTAAGTTACTATGGCGTTTCTTTTGTTTTATCTTTGGTGGTCCTAAATGTGTTTTGTATAAATTGTTGATCTGTGGAGTAGGCAAGGGATGATGAAACTGGCAAGTTTGGTTTCATTGATTTAGGGATTTGATGGTAGATGACAAGAGTTGTAGTGGAGCCTAACAAAGTCTAATGTACATATAAGTTTCTTAGGCGTCTAAATGTATTTATTTTTTTATATACAATCCTTTACTTGCTTTCTATTGTTCAATTTTCTTTAGATATCATTGACCACATTGCGTCTACAGTTTGGTAGAAGTGCATGATTGCTAAATATGCCTTGAAAGATGTATTGCCCTATAAGCACCATTGTAGGGCTCTAAAACGTTTCACTATACAAAAAAACGTGTTTTACGTGTTGTTTTTATGATTTTAGGAGACAGGTTTTTGTGGGCATCAAATAAAACAACTTGTATTTTTATATTAATACTAACATCTAATGTAACATCTGGATCTAGACTGCTACACTTGAAGTATGTCTGCTTCAACTAATACAACAATCCCAATTCTTTCCTATTTTCTATTTTAAAAATGTAATTTTTTTTTTACTTTTTTTTCTATATTTAAAAAAGCTTCGTAACCATATTTAAATGCAATTTGAGTTCATTTATTTCTATATATTTTTTAATTCTTTGTTTCATCAATACACATTGATCCATTGTCGCCTTTTCTTTAACTTATTCCAAATCAATGCCTAAACTTACCTAAGATTACTTACTTATTTGCGAGTGAAATTACTTTATTTTATTTTTCAAAGTTGAAATCACTAGTCTAATGAAGAAAATTATAGTGCAAAACATTGCCGTATGAATAAAATTTTGGTGTCACTTCATATTTAGAAATATGTTAATAGATCCTTTTTTTCAAACTTCAAGAAAATGCTTGTTTCAAGAAGATTTTCAAATTTTTCAAGTAAAGTAAAAACTATACTTTGTATCAACTACATTCTTTATTTCTGGTATGGAATCAAGCTAAATTGATTTATTCTATTAGTGATTATAAAACATAAGAATAACTTATAATTAATGTTATACTATTTTCTTGTAAAGAAATAAATATTATAATTTTATTAGTATTTTTTCATGCATACGGATCAAAGTACGTATAATTATTATTTTTTAATAACTATTTTTATTATTATATCCAATGCACATGAATACTCTTAATTGCTACGTGTCTAGGCTACAGGTAAAAAAATCTGATTTTTAATGCTTACTTAGAGACTCCTAACTTTAAAAAAGATTGGGTGTTCTGGTTTAAAATTATATATATATTTTTCAATAAAATTATTATTTTATTTACCTATGGCCTAGCCTGGCCATGCTGAATTGAAGCAATATTGGAACATATCAATATTCCAATATTGTACGTGTGACATGGCGAAACCATAGTTGTCTTCCTCCCATCCATGTAACTGGAGCCTGTCGTCACAAGCGTACGTAGGACAAGCTCTTGCGAGGGCTTCCACCTTGGCGACTAAAGGTTGATCCTTGTCATTTTGTGATTCTCGCGTCCGTCGCATACTTGCATCGGGAGAAGGATGTTGTGAGCTGCAAGAACTAATTGAGTTTGAAATTGGACAATTTGGCGCAGGGTGCAGGGTTTTGTGGAGTTGCGTACTTACGGAGGTGTGCAGGGTTTTGCGGAGGTGTGGAGGTGCGTAGGATTTAGGGTTTTGTGGAGTTTTGGAGGTACGGAGGTGCGCATGTGCGCAGGGTTTAGGGTTTTGTGGAGGTGCGGAGGTACACAGGGTTTAGGGTTTTGTGGAATTGTGGAATTGTGGAGGTGATATGTATGATTATGTTGACTGTTTGATTGAGCTTGAAATTGGGAGAAGGACGTTGTAAGCTGCAGGAACTAATTGAGCTTGAAATTGGACAATTTGGCGCAGGGTGTAGGGTTTTGTGAAATTGTATAGTTGTGGAGGTGCGCAGGGTTTTGTGGAGGTGCGGAGGTGTACAGGGTAGGGTTTGTGGAGGTGTGCAGGTGCATAGGGTTTAGGATTTTGTGGAGTTGTGGAGGTGATATGTATGAATATGCTGACTGTTTCATTGAATTGACTAAATGCAGAACAAGGTTGTATAACGATGGAAGAGGTGGCTGGAAGCACGAGCAGTGGGGACAAGCGGAAGGGACAAGAATTGGATCATGAAATGTCAGAGATGCTGGAGTACAAGTTCAGTGAGACTGATTGCATTTTGGAGTTGGTTGAAAGATTGTGAGTAATTTTAAAATTTTATTTTGTGGAGTTGTGGAGTTGTGGATTGACACTAATGCCTTTAGGAATTGTGGATTGTAGTTAGGGTGGATCTTATTTTTTTAGTATGGAATTTTTTTATTGTACTTGCTAACTAGATTTCCTTGATAAGAAGAAGAAAAGAGGAGATTGGGTCGTGAGTTTAGCAACTGAGGAGCTTGAAGATGTACTAAACCTACATGTAACTGATGAATAGACCAAAGTTTATTGCATTTCGCAAAACTTGAGGAAGTTGAGCGACCCTGAAGTTGAAGATAGAGATTGTCTGGTTGCTGTATCAAATGGTGTCTGGCCTTGGAGGGGCACCCTCGTCACGACATTTATGGAGGAAGTGGCTAGGGACTTAAAGGAGATGAAGGAGATGAAGGACTCAAACTTGAAGGAGATGAAGGACTCAAACTTGAAGGAGATGAAGGAGATGAAAGACTCGAACTTGAAGGAGATGAAGGACGAGATGAAGGACAAGTTGAAGGACTTCAAGAAAAAGGAGGGTGTTTTATATCCGAATGTGGTGTACGAAGCATTCAAGATTTTGGAGGAAGATTTGACTTCGATTATGAAGTCCATGTTGGGGATGAAGATGTATTGAAAGCTTGTTTGCAAATTCAGGTATATGTATTTTACTTCTCACTTTAAGCTTTATTATAATTGATTTAATATTTTATTTTTAATTCTAACTATTTATCTTTAGAAATGTTGGATTTAAATTGTTTATTCATTCTACAGGTTACCAATTGTTGAAGCGGCTGCGACGAGTTCTTGGAGCTGTTCTCCCACCAGCCCTGGATAGAGCAAAATATTCCTTTTGGAATATTTGTGCAGGCTATCATATTCAGGGTTGTCCATGTCACGTCACGTCTGGACGTCAGGATTCATCTCCGACGTCCGTCAGGATGAAATCGGGGAATGCTGGGAAGCGAGCATGGAGCGGCGAGCGGTGAGCAAGAAGTGGGGATTGGTGAGCGGGGAGCTGAAATATTGGAACGGAAAAAGAAAAATGGCAAAAAATGGATGAAAGTTGATGAAAAATGGATCAAATTTCAAGAAAAAATCACGAAATTGCATGGGAAAAATGGAAGTAAGTAATTGGAGAAAATGGATGAAAGTGGATGGAAAAATTGGATGAAAAATATGGATGAAAGTAGATGAAAAATATGGATGAAAGGAGTTGGAAGAAATGGATGAAAGTGGATGGGAAAATTGGATGAAAAATATGGATGAAAGTAGATGAAAAATATGGATGAAAGTGGATGAAAAATACAGATGAAAGTAGATGAAAATTATGGATGAAACTGAATCAAAAGATGGATGACAGTAGATACTAAAATGGATGAAAAAATTGGTTACACAAGATAGAAGATTTTGCAATAAATTTTTCTACTTCGACCTACACGTAGAAAAGATAAGATGAGTGGTGATTTGGTAGTAGCAGAAAAGACTTCGTCCATCTGAATTGTTGCACTTCTCGTTTAGAGCTTCAAATTTTGTTTGAATTTGCATGGGGCTACTTTTTCAAAATCATACTCGTGTGGCGACAAGGGACTGGGATAAACAAACAAAATTGAACTACATCCACACACGAGACTAGGACAAGCGGACAAAATTGAACTACATCAACACAAGAGACTAGGACAAGCAATTGAAATTGAATCGCATCAACATAAGAGACTGGGACAAGCGAACAAAATTGAATTGCAACAACACAGTATGGTTATTGGATGTTTTATGAAAGTCGCTAAATATTATTGCTTCACTCTCGGAATTCCGATCATTGTAGTTACCCTCTAGTACCTCTTACCTTTTTCGGAAGTCTTCAAAGATCGCCTTGCAAGAATCAAGTGGACCTACTCGTTTCTGTCCGCTTCTACCTTCATGGTAGGATTAGCACTTGGAGCATTATCGTTCAATTGATTGTTGAAACATCTACATTCTCTATTCTAAGAGGCTTTAGGCTGTTTTTTTAGAGTTGATGTCCATGGCAGCATTTAGAGCATCAATTTTTCATTTATTATCATTACATGCCAACTAGCTCACCATCTGACAGACATTCATCATGCATCTCCTACAGTAGACGACGCACTCATCTGTCAATATCATTAGGCAAATGAAATGCATGTCCCATGGAACACCATTTTACAAGGGGCTCTTCTTGTGGGTGTAAAGGTAAGCAAGTCAACAATTCTAATGTGTTCATGGAGGAGTACGTCGTCTGACTGAAGAAGATGCATGATCAATGTTACAAAGATGTCAAGCGTGTTAGATAATGAATCAAGTACAGATTAGTAGTAATAATCCAAAGGCAACAATGAGCATGCACACTCCAAAAGAGTAATGCGCCCGCAAATATGATTAAAAATTGAAACTTCAATTTCTCTGTAAACTACATGCACTCGAACTACTACAGTGTAATGTGACCTCGTACTACTTCCACTGACTGTAACACTACCCTTGCTATCTGATGTCTTTGTCTTGAGCTCTACAAGACTATAACACTAATCTTATCAAAACTGCACGCATGCGGGGATTTTTTTGGGAGACAAAGACAAACTCATCCTCTTTAAATGCCACAACATGGCGACGTGTATCACAAAGTGATAAGTTTGCCATACATCATCTTATCCGACTCTAGTGAGTAGTGGTTGCGGGCGGCCCCATCCTTCTAGCTGAACTAAGAAGGCGGGCTGCCCTATCTCTCTAAGTAGGTAACGGGGACAGACTGCTCAGTCCGCTGAGCTGGGGAAGGGGAGAGGGACTGCTCCGTTTGTCGAGGTAGACAAGGGTGGAAGGAGGGCTGCCTCGCCCTTCGAGCAAGGCAGACTGCCCACCTTGTCCGGATGGGTAGCGAGCAAGGGAGGGCTGCCTTGGCTTTTGAGCGGGGCACAGAGGGATTTAGGACCCACCTGATTGAGCTGGGCAGGTGTGTGTGGAGGTTTGTCCACTTCATCGAGTTGGGTAGGGGGGGCTGTTCCACCCTTTGAGTAGGGCAGACCATCCACCTCATCGAGCTAGGCGAGGGAGGGAAGGTCTGCCCCGCCCTTCAAGTGGGGCAAAGGGGGATAGACTACCCATCTCATCGAGCTAGGCAGGGGGAGAGGGTTGCCCTGTCCTTTGAGCGATGTTACCAATGTAAAAAAGGGCAGACTGCACCCCTCATCCAGTTGGGCAGGGGAGGAGGGATTGCCCACCTCATCGACTTGAGCAGGGGGGCTACCCCGCCCTTCGAGCGGGGCAGACTGCCCACCTCGTCCAGGTGGGCAGGGAGAGCGGGCTGCTTTGTCCCTTGAGTACAGTAGGCTAGGCAGGCTGTCCACCTCCTTGATTTGGGCAAGATTCAAGGTCTGCCCAGCCCCTCGAGTTGGGCAGGGACGGCATGTTGCCCCACCTCTCCAGTTCAACAAGGAGGGCGAGCTGCCTTATCCCTCCAATTAGGCAGCGAGGGCGGGCTGCCTAAGCTGTTCAACTGGACTGGAGGGGACAAGCAGAGCATCCACTTGAGTTGGGCATGGAGGGAGGGTTGCCCAATCCTTCCAACTGAGCAAGGGGGGGGAGGAAGGGCTACCTAGCACATTAAGGTAGGCAAGGAGAGAGGGATTGCCCAACCCGGCCAATTGGACAGGGGGAGCGGGCTACCAAATCTGTCAAGCTACACAAGGAGGGGGTGTTTAACAACCTCTCGAGCTGGTGTCCTTGGGGAACTGCACACCCGGCCCACCTTAGCAGGAAGGGCGGGCTGCCCACGCCCTTGAGTTTGGTAGGAAGGGCGGGTTGCCTATTCTGTGAAGTACAGCCTTCCTTGCCAAACCACCTACCGACCCACTCACCTACCTATCCAATAGTAGGGGCAACCTAGGCTACCAACTCAATCTCTCAAAATAGACAAGCAAGGTAGGCCGGCCTTCCAGTCGATGTGGATAGCCAGCCTTGGTAGTTGAGGTGGGCAGGATGGGCAGCCCGCCTAATCCGTCAATATTGACCGGGCAGCGCAGCCTAGCTTCCCCCCCTCGTAGCTAACTCTGTTTGTTATACTGGGATGCAAAGATAGCTTAGAAAATTTTGGAGATTCTAAATTTGCTGACAAGTTCTGTAGATTATGAGAAGGGAGGTGTGTAATGACTGTGGTTAAGCATGCACCCCAAAAGATATTACGATTTCAGAATACATATACATTCCAAAAGAAATCACTCATACAAAGATTTAAAAAAATCATAATCCTCAAAATGAAGTACATGCACCTGATCCAAGAGTGCTTGATGATATCAGTACTTCACATAAGTTGGACTCAGGTAGAACTACCCTCACTATCCGATGTCTGCAAATACCGATCTGACTCTACGGCACAATCATCTACAAATTGGAGAGCACGAGGATATACCGAGTAGGCCCTAGAAGTGGGTCTAGGATTTAGGGCAACAAAATCCCTGCAAAGCTCCTTAGCGTATATAGGTAGCTGAAATGGTTTTTCAGGGCTTGGAAAGAAATCTGGATTGGCAAAAAAAGGAACTTGTTGAGAGAGCCTCAATTTTGTGGCTTTCCTGCAAACACCACGAAACAACATATTAGAAAACATGAGATAGTGCTCAGTCTTTGGGAACAAACAAAGATATTAAAGTAAAACTTACTTACTGAATCGAGATGTCTTCTTGACAACTTGTGCAGGTACGTCCTCGTCGTCTAGGTCTACAAGTTCCACTGGCAATTGTGGCGGTGGTTTAGAGACACCCGCAGCAGTGCGCATGACCGGAGCGATAAGGGCTTCAAAAATAGCCTTGTCTTCTTCAAATGCCAAAATATGCCGATGCGTGGCACGGCAAGCTTGGATGCTGGAACCTACAAACATCCCGACCAAATATTAACAAAAATCATCGGAACATGAAGTTCATGATATGATATCATTGACATTAAATTAAATAATTAGCCAAAAAAAACCTGTGGCCGCTATGCAATCGACGACGACGTCTCCTGGTTCCGTCATCCCTTCCACTAGCAT
The DNA here is from genome assembly GCA_951230915.1 of Antitrichia curtipendula. NCBI lineage: Eukaryota > Viridiplantae > Streptophyta > Bryopsida > Hypnales > Leucodontaceae > Antitrichia > Antitrichia curtipendula. The sequence goes on along the minus strand of OX579633.1, from coordinate 48,010,751 downwards.
CTGCATGAACTGTCGGGCCTTCTCACGTGGGCCCCGCCACGGTACGTCACCATTCATGGTAACGTCTTCTTTGAAACACAAGTTCGAAAGGATGTCGTCAGTGCATAAGGTGACCCCAACGGCATCATGGGATGGAACAAATTGGAACGGAAAATCCTCTTGTGTCTTCGGGCCAGCCTCTTTGACCACTAGAAAGGCAGCGAAGCGCTTGGTCTGGAAGAAAACAAATGTTAGAAGCCGATACAAGGGAAGTGCAAGTTCAAATGAAATATACATGATGGAAGAAGAGTTCTTACCGTTTTTGTTGGATCTATAGGGGATGTGAGATGGAGATGGTTATTGCCGAAGTACATTAGAAGTATGCGGAACTTATACTCTTCACAGCATCCAAGGAGTTGGCTTCGGTGTTTCTTAGAAGGGGCAGGATATATCACCAACAAACCGCCATTGTCGTGCAGGTACTCTTGGGCAAAGTCAAATACAGCTAAGAGATAATCTTTGTCGAATTCATTCCACTTTGGAATGGGTGCAGGCGGTGCGGAAATAGTTGGCACATGTAGTCCTTCCGGGACGTCCACGATGATCAAGTCGACAGCGGCTTGTGTGCTCAATTTACCATCAAAATAGCGATCCTTGTCACTGGAATGTTGCAAAAGACATTCGTTGCAGAAATCATAAAAATCAAGAAAGTATGAGGATTCCGGTGCTCTAACTACAAGACTACTAATCTTATTAATCAACATCATGTGGCCCATTATTGTCTTGTAGTTGTACATAGAATATTGGAAATATGAGGCCATTAATAAACGAAAGTAAACTCACCATGCCCAAGAAGGCCTCGACGTCCTGAAGTGCCTTCGTATGGTCGCAAAGACTTCCTAAAGGCAAGTTAAGGATGCACTCATCGACGTCCAGAACAGGGTCGATATTCTGAGTTGTCGGTGTGAGACCGTGCACTAGTCGCTCCTGAGTGAGTGAGAAACCAGAAGATGTATCCTTCATCTCTGCTGCGCTAGTAGTTGGTTCGTGTAAGGGTGTCTCCGCTTTACGCTTAGTCCCCTTCTTCTTGGCCTTCTCTTCTTCCTTCTCCACCTTGGCCGCCATGCGCTTTTTCTTGTTGTCCTCTGTTTTCTTCTTAGCCTCTTCCCATTTCTCCTCCTTCTTCTTGTCTGCCACCTCCCTTTTTGCAATGGCTTTGGATCGAGCCTCGGGATCCAAACCCGCAAATTCATGGAACTCTGGCTGGAAGTCCGTGGTTCCCTTCAGTCTCCAGAAGAGGGCCTCCTCTTCTGGCGGAGTGGTGCCGAAGTTGCACTCGAGATACCATGGGCACGCCTGCAAATGTGGAGTGGTCCACAGACGCAGCTGGGAAGCAGAGAACATGCAGTCGGTCAACGATCTGTCCAACCATGTAGTAAGGAACGGCGGTAAATCCGCCTTTTCTATTGCCTTCTTTGCATATAACTCAAGCTTGAAGTACCTGGAATCCACAATTTCAACAGATGTAAACATGGTTTAGAAAAAATAATTTGTCAAGAAAATAGTATTCATCCATAAGTTGCCTCCCCTTGGAGACCCTCTCGTTACCGAGACACCAGCATGGCCGGCCCACATTTTGACATACATCAATTTTGACGTACACACACTCTCAGACAATAGGATTTAGAGATATTTTCTAAGTAACTTGTGCATGGCGTGCCCCGCCTTTGAAGGTGTCTTGGTACCAAGACAACCGCATGGACTCCCTACCTTTTAACAACTTTGAATCTTCGAGTCCCTACCAAAAATTTTCTAACTGTATTTGGAGCACTAGCTTCATGTAAGTACTGCATGAGTTTCCCCTTCTTTGAGGTTGTCTCAGTACCAAGACACCTTCACATGTTGCCTATCTCTTGACAAATTGAAACTTTTGGGCCCCCTCCTAAACTTTCAAACTGGATTTCCAACCATAATTTCCTGAAAGTATTTCATGGGGTGCCCCTATTCCAAAGGCCGTCTTGGTTACAAGACACCCTTCTGGCCTACCTCTTCACAAATTAGAGCCTCCCGGTACCACATTCTTGCCTTGGATTTTTTAACTCTTGCAAACACACCAATAAAACATAAAGAAGTGGTGTCCATCAATAAACATATATAATACCTGTAGAGCAGTCGTTTCACTGCGAGGGTAGCTCCACGGAAGTCTGCAAAAGTATCAGACTTTTTGAAAGGCTCCATTCCCTTGAACATGCCAGTGTATGCCATGTCCCATAGTTTCATTCTCCACTCCTCCAGATATTCGGACAGTGTTTGCGGCTCCGTTGGAATATCCATATTGATTGGAATATTGTCAGCCTTACAAACGGTATCAAAGAGCGTAAGAGCTGACTCCTCTAGCTGTAATAAGAATGGAATATTATTAAGAGTCAAACAATGTTTGCAATTAATTGAGAATCCAGTGTAATTTGACAAAGGGATATATATCAACAAATAACGTTGACATCTCAACAAGCAAGAGAAAGTTACATATCTTTACCCCAGCATACCAAACTGCCCTCGCAAGGAACAACATCAATTTGTCCTCGTTGACAGGCCGAGCTGGAAATCTACGAGCCTCCCTTGTAGAAGCAGATGCATTCATCCACTTCAGCCATTTTACTTTGTGTGCAGGGGAAGCTACGGCAGATGATATCATTTGCAACTTGTCAAGGGTTAACTCCGGTACCGTGAAAAGGCTCCAATGCCTCTCAATCTGTAAAATCACAAAGAAAGGAAATTAGACCAAATACTCCAATTCAATGTCTGATTGTTCCTGAAAGCAAATGAGGAATACAAAATTACCTCTTGTAGGAATCCGGGACCTAGAGATGGAGCCGCCACGGATACTATCTTTGACATCTTTTGGCGGAAAGAGGCCGTGGAGTCCTTGATAGATGTTCTCATTGCAGTAGCCACTCCATCCGGCGTCACCTCGTCCTTCGGGGTATCTTCGTGGTACTTACGAACAGCAAGGTCCGCCAACGCTGAAATCTCTTGCTGTATGCATACACATATTGATTTAGAATGGGAATTATTTTAGAGTACATGGAATTTCGAATGTAGGATAAATGAAAATAAACTGAACAGGAATTCATACCTTAAAGATGAATGATGTGAAAACTTCAAGGGGCATTGAGTACCAGGTTTTCCTTGCCGTATTCTTGCAAGTCTTAATTTCCTCGGGGCTGAGTAGCTCATGGAACTTCTCCAGATCCATGACACCATACTTTTGCACTCGATATAATGTATGGACAAGGTTGTTCTTCACGTGCAAGTTTTCCCTGTGCCTAAAAAACAAGAAGGTGTCACGATTGTCAGTTTAAAATTAAGAATGATTTGAACAAAACAATTTATTAGGAAATGGAATGGTATTCTGCTTGAAGAGCAAAATGTACTTACTGGTTAATGTCGTGCATAACCTGCATGGTTGTGCTAATTCGACTCCTCGTGTCCAAAATGATAGAATCTACAACGTAGTGCCAATCAATGTCGGTGGCATGCTTCCGCTTAATATGATTCATCCAGGCTATCCGACGATGATTGCCATCACAAACGTAGAATTTGTGGTCAACCAAATGCCTTAGTGCCGTCTGGGAACTGAGTTGTGTGTTGAACTTGTCATTCACTTGGTTCCACAGTGGCCCCCACTCTTCCTTCTCTACAGTCGAAAACACGCCGGTCTGCCCTTGCTCGTCTGCAATGGAAACATAGAAGACTCTTGCTCCCTCTTCGTATCCCCATGCAAACTGGTTCTCAAGTTGCACAAGGTCACAATCTAATGTAGGCCGAACCATTGGCATGGGTATCATTCGACATAAGGGGATACGCATCCTGGACAAGTCGGATGATGTCAACCTCAAGCTCGAAATAATAGAGATGACGTCCATTTTATGTGTCTTCCTTATCTCATCTTCCATCATGTCTCCACCGAATCCCAGAGCGTTGTCTTCTTCCATGTCGTTGATGTCCAAGAACTCGATTAGCGGTTGTGGTACTGGATCCACTACTGATGGAACAAGTAACTCCGAAGGAGGGCTTCTTTGGGCGTCTATCTGCGTCTGGACCATAACGTATGAATGGATATAAGAAATCAAATAGGTATTCCGATTCAACGTGAGTACCACAGTATACTACATAAGAAGGTGAATCAATAAAACAAGTGATAGAAAAAACATTCAATAATCATAGAGCACCTCTCGATCATAGGCAAATAATGTCCGCAGCAGTAGATTCGAATGTCATCATCCAATGTTGAAGCGGATATGACCACTACCTCGATGCGGACACAAGTGCAGTACTCTAAACTATGAGGAGGAGATGAATTTATCGCCTCTAAGATACTTTCAACTACAGAGGAAGAAGATGAATAACTTAGGAAATGACTCCAAATTTAGAAAAGTCATCTATTGTCAACACGGGTTCTTTTAATAATCCTAAGAGGCTTACCAAAGGTATTGCAGCCATGACCCTCTGGGACACATGAATATGGCCCTCTTCTTGTGCAGTGTTGTCGAAAGCTTGATTCGAAGGCGTCCCCTTTGAGACCTGAGTAGAATAAGAGATATAATTTAGACAAAGAAAGAAATTTTTTGGATCTAAAGTCCTCGAGCCTTCACTGGAAATCTTGGAAATGTCCAAGACAGCCGCCTCCCATCCTACGGTCTCGGTACCGAGACCCTCCCCAAGCTGCACTTGGTCTTGTTCATTTCCTCTTCACGACCTGCATCCTAATCGAAACTTTGAAGAAAAAGAAAAAAACAAGAAACCCTAAATTCACATCTGGTTGCAAGCCTCATGACTCCGATTCACAGAAAATACCATTTGGCCCTCGAGTGTGAGCCTCACGCGCTTGCCTTCCAAAACTGAATGCCACTCTCCCCCGAGATTCTCGAATTAGAACTCAAAAAACGAAACCAGTACACGAAATCAAAAAAAAATTAGAAACCGAAGCTCTCGGGCCTTCACTGGAAATCTTGGAAATGTCCAAGACTGCCGCCCCCCCCCCCCCCTACGGTCTCGGTACCGAGACCCTCCCCAAGCTGCGCTTGGTCTTGTTCATTTCCTCTTCACGACCTGCATCCTAATCGAAACTTTGAAAGTGAAACCTAATTGCTGAAACGCGGCTATGGCCGAGTTGTTTTTTGTAAGACAATGGATTCCGGAGAATCGTACCGTGTCATTCGGAGGCTTGGGCTGTAGTGCAGGTGCATCGCCACTGTCTGCAATTGCCTTTCCGCTTCGCGACCTCAAATTACGCTCCATGCTCAGCCTACTCTTGATGAAAACACTGAGATTCACAAAAGATGTGAGTAAGTCAGAAAGCATGTAAAGCATTCTTTGACTGGTGAGGCATTCAAATGGTGAATCATATAGACCATGAAACATTCAATCGATGGAATTGTCAATCGTGGTGTTCCGGTTGGGAGGCGTACGGGGCAACAAGGTATTGAAATGGAGAGTGCCGCGGTCGGTGCCCCCAATGTGTTCTCCTAATTAGGATTTCGTTGTTGGTGGTTATGGTTTAGGTGACCGGAGATCGTAGGTTACCAAGTGACCGGCGATCAGCAGCATTGGTCGAGCCGTTGGTCAGCTTTCACACCGAGGTAAATTTGTTTGGGCCTCTGCAAAAGGCTGAAGTATTGTTTTTTCTAATAAAGTTGGAATTTCCAAATTTTGAAGCCATAGGTAACTAAAATTATTTCCAGAACGTATAGCAGCTTTATTGATACTTGCTTTTCTGATTTTCAATTACCAACTGCTATATTCTTGTATATAGTCTTCAAAGCACTATATTTAATTCATATTTATGTTGCCTGAGAATTGAAAAAGTAATATACCTCGCTTCAATCCTAAACCCTAAACCCTTATGTTATTTTACCAATTAAAAAATGAGATCCACTCCTGAAGATACTACACGTTTATGATTTCATGTTGTTTATGTTTTCCAAAATTTTCTCCAAATATGCCCTGTACTTCTAATGTATTACCTATAGATGACTTCTAGACTGTCACTTAATGTACTTTATTTGTTTGGGTTGATTGACGGTCTCAGTTGGCTGTGTAGATTTTATAAGACATAATCCCATGGATACGCTTGAAATAGGAGTCTGCAATTATTGTTTTACACAGAGAAGTCAGGCTCTTTATTATTGTGAATATGAATAACCATATTAGGCGGTTGATACCGTATTATGTCTTTTATGACATTTAGTGGCACTGGATAGTTACTTCTGTCTTAGCTGCCAACCTGCATTTTCCATTTAAAAGGTGAACTTCTCTAAATTATGCTACCTTACAAATTTTCATATATCTCTACCATCTAAGTCATATTGTTTATTTGCTTGAGTCATATCTTGTTCAACCATTCTTTCACATTCTCACTCTATCATTTCAGTCAACTCATCTGTTTCAATTACTGTATGTTGTCATGTAATACTTTACTTAGACGTTTTCAAATCTGATGGCCATGGTAGACTTTGAGAACATGATAGTGGTCAGTGCAAATGGAGACGAGGTTCCTGTCATTTTTCCTATGGGCCAAGACGGACTTGCCGTGGTTTCAGCTTTTAGATTAAGTGTACGGTTCAATCTGAAGGTAGAATCGATTCATCTTGAAGAAGACATATTTGATGCCGACACTGGGAACATCACTCACAGCGTAGGACAAGTCCCGATTTCAGATACTGAGGAGACGTACTGGCATCTGAAGCCCGGAAAATATAGGACTTACAGAGTACTCGATTCAAATAGGTCTGTTTGTGCAGATGCTTTTGCAGTCCATCGATCATCTTCGTCGTCATTTCAAACCTCTACCTTCACTCGTGTGAAGAAGGAGGCCTTCCCAGATCATGTCACCATTTTGAGTGATGATTCTGATGTAGATCTCCCTCAGGACAATAGGAACGTGGACACTCCTTCTCAGTCGACAGTACCAACCCCTATAAACTTGACCCCAGCAATGACAAGCAATACTTCTGCAATTGGTCTCTCAGGAGTATCTGTCATAGATTGCTTGAGAAGACTTCGAACGTTAAAGGGATGTAGAAATGTGTTGTCCAAACTCAGTTACGATACTATTTCCATTGAAAGAGTGCAGGCGTTGCCTCCACAGTTTAATGGAAATGTCATATTTGAGTTGCCTGCATTACAATCCTATCCTACTTAATTTGAGGCCAAGAACATGGTTGGCATGGATAGGCGTTGTGATGGTCACGCGTGGTCCAAGATGGTAACCACAAATATATCTAACCCCATGGGGTTATCGTTCCGCACCGCTTTTTGCCTAGGTCATCTTCGTTGCATAAATTCCTTGTGTGAGTTCCTCAGTCGCGTCCACCGAACCATGGACTTAAATGAAATAGAATGGGAAGGATTGTCACCTACTCCACTGGCTGTTGGTGATATCCATCCTCCAGGTTCATCTCTTGTTTGTAAAATCTGCAAGGAGCCTCCCTCGTGTATTGCCAGGTGTAGTATGAAGGTCTATTACGTTACTGGGGATGAGTCGCGTAGTCGTGCTTTCATACATCTGGGCACTCATGATCACCCGGTTAAAGATGGAGAATTCCGCGATATGAAAGAGAGAACTCGGACTCTGATTGGAGAACAAATGGAGAGAACACCGAGTGGCACCAACTCATTAATTGTCATGGAGGCTACAAAGGAACTCTTGGGCGAGCTTATTCTGTGTCCGGATGGACTGCAAACCAAGACTTTGGACTTCAATGAACTCGTCCCTGTACTGGATAAATGCAAATACTTCAGCTCCCCAAGTATTCAAAACGAGGTAACGTCTTTCAAATATTTAAGGAGATTTGGAGTGATTGACAGCATTACCAAGTTGAGGGGGTCAAGCATCTGGGCTTTTGTTCAAAAGAGTAAATTCCCTGGTCAGGGGACAGAGGTGGACAAAGTTTTTGTTTTCAAAATGTCAGAAGTAGGACCTGGAAGTGGAGTTGACCTAGTGAAGCGAATGCAAAGTGGAGGAGACCTACAAGACGCGTGGCTAATGTTCGATCACGTCAAATGCGTGAAGGGATGGACAACCATGGCGTGTCATGTATACGACTCCGTGTATTGTCGTGTAATGACAATCGCTGTTTGTGACATGCAATCTGAAGATTGTGCCGCTCAAATCCTCTTTTGGAAAAACCTTAACTCTGTTGTCGAAAGACATGGGGTTTGCGACACTCAATTCAAGGGGTTTATGGCAGATAGTGCACAAGCAAATTGGAATGCTGTGCGGACAATCTATGGATGTGGGGACAGTACCGTACCAGTGGAACATCGTGAAAGAACGTGCCTCTTTCATTGGACACAATCCATGGAAAAACATACAAAGGCGGATATTCGCGGGGACTTACAAGATCAACATCGTCTACTTTGTAAGCAGTATAAAAACGCCCAAACTCCCGAGGAGTCTGAGACTCGTTACCTAGCCATAAAAGCATGGTGGTTATCATCAGGAGCCACCACTGATTCAGGACTGCATCGATTGGAATTGTGGCTTTCTTTCTGACATTTTCGGTATCGTCAATGGGGCGGATTCATACAACTTGTAAGTCCTTCTCCTTCCTACTTATCATCTGAAAATAATGCAGAGATTTTGTATGTTAATGAATAAGTGAGTGTCTTCTTTACCCCTCTTGTTCAATAACTAGAATTTATCCAATGCTCCAACCCGATCCATTCTAAATGGACCTTGTAGATCCCTTAGAACGTGGGCAAGGAGGGCGGTCTTTGTTAGGCAAAAATCTCTTAGTGATGTATGGCAGGGAGACCCTAGACTCCCCTCTCGGTACCGAGAGAGGGGTGAGTAAGTAAACCGCTTACATTTCTTTCATTTCTTCCTCGTCAATTGCGCACTGGGCAGGATGAGAATCTGTCAATGACCCATGGTGTTGGTCCCTGGAAATTCCTCTCGCTAACAAGAGGGGTCCTTGTCTCTAAATTGTCTTGGAAGAATCATTAAACTTCTTTAAAGTGATTTGTGTCCATTTAATACCACCGCTGCTATTTGATCCTCAATATTGCTTTATGCACCTTATCAGAGTAGGTCTGTGGACAGTGGTAATTAATTGTGGTCTATAGATGATTTTCTGTCAGGATCTGAACAAGTCAGAGCTAGCAGAAATGCCATCATGCAACCTTGCTGAGACAGTACATAACAAGTGGCTTCAACAATCTGGAAATCGGGGTAACGATCTGTACATTGCAACGGTTGATGATTTCGTTAGAGCCTTCATGCAGATGGTACGGTATTACCAATTTCTAAAGGGAAATCAACCAGGTACAAGACCGGGGAAGGAAGAGCTAATGCTCCGCGTAGCCCAACGTTCAGCCGAGCGAATGGGCAATCCAAAGCCACTCACGGAAGCTATTTCAAACATTCCAGGTGTAGAGGAATTTTTCAGTAGAAAGCCTCACCTTGAAGGTGAAGAAGTGTTTGGATCGCAAAAGAGAAAGACAGACATGCCACTTGGCTGCGAATATGATTCACATAGACCGGACAAAGTCAATTTCTCCCATCCACGCATCCAAACCCGGTCGTGGAGAGCCACTTCAAGTGCATCGGATTTGAACATAATTTTGGAGGATGTTTCTCCATGTGTGGATGTGGCCCCTCCAGTGCTAACATCATATGAAAACATTGGAGGCGTCACTAGTACGCTGAACTCGACTCATGTCACAGCAATTCAAGAGACCATGTGTAACGAGGAGCAATGGCACATAGCACGTTTACCGAAAACATCAGCAAAGGCATGCTTTGCACTCCAAGCAATTACCAAGAAGAAGTGCACAGCACAAATAGTCCAGAACAACATTGCTACTGCGGCGCCAACATATACAGGTATGATGGTGAATTACCAAAAAAATCGGCATGATCGTATGCAATTTTTCTTTTGCAACGACGACATTGAACGATGTGTGAAAGGTACACGGCGGAAGTGGGTGTTATCAATACCAGCTATTCCGAACATTTGGCCAGTGAAAATGGGCACCAAACTCTCAAAGGCCGAGATTTTGGCCTTTGAAGTGGCAGGCTTTCAACTTCCGCAACGTCAAGTCATTTCGCCTCGAAGACTGTTTAGTGGAGAAGCAGGAATACAAATTGTGCGTGCCTACTCGGTTCCGTCTTCACCAGATGAACATCCAACAACTCGAGCAGGGAAGGTCGTTCGCCGCAACCTAAAGGTCCCACTGGTGAAGCACCAGAACAATTGCGCATCGGCCCTAACACTGAATGCACGCATAGAGAGGGTGACAATGGTTCCCCACCCTGGATTTGGTTGCATAGTGTCACTCATGTCTGGTCTAGAGCCTCGCCTTGAAAAGTACATGCTCACTATATCCTCTTTTCCAGATTGCACTTGCCCAAATTTCAAGGAGATGAAGCTAAAGTGCTTGGGCAAGCGGGGAACTTGGGCAAACTGTAAGCACCTTTATTTTATTTTCACTATCATCTGCAACCTACAGTCCACATCGGAGGCCTTCATTCATGCAGCAAGTTTCAGTTTCAATGAAGTGAAGAAAGTGCTTCTTAGTGGAATACTGAATCATTTGGGATCAAATTAGGTTGTCTTTTTGCGTAAAAGAACATAGCCTATGTTTACTGAACACATAAATGAAAATATACTGAGACTAAAAGGGCCAGTACTTGCATTTCATTAGATCAACTCATCCCTTTTCAAAAATTGGTTTAAGTACACTCATATTGTACATGATGTTCCTTTGCATGAAGTCATACCCAGCATGTGCTTTATTTTTGTAATTTCTAGCATCGTGCCAACATTTGTAGCCGAAAAGGCAACATATGAAACAAGTGATCTGACCTATTGTCCAAAATTAACATTTTCCTAAACCCTGGAACAAGCACCAAGGTCTACTTCCAAACTGTTTTACATTTTTACGGTAATAGGTGTATTCCTGTTCTACTATTATGTGGGTGCAAAACAATATTGTACCCTAAACCGCGGTCATAGGCCACTATATTTCTATAGCCATAGGTACCATCATCTCAAAATATTCATTTGTGCATGGCAATGGAATTTTGTTACTCATTTTCTCATTTTCATAGCAGTGTCCCCTTGTATTTTCAAGTAATGCCTAAACTCTTACAGCATATGATTTCATCTTGTATTTTAGCTACTTTCATTGAATTTATTTCCTAAACTTCCATCCAATATTTCAGCTACTTTCATTGAATTTATTCATCTACTTTCATCCACTTTCAATCTTTCATCCAATATGTGAACTACTTTCATCCAATTTATTCATCTATTTTCATCCACTTTCATCCAATATGTCAACTACTTTCATCCAATTTATTCATCTACTTTCATCCACTTTCATCCAATATGTCAACTACTTTCATTCAATTTATTCATCTACTTTCATCCACTTTTTTCATCCAAACCATCTCCTTATTATGCTCTAGTCTAAAATTTAATTGACATCCACTAAATTTTTAGTGACTTCCACCCAAATTTTTGGTAACCTTCATCCAAATTTTCAGTGACTTTCATCTGAAATGTCAACGACTTTCATCCACCAAAAATTCTAATTTCATTTCATTTTTTCATTTTCCATCCAACATGTAGGCTCCCCACTCACTATTTCCCGCTCTACGCTCCCCGCTCGCTTCCTAGCAACGTTGGGATGAAATCAAGCCGAGAACCCTCGACAGATGATGAATAAATACAAAAATGGATGGACGGACGCGATGGACGTTCTTAGTCGACAGGCGAGCTGGACGAGCGGGCCTCCGTCGACGGTCATCTGGACGAGCGGGCTTCCATCGACGGGCGATGGCTTGGCCGTCCAGCGACGGACTGACCGTCCAGGTGACGGACTGACCATCCAGACGCCGTTGCACAGATGGACAAACGTCATCCGCACTGTGGACGGTCCTGTCAGCATTGGCGACAGGTCCAGACGCGTCATGACATTCGGACGTGAAAAGCCCACGTCACATCTGGATAGACAACCCTGATCCTATTGGTGCAAGATTCAGCCACCCAAGCAAAGCATTTGGCATCGAAAGGTGAAGCTCTATTGATCGAGGGATTGGAGGCTTTTAGGGGGATTTTGGAGTCCATTTTGGAGAGCTTGGAGGATGATTACATGCAACAAACAGTTCCAAATTCTGAGTTTTGGGATGCCTTGGTGTTCTTGAAGGAGACAACAAACACAGTAACTGTGGTCCAAGAATTTGCTGCGTGTGCAAGCTTGAGGCTGGCGAGGAACAACTTCAGTCATCTATTCCTTTCCATTGCTCCTAAAGTAGTGAGAGAGAGTGCGATGAGTTTGTACTTCTCACTCTTGAAGAATGACTTCACCAAGGTATTCTTAGGCTTTATTAAGATTTTTATTTTCTCTTGAATTGATTAATAATGTTATAATAATCAATTTATTAATTAATTGTTTTGATGATGTTTGAATGACAGGATTTTCGACATGTTGCGATCATGGGGCAAGCAAAATTGGAGATTGTGGAGTTCTCCACTAAAGAGAAAAAAAACATTGACAAGGCTTTGGTAAGCATTATTTCTAGTTGAATTGAATCATTTTCAATATTTGTTGGTATTGTTAATTTTAACCACTCCCATTTTTTTGGTTTTGTAGGTCCATGACAGATTCTTGCTATCAGACTCTGAGAGTGACTCTTCTGACCATGACCTTATGCCAAGAGGCTCCAGGCTATTCGACGTCTAGGGCGGGTATTAGTATGGCACTGCAGTAGAAGTGGGTGTTAATCATTGGAACTTTGAAAGTCTTGTAGGGAAAAATTTACAATTGTTGATTTGATTTAATTTCTTCTTCTTTTTTATGTGAACTGCTTATTGGTTTTTTTGCAAAAAAAATTTATGAGCAGACCAAGCTTTCTACCGAAATTTGGTTCAAATCCATCTTGGAATGAAGACCTTGTCATGATGCTTGTTGGAGCGGGAATTGCAGTGTCAATGCATTCAAATAGGGTTGTCCCCGTCACGTCATGTTTGTCCGTCAGGATGTCCGGACGGACGTCAGGATTCAACCCCGGCGTCCGTTAGGATGAAATCTGGACGAGAACCGTTGACAGAGGATGAAAACTATGGAAATGGATGGATGTTCATCGTCGACGGGAGCGCTGGACGGGCGCATTGGACGGGCGAGCTTCCGTCGACGGGCACGGCACGGGCGTGATGGACGGGTATGTGGACGGGCAGGTGGACGGGCATCTGGACGGGTATAGGGTCGGTTCTGTAGACGGGCATCTGGATGGGTAACTGGACGGTTCTGTGGACGGAAAAATAGACGGGCATCTGGACGGGTTTTTTGCCTAAATGCCCGAGGCACCCAAATCTGATGTTGGCAAAACCTTGAAGTTAAATAAAACCTAACCAAGTTGTTATTTTTAGTAGTATCCAAGTTGTTATTTTTAGGAAGTTTTTCTTGAAGTCTAGTTATAGCATCAATAGTCTATTCTGAAAAATAAATGATAGCGATTTTTCGTTTCAAGACTTTGTGCAAGGGTACCCATTGCAATCTTGACTTCTTGTAGCATTGAGAGCTTTTGTAAATGTGCCTCGAAAACACTAGATCTTGGAAAAAAAATCACATTCAAAATTTATTTAAACTTAAAAAATATATATATAGTATATTTTTAAAAGCCATAAATTGATTGGGGTTATATATGTTAGGCAATTTAAACTCATATTTTTTGGGTCAAAAACTTTTTAAATTTGACTTGTGAAAACTGAAAAGAGGATTGGAAGACTTCACATCATTTTTGTAGTTTTAACACCCTCATGTTCAAACATTATTATCTTTTACTCTATAAGTGATATTTTTGTGTTTTAGCAACCTATGAGATTTGTAACATGTCTTATTTGAATTTATACGGTTACAATTTTTTTTATTTGATACACCTAATCACCTAATCAAAATGTTGACATTTGTTCAAAGTAGAGCAAATTCATAGGAGCTCAAAACATGACTTGGGCATCTAGGATTCTAGGGATTAAAGTTCGTTATTGAATTTCTAATTAGAGAAGTTGCTAAATTGATTTTACTATATGGCAAGAAATTCAAAAATATTAATCCATGTAGGCCCTATGCTAATTATTGCCAAAAAAAACTCCAAGTTGTCATTTCACCATGTTCATCTTGAAATGAAATGAAATGAAGAGAAAAAATTAGAATCTATTCAATTTAAGACTTTCAAGTATAGGATCGCCATTCATAAAGTCATTTATTTCAATTGATTTTCAAATAAATTTCATGTAGCGTGACCTTATCAAGTTAGCAATTGCAAGATATTAGACTTTGATCATTTAATTTTCATAATGCCATTTGAGAAAAAATGAAAAATGTTCAATACTTTAATTTGTAAACTTTGGATTTAAAAATAAACATGAGGGAGTAGTCAATCAATAGTCCAACTAAAAAAAGATTAAAACTAATAGAACAAAAGTTACAAAACGTGAATTATTTTTTGGTTTAATTCTATAAACTTAAAGGAGATTTCATCAAATATGAAGCAATAAAATAATTTGTTACTTATTTCTTGCTTTGGTATAGAATTTCCATTGTTTTTATTTCTTAGCCCCTAAAGTAACATACTCTCATTGTCCTTGCTGCAAGGGACAAAATGGATTTTCGATAGGCTCCCATGATCTCATTTTTTACTGAAACTTTTGAAAACTTTTTCATAAGAATGATAAAATAGAATGATAGATAAACTTATGAGTTTATTCATAATACAATTTCTATTCCAATAATCCAATCGGTGCCTAGGAGCAAAGGGTATGCCACAATAACCTCAAACAGGGGAGATCGGGACACCGGGCGGTCCAGGACTCCAGGTAGACAAAAAAATCCACAAAAAAATGAAATACAAATTTGTATATTTTTTTCCAGTTGGATTATATTTTCTTTTAAATGGGAGGCTTTCATTCATCCCATTTGGATTAGGAATGGAAAAGTTATGGGTTTTTTTGTGGAGCGGGCAATCCTAGCAACTTCTTAAAATAAATTTGCTTCTTTCACTTCAAATGCTAATAACTTTCAATCCATACGGTGATTACGGTCAAACATTACAAATTTTTTATTACGTCATCTAAGACAAGTGTAGAACAAGATCCTTTGGTTCGATTCGAAAAAAAAATGAAAAATTTAATTCATAGGTGAACATAGCAAAAGTGTTGGTTTAGGGTGGTTTGGGCCAAAAAATGGACTTCGGACTTTAGGGCTTCATCAAAAATAAAATAGAACACTCTTTTACCTACCATCTAAGCATACAAGCTTCTTCTATACTATTACAAAAAGGTCCAATAGATTACAAAAATAGACAAAGGCAAAGCAACAATACACGAGGTGGAAAGAAAACAATAAATGTACATATTTTATAAGTCCGTTGAAGTACATGGGAAACTAATAAAGGCTTTACATAATTACATACGTTCGCTTTGTACAACTTCCGGTATTTTATTCTATACATCTATCTAGTTATACACAATCTAGTCTACTTCTTCGATTACAACGCCGCGTGCTATGCTACTTCTCAAAAATCGCTGCAATTCTTGTCGCGATTGCAAAGTCGTCAGAAGCTGAAATGCGTCTATATCGTATCTATTATGTAAGTGGAAAAAAATGTCACCCACGAAGGCTGGCTCATGGAAGGTATTGTCTTCAATGTACGCCATTTCTTCCTCAAAGCCCAATTCACCCTCAAATCCGACTGGCTGGCCTTGAAAGTTAAACATAATGCGCTGTGGATGTGGTGCACACATAAAAATGGAGCGGTCAGGGTCCCAATGTCCACCAGCAATCTGACCAAAATATAGTCGACGCCTTGGATCACTATCTCCAAACACCCTCCTGATCACCTTTGTCACTTGGGCGTCACTCGTCCATTGTATGCCAGTCACCGTTCCTGCCGAGAGGTGTCGGTTGTCAAGGCCCCACTTCCAAAGCCATGTCATGTCAGACCCCCAATGTACTCTATTACCGAGGCCCGGTAAATTTCCTCATTGTGCTCGTAATGTGCAGGCATGTGGTCTTGAAGGCCAAACATTTTGTACAATCGTGCATGAAATGGAGCCCTGCATTGCGCACATCTCTTTCTGGTGACCATGTGTGGAATGAGACACACGGGGTGGTATAGATGGCCACATGTACCAAGATTCCATCCACCCTCGAGGCCAAACGGTTCTTGGCACATTATACATGTTGTTCCATCTTGTACAAAATCTGGAACGGAAGGCCACACTAGTGGCGTAATGCCATCGCGGTTAGGTGGCCCGTACCGTTGGCGCTCGATATTATATTGGAATTCTAAGTCTGGATGGGCATTCCAATTGATGCTTGAATTCTCCCTAAACACTGGCAAATCATCGGTGAATATTTCTGCCACCGAAGGCCACGAGGTCAAGCCAAAATAACGTTGACCGCCATCATTGAATTCCGCAGCCACTCTCCTCACTTCACGCTGCATTTGCTCAGCCTCGTTTAGCGCTAAGCTGCATGTCAACTTCATGTTGTACACTTGAAGCAACATCTGTTCTTTCTGAGGATTTTGGACCAACCGCATATTTTGAGCACTCATTGCGGTCATGGTCTGCTCCAAGGCTGTTCGAGCTATAGTCAGCACTGCCACCTCTGCCTCAGCGTTGTTGGCATGAAGTTCCAAAGTACGCATGGCGTTTGTTAATTCTTCCATGCTTGTGCGAGTACTTCCAAGCTCTGCTTCAACTTGCTCAGCACGTGTACGCATAATATCCAACGTGGCACTTTCTGCACTTGGAAAAGTGGATCGTGATTGCAGCACAAACTCAGATGTATTGCTCGGGCCTGATGTGTCTTTGTCTGCACCGTATGTAGCACGTTCCACTACAACATTGAGTGGTGGAATTGAGTCTGTGCTGACCCGCCTTTCACGCTCTACGAGCTCAACTTCACGTGCGATGAGGCGCACATTTTCATCTACAACGGCTCGCATCCTTGCACTCAGAACTTCCAACGTTGCAGCATGTTGTCCTAGTGTTTCTTCTTTTTCTGCTTGCAGTGTTTGTACTAATTGGCGCAAGCGAATTACTTCTTCACCGTCAGCTTGCACTCCACCAATCACATCTTGCAGGTTGACATGTGGACCACTGCCACGACCAACTTCTACCTCCATCAACTCCGTCCCTGGACGCTCCGCTTGTGGAACCGCGTTCATTTGCACATTTTGGACATCAGCCAATGGCACGGCAGGATTTGGTACATTGTCCAATGGTACAGCAGGATTTGGAAATTCATTATTCCGCTTTCTGCCCAAAAAGGTACTCCAATCCACATCCTTGCCAAGAAAAACCTCCACATATGCCATTTGGCACAATGAAAGTGTCCCGTCTTTCTTGGATCTTGAACCCCAAAGTGCCAATGACACTTCAATCAGCCTCTTCTTGAAGTGCGGATGTTGGCACTGGTCAATATTTACCACGCCAGATTTCACGTGCACCTTGTACCGGTCGTGTGGCCAATGGCAGTTGATGTGGGCCCAATCTATATACTGCCAACATGTCACTCTTGTCCACGGTAGATCTGCCTCCACCCACCCAAGGTTTGCCATAATCGCTTGGGCATTAAGTGTGCCTAAATCCAAAGTTGCTCTGTTTCCTCTCTTCCTTCTACCTCGGGGTTCACCTCCAGGTCCCAAACCTCCTGGAGGGTCACCTCCAAGTCCCAAACCTCCTGCTACATCCTCTGCGTCCATTCTTGATACCTGCACAATGACACATACGATACTGTATGCGAATACAATGACAATTTGCTTTGCCTTCTGTTGCGTGAAGGCAACTGAAATGTGGCAAAACAATGTCAAATGTATAACACTTCCCCTCAAATTGCAGTGCGAAGCTTTCTCAAGCTCGGATAGTGCAACTCAAAAGAGGAAGCAAGGTGAACTGTGAAAAAAAGTTCACTTATATCCCCCAATTACCGACCCGGTAAGGCAGGGTAATTAACATCTAATCAGCCCGCCCCCCCTCGAATCCAGACCGTCTAGAACGTGGGATGGCCCTGGAATGGACGGCCGATCCATCAACAGAGGTCTGACAAAGGGTGGAATGCTGTCAACGGGTTCGGGGCACCGTCGACAGGTTCGGGAAATAATTACACCACCGTCCGAAAGTTCGACGGACGGGCTGCCCATCCCCTCGACAGCATACCCGTCTCCTAGACGGCATACCCGTCTCCTGGACGGCATACCCGTCCCCTAGATAGCCTTTCCGTCCCCTCGACGGCCTACCCGTCTCTTGGACGGAAAGGCCGTCCAAGAGGACGGGCTGCCCGTCTCCTCGACGGCCTATCCCTGGTCGGGAACGGCTCGCCCATCCTCTCGACGGTTTGCCGAAGGTCTTGGACGGCCCTTCAAAAATTTTATTTTTATTTTTTTGAAAATTGATTTTTATTCAAAGTTTCGACAAAATCACATCAAATAGAAAATTCATTTTCAAATTTTCAAATTTTCACCATGTATATCTATCACAAGGATAATGACATTAGAATCCATCATAGCGTAAACTTAATTTCCATTTCATGATTTATTTAGAATGTACTCAATGTAGTAGACATTAAAAACACATTCGAAGTGCAAATCGCAATAATGAAATTTCAATTTAGGTTTGTGTTGGGGGATTTTACATAAAATAGGAACTAGAGAAAATGAACTTTTGTTTGATAGTTAGACTCAAACTCAGAAAATATCAATTTTGGAGAGAAATTTCAGATTTAGAGTAAGGAGCAACAACTTCCCAAAATACACTAAAGTAGCATTTTTTTTTTATTTTTTTACCTAAACTCTAAATTACGTGGAGGCAAATATTGGAAAGACTACAAAATCATTTGGATACACTTTGTAACTCAACATGGAAGGTCCCCAAAAAATGAAATGAACGCTTCCAAATTCTTTTCATCTCATTGAAGTGATTGAATTGCCATCAAATTGGTACTAAATGATGCCGTTGGGCGTTCAGAGGTTGAAGTTTATTGTAAATATCTTGCAATCTACAATTCTACATAGGCAAAGTTTGTGAAATTTCTTCCGGTCAATTGAACACTAGTCTAGTACTCTAGTATGAGATCTTACATACTACAAGTAGATGTGCACCTTAAAGGCCTAAACACATTCATTTTTTCTTTTTTAATTCTTTGCTATAGAAATGGCAATTTATTTCAGATTTAGGATGGAAAAGAGGCCTTGGGACTTTTGTCAGTTTAGTGGTTAACATACGGTACTACATAAGCAATTAATAAACAATCCATAAGAAAAACTATAGTAATTCACCGCTAGGTGCATTATAATTTAGAAGCCATAAAAAAAATATAGAGACCACAAAAATGTCAAGTTCATGTACTCAATGTTGCATTTCGATTTTGAGAAAAAAAAATAAAAGACAAATGCCATATGTTACTGTTTTAGAGTTTCCCTTTTTGTGGAAGACTACATGGAACATTAGAATCCATTTGTCCCTTTTTTTCCTTTATCTTACAGGCTTACACCAATCCTCTCTTATTTGCTATAGTTACATAAACTTGAACATCAAATACTCTTAAAATTGCAACAGTGAAGAGGGTTTAGGGTTTAGGATATTGGCCTATAGGGGGTTTACTTCAAAACCTAGCATGGACCGGAAACTACGGAACATGTCCTTCCTTTTTTTAGTTGGCATTACAAGTGCAAAACTTGATCGAGATGTAGTCTTTGAAGTTTGAATTGGAAAACAATAGATTAATGATTTAAAATCAAAGTTTAATAAAACATATTGAAGACACCAAAAAACGGCATAACAATATCTTTAAAAGGTAAAATATTCTTAAGTATAAATGTATAGGGCTACATTTTTTTTCTGTAATGTATGAATGGAAATCCGAAATAATGTTTTACATGAATCAATGATATGCATATGACATATGTTGTTTAGGAGGTCTTTCACTTATTTCATAATTAACCATTTCAGAGTTTTAATCTTACTACTTTTAATTGGAACATTTAGAGGGTGTTTTTTGTCTTGGTCTTTGTATATTTGATCCGGGCTTAGTAAGTTATTGAATGTTTGTACGTTTGAGACTTTGAACTGAGTATACTAGTGTAGGCAGGGTTTAAAATTCAACAAAATACTAAATTGTCAGGTGCACTTACATGCAGGGAAGGATGGAATCAAAATACAATAATCCCAAAGGTGAAATTGTTCTACGTATAATTGATAAAATTCATTTGAATTCAAATTTGAGCCCTACAGAATATAAATTATTTTAAGGGATTGCGAGATTCTGGGATTTAGGTAATAAAAACATTGCCCAATGCCAACAACTTTCGTGAAAATGGGTGCAATTAGAATGAATCAAATGTTAACATGAACATCCAAATAGAACATTCTAGGACCGACATTAAAAAATTTTCAATTTGACCTTCTATGATTTTTTTCTATGTTTCTCCCATTATTTACGTGCAACAAAATAGAATTCCATTCTAAATGAGCAGTAAACCTCGTTTTGAGCATTTGAATGTCATCCCTGGTATTTATTTGTCTTCTAATTGAAACAAATGTGAACATTAAGTTAGCACTCCTAAACTACCCACCACCGTAGACTAATGCCCGATTGAGAGGAAGGACACCTGTCCTGATAAGTCCGAGAGTGCCAAACCACATAAATGAAAAATTTTCCGAACAAGGATTAAAAATGAATTACACTCGGCCAACACTGTTTTGAATGGTCCACTCGATGACCTTCCCGCCTTCTCGACAGCCTTACCGTCCTCTCAACGGCCTTCCCGTCCTCTCGACGGCCAGTCCGCGGGCTGGACGGCTTGGCCCTTTGGATGGCTAGTCCGCGGGCTGGACATTCTTCCCGTCCTCTGGCCAAGCAGTCCGCAGGCTGGATGGTCTCCCCCCCTGGACGGCTTTCCCGACTCTCGAAAGTCTTTATGTCCTCTCGATGGCCAGTCCGCGGGTTGGACGGCCTTCCCGTCCTCTGGACGTCCAGTCTGTAGGCTGGACAGTCTCCCCCCCTGGATGGCCTTCCCGTCCTCTCGACGGCTTGTCACCCTGGACGGCCTTCTCGTCCTCTGGACGCCCTGGACAGCCCTGGACACTCTGTCCGTCCTCTCGACGGCCTCTCCGTCAACGTGAAAGATTGGGGCGGATTGACCCCCTCGCTCGGCCTTACTAGGGGTGCATGTAAAAAGAAGCCCTCTATTTTGGGCTGATCCAAGGATTATTATTGATGTGATCGAACGAATTACGGGTCTCTAATCCCAAATTATGAATTCATAATTTGCAAAAAAAGAATTGTGCGGAAAACAGGGTCGGCCCGGAGGGCCTCGTGAGGGGGTCAGTTCACCCCGGCCACGTGAAATGGGTATATAAGACTGTTTTTAGGGTACTTTCGCCACAGTCTCTCTTGCTCTAACGGTGCTCTCTTGTCTTGGATCGGTTGCAGTCCTTGCTTGCGAGCGCGGGTACTGGGTAGAGGCTGGTTTGAGGAATAAGGGAGGCGGTTTTTCATTTTGTAGAAGCCGAATTCCTAATTCCTTTCATTTTGATTATTTGTTACTTGTTACTGTCACGATGGCTGGTCGTGATTTCTCGAAGAGAAAGGTTGATGATTGGTGGACAAGTGTTGGAGATGCACCGATTATGGACCCGGATGCAGAATCACCAGAGCCCGTTTCAGAGGCCGTAGTTGCAGAAGGGTCCGTAGCTGCTGTGGTGGGTGGAGAGTCTTCGAAGGGGAAAAAAAACCCGAAGGAGGCACAAGGCTACAAATCCAGAGAAGTGGCCAAGCAAGGGTGCAACGCGAAAATTGCATGAAGTGGCGTTGGATTTTTTTGAGCAGTATTCGATTTTGCAGTTGAACACAACATACGTCTCACGTGGATTACAGGGAGTGGATGTCATTAAACAAAAGTTCCACCACATATTCTGGACAACAATGAGCGCGGATGAGTGGCATGAAGACCGCACAAAAGAATGCTTCGATCATTGGTTGGAGTCACAAGTGCAAACGTGTATCTTCAACCTTGCCCAAGTTGCGGAAAAAATAAAAGGCTTTCAGAAGAGTGTAGTGCCCAGACAACAAGCATTGAATTTGTTGCACAAGAAGGTGTATTGGTGGCATGAAGCAGTGCGTGGATTGTCTTCAAACAACATCCGTTCCGCTCCGTGGTTTCAACGAAGTTAGAACTTGGCCTTTGGTCAACAGGTTGCAGGAGGAGTGGTTTTCCTTGAAAGAGGAGTGGTGGTGGTTCCTTTGTCCGGCCATAGCAAACAAGGGGGGTATGGGAGGGTGCGCAAAGTATGTGTTCAAAATTCAAAACATATTTCCATTAATATAGAATTAGCTGGGAAATCAGCCTTGCGCGTGGATGAATTGAAGAAGTCGAGGGAGAAGTTGTCCATTGAGGCATTGGTATGTCCGTGCAAGCATCCAGGGGTCATCAAATTCTTTGCTATAAATGACATGACCATGGAGTGTTATTCGCAATGGTGGAATGGCGGTACTCTCGGCGCCATGTTTACCCTTGATGAGAAGAATCGAGATCCAGATGAAATTGGGGAGTTGGCTTACTATGCAATTCCTCAAACAATGCAAGAAGCCAAACGACTCATGGCATATAGATGCGAGCGCACCGAACTTGCGTGGGCAATGATTTGCATTGTGGATGCAGTGCAGCAGTGCTTTGTATTGCACAACGACATCACACCGGAGAACATTATGCTCCACTTTCCAAATGATAATGGAAGAACCGTATGGATTGGTTTATGTGATTGGGGAATGGGTAGCCGCATCAACGAAGAAACCCCTTCTCTTTACCAATTCAATTGTCCAAGGAAGTTTCAGGCAACCCGAGCGCAACGTTGGTGGGTGGCTCCTGAGTTGATGTACTTGACTGGAGAGACAGGAACTTCATCATCTCCTACTCGTAGGGTTAAGCCACCGTGTGTTAGTATACACACGGACGGATACTCTATAGGAAAATTGGCTATGAAGGTATGGAAAAAAAATCGCGGAAATGTAGAGATGATTCTGGACCATACGGCATTTGGTGCGTTTCAAACCATGTTGGGTGAATTGTGCAAGGTGGAGCCACTACAACGACGCTCGGTGACATATGTCGTGCAACGTCTATGTAGTGCTCCAACGTTTTGGATACCACCCGTGGATTGCTACCGCGAGGCCCGCAAAGAGCAAGACCTTCAAAAAGAACAAGCTCGCAATGAAGATTAGATTATAGTGTATTACCATGTAGTTGCAAAATTAGTGTTTACTTAGCACATGTGGTTATTATAGTATGGGCTTGAGGACATCCGTAGCAATGTAGCATACTTTGTGGCTTCAATGCATTTTGTATTCATTTTGGTTTATATAAAGTTATAAACATATTTTACCTAAACATTGAGTTGTAAAAAATTTCTTGTCTTCCCTAACTTTATCATTTAAATTGAGTTTAAACAAAAATCTTATATCTTTAGTACTAAAAACTTTGAGTTGTATATCACTACAAGAAATTTCAATTAGTTTTGTGGAAAATTGTAATTGTCAACATTTTTGTTGCACTTCATGCCATAAATAAGTAAAAATAGAAAAAACAATTCAAGAGATTCTAAATTTTTAGTTTTTTACAAGAGGTACAAATATCAATAGAGATTTCTAGTCAGAAAAATTTTCAATTGGTTATTTTATTTTTCATGACCAAAACTAGTAAACAACCACAAAGAAAAGCTTGAAGTCAAATTTGACTATCAAACCAAATTTATATTTTTATTGAAAATCAGCATAATATTTTAATATTTTTTCCCATACGTAAGAATTCATTTTCTATTTATGTTTTTTTTTTCATAAAATTTAATGGAAAAATGAATTTATTGTGATTTTATAAAGGTAAACGTGGAAATCAAATTTTATCAATTATAATATGTATCAGAATAATCTGAAACTCTTACCATAAATGAATGAATGAATGAAAAACATAGTTTTATAATTTTAATTTAAATTAAATTTGAAAAAAAAAAAACATATATGAAAAAAACACCAGACTGTGTTATTTGGATTGCAAACATAGTTTTCAATTGCAATAACTCTTTCAAATTTTGACCTCGATGCTTGAATATTCAAAAAAAATAATTCAAAAACAATAGTGCCCCGAAGGCCCAATTTTCTATAAATCGCAGTGAAAGTTAATCTGAAATTGCAAAGCTAGCATTCAGAAAACTAATTTTTCCAAGTTTGAATGCTAATATCTTTCAATCTATTCGGTCAAACTTCATGAAATTTTTACCACATGATAAAAAACATATGAAGTATAAGATCTTACGGTTAGATGTTGTAAAAAACATTTTTTCCGTATGTTGAGGCAAATGCAAGAGAAAAGACAGTTTTGCGTTGTTTTTTGTGTAATGACTTTGGGACTTTAGGGGTAAATAGTTCCATGAGAATGAAAGGAACAAAAGTCATATTTCATATTAATGTTGATTTCAATATGCAAGGTATTGAGCCTCTAAAACCATTGCATTTGAAAACATGAAGACCCTATTGTCTTTTCAAAAACATTCAACGTCTTCCATGCCTAAGAATGCGCATAGAAGTATTTGCATTTGCTTCTTGTACTATTGGTTCATTACCACCAATTTCTTCGAGTAGAACTTGTCGAGGCACCGACCCCCTGTAATCACTATCTCCTGGAACCTCACCATCTTCACCTATAGTACCACCGATGGATTCACCATCATCATTGGATGGTGCACTACCACTTTCGCTGGAGGCCTTAGAATTGCGGTTTTGTTGTGGTCGAGCTATAGAAGACAACGTCCGAAGAGGTCGTTGGCCCGTTGCGTCCATAATGCCATTTGTATTGGGCCCTCCTGTTTGAACTTCTCTTAAAAATGGTTGGGAAGCCGCTTCTTCCCTCCTCAACCTTCTACGCGTTCTACTACTCACACGTTCACTAGTAGTACCTTGTGGTCGTGGACGCTTCCCTCAATTATTGGCATATATAGGTGGCCGCAATGAAGTCATGTTTCTAGTCGCACGTTGTGACACCATACCAGCTAATCGTGTACCTATCGATGAAATTGGTTCGTGTGGACGAACTTCGGAGCTAGACGGCCTTGATGAACTTTGGATTTGTAGATTTTCCAATATTGGCATTTGCCGTTGTGCAACCGAGACTCGATTTGGAGGGGGCATATGTGCTTCTCCACCTTAAGGGGGCCCTTCTTTGCGGGTGGTCCTCATGGGCAATGACGATGGTACTACTACGTCTTCTTCACATCTTCTTTGAACATCAACCCCATCTCTTTCTATTGTGGCATCAACTTGTACATCCATAGGGTCTGGACTTAGTGGTCTCGGTGCCACAACATCCTCATTTATATTGCCCCTACTTGGCCCAGCATTCCATATTTGTGGCATTCGTGGTGGACTTCCTTGATGTCCCTCGTAGTCATTGTCATTATTATCCCCCTCTTCAAAGTCAAATACAAATGCATCAATTAGAGGACGCACTCCTCCCGCCTCACAAAATCTATCAAACGGTGGCTCATCGCCGTCATTGGAATTATCATCTGAATCGTTATCATTGGGATCAGAGAGAACCGAACCATGCTCTAGACCATCAGATTCATCTGTCATGGAATTCTCTGACATCATGTTTTCAGTATACCACCTTGTCGGATTTGCTGCAACCTTTTCTCTAAAAGTCTTGGAATTGGTATAAATGTAAACCAATTCCTCAGCACGCTCTGATGTCAATCTATTGCGTGATTTGTTGTGGACAAACGAATACATGCTCCAATTGCGTTCACAAGACGATGCAGAACACACTTGCGCGAGGATCTTTCTGGCAATCGGTGCAAGTGTACGAGCACCGGCTCCGAGAAGGTCCCACCATTCGTGAGGCTACAAATTCAAGTTGTTTACATCAGGAAGTCCACCGAAAATGCCTCGCCGATCTCTAAATGCTTGGTACTCAGACAAAGCTGAAGCAAATGCTTGATCTCCAATAGCCAATTTGCGCAAAACTCTCAATATGGCTTCTCTTGCCTCATCATCATCCATTAGCAAGACTTCGTCAAGTAAAAAGGGATTCAATAGAGCCCCAGCGTAATGCAAATCTGTCCTGAGCATGTCCCAGCGTTTGTAGAAATCATCGGTGGTGGAAATTGCATACCTCTTCTTTAATGAAAATGGTGGATCCTCCAAAATGGCCAAATTTGTTAAAATGAGACAAAATAGTCATTTTGAGACTTCGACCCTAAAACCGTTTTAGTGATTTTATCCTCGAGTCGAAGATAAAATGCGAGTGCAACCTTTGGTCAATCAAAGGTTTTTATATATATTAACATATGAAAGTCTCAAATTACCAAATAGTCTTAAAATGAAATAGTTATAACAATTTATCTTCGAGTCGAAGATAAAATTGAGACTACACTTTGTCTCATTTTAATGAATATGGCCTTCAAAGATAAAACATGCTTATCCACCTTTTTCATCATAAGCCATGCCTTGTCCAAGCACGGGTGCTTGCCATCAAACTCTCAAAGAGCAATCAATACGGGCTGCACTATGTACACAAAGTTCAAACATTTCCTCCAAAATTCATCCGTTCGCACATATCGTCGCACATCGTTAGCTTTTCTTTGCTTTTGATTGGATGCCAATCTCCGCGTGTACTCATTCCACTACGGATTGTGGACTGCCAATTCCACTGTTTCCCTCATTTCCACCAAACGTTCGATCATGAGGAACATGGTTGCAAAGCGTGTTTGAACGGGATTTTTCAAAACGCGATTAGGAGAATGTCGTCGAAAGATTGCAAGTGGCATGTGATGCATTCGAATGTATTTCACAATTGACTTGGCTTTCTTGACCATACTTGTAATCCAATCTTGTTTTCCCCAATCTTCAAGTAGAAGGTCAAGTGCATGTGCTAAACACCCTTGAAAATATATGTGTGGAAATCTATGAAGTAACACAGCACCAGCGGCCAATATGTTTGCTGCATTGTCTGTACAAACTTATACCACGTTCTGTGTCCCTACCTCGTCAATGTAATCATCCATGCAATTAGCCACGTAAGTAGCATCTTTGCATTCGTCTGTTGTGTCTATCGATCCAAGAAATACCTCTCCACTTGTACATGCCAACATGACATTCATCAATGGTCGATGTGTAACGTTGTCCCATCCATCAGAGCATATTGTAACGCCATACTTGTGGATTGGTGCCCTTGTCTTCTCTGCTACAATTGCTGTCACTTCGTCTTTTGTAGATTTTATGAGCTTTGTACGAAGTACATGGTACGTTGGAGGTTTGTAGCCAATTCTCGATTCCGATGTTGATTTCACTGCATCCAGAAAAGCAGGATGCCTCACTACACTGAATGGTATATTGGCTTCATAGAAAAACTTAGCCCACTTCTTGTCTAGTACTTGTTTGTTTGATGCGTTCATTCTTTCTTGTACAGACAGTTGCCTCATCGATCGACTATGGGTCAAATTAGGGTTGGGCGCCTCCGATGATCGTACTTGAGAGCTTTGCCCCCCCAGTGTTTTCTCCTCCATCGTTTCCCGAGACTGAAGCATCAGGTTGTTGCTTGCCACGTACTACACTTGGTAGTATCGTTGATGGTGATGTCACTTCCATGTCGCGTCCAGTTCTATGCAAAGTGTCCGTAGATATATGTCCTTCACAATTAAAAAACATTACCTTCACGGCTGCATTGACTTTAGTGAACGCTCTCACTCCAAGGAGGATGTCATTTCGTCTGTATCCCAAATGGAAAAGCAAACGATCCTTTCAATAGCTTAGCAAAGCTTCGCAAAACTTGCAAACAACTTTTCGATCTGACCGTAGTGTGTACCAAAGTTCCCACTATGATCTTCCTCCACCCATTGCTCTTATTTGTCCTCCTCTATCTGCTCCTGCACCAAAAAAAAGATTAATATTTTGTTTGAAATGTGATGTGGAAACAACACTTGTTGCTCTCACGACAAGTGCCACCACAATACACTCTTCTTGGACTTCACTCTACCGCAATGGTTATACTCCAACCAAGTCAGAAAAGGCAAAATTAGCAAGGGAAAGTAAACTTGAATAGGCAGAAGTCCTTAATATATACCTTGAAGCCCTCCCTAAAACCCTAAACCCTAAACCCAGCTAGACGGAGTGACGGATGATGGGGTGGATCCTAAACCCGCAGCCCCACCAATGAAACCGTCCAAGTGGCGACTGTCCCGTCCTGCGATATTCCGGTCCAAAAGACGGGACGGATTCGCATCCATGGGACGGATTACCGTCCTAGAGACGAGAACTCCGTCCATGAGATGACCTCTTCGTCCAGGGGACGGCTTACCGTCTAGCGACGGACTCTCCGTCCAGAGGACGATTTAACATCCAGGGGACAATCTCTTCGTCCAAGGGACGGCCTCTTCATCTTTAGACGGGCTCTCCGTCCAAGAGACGGATGTCCATTCAGCGACGGAGTGACTGTCCAGGAGACGGCCCGACGCCATCGTAGAATGGACAGACTTCATCCGCGCTGCGGATGGTCCCGTCAATATCGGCAACAGGCTGTGACGCGTCAGGACGGACGCGTCATGACATCCGGACGTGAAAAAACTACGTCACGTCCGGATAGACAACCCTGCATTCAAACAATTGTTTGTGCAATGTGGAGCGTTGGTCTTCAACGTGCTGAATTCATCAATTAGTCTTTCCTCTTTAGTCTTCTTATGTCACTTACACAACCAAAGAAATGCATGCGCAATTGATGTTCAGCTGAATAATGCGCGTTCGAATTTTCTTTGTTTCTTCTCGATTGAGGTAACACAATGTTGTTGAAGTCACGTCACAAGGCGCTTATTTCAGTCTTCGGTGTCCAATCCCCCATGAGTCTCACTTTCTTCTGTGTATGCGTGATTGCAACACGTGTCCAAAATTACTGTAATTAGTAAACTTTTGTAAACTTTTACAGGTGTCACAATTACACATACACAGAAGAAAGTGAGACTCACGAGGGATTGAACACCGAAGACTGAAATAGGCGCCCTGTGCGTTGAAGTTCTACATATTATGTCAAAAAAAGGTAGGTGTCTCTATTGTGACTATGCGGTTGTTTTCCAAGTTGAAAAGACTGAAAGAGACATGGACTAGTGGATAAATTAAGTATCAATTAGTCTCAAAATTACACTTATCAATCTGTGTGACACCCGTGGATGAAGCTGAGAGCATGGTCTCTAGGGATGGAGGGATTAACGAAGTGTTGTTAAGGATGCGGCCAAAGGCATTTTAAAAGGTTTGGACCTGAATTGTATCTTGTCGTCTCTGGTGAAAAAAATTTAGTTCGCCTGAACTGGAGTTGGTCCAAACTGATGTCATGCATTCTTCCATAGTGCTCAAGATGATAGAGTTTATTATGGGATGCACGAATTTTGAAGGAACCCATTTGTCCGTAGTTTTAGCTTGTTTATTTGTTTGCTTTATTTTAGTTTATTATGGGCCTCTAGCTAATTGAAGATCTCTGTTCCATGCTTGCAGGAACCTCAACAGGCGTTCCACTCTCGAATTGCTTTCTGTCTGAATACTCATAATGAAGCCGTTCAAGCGTTACGTTTTCCACCAGACGCCCGTAAGAAGGATCTCGAGAGTGCTGAAAAGCGCCGTGAGCTTCAGCAGCAAGAGCAGGAACTTGCAAAACATACTGCGGAGGAGGAGGAAGATGAGTTTTAGATGGTTTCTAGGTTCTACATGATAGACTAGATGTTTTTTTTAACACCTTTCAAGCTCGTCAATTTGATTGGAAACCATTTTGTCAGATATTGATAATCATTTCTTGTGAAGGCTCCTGTATGGAGGGATACTATGTCGCTCTTGTTGTCCCTGCTTTGAACCTGAGCAAAGTCCATGAATTTGGAAGCGTACCGGAATTGACAGATGTTGATACTGCTTGTGCTTTGACTAGGTCAACTCTTCTGGAAGTGGACTTATCATGTCCATATTGTGTCTCCATTCGATTGTATCTTTTTTTTGCACTTGCTGAGTGTAACTATTTTGATTTTGATTTTGATTTTGAGTTTGAGTTTGAGTTTTCAGTTTATCAGTGCCATTCACATGTTCCTTTTTGTGTACTTTCGTTTCCTCGGCAGTCTCTCAACCCGAACCTTTTCACTCCTAAACGGATTTTTTCTTTTTCAGCTCCACTTTTCGTAAGCCTTGAACGAAATTGGAGGGAGTTAGGGGAGACAAAAAATATTTAGGTTTGGTGGTTAGATGTTTCTGTAATTTTTAACGAAGTGCTACATTTCATGGAAAAAATTGCTAAAACGACTGTATTTGACGTTTTATAGGCGTATGTTTTTACTTTCGTTTTAGTCTTTTGGAACTCTGATCCTTTACAAACCGAGAGACTCGGCTTGAATATTTGTCTATCAAGTCGCTATAAAGTGGGCTACAGGTTTTCGAAAGAACGGTATGTCGTTGCAGTTGAAGCGTGTGAAAGCAGTTGCGTGAAGCAAGTGAAACATGGCCACCTTGAGCCAGCTGCTTCCACTGAATGGCAGTATGAAGGAAAAACGCTTCCAAGAGTTTTTCTTATCGGGCCACCTGAACTGGAATCTCTAGCCAAGAAAATAGGCTGTTGTGCGTGCGCTCTTTGGTGGGTTATCTTTTCCATACCTAATTCTGTAGAAATCACGTGTGTCCTGGCCAAGAACTCTGAGGCACAGTAGTTGGACAAAGGGAAAGAGACGGTATTGAGATTCCTGGGTGAACTGCAGGATTAGGTCTCTTTATTTCGGCGTTGCAAGGTTAATTAACTAAATCCACTCGTCGATGAACACAGAAGATTATTCAGGATTGTGCCAATGCACTATCTTTCAGTTTTTTGATGACCATGATTCTGCTTGTTTGTGGGAAGGAAATAGCAGGAAGAGGATAACGGCACGTGGGATAGGGATGAGGAAAGACCTGCTGCTGAAGAACAGAGATGACACCCACACAGCCGTAAACAGGATCTTGAACGCGTGCATCTGCTTCGTACGCAAGGGAATTCACAGTCTTCACGGTGGGGAGGCGGCAACTCATGTAGCATCTTGGTGACATTCGCGACGCCAAACACCTACCAGCCTTTCACTCAGCCCTCTTCAAGCCTGCTTACTATTGAAGTGGTTTACCTAAACATCTGTTTGGACATGTCCTACTGATGTAAACCTACATGATTCTCTGTCGTCTAGGTTTCCTGACCGATGCAAGATTTTTGGAAGCATGCAGATTCTAGCTGTCCTTGGTAGACTGAAAGCATTTTCTTTAACATCAGACTCAAGCATGTGTCACTTCTATCGACTTGGTAACGCATTCAGTTTCCTTGTATGTATTGTCCACTTTGCTGCATGTTAAGGAAATCCAGGACTCTACATTGTTTTGTATGCAATGCAGTCATACGAGAAACACTTGGTGATGCACTGCTATCATGCACATTGTTTCTCCAACAGTACGGCATTGACCTCGTAGGGGGGTTCAGGGCGCCTCTGAATGTCTCTGAGAGACCAAGAAATTGATAATCAATATCAAGACCCGTGACTAGCAACACTGCTCCAATGTAACAATGTACTAATGTGATTTCACTCTGGTTTCCTAAGTAGAAAGGGTTTGTACTTTTACAAATGATAGATCATCTTTCACATTGTCGCTTAAGCCAGCTGATGTTGCCGAATTCCAACAACGTCCATGTGACCTTGACAGGAATGACAAGGCTTTTAGATACCAATTTTCGGAATAGCTTAAAAGATGATGCGAAGGATGCATTTCAACTTCGCTTGATTCCAACGCTGCTGCTGCTAAGGAAATAGCCAAGCCAACATTTGAGAGAAGACTCCGCTTCAGATCCCATCGTTGCAACAATCAACACCTGCACTGGGAAGAAAGAAGAACACACACAGTAAGAGACCAAAAATTCACAATGCTCCAACAGGGAGTTGAAGCGCTACCCCACAGAAAAGGCAATTGCAGATTTGAGTTCCAAAACCCTACAAGAGGAGTAATCCACTAAGGAAAGACGAACCGTCTTGTGTCCAATGTGGTAAAAAAACTGCGAATCGGAGCACTACAATCGCAAGATCAAACCCTCAAGAAGGAGAACAGACAATTTCAACACTGGCAATGTACAAATTCAAAACGAGTGGTGCAAGAAGATGATGAATACCATTGTTTTAGAATCATCCTGATGCAACGAGCTTTTGGCAAACTTTTTTATGAGCGGACCAAGCTTTCTTCTGACACTCAAGGGTGCAGTAACGCTCCCCACACTGCGTGCACTTCATGCCCGCGTCTCTCCCACACTCCTCGCACTTCGGGGTGAGTGGTTGTGGCTTCTCCTTGTAATCTTTCACAACATCCATTCCTTGGGAGGCATACGCATTCATAAACTCCACGAAGTCACCTTCCTTGCTCAACTCAGCAACTGGAACCGGCTTCGGAAGTTTGAAGCCGTACTGTAAAACCATGTCACTGAACGCGCCCATCGTTAGATTCTTCTTCGACAGATCGGCCTCCAGTCTCTCCCAGCGGACATCGTTCTCTTCCTGCGCCTTCAGAGCGGACTCGGACAGATTCCGCCCTGAAATTTGCTCGTACATCTGCAGACTCTTCTGCAGGTTAGGGTTTGTGGCGGCCATCGCTCGGAGCTTCTCCAAATTCTTGTCGCTCAGCTCACGAAAACTGTCGAATTCATCACCCATCATGGTAACAACCGAGCGAAGTTCACCCTGAGCAAGAGATTTTGAATGTAGACGTTGGTCTAGGTTTTCAAGGAATATTGGACAAGGTTTCCGATGAACCCTGACCCTGGATAAGAAATTTTGAATGGAGGTGGACTCTCAAGGAAACCGGACAACGTTTCCAATAAACCTAACCCTGAATCCAAAACCCTGCAAACTCCGAATCCTGCGAACTGATCTCCGGATCCCACCAAGCATGTCCTAGGTTTATGAGAAAATCAGACCATTGATAGAGACATAGCGACAGGATGAGCTTTGTGGAACACGAATGAGACTCGTGTAATAGATGGACAGACTATTTCCCTTTTGTATTGGAATATATTTTATTCCGGCTGCAGGAAGACGGAGGCTCCCTCCTCCCACGAGAATCTGCTGTTTCAAGTCTCAAATCTCTGTCGCAACAGTTCCATGACTTAGTTATTCTTATTGTTGTGGAGAGTGTGGCAGACTGAACTCATTCTTTATCTGTGAGTGAAAGTTGCTTGAGGGTTTTGCAATTAGGTTTAATCATGTATTGGAATTGGTGACATTCTCGCCTGCGATTTGAAGAATGGTCACGGGGAGCATCTAGTCTAGGAATGTGTGCAAAATTGTCGAGTAATTCTCCGTTGCTACATGTTTTCCGAGATGGGGATTTTGTTGAATTTTTGTTGAATTTTGTGGCAGGGTGAGTGTTTGTGCGGTCGCACATTCCATTGTTGTTTTGTGGCATTTACGAAAATGTGCGTGAGAGCGTTCGCCCATGTTTCAGCTGCGCGTGGTTGGCAGCGTTTGCCCCTCCTTTCGAGCTCGCTATGGCGCAGACAGGCGACGGACTCCACTCGTTTCAAATTAGGTCACCCCTTCTCTTCCAACCTTTTGCAGCACTAGCAGAGAATCCATTATCAGTCAGAGGCATTCTTGAAGACATCGCTGTTTTACAATGGACAAGGTTTTTGTTTACTACTGCCTTAAATAATACAGTTTAACGCAACTAAGTTTTTTAGTAGACCTCTCGGGCTTTCGATCTTTCGTTCCAGATCAAAGGCTTGCTTGTAATTGGAAGATTGGCCGTATCTATTGCATGAGTTGTGGTACAAAAAACTAAAGTAGAGTCTCCATTTACCTCACAGTGCCTTAGTTGCTCCATTGACCATATAGGTGATCTTTGATCTGTAAACGCTTAATCAATTGACATTTGGTGATTTGCAATCGACACATAATAAATGTGCAACAATTTAGATGACACAAGGCAAATGCTCAAAGTTGTAGGCATAGACTGAAAATTCTTCTGTATGTTGAATGGACTTTACATTATTTGGATATGGTGATTAACTGCTCTATTTGGTAATTGCCATTTGGTCCTGCACTCTCATGATCCCTAACAAGGATTCAGTGTTTCTGAATGACAAAATTACTGCCAAGGTTTTAAGTTCTTGTAAAGATTTCACGCTGTTGGTTAGTGGTTTCGAAGCTTGATGTTGGTGGATTTTATTTTACTTTCTTCCAGGTGATTGTGTGGCGGCAAGGAGATGGAAAAGCCTCTCAAATCATCGGCATGCCACTATTGTGGCTACCTCAACAAGGAGTCGGGAATCCAAGCCGGCAGTACGTTCTTTACCCTAAATCTCATTTGTATCCGTTTCCACTATTTCATTCAAGACTAATGCTCTTCATTTGTAAATGAAGAGGGTTCGCACCAAAGAGTGCACTATTTGCATACTGCATGCAGAAGTTAATAATGTTTCACAGTTTAATTGCCAGATGACCCAAACTCAACACTTGAAATGATGTTTCAGTGGTCTACATCCTCCTAATCGATGCATAAGATTTAGGGTGACGATTTTTGGGTCAGTGGCGATTATGGGTGTCCCCTCCTTAATTTTATCTGCATTGGAGATGACCTTATCTTTGTAAGAAGCGTGGGATGATGATGTTTAATTTCTGTGACTTGTCCCATAGGGTTTGTAGTGTTAGGCTGCGTTCGATATATAACCTTGTTCTGGCCCTTCGCTGTTGTCTCTTCGGAGACATCTGATAAAATTGGAACGATACAGAGAAGATTAGCATGGCCCCTGCGCAAGGATGACACGCACAAATCGAGAAATGGTCCAATTTTTTTTTGCTTTTTATTTTGGGAAGCGAAACATAATTTTCTTTGATGCTCTCCAAAGTAGTTAACCCTGAGTTAACCCTGAGTACCCAAACATAGAATAGAAATCTCACTTTGGATGCTAACAATCGATTATTGTAACTCTCACAACATCTTTCTATCGTTCGAAACTATTGGCTTTATTAGAGTTATTCGTAAAGTGCCTTATATGAGGGACCAGGAGCTGGAGTTTGAGGATGTCAGAGAAAACACAGGTCGCAACTCCATGAAGCACCAAAACTAGTGTCTGATGGATTTTGGTGCCCTGTTTCAACAAGTCACTTTTATAGTATTCCTAATTAAGCCTTCCTCTGACAACCCTTGTACAAACTAGGGAGAAATTTACGAATAACTCTGATGTCTTCTTCCTATTGGTACATTTTTCTACCTTCCTTAAAAGTTTCTAAATATCAACTTCTATATATACGAAATTGGCCACTTTGGACCGTATAGGCTCTTAGGAGTTAAGCTCTCCACTTTGCTCCTCTCGATCTCAGAACATGTTGTCTTTCAGATCTCATCCTCACCCTTTAGCCATTCCCTTGTAACCCTTCATCTATCAGTCACTCGGAAGACTTCAATTGTTTTCGTTACGTTAACGACTGTACTCTTGTCACTGGTGTAAACGTCGGTGAGCTAGGCATACTACTCAATTGCTTACAAGTTAAGGACTCGGAGTTTGTCGCACTGGCGAGAAGGGATTTACAGGATATGATTTGATTGCAATGCAGCAAGCGATTTTCTTCTCCGATGCTGGACTTGATCGAGCAGCAGAGATGAGACAGGATAAAACCAGTCTTGCGGATGCATTCCTCAGCTCAGAAGCTCTGGTA
This sequence comes from Antitrichia curtipendula, assembly GCA_951230915.1. Lineage (NCBI taxonomy): Eukaryota > Viridiplantae > Streptophyta > Bryopsida > Hypnales > Leucodontaceae > Antitrichia > Antitrichia curtipendula. The sequence goes on along the minus strand of OX579633.1, from coordinate 47,974,968 downwards.
TGACTTTTCAGTTCTAAACTCCTGTACATTGTTGTGCTTCGCAAATGCAAGGGAAAATTTTCTACTGACAACTTTTAGCTCCTGATCCCGCCTTCTATACTGGCTCCTGTTATCGACAACAACTCATGTATTCATACGCTTGGTTAAACTCTTTAGCAATTGGCGTAAGCAAATGACTTGGCTAAATTTTTGAATGGGAATGGGGTTGTTTTCTGTCACATACTAGTGGTCTGCAGCCTACCACTTTGAAAATTGCATAAGAAGTTTACATATGCTGGGTCAGTAGAGTATTTGGTTTAGGGTCTTTGTCATGCTTCTCCACCTCTTGGTTATGATTCTATTTGATCACTTGTTTTTTCCCAACAGGTGGTCCCTTTAATGGAAACAAAAAACCTGGTGAAGGAGGGAAAGCCTGTTCTAGTGGCAGCTTCGGCCTTGCAGTTGAAGGACGCAGATCATGCAAGTGCTGGCTATCCCGTGTTTCTAGGGCTCTCGAACTCCACCAAGGCTCCGGTGTTTGCTGTAAATTTGGAGAACAATCCCAGGTACTTTTCATTATTGCAATGTCTTGAAATCTAAGCTCTTGGTTTTATTATTTCCTTGAATATCATATGAAAGGCAGAGAAGAGAACTGGGTAAGCCAAGTAAATGCGAGTCCACTGTAGCAGCACAGGTGGAGGAAGGCCAGCATGGGAAGATGGTGGTGAGTGGGTGGATGTGCGCCGGTATGGTCCTCAACTTCAGGCCTCAGATGCAGGCCTTCTGGCGTATGCTCGAGGGATGGTGGAATGGCAATCTCGCAATGTATGCTCTTCTCTTTTTTTAAATCCTTTTATGATAAAAGGGTAGCCTGATGCAAATAGTGCAAAAAGGGAGTATGAAACAATATGGAACTCAAGTGTCGGAAGTCATATGACACTTGAAGACCCATAAAAACTCCAAAAATGAATTACAAATGAACTTTAAAAATTCCCACATGTACATATATTTGCCGTGCATCTACTCTAGTAAAGTCTTCTAAAAACTCTTCATTTTGAATCTTGACCGAGTGGGTTAAAATTCTGAACGTGGCAAAATATGACAAATTAGCATTTCGGGGTTGAGGTTAAATCACTGCCTTTTATTTTATATTCTTTATGGTCTATCATTTTTATTCCATTTCTTACTCCCGTATTTGGTCTTGTGCTGAAGGGGCAATTTTACCTCTTTAGTTAAACGTTTATAAGAACGAGGCCAAGCTAGTTATTAATGTTTTGATAATTTATGAAGATATTCCTCTGTTATTATATGAGTGCTTGTTGATGAACGAATTCATGAATTTTGTTGTTTTGTGGAGTCATGCAGAAGTATTGTGGAGGGTGTGGTCAACGGATGATTGCTAAAGATGGTGGTCACTCACTGCACTGCTCTTTAGATTCGTGTAAACATTCTGCTTATCCCAGACTGGTATATTTCTCCATTCTTCAGCATAACCAATATGATATTGAGATTGTAATGTCGGATCTATGCAACTATTTGTCGTCTGTTATTCAACTACATCTCGTATGGGATCTAAGTTTTGAGAGAATTAGTTGTTTTGTGGGAGTAGTAGGGCTGGTCCGTGAATGATAAAATTCCTTTCCTAGGACTTACAAGTTCGCCTATTGAGTAATGGTAGCCGCGTGAAAGTTCAGTTTCAAAACAGTTAAGATACTTCACCTAACGTGAAGAGGGTTTTAATGTTTTTGTATTGTATTTTCAGGACCCTGCTGTCATTATGCTGGTAGCATGCGGTAATTATGTTCTCCTTGGGCGACAGGTGAGCATTTTTCCACAATCTGATGCTTTGATGAGATTTTTCTGATTTTAGCTGATGAGATTCAAAACACAATTCAAAGTATAGGTGCCGTACGTTGGTTTAGGATGAGATTGCAGAAATTTTATGTTTTTATTGTAGAGTTGAAGGGTAGTGTCTCTTGTCACTGTTAAGAAGTGATGAAAATTTGTTGATAAGAAGGGGGAAGATCATATTGTTTCTAATGTTTGCAGAGTCGATGGAATCCAGGCCGATATTCGTTGTTGGCAGGCTTTGTGGAGATTGGCGAAACATTTGAAATGGCTGTTGCAAGGGAAGTGAAAGAAGAGTCTGGGATTGACATTGACCGAACGAGTGTGAGGTGGCTCCCAATTCTCTCTCGCTTCCATTTGTTTCTTTGCCTTTGTAATCTATTATTCATCATGCTGTCTTATCATACATATTTGGGATCTTTATAATGTTTTTCTTGTTCTGGAAAACATAATTTGTTGACATGTGTCAGGTGAAGTTTCACAGCTGCCTTGTTTAACCCCTAAAACGAGCTTCATGTTTTTCTTAGCAGTTTTGAGTAGTTCATACAAGCACTTTCTTTTGTTTAGTTTTATTCACTGATCCTATCTGAATAATAATATTATTTGACCCCATCTGAATTGTATTTTTTTCACCATATGATCTATTGAATTGGTCATCCATGAATTGTTGGTCCTTTAGGGGTTAAACTCTCGTCTCACACCTGATGTTGATCATGATCAGCTACACAGCGAGCCAGCCATGGCCATTTCCGTCGTCACTCATGGTGGGCTTCTGCGCCTCGGTAGTAAAGAATTCATTTGAGCCTTACAATGCTACTTCGGAGAATGATAATGCTGTGACCTTGAGTCCTGATAAACTCATCGTTGTGGATGAAGTGCGTGCACTACCCCAAACTTCTGCTGACAAAATTGAACTTGAGGTATTGAAACGAAAGCTCGTCTCTCCATTTCTTTTTTCAATTTTTACCAATAACAGATTTTCCAATAAACTGAGACATCATGAACTTTAAACGGCATCATGAAGATAATCCTTTCCATGATTCATGGGAGATCTATGATTGTAAAGAGGCCCTCCCTTGGTATCGTTGAAAGCTTTTATCATAGGGAGGCCCCCCCATGAAATCATAGGAATTTTTTCTTTATGATGTGTCAAGTTCTTGAAAAAGTATAATTTTACTGAAAATCTAGTTCAATATTTGAAATGTTGTGTTCCTGATGCCAGAGAAATTAATTCGATTTTGTGAGGTGAGATCATGTGGTAATGGTACTTCAAACGTGATGGATGTGTTCTAAATCAAGCTGTAGGATGCAAGATGGGTCCACAAGGATTTACTACGATGGATTCTGAAAGGAAATACTCTTCCACACGGCATCGAGTTTAGTATTCCAGGAACTTATGCGATTGCCAATATCCTTCTCAGCCGGTGGGCAGAGACGGAAAGCGACTCTTGGTGGGCTGGAGACGACATCAGATCTGTGGAGATTGATGAAGGTAAGAGTTAGGGTTTAGGGTTTAGGGTTTAGGGCTCACTGTCGAAACCATTCTCGTGGGTTTCAGCTGCTGAGTGTGTTTCCTATCATTAGAGTGACTTACTTTTTTGTTGATCTTGTGCCCATTTTCAAGAGCACTTTAAAAAGGGTATTATTTTGGATTTCGTATGATTAAGTTATGAATTTACTTCATGCCTATTAGACTTGCCCATTACAATGGGGATTCCCTGTGAATGGAGAATCCCGTGAATGGGGAACCTTCTTTAAAGCTTGTATTAATCTCTCTTCCTCAACGAGAGAAATGGTTCAAAAATGTAGAAACTTCTCATTAAAAGCAATAGTAGCATGTTGAGGCCGCCTTGTCAAAGAATGAAAATAAGAGAAGCGAGACATGTGGTTACAGGAATAATGGCATTCTATGATTGTTGATTTAGGGTTTGGGGTTTCCCGAGTAGTGAGGAATATACCGTATTGAAGATTGTATTGAGGATTATATGAAAGAGACCTATTGAAAAAGATATATTACGAAGTGGGGTAGTCATTTGCAAGTGAGTTCGGTTGCAGGAGGTCATGCTTTTGATGCTCAAAATATAGAAATACAGGAATATAGAAATAACTTGGAATGTTTGTTTTCTGATTTTTTTAAATCTACATAATGACCTCTTGGTTACATTGATTGATACATATGTCCATCAATACCGTTAATATTTGCCATTGATGGTATTTAATTCACAGATGAAATGTCTTGAACTGGCTTTTTGCTGTGATTGTGTTTCAGGAGTTTTCAAGTACGTGTTGATGTGTGTCAGTAACGACAAGGGTCGTGAGAAATTGGTAAACCTCCAACACTCATAACTTATCAGCATATGCTCCTCTCTCTCTCTCCTGTATTCTTTGCTTTTCATTTTTGCTAGATATATTTGATCGATTCAGCCTTCTTTGCTTCAGGATTTATATTTGTTCTCATAAATTCTATAACTTCGAGATTTCTTCCCGTAATAGGACTTGTATGACACCTCACCAAAGGACGGAATATTCCTCTCTCAATATTCTTGAGAAGGGATTTCAATTGAAATGGCTAGTAACATCTTACTAGTGTATTCCCTATTTTTTTAGAAAGAAAAAGGGTCCTGCTAGAATTGGTTTTATATAATGTTTGTGTTTAGACTCAAAAGTAGGACCAATTTTGATCCTGTTCTTATTCTTTCCAGTATCCTCTTATCTCGCAAACATATCAAATTCAAGGAATCCCACTCAAAGTTGGACGGTTTTAGCTATAAAGAATATTATGCTGGTCATGACTACTTTGGGTTCTTTGGACTGAACAGATTGTTAGGGGCAACTCAAAGCTTGCATATCATTCAGATATTTTAAAGGCGACCCAGGAGGATGTCAAGGATATGGGACTCCAGGTGGGTTAAAAATGGATGCCAAAATTTGGTATTTTTCTTTTTTATTGTAGGGAAAAAAGTTCTTGCAGAGTATTTCTATTTTTAGAATACGTCGAACCTCATTTTCAGGGGTAAAATAAATATTCGTTAATATTCGTTAGGAGATGCCGACCCTGACGACTACTAGTCAAAATTGGGTGAGAATTTGTTAAATGGGTGAGAAACTGTTCAAATTGGATTTATAATGAAAAAACAGACGGAAATTTGGCGATGAGGAAATGAATTTTGGTCCAGCTTTACCATTTTACAAAGTATGTTTAGCGATTTGGTGAATTTTGGGCAAATGCATTGAAATTAATTGAAATTGGGACTGTATTGTATTGCAGGTGTCTCAGTTCGGTGGAGGACGAATTGACCATAATGTCAATGAGCGCAAGCTTCATGTGTTCAGTTCCTCGCAAGGCTTCGGTCTGGCCAACCACACTGTCACTTGTGCAATTCTTAGGCAATGGTATCCTTTACATAGTATCACTTTGGCATGGGGAGGATAATTGGTGATGACTAATTTGGCTGAATCAAGCCAACTTGAATTTGAAACGTGGAAGGCATTTTTCGGGAAATAGGAGATTGTGGAAACTTACAGATCATGGAGTGTTTTTCAAAGCAGTTTGTTTCCTCGGGTTCATCTGTCGCTCAGAGAGACTGATGACATAGAGTCCAGGATCTCTTCCTCCAGTCCACCGTTCGTGGAGCAATAAACTTACACTTAGGCTACAGAATCTCCATAGAAGGTCTCCGCATGCACACAAGTCTCGTTGCATCTGGAGTTCAACATGAGATCTTTCAATGCAGAAGCCTTGTATTCTGCAGTGGAATAGTTCCATTCCTTACCTGAGAGGATCATTTAGACACCATGCAGGAGGACGAGACCTTGCGTTTAAATTTTCAATGAAGAGATGAAATTTCTCCACACCAGTTGGGAACGAGGGACCTGTGAAACTCTGATGATGCTCATACACTTGACCCAGTGTCAACTCAACTCAAAATACTACCGGCACCCACCATAATGCCACGTTCTCTGAGGTCAGCCAGTTGAGCCAAACCCGTTTGCCCTGCTTCAAACAGATCCGACATCTTTTTGAGCTTTGAAACTGGCACTGGCATTGGCGCCGGCGCACGTCTGCGCAGGACCCACGATCGGAGTTAGATCGGAGATGACACACTTGAGTAACGTACGCTGTAAGTAGGAAAAAACAGCAGCTACGCGACGATTGTGTGAAGGGGTGAATTGAGGATGCTCTTATTGTGGACACTGTTGCACTTGCTCGCTTTTCATGTAGGAGCATTGCCTATTCAACCCTTCACACGTGATCTCTGGAACGAATCAATGGTGGGCATTTTCTGCAAGTTTAGCGGAAAAGATTTTTCACAATTGAATGGCATTGATTTGCTTCAGAGATCAATTGTACAGGGTTGCGTTGAGGATGCTCTAACAACGTATCAAACCTCTTCCCATTCGTTGAAGATGTAACTTTTGTCAATGCAAAGCCTGGCTCCTCTCTTACGGTCCAAAGCCAACAAATGGTGAGGAATTTGTGTGCATGAGGCAAGAATTTTAACAGCAACGGAAAGAGGCAAATCGGATATGTAGTAGAGACAGGAGTTGTGGATAGGGACAATGTAAACCTAGATGAATCGTCTGTTGCTGTGGAATCATCTGAGTCAGCTGCCAGGAAGAAACGGTTTGGCGTGGCCATGCTCAAGCCAGGGCTGCCGGCAGTGAGTGCGAACTGTGTTGGTGAGCCCTGGCTAAGATGTTGTAGCCGGACCCTTGCTAACTTGCTTGCCAACTCAGAGTCACCCACCTGCAGGAAAGATCACGCCCTTCAAATTAAACGTTTAAATTCTAAAAAACCGAGTTGTCATAGATGTTTTAGACCCAAGGTACGAAGCATTATTTTACCTTGTTGCTTGCACACAAAGCCAAATCACGGGCAGTGATAACACTCTTGACTCGATCAAGCACATTTGTTCGTCGTTGTGTCTTGAGCTCCTCCTCAAGTGTCACCTTGTCACTCCTCAGTTTGCTGTTCCCCAGCAGCAGTTGATTCACCGTGTTTATCAAATCCATCTTCTCCATTGGTAGACGGCCCTTCCGCGCATGGCCTCCGAAGTACTGAGAATGCAATCAATTTAGAAACATTAGTAGTCGAATTCCTTGTCTAGGGAAATCCTACCTAATGTAGTCAATAAGGGTCACCTTCTGATTCATTTTCAACATCTCCAGTTCAGATCGTAAGGCCTCGTTCTCCTGCATCCAAAAACTGACATAAGATTAAGATATGTTTCTGACGTATCGCTCTTGAATGGAAGAAAACAGCCTTCTGTAAGTAGGCATGAGCACCAACCTTTCGCATGTGGAAGATCTCTGTTACAAGTTGAGAACGGGCAGAAGTCTCGTCTTTGAGACTATCTTCCAGCTGATGCCGGGAGGCTTCAATAGTGGTAAGCTGGGCTTGCAACGATTGGCACTCTTGACGAAGTTCGTTGTACCCAATTTTGTGAGCAGCTTCCGCTTGCTCATACGTTTTCAACTTCGCCTGCAGCTGCTTAAACTTTGCAGTGTAGAGGTCCTGAAATATAGGTCACCGATGTTCCAGGATGACTGGGATGCGCACACAAGGTAAGGTAGAGGATACTAAATCTTTAGGGACCAGATCCCGTGCCATAGACAGATAAAAATTTGATCTCAAGAAAATTTGACCCTTGCACCCCAAGTTATCTCTCCACAGCTCGATCCATCTCCAAATGAAAGCACACTCGTGAGATTTGGTTAAAATGTCTTTAAAAATGACGCAAATAGTGCTCTCCACCTTAGAGTAAGAATAGAAAGATGGAGCCATACCTGCAATGCAGTAATCTCTTGCCTTAGGATATTCCTTTCAATGCCAACCTCGTCAGCACAACTTGGCTTATGCTCGGTGGCTGCGTCAGGCTGCTCAATGACCACCTGCGGCTGCTCTCTTGCCGCTGCCAACTCCGCTCGCAGCTCGTCATTCTCTTGCTTCAACTGCGCCAGGGATTGCCATCAGCATACCAGCACAATAACTACAAAGCTAATGGGTTTCGGATCGTGAAGAATGGACACTGAGGAGAATCAGTATGAACTCACCAGTAGCAAATTGGAATAATCAGAAAGAGAGCCCTGGAACCATTACAGAGAAGACTGCAGGAACACGCTTGCTTCAAAGTGCGTGTGCACTAACCTTGCCACGAATGAGGACAAGGGTGTCGTTCTTTGCATCCACAATCACACGCAGCAATGCAACACCGGCCTCCAACTTTTGCAACTGAGGATCCACATAGGAATAGTCAGAAAGAGAGTCATTACTTTGAATGATTTCTAAGCCGTCCTCTTCTAATGTTAGGGTCAGGGTAAATGAATTCATATCTGTGTGTGCACCTCATCTACAATCTTGTTTGGTCCATCTGAATCACTTTTCTCGGCAGATTTGTTTTTCTGGTTGGGAATGACTCTAAAATTTGGGAGCACATGCCTTTGAAACGCTTCCACGGATTGCAAGACGCTGCTTGCCAAGGTCGTGCTCTTGAGCACCACAGATTCGAGGCTTCGCAGGCGCCCGCCATAGGATGCTTCCTCATCATCAATTGCCTTCCGCATCTTCTCCATCTCGGCCACGAGAAGCTCCTTCTCATTGGTCACTTTGTCCTTCTCGGAGACGGCTTGGGCGAGGCTTGCAGCGGCGGGTTCTAACAACCCCTTCACGCGCTCGACCTCTCCCTTCAGCTTTTGTGTGGACGCATTCACCAGGGCAGCCACTTCCACTTCACGATGTGCTCGCAGCCTTTGGAGCTCAAGTCTCTGTCGACAATTCAAAGAATGAACAATGTCTTGTCAAAACATACGATTCAATGCGCATGGAATGCAAGCACTGACGAATGAGGAATTCCAATAGTTTAATAATGTTCTGTCTACTCACTTGATTTTTCTCCCGGTTGATTAGGTCATTGAGCTGAAAACGAAGAATGTCATTCTCTTGTTGCAGAGACTTTGCCATCATTTCAGCCTCCGCTGCTCTGTGAACGGAGGACTTCTGTTTCTGTAATGAAACAGACAGAAGAAGCTTTACTCCCAGGCTTCACCGTGACCACATCAAACAAGAATCCCCCAAAACAGAATGAAGTGTCTAATTCCGTTTTCCGATATCTAGTTCAGTAATAATTTGAGCTTTTTCGCTATTTTAATCTGTAAAGGTGTACTTCCAGTTTAAGAACAGAGTCTTGAAAAAAAGGCGATCATAAACGCAATTACAAATTGGAATATAGCAAAACGATTCTGTTTTCGGTAACCCATGATATCAAATAGTCGAGATGGATTCAAGCAACAATACGAAAGCACATCATACCTGACTCATGGTGGCAATAGGATTCAAGCGGTTCGCATACTTGTGACCTAATTTCCGAGCATGAAGACAGGACTCTTGAAGTTAGATCTCTCGACAAGCATTCATGATGGACGCATAAATTGCTCCTTGACACACATCACAAACTATTGCCTGCAAGTTCTACTCTACAAATTGCATAATCATGTAGATTTAAGTCTAAATAAAACAACAATTCCGCGTTTAAATGCAAACATTCAATTCACGCTCGACATATATGATGATCATACTATATATCCGGAATTCTCAGGCATAAACAAGGAGATGTACCGTGATGAGCATTTCAACTTTCAAGGGAAATAGTTGAAACAGATCACTGAAATGAGGCTGCAATAGCTTCGGCCAATCAACGACAATCGTGCCTTTGTTTTGAAATGAGACCAGTTTCGCTGATTTTTTTCGCGTAGATTTGGCGAGCTCAGTATTCTGTTACGTACGCTCTGGCCAGGTAAGTTATGAAGATGTAGACAATACCAGATTGAGGTTCTGTTGAATCTTGCGAAAGAATCAGCAATTTTTTACGTCAGAAGAGATGATAGTGTCTCCGGGGGACTATTTCTTCTTGTTTCCTGCCGGCTGCTTGGAGCTTTCTCTTCGTTACTGATTCTTCGCGGGAGCTGAAAAGTTTGAACAACCCTCGGATCCATCTGCGGTTCTTGCTCGCCGTGGATTCGAACAAGCACAAATTTACTCCAACCCTAACTTAACTCCCGAATCAACAAACCATCGCTTCCTGTTTGCCTGCTCATGTCATGTCTATGAAGCTTAGAATTATACCGGTGTCCATGCGCGTGAATCTGCTGGTAAATTTGACCATCCGTAACCTTTTCTGCACTTGACTCTGTTCCCTATTCTGATCCATCAAGAATGTTGTTTCATCACTCGCATACATCAATATGCAGCTTCTCATTCTCTTGATTCAAACCATGATGAACTTGAAACCTTCGTGGCGAATCAGCTTCCAAAATCTTGATCAACTTCCTCTTATTTAAAATTTCACCCGTTCGTTGCACTTATCTTAGTTTGAAAATAGTTCAAATCACTCCTGTTAAAATCACTCCAGCGGTTGATCCTTCTTCGTTCCCGAAGAAGCCTCTTCAAGTACGACGGCAATAACATTCGTTCTGACTTGTTCGAAAGCAATGTAGGGTTTCCAAGGCAACCAAAACAAATCCAGAACGCTCCGAAATTTAATCCGAACTAATCCAAATTTAAGGCCATACTGCGCAATTCTCACAAGCTCGACATAAAATCTCCAAATGATTTAAATGCCGGGACACTGGTCAATCATAATACGGAAATGGAATCCTGAAAAACAAATTCCTCTGTTTCAGCATTACCACACATCTTTAACTTCATCTTCTTTGACATTGTCATACATCCATAGCAAATCAATTTGATCAATAACAGCAACCTGCTTACAGAAGATATCGTCTTGCACATAAACTACCCAAAACATCGAATCTTTTCACTATTCATAAACACTTCAACCCAGCAACTTCAATCCCCTGAAGAAATTTGCGTCAAATCCCGGGATCCATCTTACCAAAATCGACAACATCAACTATCCCCCGAGCACAAAATTTCAGAATGTACTAATCATACATGATTTCACCGACTCATGTAAGTCGAGAAGAAATGCGGCGATCCCGTGCAGGAGATTCTTTCCGGCTGCATACTCGTCTTCCTGTTCAACGACGCCGCCAGGTTCTTTGGCAACTGACCTTTGTCACAGTCAGGCCACGTGACATTCGAGCCCCTGTTCACACCTCCACGGTAAGCATCTAGCCAGATTTTTATGAGCCAGTTTCACACACCAGTTATCAAGCTCACGTGGTCACATACATACACCTGTTCCCAACTCGACTAGCACCAGCATTTAACCAATTTGTGTGAAATCAAATCAGAGAATTTGAAGTTCTATTATTGTAAAAATATCAACTTGTTGTGCACATGATTCATTTACCTCGATCCTGTTGGCATGTAGCTTCTTAACTCTACAAGAAATTCAGTAAGACTTTCAAATTTCGAATTTCATTTTTGGAAAACCCATCATTTCAATTTGCCACTTCACTACAGTAGAAGTGAAAAAAGGTGTGAAAAGGTGCGCCTGCTCCAAAACTATCATTTCTAGCACAAGTATCAAATTTTTCAAAAAAAAAACATTTTTGGAAACATGTGACCGTAGGATCTTGTACTAAGCTTGTTTGAGAAGATGTGAAAACTTCTTATGAAGTTTTCACCATGTGAATTGCAAGATATTAGCGTTTGAAGTAGCAAAAATCTTTTTTTTGTCCTTGCGAAAAAATGGGCAGCTGCACTTTATAAGGTCACATTTTGTATGAAAAAATATACAAAATGGTGGTAACTATTTGGATTCATTCTTCAAAGCAAATTGTCTACATGCTTAAATTTTTTGAAATCATTTGGAATTGTATAACATATAGGAAAAAAATACTAAGTAGAAAGAAGTAGAGAATGATTCAAAATACTAAATTGTTAAGAATTGAGTTATGGAATTGGAAAATGCCAATCCCAATGGTTGAAATGTTGTAATAAAAAATCTACATCCAGTGATCTTATTTTTCTTCCACAAGTATTGAAAACATTGAAAATTGAATAAGATAAAGGACTTCAAAGTTTATTTTAGATTAGAGAATTCATAACTGCCTACAAACTAAAACTCCTCATAACTTTCTTTTTCATTAATCAAAATGAAATAATCCAAAGCTTTTAACCAAAATATAAACCTAAAGAATCAATTTTGAATTTTGAAAAAAGTGAATTTTTTAAGAATTTTTCGAGCTGCCCACTGACCAATGAAAATTACATATCATACAATAACCTTTTTAACCATGTAGTCAAAAGTTATGAAAAGTTGTTGGGCCTTAAGGCTACTCCTCATGCACATGTTATGTGAAAATTTCAAAAAAATAAAAAAATAAAAATTTCATTCATAATGAGCTGCAAAAAAATTGCTAGGTTGTATAAAAATAAAAAAAATGTTGTTTGGTCCTTTACGGGTTAACTGTGGCTGGTGGAAACAAGTCCACGCAGTGGTACAAATGATCAAACTCAGTCCTTTTGCCGTAAGTAAATATTCAAAATACTACGCTCTGTAGGGCCTCCGTACGCAGACAAGTACCTGCTCCATCTGGTCAGACCTTTGAATTCACATGCATGTGGGCTCTATAAGTTATAACTGAACCGAACTCTCAAGTTACTCAAACCTGGCTATGTGTATGTGGCCACAGCTGACTCGCTCGACATGGGGGCGCCAAATGATCATTTGGCATGTGGAATTGGAGCCCAGGGCCACACTGCTCCTCATGTGCCCCACGGCCGACACAACGGTGCTAGTAAGGTGGGTACACCCAAAACTGCCACTTTTTGCTATTGAGCCTAGTTACTACTATTATACTGGTCAAATGTTCATATATTCTTGTTGGCAAGTGAAAGGAGGTTCCAACGCACCAAAGAACGTGGCATTTGGACATCATATGCAAAAGTTATTAAGGGTCAAAGTTTATTTCTGAAAGCGCTCCATCCAAATAGGTACATAACTGATTTTGGAAATGTACACAACCTGTAGATGGCGCTTTTAAGTTCAGGTGCCATTTGGGGGGGGCCTACCTTATGTGAGTGCAAGAATGCGAGCTTATAAGCATTGAACCTACAATATAGGTACTTATAATATAGATACTACAATAACCACATACTACAGAAGGTGTATATATCATAAACACTTATAATATGGGTATTTGTAATATATATATCCTATAATTGTAGATGATTTCTATAGTATATCCACCTATATCATAGGTGTGTAGTATTCTAGGCTCATAGGCTCACATTTCTATATGCTCACATAATAGCAACCCTCACGGCCGACACACCCAAAAGGGGTGCCAAGTGGAGAATGCAATACTTCAGGTACACTAAATAGTGAAATTAGGTTGCCCCACATTAATTTTTCGACATTCTATAGTAAATAAATATAAATTATTATTTTATTAGAAGTTACTACTTTTGCATTAAATAGTGTTGTAATTGGGACTCATGGATCCCTATGTGTACGAAACGGAAATATTTGTAGAAATATTTGTTGACTTTGATGGCTTATAAAGTAATTTTCTTGAAGTAAAGCAACCTAGTTGTTAAGACAACCTAATTTCACTATTTAGTGTAGTTTAGAAAATCAAACTACAAAAAAATAGGAAACTTTTGATGAAATGAGAGAATGGAATTCAACAACCATCTCACAAATTCTTCAAATGCATCTACAAATTCCTCGGAGTTTTTTGGTGAGTAGAGAAACCTTTTGTATGCATATAGGTTGGTAGGATGTAGAACAACCCATGTGGGATAATGCAAACTAGAATTAGTAGGAGCTCAACCACTCATAGTTAAGCCAAAAGTAGAAATTGTGTTTAAAGTATAATTTCATACCTCATTTAGGCATAGTAGAAAAAAAAATTCAAAAACTTTTGAACTAAGAAAAGTTAAATGAAGATAAATTTCATCTCCAAAAATCAGTTTGAGATTTAGAGATTCCAATCAAAAGTCATGGACAAAATTTGGAAAGGAAGTTTGAAAATGTCAAAACAAATCCCTTCCAAACCCTCTCTCAAATTTGTCCATAACTTTTGATTGGAGGCTTTAAATCTCAAATGTATTTTGGAAGATGAAATTTATCTTCATTTATTAACTTTTCTTAGTTCAAAGGTTTTTGAAAAAAAAAATTCTACTATGCGCAAATGAGGTCTGAAATTACACTTTAAACACAATTCCTACTTTTGATTTAACTATGGACGGTTGAGTTCATACTAATTCTAATTTACATTAAGGTAGTGTGCTCTAAAAGCGCCCATCTTCTTCAAACCGCCCCTATTTCTAGGTGGAGAATGGAGATGGGTTGATCCTTGAATGGATTAGTTTAGCAATCGAATGCATGGAGGAAAAAATATTTTTCTATTGCAAGAGCCAATCATTGTCTTTGATTTCCGCTAATCCCTTTACAAGTTGCAAGTGGACAGATTTTGGAAGACCTATGGTCACAAATAGGTGCCCATGTCCGAAATATTTGAAAATTTATAAGTAACTCAAAATTGCTTGGAAAAATACAAAATCACTTGTGTTAGATTCCACATTTATTCACTTTTCTTCAAAAAATGATCTAAAAATATTTTTGCCCATGAAAGCCTATGAAAAAGGCAAACCAGCCCTTAAATGGTCACTTTAAGAGCATGTTACCTTATCTCACATGGCTTGTTGTACCTCTTACCATCCGATGTGCATATAGGGAGTTTCTCTTCCCATTTGTACTTCAAGTTTAATTGAAAAAATGGTTTCCCTTCAATTCCTTAACATTGGTAAAGAAAACTTTATTGTAGTAGAAAAAGTTGTTTTCAATTGCAATAAAAGAAAATTTATTGCAATAGAAGAGCTATTTAGCATATTTAACCCCAAAGTGACATTCAATTTCGAAGGTTCAAAAACATCATTGCTTTTGAAGCTTTATGGATCTAAATGTCTTCAAGTTATACAAATCTCAACCGTACAATCTTGTAGTGTACATGTTGTAGATGACATGTACAAAATTTGAAGTCAATTGGCCACATAGATTGCAAGATCATAATGTTTTAGTGTTGAAAATGGATGCTGAAATTTTCCCAAAAACACGTTTGGAGGTGAAATTTGATTTCTAAAACTACTCAAATGAAAAAACTTTACACTGCAGAATGATTCAAAACTAGTATACAAATACATTGGTGGAAAAAAAATTCATTCAATTGACTCATTGTGTCTACAAAACGGCTTTGAAATGTCAAAAATCAGCAAGAAAAATTGCAAAAAACAGTTCTAAAGCTGAACCTCATTCTACTAGAATGCTTCTCTGTCACTCATTAATTCTTGGATAAACATGAAATTTTAGCCACACAAACTAGACTAGTATGCGCAATTTTTCCAAAAATAATTATTGAAAATGGACTCTGTATGAAGAAGAAACAAGCCGCCGAAGTTCACTATACTCCAAAAATGGCAGGATTTGGAACTTCGAATTGCTCCCAAACATTCAAAACAAATTGGATTGACATGAAAACTTTACCACAATAACTATACTTCAAGGGGAACAAAACCTAGTTTTGTTTATTGAAGATGAGCAATGGATGAAGGAGATACAAGGCCCCGAAGTTGCAGCCCTAAAATACAATTTGGTGAACTCAAATTGAAGTTGTGAACTTCGATTGGCTTCCAAAAAATCAATAAACCTTGTATTAATCTCAAATTTTTAACACACAAACTAGAGGAGAGAACGCAACTTTTCCAACAAGTTTTATTGACTTTGGACCTTGGATGCAAAAGTTACAGCACTTTGAACTGGACTTGAAATTGTGTGAGGACACTTTCTGTCCTCTTTGTCACTTGGGGTTAAGGGCCAGTTGGAGTCGGTACCTCAAAGTTTGGGAGAAACGGATAATCAAACTGCATAAAGCATCCCCACATTGGGGCTCTAGGGGTATTTGACACAAAGAAGGAGCAGCTTTGGGCCAAATTCGTTGAGTGCCCGACCAAATGGTGAATCTCCTGCATGGCTTGCCATGCAAGAGGACTATCCCTTACTTTCCGACTTCAAGGTACTGACCCCAACTGGCCATTAAATATGCTAAAATCTCTTCTACTACAATAAAAAAAAATTTATTGGATTTGAAAAAATTGAAAAAGAATTTTTTCTACTACAATTAAGTTCTCTTCATTTGTGTCAAGAAATTGAAGGCAAAGCATTTCCAATTACACTTAATCAGCATATAGGAAGAGAAGCTCCCTATATACACATGGGATGGTAGGAGGTAGAATAACTCATGTGAAATAATGTAAATTAGAATTAGTATGAACTAAACCGCTCACAATTGAATCAAAAGTTGGAATTGTGTTTAAAGTATAATTTCAGACCTCATTTAGGTATAGTAGAAAATCTTTTTTCAAAAACCTTTGAACTAAGAAAAGTTTGTAATTGAAGATAACTTTCATCTCCAAAAATTCGTTTGAGATTTAGAGCCCTCAATCAAAAGTTACAAGCAAAATTGAGAGGGAATTTTTTTGACTTTTTCAAACTTCCTTCCCGAATTTTGTCCATAATTTTTGATTGAAGGTTTTAGATTTGGGAAAGATTTTTGGAGATGAAATTTATCTTCATTTAACAACTTTTCTAAGCTCATAAGTTTTTGAAAAAAAAAATTCTACTATGCCTAAATTAGGTATGAAATTCTACTTTAAACCCCAATTTTCTACTTCTGGCTTCACTATGAGTGGTTGAGTTCCTACTAATTCTAATTTGCATTATCCCACATGGGTTGTTCTACATCCTACCACCCAATATGGATATAAAACGTCTCTCTGCTCTCTAGTAACTCAAATAAATTTGCAGATGCATTTGAAGAAATGTCAGATGGTTGTTGAATCCAAATCTCTCATTTCATCAAAAGTTTCCTACTTTTTTTGTAGTTTGATTTCCTAAACTACTTGGTACTACATTCTCCACTTGGTGCCCCTTTTGGGCACATCTGTAGTGGGGCACACGAGGAACATGGCTTCTTTTTTTGACACGTCCCCTCTGTTGGCTTCACTGTAGAGGTCAACTTTTGGAGGGATGAAGCCAGAAGTGGTCAGATTTCTTACAGTCTGGCAAAATTTCGCCAAAAAAAACGTTGTTTCTCATTGAGGAACATTATGGCCCCGGGCTCCAATTCCATTCGCCAAACGATCATTTGGCACCATTTCACCAGACACAACAAATCGATGGTGAAGAACCTCTTCCACAAAGCCTAACAGTCAAGGTCCTCCATTGATTTGTTTGGCCAGGCCAGTTTGGCGAGTTGTTGTGGGGCTGCTCTCAATGAATTTGGCCGCGGCTGGCCAGTTTTTGGCCCCGGCCACGTCAAGCAACGGTTGTTGGTTTTCCGCAACTGGGGTGTGAGTGTGTGCTCCTCTCTTTTGTGGCCTAGTGTGGAAACGGACTTTTCTCAGGTCCAAATTAATGACTAGTTGCTGGACGTGAGCGCAGACCTTGATGGCATGACAGTGCCTGTCATAACCTGTTCGTAGTACGTGTGTGTGTAAGTACCACTAACTGCACAAGCAGGCAATAATGCACCAGATTTGGGTGCCAGGGTAGAGGACGCGTCGTAGCTAGAGGTACTAATGAGGTCTTGAAATTGTGCCATGAATTGAATTCCAACCTACTGTATGGAATTATATGTAGGCAACTGGAAAAAAGATAGGACGGACGGACGGGCGGACGGAAGTTTGGTACAACAGATAGTGATATGTGGATGCAAACACATTTTGATGATTCTTGTTACACACCATTCTCACATCACATGAAGAGGCGAGCTGAAAAATTCACACCAGAAACATAGGAATGTGATGTGGGCTAAGGTTAGTATGCTCGTAAACCACTCGCAGGAATTTCCCCGTACATTTGCGAGGAGGGTTTGAGGCGTGAGGCGTAATGCCTGATTGCGTGGGTTTTCTTGTGTAATCGGGCATTATGCATTACTCATCCAACTTCGATTTCTCATCCTTCTGATCGTGATTTACGTCGGGCAATGGCTCCTCGTCGTTGGGCGTTTTGGGAAGTAACATGCCTCCTTGTCGGGTTCCGCCCTCCTCGTTGGCAAGTTATTTCCCAAAACACCCTCCTCCTCGGGCATTGCCTTATACTAAAAGCGACCATTTAAGGGTCGGTCCGCCTTTTTTAGAAATTTGTATGAATAGAAATATTTTTTAACCCCTAAAGGATCACGTGTTTGTTCAACGTACGCAATAAATCTTGGGTAGGTTCCTACAAAGTCATTTTTGGTTGGATGTTCATGAAATTTGGACACAATGTGTAAACATGTACCTCCTTTGTGAAAAATTATTTTTTTTTTTCCGATTGGGTGCCCGGATCAAAAGTTATGTGGCCTTAAACTTTTCGGGCAGCTTGGGCAATTTGGGAATCTTTGGAAAATCTTTTGCAAAAAAGATCATCAACTTTTGAAATTTGGCATGTATGTAACTAATAAAATATGGCATACAATTGTCTAAAAAAACAAGTTTTAGTTGTCAAATCACATTCTAAGAGGAGGCAAACTTTGTTAGCTATGTTAGGGTAGTTTCAAGAAAAAAAACATTTTCTTCTAACTTCAAATCCTATTATCTTGCAATCAGTGAAGTCAAAATTCTTGAATTTTTTTCCACATATTCTAAATGTTTGTCTCTAATTTTTCACTGTTTGGATTTCAAAGAAAATATTCCTTCATTGCAAAAAAAAAATGACTAGTGTATTGCCAATTCACTTAGCCTCCTTGCGTTGCAGGGTGATTTAGAATAATTTAGACTCTATATTTTCTTCTTAATTTTTTGTGAATGAACCTAATACCATATTCTTATGAGTGATCTAAAATCTCATATTCATGTAGAGCAAAAAATTTACTCCAAATGAGCCCGAAGTTTGCTAATCTTGTTTCACAAGATTGGAAAAAAGGTTTTTTTCTCACTTCAAATGCTATAATCTTTCAATCCACTCAGTGAAAAGGGCTGAAATTCTTTCTACTTTGGTAAAATAATTTAGCTTAGTTTTGTACGGTTGAAGTTCCTAAAAAAAGTTATTATTTGAATAACATACCAAAAAGTCAGAGTTTTTGGAATGTCTCCCTAGTAGACTCCCAGGTCCTTTAGTCATATCCATTAACCCCTAAAGGCCCAAGGCCTTTTTTCTGCCAAAAAACACTCAAAACTGCCACTTTTTTAGCAAAGAGTGAAAAAAAATTAAAAATGTATTTTTTGCACATCTAACCGTAGGATCTTACACCTAACTAGTATGAGAATGTGTGGAAAAAATTTCAGAATTCTTGACCGCACAGATTGCAAGATATCTACGTTTAAAGTGAAAAAAACAAAATTTTCAGCACATTGTGGGACTGGATTTTTTGACTTTGAACATTTTTAACTTAAAATTTTTGCACTACAGAGTTTTGAGCTTTAAATCTTTATAGTAAAGACTTGAGTTGAGAGTCTAATTTAAAAAAATCAAATCAAAAAACCATAATTTTCATTATTATAAAAATTGTTAAGGAGAAGTAGGTACGAGATAGAAGGAAAATCTAAAGTATTCATATATTTTAGATGGAATTAAAATGCACTAATCCCTATGGTGAGATTGTTCTAGCAAGTAAACTAAACCATGCAAAAAAAAAAAATTGGAAAATTGGAAAAATTGCATTTAGAAATGAATCCTACAAGATATTTTTTCAAAAAGATGCTCTAACTACCCGAAAAACAAGAATGTCCATAACTTTCTCATAACAAATCCAAATGAAATGAATCAAAGCTTTCCACATAGACAAAAATATAATCTATGAGAAAAAAATACTAAAAATAAATAAAAAATAAAAAAGTGCAAATTTTTTTTGCTGCCCATGCTGCCCCCCGTCCCCTGTTTTGAGCTTATTTGGTCATAACTTTTGTTACCGGGCACCGGTTGTGAAAAAAATTATATTCCCACATAGCTAATCAACTTTTCTACCTTCAAAAAAAGTTTCAAAAAATCAGGAGAAAATTGCAGCCCGTAGGTACCTGCCCAAAAACGCATTTGTCCCCCGAAGGGACAATGGGCTTTTAGGGGTTAAGTAGCTTTTTATAGGGCTGGTCAAGTGTCTGGGAAGAACCAACGGCCAGTTCAAAGTTAGCAGGTGGAATTGGGAAAAAAGCTGATTGCAATATGAAAACATCGGCAAAAACCCCGGTGAAAATGTCTATAAATTTTTTATTTTGAATGGAAAAAAGATAAAGTAACTAGACTTGGTACTTGAAAAACTGGTTCAGTATGAAAATTGGAGGAAATTAGCCGGTAAAACTTTAAAAAACTTCCTGAACAGTGGGCTGGTCCATTTGAAGAGGAGAGTCAGTTTCACAGGAGCCCACCTTAAGTTAATAATTTATTGTCATAAAGAAAACAGGTACCATATGTGAAGGTCTGATTCGGCATCAGCGTACCGAAATATTTTACATTTTTTGCCAATGCAAGGTTGGGGCAGGTGGAACTATTTGTGTTAGGGGTCTTGGCATTCCAGTGTCCATGATCTCTTGTGATCAACGGCTTCTAAGGTAGCCGACCTCATTCCGATCAAATAAGCAATTATGCATATTTGGAGCACAGATTGTTTGAGTGGAGAAATTTTCCCATGTATAGAAATAGAGTTTAGAAGGATTCCATATTTTTTCAGGATTTTATTTCTCAAAACATAATTATTGTGAATTTTTTAGTTGAGGATTTTGTTCGACCTATTCTTGTTACATAGGTCTTCCCATTTCCAACCATAGCTTGATTGCAAAATCAACCAAGACTGCAACCAATTGTAATGCGCCATGATTGCATTGGGAGTTGTGCTATAATTAATCAGTGTTTTTCTCCTGTTGATTGGAAAGAGAGTAACCTATATAACAAAAATAGGTCCCTGGTCAGAATGAGGTCGGCTACCTTAGATTTTTCTTGTTTCAAGTAACTTGACGTGCATGGTTTAGAGTTTTTTAGATATACTCCATAAATTAGGCAACATGCATGAATTTTTTTTTCTTCAACATTTCAGACATTCCACATGTAATATTCCTTCCAATCATTAAGACATTCAAAAAACACTTAATTTATGTTTGAATTTGACCTTCACATAAGGTATTTGAGGCTTATATATAATGGGAGAGCTGCAGTGCCAGTAGCTTTCAGTTTCACTTGAATTTGACAATGGTGTCTCGGTCAATAAGAACATTCTGCTAGAAATTTAAAAAAGGTTATCAGAAAGTCATCTGAAAGTCAGATGGAGCTTCTCAAATTTGAAGAGGAGCTGGGTAAGATTTTTTCACATCTGGGCGGCTTCAGGAAGCAACCCTTTCAAGCCCTCTTGGTGTTACTTACATGTTTGGTAAGCCACCTCAAGTGAGGAGAAATTCTCTGAATTTTGTGTGAAAAAGGGGAGATCTTCTAGAACTCTTTGACTTCTAATGAGTGCTTTTGGATTTTCTTAGACCAATGATTTCCACAATATCAAAAAGGATGATTTTTACAACCATCAATCCCTATGTTTAAGAGTTAAATACTCCATCTCTATCTCAAAATAAATCCATGGTTTCTTGTGGGAAATCATCTCTTTGGATATTATGGGAATCATTGGCTAAGAAAAATGCTAAAGCAGTGGTTGGTAATCAAACTACTGTTATAGGAGACCTACCCTTTTCACAACAAAAATCTAAAGATGAATAGTTGCATTTTTGTCCTACAAGGAAGGATTTTCTATCATTGATTGGATACAAAATGTTTGTGGCGTCATTTACAGGTTAACCCCTAAAGACCAAACACTCAAAACTGCCATTTCTATAGCAAAGTGTAAAAAAAATTGACAATTTTTTTTTTCCACATCTAACCTTAGGATCTTACACCTGACTAGTATAAGAATGTATGGAAATTTTTTTAGAATTTTTGACCGCACAATTTGCAAGATATCTGCATTTAAAGTGAAAAAAACAAGTTTTTCAGCACATTGCGGGACTAGATTTTTTGACTTCAAACATTTTTAACTTAAAAATTTTGCACTACAACATTTTGAGCTTTAAATCTTTATAGTAGAGAATTGAGCTGAGAGTCCAAGTAAAAGAAAAAGTTCAAAAAAACTTAATTTATCATTCTTAAAAAAATTGTTAAGTAGAAGTAGGTACAAGATAGAAGGAAAATCTAAAATATTCATATATTTTAGATGGAATTAAAATGCACTAATCCCAATGGTGAGATTTTTCTAGTAGGTAAACTAAACCACGCAAAAAAAATTTGAAAAATTTGAAAAATTGCATTCAGAAATGAATCCTAGAAGTTATTTTTTTCAAGAAGATGCTCTAATTGCCCAAAAAACAAGAATGTTCATAACTTTCTCATAACAAATCCAAATGAAATGAATCAAAGCTTTCTAGATAGACAAAAATATATTCTATGAGAAAAAAATAAAAAATAAAAATTTGCAAAAAAATAAATTTTGCTGCCCAGGCTGCCCATCGTCCCCTGTTTTGAGCTTATTTGGTCATAACTGTTGTTCCAAGGCACCGATTGTGAAAACAATTGATATTCCCACTAAGCCTATCAGTTTTTCTATCTTCAAGAAAAGGTTCAAAAAATCACAACAAAAATTCAGCTTGTAGGTACCTACCCGAAATCCCATTTGTCTCCCGAAGGGACAACGGTCTTTTAGGGGTTAAGATAGAGAATTCATTTAAATGGGATCTTTTCATGTGGTGATTAGAATGTCACCAATTTACTACTAATGATCAAGTGAAGTCCAACTATGTGACTTACAAGAAATGAGATATTTTTTGGTTATCTTGTGGTCAAGATGATTCCTTGAGGTATATTCCATTAGTGCTACGCATATGATATTTAAGAGTAGTCTAGGCTCATAATTAAGACCTTGATACCTCAAATATGGGCAATTTCTTTAAAATGGTGGTATTCCGTGTGCCATTTTAATGAAATTGGAAAAGTGACATCTAGGATAGGTATAGATTTTAGATATCTATGATAGTTATAGATTTCAAAAATCTAGCATGAATATAGATTTCAACTCGCAGAATCAAGAAAATCCAAGACTTATTTAGATTTCAAATATCTAAGAATGATATAGATTTCAAAAATCTAGGACTAATAAAGATTTATGACCATTTCAAACTGCATAGTCTGAATTGTTAAAAGTGCCAAACTAACGAAATACCGCCATTTTAACGAAATTGACCATAAATTTAAACAAGTAATAAGCCGTTAGTACAACAAGTAAATAATTCATGTTTTAGCAGATTGGAATCTCCTTGCATACAATGCATACAAACTAGGAAGAATTGCCCCCCTCGTTGTCCCAACCAAGACTCAAACCAAGAATAATTTTTTTTAAATTCCCCCTATTTTGTGCCGTGTTTATTGATAATTCTTCAATCTCCACTACCTCATAACATTCAAGAGCTGTGAGAGCAGCTGCCTTCCCTCTGACGGAATGATGTGGTATATTCCACATCATTTCATCCAAAGGATGAAATGGTGTGGAATATTCCACACCCAACATTAGCTAATAAGCCACGCGTCAATAATGTCAGACTTCTGCTCAGTGCCAAGGTCTTGACTGCACAATCGGGTTACTGGGGTGGTAGGAGGTAGAACAAAATATACAAACAAGTAATTATAAAGATAGATGGTCTGTCAAAATCCGAAGAATTCATTGAGTATTATACGAATGAAATCTAATCATTTGCCATCAATGACTTATTTTGATTTTCCTTTAGGAAAGAGAAGCTCTTTATGTACATATGGGGTGGTAGGAGGTAGAACAACCCATGTGGGATATGTAATTTAGAGCTTGTAATTTCTCAACCGCTCATAGTTAAGGCTAAAGTAGGAATTGTGTTAAAACTATAATTTCAGACCTCATTTAGGCATAATAAAACAACTTTTTTCAAATACTTTGAACTAAAATAAGTTGGAGAATCAAATTAAATTTCATCTCCAAAAATCCGTTTGAGATTTTAATATTCCACTCAAAAGTTATAGACAAATTTCATAGAGGGGTTTGAAAGGATTTCTTTTTAACATTTTCATACATCCTCTCTGAAATTTGTCCATAACTTTTGAGTGGAAGATCTAAATCTAAAAAGGATTTTTGGAGATGAAACTTAGCTTGATTACACAAAAAAATTTAGTTCAAATTCTTTTGAAAAAAGGTATTACACTATGCCTAAATGAGGTCTGAAATTATAATTTTAACACAATTCCTACTTTAGACTTAACTATGAACGGTTGAGAAATTACAAACTCTAAATTACTTATCCCACATGGGTTGTTCTATCTACTACCACCCCAAGTGTACATAAAGAGCTTCTCTTTTCTTCAAGAGCTCAAAATAAGTTACTGATGGCAAATGGTTACATTTCATTGGTATAATACTCAAAAAACTCTTTGGATTTTGACAGACCATCTATCTCTATAAATATTTGTTTGTATATTTTGTCCTAGAATTAGCCAAAAAAATAGACCGCACCATAAATGTACTACCATTGTCTCGGTCCTGAAGCTTACATTAATAATATGTGGATGCATTTCGTGGATGAAGACTTCAGAGAGGCAAAGGTAGCCTCTCTGAAAGCTCTTGAATGTTATGCTAATTTTGGGCCCTCTGGTTGCAAATATAAATTCAGAATTTCAAAAAAAAAATCGTATGTTGCAAATTAAAAAATTCCAGTGTTTGCCCCCAATGGGGCAATGAGAGGGGGTGGCAATTCACCCTGCCCATGCATACAAAGGCCACAAAAATTCTTTCTAATAATGGAAAACCACCTGAACCGACTGAAAGTCACAAGTAGATACAGTCAAACCTCGATAAGTGTTACCTCGATAAGTGTTAAAACACTATATGTGTTATGGAGATTGCCGCGCCTTTAAAATTAAGACTAGTAAGTGTTATGCGTTAAGTGTTACGGAATGTCGCGCTCCCGACTTTGTTAATTTTACCTCGGTAAGTGATAAGTTTCCAAAAAAAGGCTTTTCGTAAGAGCCATTGCTTGGGGGGAGATAATTTTGAGGTAAAATAATAGATTCTAGTTGCAAAGTGATTCTAGATGTCCAAGTCTAGAAACAAATTGATAGTTAGATGTATTTTTAAGCTCATAAACTAAAAGATCATTTATTTTTAAGCTCATAAAGTAAAAGATAAGTGTACTTTTAAGTTTATAAACTTAAAAATAAAAGGCAATTAGGCAAGGCGGCCAGGATTATAAGAAGGGACTGAAGGCCGTAGAATTATTATTTGTGTTGTGAACTTATTCATAGAATATATGTTGTTAGAGTTTTCATTTGATAGAATATATATTATTAAAGTAAATTTCCTATAGTTTGCAATGGCAAAGGGTCATGAGTTCACATTAGAACAGAAACAAGAGATTATTCAGTATTGTGAGACTGTGTTAGCTAGTGGTGGAAAGATTACCAATAGAGCATTAACTACGTGGGCCAATGCACACTTTCAAGTAAACGCGTCTGAGATGAATATTGGAAGAATAATAAAGCGAAAAGAACAATTTAGTGGACTTGACGTTGGACACCTTGGTGATTCCAAGCGCTTATGGAAGTCTCAATGCCCAGAAGTGGAGGAAGCCACTTTTACTTGGTTTACGACAATGCAGGAAAATAATGTAGCTTTATCTGATGACCTTGTGGTGGCTGCTGCGAAGAGATTTTATGCATTACTTCCTACAGGTGCTAACAAGAAGGAGCTTCAATTTTCTCATGGATGGGTGCAAAATTTCAAGAAGAGATATAATATCAAGAGCTATACCCGTCATGGAGAAGACGCATCAGCTGACGTTTCTGAAGAGGTTTTAAAGAGAATGGAAGACATCAAAACACTTGTATCTCAGTACAGGAGTTGTGATGTTTTCAATATGGATGAAACTGGTCTTTTTTACAGGTTGGAACCAAATCGTACATTAGCTACGAAAAGGATATCTGGAAAAAAAAAGCAGAAGGAGCGCATCACGGTGGCACTCACTGCAAACGCTGACGGAAGCATCATTCTTCCTCCATTGGTTATCAATCAATATTTGAAGCCTCGGGCTTTTACAAGCAGACACATTCTAAACCCAGAAAATCTAGGTATACAATGGCATGCTAATAAAAAAGCATGGATGACAACACAGATTTTTGAACAATTTATGTTAAATTTTGAGAGGAGGATGGTAAGTGCCCAGAAAGAGAAAGTACTTTTGTTGGTGGATAATTTTTCTGGACATCAAATGCCTAATGTAGGTTCAAGATTAAAGGTGACACGATTAGAGTTTTTGCCTCCAAATACAACTAGTCGTTTCCAGCCCATGGATGCAGGGATCATTGCATCATTCAAAGCTCAGTACAGGAAGTTATTAATTCAACATCAAATAGATTGTATTTCAACTGGCAAGAGTTTTGCGATTGATGTGTACCAAGTTGTGACCATGCTTGAGAAGGCTTGGCGTAACGGAGTGACTCCAACAACAATTCAAAATTGTTGGAGACACACGGGAATTCTTTCAGTTCTTGTAGAAAATGAAGTCCTTCAAGAGCAGCAAAGGAAAGAGGTAGAGGAGGTTGCTGCTTTATTGGAACAACTAAGTTTGATATCCTCTGAGACTGAGATCCCTAACATGAATGTCCAAGAGTATTTAAATTATGAGCTCGAGTTTGATTTAAATAACCCTTATCAGCCCACTGATGAAGAAATTATTGAAATGCTTCCATCTCAACAAGGTAGTGCACACGAAGATAGTGATCCTGATGAAGCTAATCCTCACGATATAGTAGAAGAGGTTGTAGGCTTTAAAGATGTAGGTAGTGCTCTTCAAACTTTGAAAAAGTTTTTAGAGCAAAGACCTAATGACACCATGTTGTCTATTAGGAATATTGAAGCACTAGAAAAGGATGTAGAATCCTGGCGTGTAGTAGAAACTCGCCAAAGTACTATTGATTCATTCTTTCAACGGACTTAGATGAATAATGAATCAATATTTTGTAATTTCATCCATTTTTTCTATAAATGTTATGTATTTACCTTTTTCATTCTTCTAAGTGTTATTTTTTATAAGTGTTATAAATCATCGGCATCACCCTCTATAAGTGTTATGTGTTACAAGTGTCTAAGTGTTAGCTAAAAGTGCGCTCCCAACCGCTAACACTTATCGAGGTTTGACTGTATTAGATATTTGAAAAGAACTCCTTTTTTTACTACAGTGCCCTTTTCTTGTTTCCATATTTACAAAAAAACCTCAATCTCATCCCAGGTATTCCGTGAGACCTAAGGATAGAAATTTGATGGCTATTGATTCCAAAATTCCAGGAACATCTGAAAATCTGTATGAAATTAACTGAAAATCATGGTCAATGCTACTTTAAATAGGTACACTATTTGCATTTTTTTCGAAGGTCAGGTAGTAGGACTGTAGTAAGGTAGCCACCCTCTTTCCGATCACCCTCCCATTTCCAATCAATAGACTGATCCATTTGTAACCATAGCTTTATAGGCCATTTGAATCTTATTTGATTCTTCTATAATGAATAACACATTGGCACCTAATAAAGTTGCCATTGATTAAGAATGGGCTTGCTTATTGATCGGAAATAGGAAACCCTGACTTTTTCACTTTTTTCATTTTTGCTAATTCTACACGTGATGAAAAATTATCAAAAAATGGCTTTATTCCTATTTCCTCGTTGGAGAAAATTTTCTCCTCCACCATTGCTCAATCACACATATGCTGAAATGCTTAAGTGATCGGAAATGGGAGATCTACCTTAGTCCACTTCAGAATAATTCCAAATCCTCTTGACTTGAGTTGGTCCCCCAGCAGGCTACTTGTAGCTCGTGGGTTTTGTATTTCACCCTGTCTATACCTTGAGAATAGGTTGTTTTGTGTTGTTTTGTTTTGTGTTGTTTGATACATTGAGGTCTAACAAACCGTGAGGTGTTTGGTGGCGTTTTTGGTACCGCTCAAAAGCTCTTGGCAAAGAAGGGAGCACGGACTTTGTTTCGAAGCGTTTGGACAAACGGTGTGAAAGTTATGGAATTTTAAATTTTTTTATGAATGGAAAATTTGTTTAACCCCTAAAGTTCTATGACTATGTTTTTACCAAAAATGCCATTTTTAGTAAAAAGTACCAAAATTTTGAAAAAAAAAACTTTTTTTAACACATGTAATTGTAGGGGCTTGTAGTATGCCGACTTAACCCCTGAGGGACTGTTTGTCCCCTCAAGGGATAAATTGGGTCCGGGTAGGTTTTTATGACCTCAATTTTTAGTGAATTTTTTTTGAGGATGTACAGTTTTGCAAGAGCTTTGTTGATATATGATTTTTAAAAATTTCAATCGGTGTTCACCGAAAAAAGTTATGGCGCAATAAGCCAAAAATGGAGGTTGGCGGGCAGTACAAAAAAAATCACAAAAAGTCAAAATTAATTAAAAAAATTTTTTTTCCTAAACTATATACTTTTTTTCTACATTTGAAGCTTTGGTTAATTCTATTTGGACTAATTATGAGAAAGTTATGGACAATCTTAGTTTTTTGGGCAATCTAAGCATCTTCTTGAAAAAATAACTTGTAGGATTCATTTTTTAATGCAATTTTTTATGATTTTCCAAAAAAAATTGTTAGACAAGGTTGTATTTGCTTCCTAGAACAATCTCACCTTTGGTATTATTGTATTTCAATTTCATCTTAGAATTGTTAACGATTTAGTTTTTCCTTCAATCTTGAACCTACTTCTATTTAATAATTTTTTTATGAGTAAAATTTACATATTTTCCTCTTTCATATTTTTTCCAAGATTCTCAATTCAAGTATTCAATATAAAACTTAGAAAATTAAAATCAGCATTACAATTTTTTTTAATTAAATAGATTCAAAGCCAAAAAATATAGTCAAGTAGGTGCAAAAGAAACTTTTTTTTTTTTTTTCTATTTGGATGCAAATATCTTGCAATCTATGTGGTCAAAATTTCTGAAATTTCTTACATACATTTTTATATTAATCTAATATAAGATCCTACGGATAGATATGCAAAGAAAAACAATTTAATTTATTTTTTGCTTTTTGCAGTAGAAGTGGCGTTTTTTACTATGTTTTGATGGAGAAAAGGCCTTGGTCCTTTAGGGGTTAAGAACATGTGGTAAAAATTTCAGAAACTTCCACCATGTGGATTGCAAAATACAGACATTCAAATTAACTGAAATCATTTTTTGGCCCTGTGAAAAACAAGGTAGTTGCACTTCACAAACTCACTTTCCTATGACAAAATGTATGAAATGGAGGTGCTTCTTTGGGTTCATCTTTCAATGCTTGAAAATTTTCACATCATTTGAAATTGTACAACATATAGGAAAAAAATAGTAAATAGAAAAAAATAGATAATGATTCAAAATACAAAATTGTTAAGAATTTAGTTGTGGAATTAGAAAATGCCAATCCTAATGGTTGAAATGTTGTAATAAACAATCTTTATCCAATTATTTAATTTTCTTCAAAAAATATTGAAAATTGAATAAGATAAGGGACTTCAAAGTTTATTTTTGAGTAGAGAATCTATAATTGCCCGCAAACAAAAACTCCTCGTAACTTTTGACTCATTGATCAAAATGGAATGGTTCACAGATTTCCACGTTCATACAACTCTAAGAAAACAATTTCAAATTTGTATTTTTGAAAAAAGTGATTTTTTCTAAGCTATCTAGACTGCCCGGCCAAGGAAAAAAGTAACATAGTAGGCTACAACCTTTGACTCACATTTCCAATTGTCATGAAACTTAGTGCACATGAAAAATGTTCCTTGTCTCCACCTTCTGTTAAAATTTCAGCCTGAAATATGCAAATCCTCATTCACACCAGCTTCCCCAAACTTTCTATACAACCCAAAAATGCATGATGGTCCTTTACGGGTTAAATTTTCTTCTATCTTGGGGAAATCATAACTGTCACATGGCATGTCCAGACGCCATGAAACAAAGTCCTTGCACTCCATTGTGCATACAACTTTTTATTTATACCAATTTCATGACTTTTGGACCTATGTTGTGAAAGTTATAGATTTTTTAAATCAAAAAATTGACCTACATTATATTTTATTTGGAAAAAAACATAATTTTTGTATTGCATATCCAAACGCCACTAAACAAAGCCTTTGCACTCCTTGTGCATAAAGCCTTTATATTCGAAGTAAGAACACAACCTGTCACGCTTCGGTGTAAAAGGTATTGAAATTTCTAAGTTATAATGAATGAATTATTTTTTAATTTTTTTTGGCTGTGGCGACGGCACAGAGCACACTAGTTGCAAATGAAATGAAACTTCGTTTCATTTGTTTCGGGAAAAAAAAATCTAAATCAAAACATTTAATAACAATATTGGCATACAGCAGTATCCAAGGTCAAAATTGGGTTTGAACAGTCTGTTCATCAAGAGACCTCGGTTATCGCCTGAGGCATTTATAGAACTTGTCATAGAACTTATTCAAGTAACCTCATTATGTTAATAAATAATGAGTAAACCTTCCGGTATTAGAGCGAGAATTTTCCTAAATCCACGTTTTCCACTCGTCTAGTTGTTTCACATTCACCCCTCAAACGAAACTGCATGATGAGAATTTCACCTTCACCAATCTTTTATGAAAAAATTGCGGTTTTATAATAACAGGTGCTCACTAAGTACGTGAATTAAACTCGGGTCTCTTCTCAGAACTATTCTGAAAGCGGCCACCTTGAGCAACCCATAAGTTACGGTAAACCAATAAGGAACATATATTCAAGCTTCCTCCAAGTCATCGGGGTTTAAATCTATACACCTCAAAATTTGAAAGAGTGCAATAATCTAATTCGGAATCTGTACAACACTTGTTTTAGAAAAATGGTCCAGGCGCACAAGTCCAGCCTTCCAGCACCTGCAGCAACGGCTTGACATGCCTTCCCTGGCAAATCGCGTCATACACTGTTTCAAAGTCACTCCCTGGCGACTGCGCCTTCTCACCTGTCAACAAGCCTGTCCCGAGCTCCGCCCTCACGAACTTGTACAACGGGAACGACCTGCAATTCACCACCCGATTCGGCACTGCAAACATTCCTTTGTCAAAGCTTTCTCGAGATGCGCTCACTTTGATCACGAGCTGCGCTTTGACTTCCTCTTCAAAGGCGGGGATTTTGTGGAAGAAGGAAAACCCGTCGTCCTTCTGCTTGAGCGAGAAGTCCACGAGGATTTGGCGAAGCTTTTGCATCAAAGGGTAGGAGATGCTGGAAGGGTCGTCGATGTAGGTGAAGATGGGTTGGTGGTCGACAACTTGCAGCAGCTCGTTCTCGCAGAGGCGCGCGAGCTGGAGCGATCCGTTGACGAGTGTTTTCTTCGCGGCCTGCGCGACGACGGTCCTCACGGTGGATTGCATCGTTTCTTCCAGGTGACGGAGGTCGACGGCTTGACAAAGCGCGACCAAGTACGTGGACGTCATGAGCTTGAGAATCTCGATGGATTCCTCGGTTTTGCGAGCGGACACTAAGCCCAGGGAGTTCACGTCCTGGTTGTGCTGTTCCGCGCTTTGGACGTGGGTGGTGACTGGGTTGGCGAGGTATTGCAGCTCGCTGGTGTAGGACGCCATGGCGATTTCGGCTCCTTTCATGCCGTAATCCAAACTGGGGTTGGGGCCCCCGCTGAGATTCGACGGTAAGCCGTTGTTGTAGAAATCGTTCACAAGCTCACTGAATTGCGCGAACATTAGCTTGCCGATGCCCGCGATGGACAAGCGCATATTGTCCATGGAGACTCCAATTGGAGTGCCTTGGAAGTTGCCACCATGCAATGCCATGTCGCGGGAGACGTCGATGAGGGGGTTGTCGTTCACGGAATTAATCTCGCGCTGGATGGCATGAGTTGCATTGCGGATGGTTTCGATGTGGGGGCCCAGCCATTGCGGGGAAGTGCGGAGCGCGTAACGGTCCTGCTTGGGTTTCATTAACGGATCAGTCGCGTGCAGCTTCGCCGCGGCTTTCATGTATGAGCTTCCGTCCAGCACCCACTCCATCATCGCCGCAGCTTCCATCTGCCCCGGATGGTGCTTCAGTTTGTGCGTCAATGGGTCGGTGAATTCGGGTTTCCCCTGCATCACTTCGCAGAAAAGCGCACTCAAAACCTCTGCCAAAACCACGAGTACATTCGCGTCGAAGCAGACCGTCGACGCCAGCCCGGACCCCACGGCAGTGCCGTTCACAAGCGCCAGTCCTTCCTTGGGCTCCAGCTGAAACGGCTTCCCCACGCCCGCAATTCGCAGCGCTTCCTCGGAGGTGACCTCGCGCCCGTCCGCAGTGTAAGCCCGCGAGTTGGGGCGACCAGTCAAGCAGCCCGCGATGTACGACAGGGGCACCAAGTCGCCGGAGGCCGTAATGGTGCCTCGAAGGGGCAGTTTCGGCGTCACATTTGCGTTCAGGAGCAGGCTCATGGCGTCTAAAATCTCCCATCGGATGCCCGAGTAGCCCTGCATCAGCGTGTTCGTGCGCACCAGTATGGCCGCTCGCGTCGTGGCCGAGGGTAACGTATTGCCGGTGCCCTTCCCCACAATGCCGGCGTTCAGGAACCGGATGAGCTCGCGCTGAAGCTCCGCCCCTTGCGTCGTCCTCCGGTGCGATGTCGCCCCAAACCCTATTCAACCAAAGCACGCAGCATTATCAATCGCCGATCGGAAAAAAAAATGCTGCTCGAAGTTCTTTTTCCGCCATTACAATGGGCGAAAGGAAATGCATTTGACATTAAACAATAAATAACCCCGCCACACGGGATCGAGCTTCGAGGTACAATGCTCGGTAGCTTGAGATCAATCACGGGATGCGAGTCATTTCATCGCAAACTCGCGAAAACTCCAGAGCAAGCCTGATCAAAGAATTTGCTACTGCTGGTGTACCTGTGGTGACGCCGTAAGTATCCGTGCCTTTCATGGCACACGACAACACCCAGTTGGAGCTTTCGTCTACGCGCGCCTTCGCGGTGCGCGCGTCCAGCACCACCTTCACCTCCGGTCGCCTAGCAATGGCCGCCACCTGCGCGACGCTCAACCCGGCGCCCTCCAGCACCACCTCCCGGCACTCAAAGAACGCGCCCACCATCTCCTTCACCTCCTCCCAATGGCTCCCCGACAGCCCAGCTGCCACTCGGCCCCAATTCAGAGGATCATCGCAGCCATCGCAGCAGTCCACAACACGCCCATTGCAAAGCTCCACCAAAGCCTTCTCCGGGAACGTGACGCCGATGAGTCCATTCGTGTGGGGTTGCTGCTGCTCGAGGTGGTGACTCAGAAGGACGCCCACGGCGTCCGAGTCCAGCATCGCGGTCATCTTCGCTCGCTTGCTCACCAACATCGTGATGACGCCCACACCTCGACTCAATCCAAAATGCAAATGCAAGTGCGGCTATTGCGAGGATGGCTGATCACCCGCAGCGTCCACACTCGCATCCACACTGCCTCCCTAAACTGCCACCAGTTTCTGTGCCCCAGCCTCTCACTTCCTCACAATATCACAATCCCCTGCTTCAGACATCCCCATGTACCATCAGCAGATATCAAAGCAGCGCCATCACCCATGAAGAATCAACCACCCCAGAACCAACAGTCCAGAACCCCATTTGCATGATCAACACGAAGAGTTGACAAAGATCCATCGCAGCAGAGCGGAATACTCGTCAAGCTCCTCTTCGAAAGCCTCTTCCACTTACCCGTGAGAATTCACTGCAATGCGCGGCTCCCGGAGGGAACTTCCAAAACGGAAGCCGAAGCATACAGCGAAAATGAATTTAAAAATGCCCAGCTGGGGAACTCATGCATCTCAGTCTCCCACTCATGCAATGCAACACAGCAGTAGCAGGCAGCAGCATTACTAACTTACGACGCTGCCATCAACTCATCATTCATGACACTTGCTACAACCACCCCTAACCTCCCCCATAATTGAACCCCTCCCAAATGGCGCCCCGAACTTCGTCCACACTTTGTATCCGAAGCAGGTGACTCATCTGAGAGGCGCTGTTACCCACCAATCACGCGGCGACACTTTGAATGAAATGGGTGACAGAATTGAAGAGAAGCACATTGCAAACCACAATGGCAGCAGAAAGGGTGGCAGGGAGTGTAATGAACATACCTGCATGCGCACAGGTTGTTGTGTTGTGAGCGGGTGACAATAAAGAGACGCTGTGGAAGTCGCTTCACCAGAAGTTATGCTCCGTAATAACTAATAAAGGCTTTTTAAGACCCCCCTGGGGAAGACCACGGGCGGGGCCGGAAGACCTCCCGGAAGCTGCTAACTGCTAACGACTGAAAAGAGATTTTTTTAAATGACGTGGACAAGTAGGTCACCCCTTTTCGCGCGGAGGAGACGGATGCCTGGATTCCTTGGGAATGGCCGAATGGGATGCACTGCAGGGGGGGTTAATAGGCTTCCCTCGCGCGATCTCTGCCGTCGATTCCCATCCAGAGGGGATAGGCGGTTCAGGAGGCTCCTGTAAGTGGCCCTGTAAGTGGCGCTTTGGATGCAAGTTAAGTATAGGTTTCTCTTCACCGCCCCTCACTGGGGTACTCACTAATAGGTAGGTTTTCGGCTAGCCTACATTTAACTTAACTTGGTGGATTTCAGGATTTCAGGCTGTGCCCAGTTGACCACTAACCCACTTAATGACATGAGCTTTAAGGAGCAAAACAGGATGGCTTATTTAGCCATAGAATCTTAAACAAGGATACGACGAACCATGGGAACACACACAGCAACTTTTTTTTAACCACATGGAATGTGTTGGTCTCAATTAATATATTTTTGTTGGGTCGTGTGGGTCCAGCTACGGTCGTTGAAGGCGGTATGTTTTAAAAAATTAAAAAAATTAATTAATTAATATTTATATTCATATATTTTTATATATTTTTATTTTTTTCACTACTAGTAGAGTTTCCTACTCCCAATTCCAACTCAAATTGTATTTCTTCTAGAGAAAATGCAGCAGGTGCATGACCTCTAGAAGTCTCTTTCGTTTAGTTGGTCACTCTGGGATTGCTTTTCTGTTTTGTTTCGTTGTCCACCTATCATGACTTGACCGTTGTTCTCTTGTTTTTTTTAATCCCTAAAGGACCGTTTGTTTCCTCAAGGGACAATTTGGGTCTTGGCAGGTTTCTACGACTTCAATTTTTAGTGAATTTTTTTGAAAATGTGCGGTTTTGCGAGAGCTTGGTGGATATATAATTTTTATTTCAATTGGTGCCCGGGAAAAAAAAAAAACTATGGCATAATGGAGAATGGCGGGCAACAGAAAAAATTCAGAAAAAGTCAAAATAAATTTTCTTAATTATTTTTCCTAAAACTATATATTTTTGTCTACATTTGAAGCTTTAATTCATTCCATTTTGAGTAGTAATGAGAAAGTTATGGACAATCTTAGTTTTTCGGGCAATCTAAGCGTCTTCTTGAAAAAATAACTTATAGGATTCATTTTTTAATGCAATTTTTACAGTTTTCCAAAAAAAATTGTTAGACAGGGTTTTATCTGCTTGCTAGAACAATCTCACTGTTGGGATTATTATATTTCAATTTCATCTTAGAGCTATCAACAATTTAGTTTTTCCCTCAATCTTGAACCTACTTCTACTTAATAATTTTTTAATGAGTGAATATTAAGTGTTATTTTCTTGATTTTTTTTTTCTAGATTCTCAACTCATTTATTCAACATAAAAACTTAGATAATCAAAATCAACAGTACAAAAAATTTAAGTTAAGAAGATGCAAAATGAAAAAATCTAGTCAAGCAAGGTCCAAATTTTTTTGTTTTCTTCACTTTAGATGCAATTATCTTGCAATCTATGCGGTCAAAGTTTCTGAAACTTCTTGCACACATTCTTCTATTTGTCTATTATAAAATCCTATGGTTAGATATGAAAAAAAAATTTAAGTTTTTTGCTCTTTGCAATAGAAGTGGCAGTTTTGAGTGTGTTTTGATGGAGAAAAGGCCTCAGTCCTTTAGGGGTTAATGCAATGGGCCTCTCATTTGTTCCAAAAAAAAAATGCAACAAATGCAACATAAATAGAGTTAACCCTTAAATGTGCAAGGTCTTCTCCAAAATTGATGGTTTGGAAAAAATCATTATAAAATATTCTTTGAAAGAATATTTTGGAATTGGTATACAAATGAAAGTTGTAGATTTTGAATTTTAGATTCCATTCATATAGTTCGATTCTCCAATGCTAACTCCAATAATTTTTTTATGAATTTTGAAAGGAATTTTTTTTAATTCTTTCAAAATTTGATTACAAGTATAATATTATCATTTTTGGAGTAAGACTTGTTGGAATGGATTTGAAAAGAGGTTCTCCTGGTATGGTGATTTTTTGAAATTTTTGTTTTCTTTACATCTATAACCTCATTTTTACAAATCCAGTTTTGAACTACAGTCAATGCAATTTTGGCTTGGTCAACCACTTGACATACTTCCACATTTGTAATTTTAGAAAAATATGTATTCTAATAATACCAAATCCAACCAATATATAGGACAAAAACTTGATAAAGTATCTCTACAAATTAGGATGACTTTAATCTAAGCAACAATGAGAAAGAAATCATAATCATAATCTATTCATTGTCCAAAAATTAGATGTTGGAGCGCTTCAGGGGTAATAGTAAAGGTCATCCCAATTGTAACATTGGCCAGTATCCAAAGAAGGTTTAACTAAGAATAGTAGAAAGAAACACAACACCAAAATCCATTAGACCCTAGTTTGAATGTTCCAAGGATTTTTTCCTATATTTTTCTCAAACTCCGGCTTATGGTCCTCACTTTACAATTAACTCTAATATCTCTTAAATATTTGAATATAATTGAATATTTTGTATTATGATAACCCAACTTCAGTTTGTTTCTAGTAGGCAGGTGAATGTTGGACTCATACTAAGGTGAAAGCACTAGTGGTGGATTTCTTAAGCAAATTTTGACTAGATGGTGAGGAGTATGAGGTGGTGGAAATTTTTCCCATGTAGAAAAATAGGAAATTTGGAGATTCTTAATTTCCTAAAGGACAATTGTCCCTTGAACGAACAATTGAAAGTCCAGATAAGTTCCTATAACCCCTAAAGTCCGAAGGCCTTTTTCCATCAGAGACCACTCAAAACTGCCATTTCCATTGTAAAGAGCAAAAATCCTTAAAAAAGATTTTTGTTTGCATATCTAACCATAGAATCATGTATTACACTAGTATAAGAATGCATGGAAGAAATTTCAAAAGCTTTGACGGTGTAGATTGCAAGATATTTGCACTTAAAGTGAAGAAAACAAGTTTTTTTCTAGAAGATGGTTAGATTGCCCCCAAAACAAGATTGTCCATAACTTTCTCATCATTAGTCCAAATAGAATGATTCAAAACTTCAGATATAGACAAAAATGTAATATTTGAAGAAAAAAAATTAAAAATTAAAAAAATTCATTTTTTTGTGATTTTTTTTTAGCTACCCCTCAAATTGCTTTTGGGACTTAGGGTGGCATAACTTTTGCTCCCAGGCACCAATTGAAATAAAAATTATATTCCCACAAAGCTAATCTAGTTTCCTATCCAAAAAAAGTTTCAAAAAATTATGTCAAAGATTGAGATCACTTAACCCCTAAAGCACTAAACTGCATTTTTTTTGGCAACATAGCAATTTTGGGCAACTCACTACAAATGAAGTTTTTGGTTTTTTTCTTTGAAATTTTCACACAATATGTGCTCAAAGAGTAGCTTTAAGGCCCAAAAAATTTCATAACTTTTGACTACATGGTTAAAAAGTTATGCTATGATTGTTGTTTTCATTGCTCAACAGACAACCTGGGCAGCAAAAAAAACTTCTTGAAAATTCACTTTTTTTTTAAAATTAAAATTTGAAATTGGTTCTCTAGATATTTATATTCATGGAAAGCTTTGAATAATTCCATTTGGATTAATGAAATAAAAGTTATGGGAGTTTAAATTTGCGGGTAGTTTGCGGGTAGTTGTGGAATCTCTACTCTAAGATAAACTTTGAAGCCCTTTATTTAATTCAATTTTAAGTATTTAAGAAAAAAATAAAAATATTTAGGTGTGGATTGTTTACTACAACATTACAACCATTGGGATTTGGATTTTTCAATTCCATGAATAAATTGTTAACAATTTAATGTTTTGAACCATTTTCTACTTCTTTCTATTTACTGTTTTTTCCTATATGCTGTACAATTCCAAATGATCTAAAAAATTTCAAGCATATTTCCAACTTGCTTTCAAGAATGAAACCAAAGAGTAACCACCATTTCAGGCATGTTTTCATACACATGTGACCATCTGAAGTGCAGCTGCCTGGTTTTCACAGGGCCAAAAAAAGTTTTTTTTCTAATTCAAATGTTAATATCTTGCAATCTATATGGTGGAGATTCCTGAAATTTTTTCCACATGTTCTCAAACTAGTTTACTACAAGATCTTACAGTTTTATGTGTTCAAAAAAGGTTAATAAAATTAAATTGGTAATTGTCCTAGAAATGGCAGTTTCGGAGCGTTTTGGTAAAAACATAGTCAAAAACCTGTAGGGGTTAAACCTACCCGAAATTCCAAGAGTCCCTCGTAAAGAGCACTTAAACCTACCTGAAATTCCAAGAGTCCCTCATAATGACTTGGGACTTTAGGGGTTAAAGTCAATTTGGGTAAGATGTTCACGAAAATTTGACACAAGGTGTGAACATGTCTCCCCTTAGTGGGAATTTAGTAATTTTTTTCAATTGTGTCTCTAGATCAAAAGTTATGTTGCCTTTAATTTTTTGGGCAACTTGGGCAACTTTTATATTTTTTTGCAAAACTCCTCTTCTACTTCTAAAATTTGGTAGGTATGTAGCTTACACAATAAAAGATGCAAATGTAAAAAACAAACATGTGCAGTGTAAAAATCTCACAAAGTTTTTGAAATTTTCCACACATTCCCATAGTAGTCTAATACAAATTTGTACAATTGAATTTTGAAAAAGCAAAATTAAAAAATCAGTTTTTTTCTCATTGCCCTTAAAAGTGCTCACTTTTCATGATTTTTGCTCAAATATGCCTCAATCCTATAGAGGTTAATTTTTTAGAATTTTATTCCCGAATTTGAAGTTATAGTGAAGTTTGGGAGCCAAAAGATGTTGTCAACCCATAGTCAATGTCTAGAGTATTGTAATTCAGATCGTTGAAGAACTGCTTTCTTGCTAACTACTTCTTACTTTCTCACTCACTGCTTTTGGACATGTATTATAACCATATTAGAACCAACCTTAATTTTTTTTTTTAAATTAAAGCTTGAGGTCCAGACTTATGTTGGAAATAGCACACCCTACAGGTTGGGCACTGGGGGGAGTTCACTTAGAGTGTCCATTAGAAACCACGTGCGAACAAAACTTTGGACCCCTATTTATTTTTTGAATTTTGAATTTTAAAAAATAATAAAAATATGAATAGTGTTTTCTACTTTGAAAGTTTATATTTTGAATTATTGATATTTTTATTTGTTAAGAATAATTAGTTACAAATTTTTGAAGTAAAAAGATACACCGAAGGTCATATTTGTTATATTGAAACTTTTCGCAGTCTCATTTTTAATCTCGACTCAAAGATAAACCGCTTCATCTCTTTACTAGTAATTTTTTATAGATAGGTAACAACACCAACTTTTAGAATTTCATTATAGAATTACCATTTTAGCATTATTTATTTTTTATTTTAGTTACTATTTTTTTAAATGAATTTTCCAATAACTAGCATTCTATCTAAAAATCTAAAAAAAGTCTCAATATAACAAATATGGCCTTACTGTAGAACTGAAAAATAACTTTCACACCCCTATATTATATAAGGAAAAATTGTTTAAAAAATGAACAAAAATTTCCTAAAAATAACTCTATTGAAAGCTCATTTTGAATTGAATATTGATTCAATGTTCATCTAAATGTGTTCTCTATAATTATTTGAGTTGAAAAACATGCCATTTTAGTTCATTTTCAACCTCTTCTAGAAATCATTTCATATTTTGTTTGAGTTGGAAAATTTGTCAATAGAAATCTATAGTCATCATTAAACAATGCTCAAAATTTTAGATTGAAATTATAGTTTATTAGGAATCACTTGTTCGCATGTGGTTTGTTGTAGTAGAACTAAGTCCCCTCCCCAAGGTGTGGTTGACAACTGGTGCTTCTACCTTAGAGCATCTGCAATACACTTAGGCCCCGTGATAGTATCGACACCGTGCCAGTGTGCTGAGCCCGAACTTATTCCTAATTATATTTGTACTCCAATGCAACCGTTATTGGGAACTCCACTTCCATGGAAAAATCGGCCCTTGGTATGCAACCCCCCAGGATTGACAAATTTTGCAAAATGTGAAGGGCCTGGAAGTTGGCTCACAATATCAATAATCATTATTGTCAACTTTTTTCTGCATTTTTCTGCGTGCCAACCAATTCAACCTTTTCTTGTTTCATTGGAAAGTCTTTTTTTTTAATATAAACTATTTTTTTTATTTTTTATTTTTTATTTTTTTTATAATGCAGAAAAGTCCATTTGACCTTAGGATTGTCGGTTTTCCATTGGGTCGATTTTTCTTAAAAAAAAGTTCTGAATCTTCCACAACCTCATGGGATTGGCTTACCATATGCCTTGGGTCAATTTTCCCCCAAAAAACAACTCCGACATTTCCACAGCCTCGTGTATTGGCCTGCCATGTGCCGTTGGGTCAATTTTTCCAGAAAAAATTAAATCCGACACTTCCACGGCCTCGTGGGAATGGCCGGCCGTATGCCGTCGTCACAGGGCTGCTTGTATGCCAAGTACGCATTGTGTTGCAGATGCTCGTCGTTGGGGACTTTGGGGGAGGGCCCCACCGAATTACAAGAGAATTGAGTTGACACGGCGCGTCGGTCGCCTGGAGGAGCCAGGGTTTGATCAGGTACTTCCCCAGCTTACACATTATCAAACCAGTTTACCAGGTCCATGCAGTTGTCACCATGCACTCAATTTCGGTCAATAAGTTGTTGCCGCAGTCTCTGCTGTTGATTTTCCATGGGTTGGCCATTTTTATGGTGTTCCGTTTCTGCTTTTACTGACGTAAACGAGAGGAACCCATACGACGATTTTTGGAGCAAATGACATCAGGGGAGCACGTTTTCGTGTGGACTATGACGAAAAGACTCTCAAATCACGTCAACCCAAACAAGGGTTCGAGCTTTTTCTTTCTCATGCCATACATTGCCACCCTATAGAATTTGTTGATTGCAGTGTGTGGAACAAGAAACAATGTGAAAAGAGGCTTTGTCCTTGTACCATGGGTTTGCTTTTTAAAAATAAAGTTGCCCCACGCAACTTCGTTAGGTATTAAAGTTTCTCCCCCTTTGGTCAAGAGTCGTACAACGGACTTGTGAACTATGGCCATTAAACCTTTAAACCTCTAAAGGCCCATGAACCATGGAGGGGTTCAACGATTTTATTTTTACTTTTGATATTTCCTTGCACATGGATGTACTTGAAATCTCCCAATTGTGACCATACGAAAAGTAAAGACTACTTTGTCTTGGTGTATATAGAATTGATTGTTGAAAATATTGACCGTTAGACTTTTAGTTTACAACGATTTCGGATGCTCAACTTTATTAATGGGGGGGGGGGGGGGGGGGGGGACTTTTGGGAAAAGAAAAAAAACATGAGGAGGTACTTCCTCCTTCTCAATGGAATTTGTCCATGTGTTTCAAAAAATGTATATATATATAGAGAGAGAGATGAGTAATGTTATTTTTTTAATCTCCCATCCACCCTACCCACACAAAAAATAAATGGTATCGAATCTTAGACAAATGTAGTATTTTTTAATTTGAAAAAATTTAAAAATTTAAAACTCTCTCAAATTTGTGTACATTTGCAGACAAAAGGAGTAGTAAACCAAACTTGACCAAATTTTGGTCGTACAAATTTTTTAAGAAAACATATAATTATGCATCAGTCTTTGACAATTGATATTATAGTAGTATAGGACAACATGTGTTCCTCTCATTTGATTTTGTGTAGTTAAATTTAAATATTGACTATTGATATTATTAGCATATTGTTTGGAACATCTTCAAACAAATTGGAATCATTCTAATTATTTTGTGTTCTTGATCACACCAAATTGAAACTTGTATTTTTTAAATTGCTAGAAATACAAATTTGAAAAACAAAATTCTCCAAACATTATGTTTGCTTCCTTTTTCTATTAGATTACACTTCCTAAATAAAATTTTAAATACTTCTCTCATTGAAAATTAAATTTTTTGAAAATGCAACAAGCATATCAACTTATTACTCTATAAGATCCTAATTTATCAAATATTGAGGTTTGTTTCACCCCACTAAAAATTTGTCGTTGAAAATTTAAAGAAGCTACATTATGTTTTTTTGGTCCTTGAGGGGTTAACCTCTAAAATTCTTTTGGCATTTTGACAACCCCCCAGTGCTACAAATGGTCACATTTATGTGAAATTTTTTAACTCTGACAATTGTAACTATAAGATCTTGATTTCAACTTCATGAAGAATGTATACAAAAGATTTCAAACTCAAATTCCATATCATTTGTGAGGTCTAATAACTCAAAGGCATTAGATGTTTTCAGCCCCTGTGCAGGGTTGCGAGTTCCCCTGGATTCTCAGACTTTGAAAACTGTGCCGCAGCAGCTGCCTGATGTGGCAGAGAGACTGCCATGTCATTTTTTCAAATTTAAAAAAAAAAAAATTCAACTTTTTTTTTGGCATTTTGAAAAAAAATAAAAATAAAAATATATTTTTTATTTTTTTATTTTTTTCAAAATTCTGACAGCGGCTGTTCTTTAATTGCTGTGGAGAACAGCGCCAAGAACAAGCATGAAATGGCCCTCTGGACCCCCCAAAACACATCTAATAGAGAAATTTGATTTTCCTTGCATACATGGGAGGATGTCAACTTCAAAACTCAATGAAAATTAGATAATGTTGATTTTAGTTTTTATCCTTTAGTATAATATAAGTGCTAGGGTT
Source organism: Antitrichia curtipendula (assembly GCA_951230915.1). Taxonomy (NCBI): domain Eukaryota; kingdom Viridiplantae; phylum Streptophyta; class Bryopsida; order Hypnales; family Leucodontaceae; genus Antitrichia; species Antitrichia curtipendula. The sequence goes on along the minus strand of OX579633.1, from coordinate 47,932,125 downwards.
GCAAACTAGCATATATACTAAAAATCAACATAGGCTTTGTAAAAAACTTATGGACCTTGCATTATCACGATCCCTTTGAAAGAAGGAAATATCCGAATAAAGTTCATGAAAAATTCAAAAATGCATTTTTCTACAATCTAGATTGTGGAATGATGCATTATAGCAACAAAATGTGAGAAGAAGTAAAAAATTTTAATTTAATTTATCAAATCATGATTATTATGGCCAATAGAATGATTTTTCATGTCATTGCCTTCAAGGAAAAAGATTGTCATTTGTCCAAAAAATTGCCAAGAGGCAATTCCTTACAGGTCCTTCTATAATTGCAAAATTTAATTTTTGAGGCCAAACGACTAAAAAATTCATAGAAAATGCATCTCAATTTGTTTGTGTGTGCAAATTTTATTCTTGGCTTTGTATGAAAAAATGTGCATTTAAAAATATAAATTGTGTACAGAAACAAGTCAAAATTCAAACCTCAACAGTTGACCACAATGTGGATACAAAGAATTTGAAGGTTTAACATTCTTGAACTTCAAAGCAAAGGGCCCTTAGCTCCCATAAATCTTGAATGCAAACTTGCTTATAAATTGCTATAGGCCATTGTAATACAACATTCTTTTTACAATGACGCTGAAGAAGGAACCTATCCACCCTATCAAGATTCAAGAATGTTATGTCAATATTTTATATTGGTAGTAAAACACAAAAGAGACCACAATAATATTTTGATGAATGTCTTTCACATGGTTGTACAAAAAAAATGTGTCTATTCATCCAAGGATTTGATCATTTTTTGTTGAATAACTTGGTGATAGGTTTCATCTTTCCATGATGAAACCTTATATGCCTAGAAGTTTATATTATGGATGATGAGCACTTCTTGGTAATGTTTCGTCCAATAACTTCTCATTCATCCTAAGTAATGTACAATTTTTCTTAGAAATCAAACACATTTATGAAAAATTAATGAAATTGAGACAAACAATATTTTAGAATTCAATTTTACAAAACCTAAAGAAAAATATTCAAAAACTCAAAACAAAAAAATGTGGGTGCTAAACGATTGAAAGAGTATGAGTGAGTGACCATTTAGCCGTATGTAGCCAATGAAAAAATCACCTGCGTGCAAAACAAGACAGCATAATCATCATTGATTAATAAGGAGTTCAGAGTGTACAGTTTTTTTACAAAGGGGGGTAGGATGTCTAGAAAGCACCCAATTAAAAACTGAAAATTAATTTGGGGAGGTTAAACTTTTTGAAATGATTTTAAATAAATGCATACCTCTTGAGTGAGTTAGGCTGTTTGTTTTGTTTGATACGGTGAGATCCTTGGAACCGCGCGTCCCTTGCACGTGTTTTTGGTACCGTCAAAAAGCTCTGTACAAGGAAGGATGCACAAACTTTGTTTTGTGGCATTCCAACATATGGTGTGAAAGTTATGAATTTTTGAAGGATTTTTTAAAATTAGAAAATTATTTTTATTTCTATATTACCAAATTGTGGCACACTAATTTAATTTGAAATATAAATGGAATTAGCATCTAACCCAAGTCATTTTGTATTTTTTGGAGCTTTGTAAAATTAGATATGAATTTTTGAAGTTGAAATGTACACTATTTGTATATTGTTGGTACAATGAAAAAGAAAAATATCCAAATGGTGTACATTTTAGGAAGTGGATGCTTTTAGAGCATCAGTGCTTTATAGACTTCATATATGAGTATTCAGTGTCTCAAATTTATAAGTGTGAAATGGCTCAAATATTGGTAGTTTTATAAGTTACTGACCTGGCTTCTCAATTGAAAGTAAGTTACTACCGGTATTTGATTGATGAAATTGAAATGGTAGATCAAAGAAAAAGATGTAAATCCTAGAGTAGGGCATGAGCGTGAAAATGTTTTAATACTATTTAGGGACAATTCATATTATGACCAAAGGTCGAGAAGCCATCAATTTCCACAAATCAAATTGTCGAGTTTTTGGTTTCTTGTAATCTTATTTGTAGAAATTGGTTGCTTCTTAACCTTTGAATATAGTGTGAAGTGTCCCTAAGTTAATGGCAAGGTAAGAACACCCAAGAGCAACCCTAAGCAAGTAACACAACTTCAATGCACTATTCAATAAATTGCTAAACTTTTTACCATTTTATAATGAGAACTTGACATTTGTATCATTGGAAGTGCATCCCAAAGTACTTTGAATAGGTACAAAAAAACTCAAATTTAGACAATGGACAATGAAAATGAATTGCTACAAAATTTAGCTTAAGAAGATAGTAAATCATAAAGGTATTGTTGGCAAATTTGGAGTGCAATGTGCTTTGGTAACCGCAATTTGCCAAAACTTCTATAATTTATTTTCTTTTAGCTACACTGAATAGTGAAATTAGGTTGCCTCTCACTAATTTCTTGACATTCCACACTATTTAAATATTTTTTGTTTCTATACAAAAAAATACTACTTTTGAATTAGTTTTTTTAATGTAATTAGAACTCATGAACCTCCATGTATATAAATGGAAGTACTTGTAGAGATATTTTTGACTTTGATGGCTTATACAATAACTTTTGGGGGGTAAGGCAACCTAATTGTAAAGGCAACCTAATTTCACTGTTTAGTGTAGCTTTTGAAGTGGTTCATTTTTATTGTCCCTTGCATTGTCCAATGTCTAAATTTGAATTTTCTTGTACCTATTCAAAATATTTTACGGTGCACTTCTAATGATACCAATTTCAAATTCTAAATATAAACCAATGAATAATTAGCAATTTACTAAAGAGTACATTGAATTGTGCTCTAAGTGTACTATGGTGTAGTGGCATCTTAATTCTAGATGCAATGATACAATCCTACCAAACCGAAGTAGTAAGTCAAAAAGTATTCTTTGATGAATAGGTGCATTTTTTGTTTTTATAGTTTCTTTGAAAGTCATTCAATGGAAACTTTTAGTCCTTGACATCTATTTTGGATTGAACTTCAAAATCTTTCATTTAGTATGTTCTATTCTTTCACTCCAAATGAATAAATTCTCTTAAAAAAATTATTTTTCAGAGATGAAAACATATGTCTTCTATAAGTCAAACATTTTTTATAAATTTTATTGCATTAATTGAATTTTTTTTTTAAGGAAAAAATTCATGTCAAATAGAAAATGAATTTAAAGAACTTAAAGTTTTAGCACATTTGTACATTATAGTCTAGAATAATATAGAAAAAACAAAATTCAATGTCATTTTATATTTAAAATATACATATCGACTCTCAACTTCAAATTACAATAAATAATAGTGTGCCTTATGCCATTGCCACAGTCACAATTAAAAAAATAATTAATTAATTAATAAAAAACTCGAAATTCATTGATATCTTTTCTTGTTTAAGAGTTGGAACGCCACAAAACAAAGCTTGTGCACCCTTCCTCACTAAGGGCTTTCTAATGGTATAAAAAACACAACCAAAAAATGCACGGTCCAAGAGATCTCACCATAATAAACAAACAAAACAACCTAACTTAAGGTATAGATTTATTTTTAAAATAACTAGACTTGGAAAGCTTCATTTTGTTAGTTTTAATCAGCAATAGATTGAGCCATTTCGATAGTCAAAGTCAAGTATTAAGAACAACTAGAATGTTAAGTCTATTTGAATTTACAAACATTTAATTCAGGGTTCATGTACAGGTGCAAATATTCAAGATGACCGTCACTTTATGGAAGAAAACTATCCTTCTTTTTATATCTCTACTGTAGCCAAATAGAAGGTTCATAAAGGCTAAGGAAAATAATTATTTAAAGTGGAGAAATTCAATTCACTTTTCTTCCAAGGATTTAAAAAAGAATTTCATTCTCCCAAAATAATTTAAAAATATTCAACAATAGTGTGTGGTATTCAATGTAATTTTAAAACTAATGAATATAACTTTCATTCAAATCCACATGCACTTGAAAGCCTAAAATCACAATATTCTTACAAGAAGACAAAATGGATTTTGGATATGTTCCTACAGTCTCAATTATTGTCATGATTTTTTTTTAAACTTATTTTGGATAGGCTCCTATAATCTCAATTTTTGTTATGATATTTTGAAACCTTTTTATAAAGAAAACAAAACACAATCATTCGAATTTTAGGAATATAAAATTAATTTCAATCGGTGCCCATAAGCAAATGTTATGCTACTATAAGTCCAAAATAGAGCTTGTTGGGTAGCACCAAAAAAATCACAAAAGTCAAAATAAAAATTTCAAATTTTCTTCCCCATAGAAACTGTTTTTGTCTACATGGAAAGATTTGATTGATTCTATTTGGACTAGTGATGTAAAAGTTACGGGCAATCTTGTTTTTTTGGCAATTAGAGCATCTTCTTGAAAAAATAATTTACTGGATTAATACTTGAATCTAGGGTTGTCATAGAAGATGGACGTCTGGTTTGCCCGTCCGATAGAGGTCTTGCCCGTCCGATGTGGTCAACACTAAGTTGACTTTCTTCCATTGAAAAAACATGTGATGTGGCTGCCACTTTGACGCCACCTGGCTGCCAAGTAGGATCCAGGGCGTAGACGTCACCGATAGGGGTGCGGACGGAAAGTCAAGGCGGGGATGGAATTGTGTCGGGGCGTATGAGCCTTCAATTTAGCACTTGGAGCTATGGATTTATTTTTCACGATTTGTTGTTAGTTTTAGTGTCAATTCATGTGAAATAGCATTAATAAGTTAGTTGAGAGGAGTTTGGTAGAAGTCCCTGCCAAATTAGTGAGGAGTATTCCTAAAATTGTGGAAAGCACAAAATGCTCTGCTTTTCCAGGTTTAGGTCTTAGTTAGAGTCTTATATTCCAGATTAGCGATTTTGAGAGATGTGAGGATATGAGAGTTAGCCAATTATAGTACCTAATCCATATAAAACTCGACATGTAGAGTGCATGTGACAGCCTGGCTAAAGTGCAAGAGTCTATATCCAGGTTTAGAAGTATCCAGATCCAATTCATGAAGAATATGGACTAGTTACGTGAAGACCTACAATTGTTGAAGAATATGAGTCAGAATGCAAAGTAGAAGAAGAACGAGGTGATTGGAGCTTACAGAAATGTGCTTTTAGGGTAAAAGCATGCCAAGAGATCAACAACGGAGCTAATCATCCACAACAACCTCGGTATCAAAATAATTTTCCCCGGGCGGAAATTATTAAGGAATTGCTAAAATTAGCATCTTTATTGAAGGTTTGATTTTGCCCTTGGCTTTTGGACACTTCCTAGAAGTTTGCCCAAAAGTTTCGGGATTTTACAAAACTTCACGATGACTCCATGGGAAGTCAACCGCCTTCGAAACTGATGGTAAATTCATAGAAATTACCCAAAGTGCGGTAAAATCTCATTAAAAATTAGATTAGATTATTAAATATGAAAGAAGCAATTTGTCAAGTTTGAAGACTTTCTGATAATCAAAAGTACCAGAATCGGCAATGACATCGAATTTAACAAGAATTTACAACATGGCGGCGGGTTCATCGGCGAACTAGGAGCTAGCGGTGTCCGAATGTCGCAAACAAGGAATGTTTTCATACTCTCACAAACCTTCTAGGCAACTCTGGCCAATCAGTTTCCTCGGGAAATGAAAATTCCATTAATTGGAATTTTGACTTTTCTTTGGAGTTACCGTGATTGGTTTTTATGAATATTTACAACCTGGAAGAAGGGATAAGGGAGTTCCTTAGACTAATTGGGGTCTTCTGAACGCGATGGCGCAATTGGTTTCCAAATTGGAGTTGTTCTCAAGAAGATAGGAAGAATTCAGCAGTAGGTTTGACTTCTTTAGAGTAATTAGCAATAATTTGAGGTTAATTTACAAAATATCTTGGTGAAAGTCGAAGATTGGATTTAGTTAAGATTTCAAATTGGATTTAGTTACGATTTCAAATCTTTCCTTTAAAAGCCAATTGAGATTGAGTTAAGAATATCTGGAAATATCCTAGTGTTGTTTGCAAAATATCTCAAAGTCAAAATAGTTAATTTTCTAAATATCTTTGGGAAAATCTTAGATTTTATTTAGACAAGATTTCCTTTCTAATTAAGGCTTGTTCTAGAAGATTCTAATCATTAAACAAAGATTATTTAGCAAATATCTTAGAGTAGTTTAGGATTTAGCGTAGGATAGTTTTTGAATAAAAGAACTAATATCTTATGGTAAACTAAGGTGGCGGGGCCTTCTAGCAAGTATATAAGGCCCCCTCTGAGGTTTTCCCCCCCCCCATTTGTTTCATTATCTGTCTACCAACACTCTGTCGAAATGTAGAGACTCTCTTTTTGTTTAATTTGCTTACCGGCTTTGTCAGAAGCAATTAGTTAGGCCAAATTTTGGTCATCTGTGCTCATTGTGCTTTCTTTGCTTCCTTTTAGTAGAAAATTTGGTTAGAGGACTCGGGGTTTCCTTTTAAACCAACAAAACCACACTAAAACCACGTTTTTGGGAGGCTCATCCCTCAAAACTTACATACCTTATTTCTATACTAATTTTGTGTCTTGTAACAACCATTGAGTCAGAATTCTTAAGGCGGTGAAGCTAGTCTTTACCAAAAGATTCTAACACTCAAAATACCAGCCAAACTTTGTTGTATAACAAAGTTTGGTTTGACTTAATTCTTAATGTTCGGTTTAAACACTTTCGTGTGTACCTCTTTTAAGAATTAAAACCATTTGAGATCTTGGAATTTCTTTTAGTCTTTAATGTTCGGTTTCAACACTTTCATGTGTACCTCCTTTAAGAATTAAAACCATCTGAGATCTTGGAATTTCTTTTAGTCTTTAATGTTCGGTTTCAACACTTTCATGTGTACCTCCTTTAAAGATTAAAACATTCCTATAGTCACTTGGAACCATATTTAACGAGTTTGGCCTGGGGTTGCTCCCGCACGGCGAAGCTTTGACCTTAAGGCAATTCACTTTGAAGGGAGGAAGTTGAAAAAATACCCTTGGTCGTTGGCTACTTAAGCCAAAATACCACACCAAGTGACTCCTTTTTTTTCTCCGGAATTTGCTCACTTAGTTTTGTTTGCTTCTATTACCAATTTGTGGACTTGATTGATAGTTTAGTTTTGCCTTAGTTTAATTTATCCTCGCCTTGGTTAAGATTAGATCACTTTGTCTTAAGTTATTCCCAAAATTCCAAAGAACCAATTAGGTTAGTTTATCTCAAAAATCAACAATCTCAAGAAAACTCATTAGTTAGTTGTTTTGTTTTTAAATTCTCCCAAACCCATAGAAAAAACTTTAGACTAGTTTGAACTTTAAGTTATTTAGTGAAGTTATTTCAGTTTCTTTCTTTTTTCTAACCATTCAACTTTAGTTTTGTTCCGTTTTGTTAGAACTAATAGTCCAGTTAAGACCAAAAAACCAGACCAGCCTCGAACCAGATCAGCCAACAGACCAGCCTGGAACCAAACCAATCCGGGAACGAGAACGGGGACGAATCACGCCTCGCCACATAGCATGTGAGCGCTGACTTGGGGGCTCCAGTTCGTGGTTGCTTGAGAGCTCCAATTTGTGGGTGCTCAGGGCTCCAGTTCGTGGTTGTCCAGTTCAAAAAACTAGTGTTCAGTTTAAAGAACAAAAGAACCTTTAAATCTTTGGTGATAGCTAAATCCCAAAATTCTTAATTGAATTCAAGGTATAATCAAGCCTAGGGAGTTGATAGCCACGCCACAAAGATTTGAACTTTCAAAGGAACCCGCGATGGCAACTAACTAGAAGCACGAATTTTCCTTGCATCAAGCTACAACTCATAGTCTTAATCAAAACAACAAGAATGAGAAGAACTTGACGAAGACACCTAATAAGAAGACGAAGTGGCGGTTTGAGAAGGAATTAGGATTAAAATACTAATTTTTTCCAATGAATCTAACTATTCATGTGAGTTTTGTTTTTGTTTTGTTGTGAGTATCCTATTCATTTACTATTCATTTAGGATATGTGTTGGTCTTTTTTCCGTTACTATTCATCTACTATTCATTGCGGGACAATTTGTTTTTGTTTTTTATTCTTTTTTTACTATTCATTTACTATTCATTTGGAATAATGCTTTAAATTGTTCTTTTACTATTGAAGAATTTGGTTTTAGTCATTAATTAGAATTCCGGTGCAAATTAGTTGGTTGAATGTTGGTTTAAGTTTTGTTTTATTAGGCCTAATAAGCCAAATAGGAAAAAACAAGAAGTCAACAAAAATAATAGATTAATCCAACAAAAATAATAAACTAATGAATAACAAAGAAAACTAACTATTCATTAAATATTATTAAAATTGGAAGATATTAATCTTTTAATTTAATTCTTAAATAAAATAAACATTCAAGGTAGTTGAAAATAGGGCCTTGAAGTTTATTTTAATTCAAAGAGTGTTCTTAAAATCAACTAAAGATCATTAGAAATTTAACGTAAATTCTTAAACTCAAAGGAATTAAGTTAAATACTTAGACTAACCTTTTATTTATAGGACATTAGCCAAGAAGAATGTAGGAAAGAGATTTTCCTCACATTCTAATACCAGACTCTCATCAACTAGACGGAGTATACATGATGGAGGACGACGGTTATTTTGAGTCCATTATATTAGTGATCTGCGATGATGGGACTGTAACCACAATGGACACGGAGGTATGTTAATTCTATCTTTCTTTTGCTTTGTTTTATTTTCAAATTAAAGTTAAAATCATTGTTGTTAGAAGTTAGTTTTTAGATTAGAATTATTTTGGATTAAATTGCTATTTAGATTAGTAAATGAAGGTTAGCACGACTAAGGGTCCGAACTCACCCCGTGGTAACTTTTGCTAGGAATTTTGGGATCTAGTTTTCCTTACCATTCTGGAAAGGGAATTCTATATTCTAAAAGGCTACTTAGATACAATTTTAGTTAGATTAGATTTTGTTTTCTCTTTCTCTTTTTCACCCCACCATAACGTTTTAACTAATTAACCAATAGTTTTCCTTAGAATTAGTGAAATTTACAGGATCATCAGTCACAAAAAGTGTCCATTGCTTGGAAGGCGAACACTTATTTAGGAACACCCAATCAGGAGTGAATCTCCAACGAAACAACCACTAGAGCCCGTGTGTAACTTTCTGACTGAAGGGTGGAGTTAGAAACACTCACAGGGCGCTAATGAATGTCAGGGCAGGGACGGGACGCCAGTCAGGGCGTGGACACCAGTCAGGGCACGGACAAGACTGGGTCGGGATGCGGATGTTTTTTTGCTAGAACAATCTCACAATTGGAATTAATGCATTTTAATTCCATATAAAAGATATTAGTATTTTAGATTTTTCTACTATCTCCTACCTACTTCTACTTAACAATTTTTTTAATAATGGAAATGAAGTCTTTTTGAATTTTTTTTTTTTACTAGACTCTCAACTCAATTTTCCATTGTAAAGATTTAAAGCTCAAAACTTATTAGTGCAAAAATTTAAATTTTAAAATGTTCAAAGTCAAAACATCTAGTCGCACAATGTGCTGAAAAATTAATTTTTTATGGATTTAGGGTTTAGGATTTAGAGTTACAACAATTTTTGTAACTTTTGACTACATGGTTAAAAAGTTATTGCATGATATGTGATTTTCTTTGAACTTTGGGCAGCCCGGGCAGCTCAGAAAATTTCTTTAAAAATGACTTTTAAAAAAAAATAAAATTTGAAATTGGTTTATTAGATTTTTATCTAAGTGGGAAGCTTTTAATCATCCCATTTTGATCGATGAGTCAAAAGTTATGAGGAGTTTTAGGTTGGGATAGTTTGCCAGTAGTTATAGAATCTATACATTACAAAAAAAGTTTGAAATCCTTTATTAAATTCATTTTTTAATATTTTTGGAAAAAAACAACAACATTAGTTGTAGATTGTTTATTAAAACATTTTCACCATTGGGATTGGAATTTTTCAATTCCATAAATAAATTGTTTACAATTTAGTATTTTGGCTCATTTTCTACTTCTGTCTACTTACTATTTTTTTGGTACATGTTGTACAATTCCAAATGATTTGAAAATTTTCAAGCATGTAGCCAACTTGAATTGAAGAATGAATCTAAAGAGTTAAAACCATTTGGACTTTGTTTTATACAAATATTGCCTTCTGAAGTGCAGCTGCCCGGATTTTCGCAGTGGTAAAATTTTTTTTTTTGTAACTTCAAACTCTAGTATCTTGCAATCTACACGGTGGAAATTTCTGAAATTTTTTCCACATCTTTTCAAATCAGTTTACTAATAGATCCTACGGTTAAATTTGTCCTAAATTGTTTTTTTTCTATAATTTGGTGGTTGTCTTAAAAATGACAGTTTTAGAGTGGTTTTGGTGAAAACATAGTCAAAAACCTTTAGGGGTTGATTACAATTAGTGTTTAGGAGTTCCATTGCTCATGGTGAGCTCAAATTAAAGTAGGATTTTAGAGGTTGAAAACTTGATGTACTATCCTATTACCAAACCCAAAATTGTTGAACTTTTCTGGGCCCAAAAAATCAATTGTATTTTACTCCAATCCCAAACATAAGTAGATGTTTAGATTACAATTATCAAAGGAACCATTTAACTTGAATTCCAAATATAAAACAAATTGTATTTGATTTTTTTCCAAGACAATTTTAATATCTAATTGATTATTGATTTTTTTTTTAAAACAACCTAAATCCAAAAAGAAAAGAAGAAGTATTTGATTCAATTCCTAAATGGCTAAATCCAAACATAATTAGGCTCTCGTTACTAAAATGAAGCATTAACATTTGAACTCAAATCCAAAAAAGAGAACTACATTTGAATACATTGTAATACGTTAATTATTCAAATTCCAATTTCCAAACACTTGTAGCCTCCATTACCAAAAATAAACCCACTCAATTAGAACTCTACAAAATATGAGACGTGTTTGATTTGTTTTTTGAACTCTAAACCCTTTTAGTTTCTATTTGGAGAATTCGAAAATGCATCCTTCAATTTGAATTAAAAAAAATGTGTACCTTGTCTTTTATTATAAATCCAAAAACTTTTAGCGTCTCCTTCAAATTTATTTTTCTCGAAGCGTGCAAGTCAATTTTCATTTTCTGAAATTTTTTTTTTTGGGGGGGTGGGTCCTAATTTTCAAGTGCTTGATGAAGGCAAGAAGTAGAGGTCCAGGCTCAAGTAAGGAGCAACATACTTCTATACATTGTCTTTGAACTCAAAAAGTGGTTGGACCCCTTAATGCAGCCATTGAGTTCAAGATATTCCTTGAAAACAAATTAAGGGCTGGCTGCATTAATGGATTTCCCCTCTCCATGGGAAAGAAGAATCCCATGACCAAGTTCAACTTCTATTTTGACTTCCCCGCATACTATGGCTGAGGGGTGGGATGTCCACACCCTGTCTAGGCGTTTGCTCCTAGGAGTCCGCGCCCTAACCTGGGTGTATGTGTGGAAACTTATCCAAGTGACAAACCTGAACTCCCTCCATGCCAAGTTTGAACTCCCTCCAAGAAAAGTTCGAACTTCCTCCAAGCCAAGTTTGAACTCCCTCCAAGAACAATTTGAACTCCCTCCAAGCCAAGTTTGAACTCTCTCCATGACAAACTTGAACACGCAAACTCACAAACTTAAACACACAAATATCTTAAGTAGTACTTCATTGCAATCCTAAACCCTCTAGTAGCCCCTTCCATAAAAAAACGTTGAAGGTGAATTCCACAAAAATCTTAACAAGTATTTCATCTCAATTCCAAAGCCTTCTCCGATCCCATTACCAAAAAGTATCGTTGAACTTGAATTCCAAAATAACTTAAGTAGTATTAGATTTCAATCCCAAAACCTTATAGGATCACCATTCTAAGAACATACCATTGAAGTTTTGAAGACCCAAACCTTTGTAGCCTCTTTTTTCAAAAACAAATCCTTCTAATATATTTCAATGCATTATAATTTGTATTTGATTTCAAATTTTCAATCCAAACCCTTGTAGCTATTTATTTCAAAAATAAAGCCTTCAACAAAAAGTCCAAAAAATATAAGTTGGTTATGATTTGGTTTGTAAACTCCAAATCCTAAATCCCAAATAGGTTCTAATTAGAACTTTAGAAGAATAAAAAATGAATCCTTAAACTTGAATATAAACAAATATATACCTTCTCTTTCATTAGGACTCCGAACCCTTTGGGATTCTACTCACACAAATTTTATCCTTCTTGTTTGGAAGTTCATTTTCATTTTCTAAATTATTAATTTTTGGGTGAATCCTAGTTCTCAAGCGCTTGGTGAAGGCAAGAAGGAGAGGTCCGGGCCCAAGAATGGAGCAACATGCTTCCATACATTGTCTTTGAACTCAAAAAGTGGTTGGACCCCTTAATGCAGCCATTGACTTCAAGATATTCCTTGTAATCAAATTAAGGGCTGGCTACATTAATGAGTTCCCCCTCTCCATGGGAAAGAAGAATCCCATGACCAAGTTCAATTTCTATTTTGACTTCCCTCCATAATATTGCTGAGGGGTGGGATGTCCGCTCCCTTGCGTTTGTGCCCTGACCAGAAGTTCGCGCCCTGGCAGGATGTTCGTGCCCTGACCAGAAATTCGTGCCCTGGCGGGACGTCTGCACCCTGCACTAACGTCCCGACGAACGTGTCCGCGCCCTACATTGACGTCCCTGCCTCGACTTTTACGTCTGCGCCCTGATTCCAGCGTGGACCGCCACCGTGGAAGCGACTTCTCAATTGGAAAATTGGAAAGGGGGCTGGTCCATTTCGCCCGTTGGTCCGTTTTGCCCGTCCGTCCGTCTCGTCCGATCACCTCAACTCATCCACTATGACAACCCTGCTTGAATTCAATTTTCACAATATTTCAAAAAGAAAAAAAAATCTTTTGGCAAAAATCTTTTGGTTTTGAAATTTGGTACACATATTATCAACATAGACATGATATCATGTAAAAAAATTCATGGCAAAAAAAAAAAATTCTCAATCCTTGGGAGGGTGGCAAAGTTGGTAGTAGTGAAATTTTTCTCGCAACTACACATGTTGGTAGACTTTGAATATCTTTTTTTCTGTAAATCTTTTGGCCATGAAATTTTGCACATATGTCATTAACATAGAGATGAATTTGTAAAAAAGAATTCAAGGCAAAAAAACAAATTTTCAACCCTCGGGAGGGTGTCAAAGTTGGCAGCAGTGGAACTTCTTTCACTGGGAATGCAAAAAATTCGTAATTGAGCTGGACCTGACTGTACAATGTACACACAGAAGATATGACTGCAACTTCACAGGATTGTTGCCAAGTGAACATGATATGCTCCTGCTCGTACAAAATATTTGAGCCTGTAACTTCTATATTGCTCACCCTCTTTTCAGTGTATTAATGCCCTTCATAAATACAAATATTACAGCCCCAAACTCGAAATCAGTTGCTGGTCACTACGTTATTCAATAATTTGCAGTATACTCGAGACAAAATTAAAGACGTCACTTTTATAAAATTATTTTATTTTGTGTGCAGGTAGTCAGGTCCTTAGCGGTGCGAAGCAGCCCACGCTTGTGAATCTTGTGAGTGTGTAAGTAATCATTTGGAAATCGAGGACTGAATTGAACTGAAGAACTCTGGCTCGGCCTCTGCTACCCAAGATCCAAACTGGGTACATGGGGAGATGATGTGGAGGAACGAAATGGTTCTGCAACCTCAGTAATCGCAGTGTACCCACGTAGGTAAACTTACTCCATTGGATGGCCACTACAATCCGCAGTCTGACCTGCGTTGCATGCAAAAGTTCCTTACAGTTTCAAATTTTAAAAGAAACTTCAGAAAAGTTCAAAACGAAAATTTTGACGCTGTATGTTGTAGTACTAGCACAGTACACAGTACACTCTGCTGTGACACACTACTTTTAGAGTCCGTCACCTTCAGTACGTCACCATGAGCTGAAGCTCGATCACACACCGTCAAAGGAAATCTGCAAACTTGTCACGAACCTGCTTGTTTCATTTCGAGTTGGAATGAATACGCAGACAGTTGCGTTTCAGCTTTGAAGCTGGATGGTGAAGTGAAGCATTCAATCGCAAGGTTGGCAGTACCCGTAAAGTTGTCAAGAATTCAATGCTTAGTGGACTGTAACCAGCTCACACTTGTTCTCTCCAACCTGTTCTCAAGTGTGTGCACATCTGTCGTAAATTTTGTCCTCACTTGCTGGCACAACGTTGTGAAGGCTGCGACTGTCTTGCACACCAAGAATGCTTCTTTGGGTTGCAGGTGAAGAATTAATAAAGGTTGTGTGTCACAAATATTACTTCATACTCCTATATTATGCATGTGTCCATAGGTGATACGATCAATTGAAAAGTGAAATGTCAACCATGAACTCCTCACAAACAGGAGCGTACACAAGTTTGTGGAACTCAAAAATGAGCCAAAACCTAATATATAGCGTAAACACTAGAAAATCTTGGAGATCCACGAGACTCAAGAAGGTTAAGACCTCATTATACTAATTTATACACTTGAATCAACAACATCCAAGAAGAATGTATGTTCTAGATAAGAATCAGAATGCTCACACAGATTGTAATGCAGCGTTTGCAGCATTACACCTTTCCCTCTCAAGCAAAACAAACGTACCACATCTGCACGTCTTTATGAATGGTCAACGTAACATCAATTTACGGAGTGTGCTGTAGTGATGGTAGCCCACATTTACGCACTGCACGAGTAATAGTAGTAGTCCAATGCATGCTTCTGTAATTCGATCCCGAGATTGATGTGAACTTCTAATCAACATGAACGCAGACATGTTGACACACATTATTTAACACTGACACAGTAGTAGTAATCCAACACAAACTCTTGTTCAAGATTGATATGGACTTCTAAGCTAACGTGATCGCAGCCTTATTTGCTTCACATGGAGCTAGTTGGCAACCATCACTACAGCACACTCCGTGAATTAATGCTACGTTGACCTTTCGTAAGATGTGCAGATGTGGGTACGTTTGTTTTGCTTGAGGTGCCAGAGCAGAAGCATTGCCTCCGCAATATTGTCCGCAACAGAAGAGGACGTTGCTGCATTTTTTTAACAATGTAGACGACGTAGTAAAGACAATCAATCAGTGGTTATACAGTTGTTGAGGGCAACCTTGCTGTTCACGTGACTGAGGCTTTGGGCGGTGGTTCAGTGCTGCTTATTAGTTACGTTGGGCACTCAGTGAATGGTGGTGGAGGACACAACTGTGTTGACAAAGGACTAATAATTAACAAGTTTCGTTGATTTCACCAACTATTTTTATATGCAGACTTTTTTCGTTGATTTCTCCATTGATAGAGTTTTAATTTTTCAGTACTTGTGATGCACAACTCATTTTGATTTTGATTCTGTTTTTTTTTTAAATTTTGCTTTGATCGACTGAGTAGACTGATGAAGTTCACAATTGAAGCATTTCCTTGCACCCTGGTTTGAATGTGTGAAGCCATATATTGGCACCTCCATTGTTTCCGGGGTGTTAAGTTTGTGACTTTGTGAGCTTTGAGGTACCGGCATTTGATTTGCCTTGTGCTCACCAAATATTGGTGAGCAGGTTTCTCTCTTTCTTGCCTTTGTCTGTCCCTCCAAAGGTTGTTTATCAGTCAATGGAATTGTCCTTGTGTTTTAAAATAAATTAAAAAATGTTATTTATCACTACTGTACATTAAGGTCAGATTCGGAACCTTGGTGCCAAAATAATTTAATTTTAGAATTTGGACAGTTTGACAGCTTGTTTTGATTTTCTTGGCTTTTGGCACTTTGCTCCTCCTACTTTTTTGACACTCCAAAATTTTGGATTGGTTTTTTCTATTCATGTGTAAGTGTGTTCCTTTTTTCAAAATTTTCTCAAGAATACTTTTTGGATATTCAGAATTGGCACCATTGAAATTATTTTCAGATTTTTGAAAAATAGTTGTACAATTTTTAAAATTTTATACATGTTCCAAATTTTCCCTAATTATTTATGAAAATGACATACACGTTAGGGTAGTGTGCTTTGTGCCGTTACCGTAGCCTAAGTAAAAGTAAAAGTTATTTTTTATTTTTTAATTCATAAAAAAGAATAATCTTCTTGAAACACATGGACAATTTCCATTGATAAAAGAAAAGGTACAATAAACCAAGGGAGCAAGTCATCGGCAACAATTTTTAAAGAAAATCATAAAAAATTTGAAATTCAATATCTTTCACATTGTAGGTCCAAATAAAGCGGGTGCATCCCTCTTCACTAAGGACTTTCTGATGGTATCAAGAATGTGACCAAATGACATATGGTCGAAGAGATCTCATCATAACAAAACAAATAGCCAAACTTAAGGTATCAATTTTAGTTTTGTTACAAAGTTTCAGCAACATGCCGTCAATTGGACATTACACATTAAACAATGACTTACTATTTTGGCCCCCCCTACAAATATTTATATAGATAGAACATATTAATATAGATAGAACATCTTGTACTAATTATTTGAGAAAAATTTGAAAATCTAAAAAGAAGAAGTTGTTTTTTAATAGTTTAAATCAACCCTGTAGTAAAATGGCCAATGTACTATAATGACACTAGCTTGGTGCATTCCAAAATTATTAAAAGAAAAAACAAGTAAACAAAATTTGTCGATGAAACTTTTAGCTCCAAAATTTTCTAATGTACAATTATGTGAAATGAAGTCATCAAATACAATGAAATTTTCTTTTTAGATTTTTTTTTATTAATAATTTTTACATGATTCATTATATCTCTAAATTAAAACATTTATTTTTTATTTTTTATGACACTGGTTTTTAAATGTAGTTTAGAGTTCAAATCCTTAATAGATGAACTTTTAAAAATAAAATTCAAACGTAGAATTAAAATTGGTATTTTTTAAACCTCAAAAGTAATGTTGTTGTTCACATAAGAGAGAGGTTTAAAAATTCTATACCTTCAATCTAATTTGTTTTGGCAAATTAAAACTTCAATATTCACTTTATTTATGCATAAGACTAAAACTTGGTCCTATAAATTTGTGATGATGCAATGTTACATTTTTTTTTAAAGCGGTTTGAAATTCAAAATTCTATTGAAATTGACAAGAGTGCACATTGAGTGCACAAAGATCTTTTTTAGGAATTACACTAATAATGAAATCTAGTATTTGCAACAATAATTATGAACTGTAACACAAAATGGCAACAATGCCGCAAATGTTACCAACATAGAATGTCAACATGAACACTAATCATCAATTGAATTTTCAACAAAAAAAACAAATTAGGCCCAAGATAGTTTACCCAACTAAATTAATATCCAACATAAACACTAATTGTCAACTAAAGTAAAAACTAGAGTGAATTACAGGATGGGATAAAGAACACTATGGGTGCCATAACACTAAATTTCATTATTAGTATAGTAGATTGTAACTTGCAAACATCCACATGCTCTAAGGTTTGCCTAACAAATTATCCCACAAAGTAACAATCTAAAGGCTACAAAAACATTTGAAAGTTCCATCTTCTAAGTCCTAACTATTCCACTCAAGAAAAGTTCAATGTACAATAGTTGTGCAAGGTTTTAACCTTCTAAGGAAGTTACAGACTTAAATGAACCAATGGAGGGCTTCACTTGCTACTTGTAGAAACAAAAAATCCCCCTATTGGTCCAGTAATTGGAATATTTTGGTGACTACCTTGGTCACGTAGGCCACGTCTTTTCAGAATTAAAAGTTGTGCCTTTCACAATCATGGCCACATAGGTCTAGTCTATTTAGAGCATGCTGACTGCGAGTGGTGCAAACCTAGTGATTGGCCGGGCCTAGCCACTGTGAGTGCCCATGGCAAACACGACGAGGGTCAAACAATGGCCGACCACGACCAAATTTGTTGAGCAAACGGCCAAATGGAACATCTTGCATGGGCTCTGTAAAAATGCTGACCACTTTGAAAAAGCTTCCGCCAGGGACTTAGTCCCCTGGTTCATTGTATTGTTTCCTCTATCAATGGAAATTGTCCACGTGTTTCAAGAAAAAAGAAAAAAGGCTGACCTAATTTTTTACCCCGATCACGAGGTACCAACCCCCAATTGGCGCTCAGAAGAGCTCAAACACATTCAAAAATATTTTTTTTTGAAAAATATGAATCGTTCAAAGGCATCTTCAACTACAATAAAGTTTCCTATATTGGTGTCCCAACAAGGGACAAACAATGCGTATTGTCAACTTTCGGAGAATGGCCATGTTTGTAGAGAATCTCACTATATACACATAGGGTGGTAGGAGGTAGAACAATCCATGTGGGATATTTTGATTAGAATTAGTAGGAGATTCACCACTCATAGTGAAGTCTAATTAATATATCCCACATGGGTTGTTCTACCTCCTACCACCCCATATGTATATAAAGAGCTTCACTTCTAGAAAATAATCCAGAATTCAAGTTGCAAGCAAGTATGGTACTTTTGAAGGTGAGCTAGAAGGCTTCAAGATCGCACAAGGTTGAAAATCGCCCAGATCCTCAAATGTACACTGTGAGTACATGTTACTTAATTGTAGCCTCAAGCAATTTACAAACAATGTACATTTCAAGAGGTGTGATTTAAGAGCCCATTTCAACTTTAAAAATTTACAATTAATTCCACAAAGCTCCAAAAAATATGAAACGACTTGGGTTAGATGCCAATTCCACTTGTCTTTCAAGGAAAAATTACTAAAAATTATTTCAAGAAGCTTCACCACCCCAAAATTTAGTTTTAGCTCTTAGGTGGGAGATTTCTAGACTTGTTACCTTAGTTCTCAATGGATTTCATTAGGAAAAATTCGAACTCTACATAAGGTTGTTTGACTACATGTCGCAATGCAATTACAACCCAAAAAATATCATTATTATTTTTTGAGCCCACTTCGTCATCAATAGTGCCATGTCAGATTGTTTTTGTTTTTTTTAAAAGTTATATATTTTTTTAAAATATGTTTTTATTTTCCGACCTTTAGCAAAAAGATTGTCAAATGACCTCATGCAAGGTTCAAATTTTTGGTAATGTTGAAGTTAAATTTTTTACATTTCAATTTTTAAGCAAGGGAACTTCTTCAAATTGCATACTTCACTTAGCACCCCCTCTTCGCGCACCAGCCACGCGGCACAACAAGATTGGGCCAACCACGATCTTCAAAACCGCACAACAAGCCCCCATTGCCCATCTCTATGTGCTGAGTCTGCCGTGGGGATGCTCTTACCAACCACAGGGACATGCATACTCTTCAAAGCAGTGTTCGGGAAATTTTTGGAAGTCCTCCGGCTGATTTCCTCCTTCTACCAAAATGAACCGTTTTTTTTTCCGTGGGCACCGGTTGCATCCTTTGAATCACAAGAAGTACCGGTTTATTTTCTCTAATTTCAAATTTTCACCGGCTAATTTCCTCCAAATTGAAATTGGCACCAACTAAATTGCAAAATTCTTATAGTGTGTAGAAAATCAATTTGAAAATGAAAGTATTAATTAAAATTACATTCTTAGCAAGAATCGAACCTGGCAAAGCCCTTTGCTATTGAAGGCCAAGGATCCTCCCAACCCATGCAATATGGAGTTGAGGATGGTCATGAAAAGGTTGCAAAAATCAAAAGAGTTTAGGATGTACCAACTTCTCCTTCTTCATATGTCTCTTCTCCTGCCTCTGTAAGGTACCGCTCTAGATTTGCATACAAATGGCAAAACTTAGAGGAATACTTCCACAAGACAATGGCTTCTTCTACACAACAAGAAGCTGGTAGGAGCAGTGGGCCGCAATCCAAGTAAGGCAGCTTTCCGTAATTCATTTACAACATTTTGTAGGCAAATTTGAATTCCCGATTGATAACCTCCATGGCCACAGACTGGTACCTTTCTGTGTGACCTTCTCCATGCCGGGTATTAGCCACTAAAAATTTGCACAAGGCAGTTGAAATCCCCCAACTATCCAAGGGAGCCGGTAAAATTTCCTGTAAATTTTAGGTGGCACCAGTTGATTTCCACCCTTTCAAGAATCCCTCCGGTTTTGCATCCTTCGCTTGGGAAATTCAACCGGTTTTTTCCCGAAATCCACCGGCTAGCTTTGAACTAGCTGCTGGTTTTTTCCGATCATTGCTTCAAAGAGCTAATTTATCCTCTAAAAGCAGTGCAATTAGAGAGGATAATTTGTAAGCTCCAATGCTAGCTTGTAAATTCTTAGCTTTTTCACAGTCTCAACACACCTGACAAGCATTAATGAGAAACACTAATTTCCGTTGCTAAACAAAACACGTATTCAAAGGTCAATTGACAAATTTGATTTGCACCTGGAAAGGATGGTAAAGTAAGAAAACTAGTCCTCGCTCACACAAGAATCATACATGAACTATTATGTCCCACAAATTCGACACTTGTGGACGCTAAAACTCTTTCACAAAAAAAAAAATAAGAACCTCCAGCATGCAATTACGAAATACTCGTCCACTGATCAAACATTAGACAAACTGCAAGCATTGCAAGCTTTCATATTCCTTACATTAAATGCAAACAATGTCACAAAATTCATCTACCATTTTTCTTTCATCTTACTAGACGCTAATGACATGCAAACATATTTTGAAACCTTGCAGCTCGATAGAAACTTCTCATGAAAACTATGTAAACTTTGTTTGTAGATGTTTGCATTGCAACAAGCTCCGATCTCGTCTTCTCAATATATAAACTGGCGACACAAATGGTACACAAGTCCAAATGCTGCATGAACTGAAGAAATCGATGCTGGGTACATGCGAACCTCAAATCCAAACTCCTCCACACAGTTGGTGCATGGAAGCAGATCCTCCTCCTAAAGTTTTTTAACTATCAAACTCATTCACAGTCGACGTCTTGACGGAGGTTCCAAGGACCATCTGAATTTAGCGCTACTCGTTATTACCGGAGCGAAACGATCCTCTCCACCTCGGAGACACAGAAATGTGCTCAGTTTCCACGTCAAGACTTAGACTGCACTCGATCAGTTTTCGAAAAAATCCCGAGAGCTCAAATGAATTCATGGCATGCAGCACTCACTACCGGCCAACATTCGAATGAAACCCAAAAGTCAGTAGTTCGTCGGCATTTCGGGTTTAGGGGGGGTAGGGTTTAGGGTTTAGGGCTTAGGATGCGAGGTGTTGGTGGCGAAAGAATTGGAAAACCCTAAAACCCTAGTCTTGCTTAGGAAGCACCTGCGAATTCGCCTCGGGCGGCCGATGCTTGACGCGGTACAGTAGCTGGTCGATGGTGATGTCGAACGCGTCTCGGTATGGCGACACATCGCTCCCTGGAGCGCTGTAAATCAATCCGGGAATGACGTTATTGACAATATTATCCCGTATAGCATCCCTCTGCTCCGCTGAAATCTTGGACAAAACCTCCACCACATTTGCAGTCCCAGCGCGAATCTCATCCTCAGAGATGTATACGGACCAGGAGGATTCATTCGCAGGCAAGTGCCAGGGGTACTGCACATACGCGGTGCACGGATGGAACAAAACAGGGATGCATCCAGCGATCAGCGAGTCGAAAACAGAGCGACGAGTCGGCGAGTCGCCCACGGGTTGCATACAGAAATGCGTCGTCATGAAGGCCTTGGTGACGTACGAGGGGTGGAGGCACTTGTCGCGGACGCACTCCACGAAGCGGCAGTCGGTGGAGTTGCGGCATTGCTGCACGAGGGCTGTGCGCACGTTGGTGGGGTCGTTCTTGCGTTCTTTGCCGACGAAGGTGACCAGGCTGGTGCGAGATTGGGAGCGGACGTGGCGAAGCCATGTGTCAATATCGGAGGCAGATTGAGGGTGGAAGTAAGTGGGGTGAGGGACGCCAATATCGTTCAACGCCCAGGGGTCGCGCTCGATCATCACTTTGGTGGTTTCCTTCATGAAGGGAAACTCGAGGAGACGGCTGCCCCACTGGCCGTCGGGTTGGCGACGGAAGTCCCACGAGATTTTGCCCAACACCTGCCCGGTGCACTCACGCAAATCAGCAAAAAAAATTGAGAACAAACAGCGCACACAAGGTAACATACATTCACCACCTAAACACACTCAACCTCTCTTCACAGCATTCAGTTCGCAAACACGTTTTCACGGTACCCCAAGCTCCTAACCTGGATTGAAGTACCTAAGCAAAACCCTACACTCAGGGTTACATCCATTGGTCACCTGAACACATTCAACCTATCTTCACAGAAAACAGCTTGCAAACAGGAATTCAAGGTAAAGTAAGTGTTCCTAATCAGGATTGCAGTACCAATTTGGTTATATGCAATAAACATTTTAAGGTCGCCTGTCGTAGGCTGGATCAATACCCTAAGTGATCACAATGCACTCCTTCCGGATGCCTTTAGATATATGCACTGAGGGCGCGCAGTAATGTGTTGAACATGTAAATTTAAATCACAAAGGATACATGTTCAATTTTAAAGCAGGGTTCGAATTTGGAAGAACAAGTGGTGAGATCTATTTTCCAAAATTTCGCTTGTGAACGCCAGTTGTGTGTTCTGTGTGCTTACCAGGACGTGATCCCGTCCTCCATTCTTCTGCCAGGACGCTTGCTGCTCCAGCCACCGAGAGAGTCGCAACGCAAGCTCATCCCGCTTGTCGTTCGTGGCGTTCGGTTGAAAATGCCATCGAATCACGTCCAGACCGGCGTAGTACGGGATGTAGAACAACGACGCTTTGTTCGGATCGTCCGTGCGGCACTTGTACTTTAGAATCCTCGCGTGCGACACGAGCTCCAACGCGTACTGATGAGTGTTGAACCACTTATCTCCAGGAACGAAGATCTGCGTCCCATTCGCGTCTGCATTCACGGGTACCCCTCGTCCTGACTCCACAAAGAAATTACACATGCTGAACCAAGGGAACAAGGTGTCGCAGCGCGCAGCTAGGTCGGCGTTGAACTCGGACGGCAAGTCGTAGACGTAAATTTGCCTGCCTTCACAATCCTCGCCATCGCCGTTGTTGAGATTCTCCTTACGGGTGTAATAAGGCAACTGCACTGCCCGCACTTGCTCCCATTTTTTCCAGATCGCGGCGTTCACGTCGTCGTTGCGGTCACCTGTGATCACCGAGTAATCCACCAGGGGCCCACTGCCCTTGCTATTGCGACTTTCAGGCCCCGTGGGCACGTCCACTGCCTTCGTTTCCACAATTGTACTGTTGTTGCTGCTCTCGGCAGCTTCCTCTATTTTCGTTTCCACAAATGTGTTGTTGCTGCTGCTTTGGAGAGCTTCCTCTGCCTTAAATGACGCTGTGGAAACTGCAGGCACCTCTTCCGATTGTGGAGGGGACTCTTGTTGTTCGAATTGCGCAGGACTCTGTTCCACTGTTTCGTCTCTGCCAGGAGGTGGCAATGTGATTTCTTCAATGGCGATTTCTTCTTCCTTTGATTCAGTTGACTCTGCGCGCGTCTCCTCTTTTATGATCTCAGCGCTAAGAATTTCTTCGTGTGTTTTCTGGGTCGGTATCTGGCTCATTAGGTCGTCATACTGCGCGCGTATGATTTCGTCTTCCGAGTTGCTGAGCGACTCTTTTTCGGTGCGGTCATTGTAATTATTGAGGCTCTGCAATTACGGCACTATGTCAGACGGCTAGTAAGTTCAGGTAGAGACTGGGACCCACCCCAGACACCTGAGATCTCGAAAGTGGGAACACTTTAGAATCCAAATTGCGAGCTGCAGATTCCGTTCACAGATTCTTACTATTCTGGAGTATCAATGGAAGCGACCAATGATCCGCAATGCGCTAACTGCTTGCAAAGCAGAACTTTTCGCAACGATTCGACAGAAATACACCAGTGACCGCACCTACTCCGAATACAAAGAGCGACTGGTGCAGGCTACCGGCGTAATCCATGAAATTGGGCATACTTGGCGTGATTCTCACAGATCGGGATAAAGGTCGCTGATAATTCAAAACCAACTATAACGATCAAACCCTCCAGATTGTCACATAACAATCTAACAACGAGGATTGGTGGTTGCAAGAAAGTCCTCAGAGCAGGTCAACACAATGTGGTACGTCTCGGCTGACAATCAAAAACCTACAACGACTCGACCAAAAATGGCCACACAAGTGAAACTGACAGTCCTCAGGGGAGTGAATCGGCGAAATATAGGACACAACTAATACGACCTAATGCTCAAAAATTGGCAAAGAGACGGTACCTCGTACTGGACCATCGAGTACTGAGAGCTCATAGCTTCATGCTCGTCGGCCACCACATCGTGAACAGGTCCACTGGAAGCGCCGTTGAACGGCGCTAGGGTTGGGGAGTTCCATACAAACAGCACCAGCAGCACGCACAGTGGCAGCGCAACCTTGGCTTTGTGCTTCGCAATAGCGCTCTTGCTGCCAAACCCGCGCACAGCGTACTTCTCCCCCATTTCCAACAACTTCAGCCTCTCCAGTTCCGACACTTGCGCGCATGAGAAACAGAATTTCACACTAATGCAAGTGGGTCACGACGATCGCCATCACCTGTCACCGATGCCAGGCTCATCGCCAGTTCTCGCTCTTCTCCCAAATCTCCAACACCGTCACCTCTCTATTTTCGGTCACCTAAAGACCCTCACTTGTCAAGATCCAGACAGCATTGACTGAAGAAGAAAATTCACACCGCATATCATCCCAATGTGCCTGAGTGTTTCACGAGATTGTTTTTACTTCAATGTTTCCCCAATGTTGACTGCAACAGACAACGGTGACTCACATGTGTTTGCAATGAGCCTCCTTTCGTTTTTCTTCACGGACACGCACACTGACATTACGACTACTGGAGCGCCAACGCGGGATCTAACCGACCACCTGACCCCGATCACAAATTCCTCTACCGCTCAACGCCTCTGCAGCGACAATGTCACTCCTCTTCAGTAGAAGCCTGGCTACATCTACCATACCATACAATAGAACAATCGGTACTTTTCGTACCCTAGACCAATCCCTGTCCCCTCGTAATCACACAAAACAAAATCGCCCCTTACAATAACAGAAGATTTTTTCGAGGTAGTCAAAACCACCGGTGTTGGTACACTCCCACCCCCGGTGCTCTATAACTCTACCTCACGACACACCACCAACTCGATTCCCAAGGAAAACGGTTTCCTCGCAATCGAGTAACGCAAGTCAACAACGACACGATTCACCTGGCTCAGTCGAAAGGGAATCAACCCCGGTGCTGGGCTCACGCGTGCAAACTGCAAACCCAGACACTGCCTGCCTGCCTGCCACTCCAGATCAAAGTACAAAACCCTTCCCACACAGCTCCAAAGTCCAAAGCTCCAGTGGAAGAAGCTCCAGAGCAGTCAGGTACATCCAGACAGAAGAGCCAACACAGCCCACTTAAGTTTATGGTTGCGCCTCATCACGCAGGCTACAGGTGAGCGACAGCATGGGGGAAAAGCCTGAAGTTGAGCTTCTGCCACGAGCCGCCGGCCACAGTGAGGAGAGCTACAGGGCTACTACGTTACAATAGTCTATATTCTACAACTCTAGATTGTCCTGGCTCCCTCCCTACAATGCCATTGAACGACCTCCGTTTTTCAGTCATCAGTCTGTCCAGAATTCAAACCTGCAGGGGATGCAGATGATTCCAGAGCGCTATAGCTGTGGTGTTGTATCCCCGGAAATCGGTTGTGCTCCGGCTGATGATTCGGGGGATTTGGGGTTTGTTTACTATTTTGTTGGGATGTGAACACCGAGCTGAGCTAAATTGACGCCACAGCGGTTGGGGAATGGGGAAAGGGAACCACAGTCCGGCTCTTTCGCCTTGAGCGCCGCTCAGTTTAGCGGCGAGGAAGGGAAGCAGCCAAGCCAAGGACTTTGGAGGGGACGACGGAAGAATCGCTCGTCGGACCCACGGTTGCGAGAAGGAGCCAATGGGGGACCGACGGGGAAAACTCTCGTTGGACCCACGGTTGCGAGAAGGAATCAATGGGGACCGACCGACGGAGAAAAGTCTCGTTGGGACCGCCACGTTGCGGAAGAAGACAAGGAGGACCGACGGAATTAACTCTCGTCGGACCCACGACGCGGGAAGGGAATGATCTGGGCTAAATGGCAGCGGGTTCTTCGTTTCCTTGCGAGTTGGGGAGTGGTCAGGGCCTCTTTTGCGCTTATTTCGGAAAATTTCCGGGGTTGGTGTGGAGTTGTGGCGAACGGCGAAAATGCCTGCTGCTGGCATGGGTTGCAGGCGCAGTTGTTGTTGTTTTTCATTTATTTTTGGCAGTGCAGAAAAAGATCTAGAGTAAACGTGCCATTTACCGCACACATCCAATAACCAAACAACAATAGTTGCCAATTACCACACACCGATCGCACACCAACCACACCATGCAACTACCAATTTACTTGGAATGGAAGCATAATTTTGTAGCACGGCCCAATGATCGCACACCGTGCGGTCAAGGGGTGCAAGGAATTTTTAACTAAATTTCAACTTCATCACCTTTTAATTGCAATAAAATTAGTAAGAAAAACTATTTTTGCATTTCGTCTATTGAAGGTGAATCTAATCATGACATTTAATAATCACACGAAATTTCAAAACATGTAAATCTCTATAATTATGTGGAGAAGGATTTGAATTTTGTCCGTGCGGTGATTGGCAAGTTTACTATACAGTGGACGGAGTGATGAAGCTATTTACTTCCGTGAAAATGGATGAAATCTGCAATATTCGTATAAAAATACATTTATTCATCCCAAATAGAGCTGTACCATTCCAAGATTTGATAGCATTTTACAACTTCATCCATTGAAAAAAGAAAAATGTTTTGCCAAGTATTCCCTATAAAAAAATTGTATCACTTTCTAGCAAACGTTTGCTTTAAACCCCTAAAACCCCAAGGGTGTTTTCTGTCAAAAATCACTCAAAACTACCACTTATGTTATATTCACTTAAGGAAACCAATTTTTTTGGTTTTGGGGGGAATTTAACCCTAGGATCTTGTGCTTAACTTGTCTGAGATCATGTAGTAAAAATTTCATCAAATTTCACCGTACGAATTGGAAGATATTAGCATTCAAAGTTGAACAAAAAGTTTTTTTTCAAGAAGATGCTTAAATTGCCCGAAAAACTAAGATTGTCCATAACTTTCTCATTTCTAGTCCAAATAGAATGAATCAAAGCTTCACGTATAGGTAAGAACATAATATTTTAGGAAAAAAATTCAAAAAAAATTATTTTGACTTTTTGTAATTTTTTTTGGGCTGCCCGCCAATCTTCATTTCTTGCTCATTGTGCCATAACTTTTTCATCCGGCATCCAATTGAAACAAAAATTATATATCCACAAAGCTCTTGCAAAGCTACACAACCTCAAAAAATCTCAAAAAAATTCACTTCAAATTGAGATAATAGAAACCTACTCGGACCCAAATTGTCCCCCAAGGGGACAAACGGGGTTTTAGGAGTTAAGAAAAACCTTGGTTACAATTTGAGGTTTGTTCATAGCTTGCAAATGATGCACAAACCATTGTTGCGGAACGTGCTGTTCATTTTTGAGGCAGATTAGTTTTTGTAATCCCCTACTAGTGGAGATAATCGTCGTAATGACGAATTATGGTTTTCTCATATGCCTTAACAAAGGATATGCACAACATTTGCTCAATTGTCATTTGTCTCTTCATTTCTTGTTGTTGGTTTACGTTTGGCAATCCCCCTTTTCATTAGAATTTATCATTAAAAATGGTTGTCTTTGTCGAGCTCCACTCTCCTAGTTGGATGACTTTTCGCCATAAGGATGTCTTCAATGGAAATTGTCCTATACATAATGGACAGAGAGTATAGGCACCGGCACTCACTTGCCAAATTTGATGTGCACATTATTTAAATCTATTTTTGAAGAGCCCTCAAAATACTTGTCCACTAAGCATGCTCATCAAAAGGTGCCCCCATCAATAGTCAATTGATTAATCACCAAGTCACATACCCTAGGTGAAGGTCAAATTTGACAGAAATTAAGCCATTTTTGTAAAAAATAAGACATGTCATCTTGTGAAGGGTCTTAGGTGACATGGATCCTTGAGAATATGATGTGGAAATTCAATTTTGGCACTCAATTGTCAAATCATACTTTTGCATATAAAGTTCACTAAACTTAGGTTAAATAGTGATTTCAGAGCCATTGCTTATCCCCTTTAAAGTCCTATGTCCTCTCGGGGAACAAAATGCCGATTTCAGGCATGCTCTTATGGTCTCAATATTTATCGAAATTTTTGAAACTTCTTGTAAAGATAGAAAACTACATTAGCTTTTTGATAATATAATTTTAATTTATTTCAATCAATGCATGGAAGCAAAAGTTATGGTGCCCAAATTTTAATTTATTGGGCAAAAACATTAATGGAAAATATTTTCTAATTGCCTTTCATATATTGTATTTTTATCTACATGGAAAGCCTTGGTTCATTCCATTTTGATTTGTTATGTGAAAGTTATGGACTATCTTATTTTTGGGGCAATCATAGCATTTTCTTGAAAAATCAACTTCGGTAGGAATCATTTCTAAACTCAATTTGTAATGCCAATCATTCCTGTATTTTTTCTCCTATTAGCTTTTGTTTGACAAGCTTTTATAAGTTTTAGATAATCTTATTTTATTAACATATATTTTTTAATTATTTAAATTTATTATTATTTATTATTATAATAAAAAAGGCAAAGGTGTTTTTTTCTCTTTTGCCTTCTGTATGTATAACAGATCTATAGAAATATTTTTATTCTATTTATTTATTATTTCTAATATAAACATATAATATTTTAATATTAATTTCCATAATTTTCAAAAAAAATTCACAAAGTTAAGATCTTTTACTAGAACAGTCTCACTTTTGAAATTAGTGTATTTTAGTTTTGTCTTAAAGCTATTAATAGTTTAGTTTTTCCTTCAATCTTGAACCTACTTCTACTTAACAAGTTTTTAATTAGTGAAAAAAAAATATTTAAAAAAAAATATTTTCCTAAACTCCCAACTCAATATTACAACATTAAAAAATTAGAAATTGAATATCAATAGTGCAAAATAATTTAAGTTAAGAAGATACAAAGCCAAAAAATCTACTTGAGCTAAATGCAAATTTTTTTATTTTCTTCACTTTGAATGAAAATATCTTGCAATCTACATGGTAAATGTTCTTGAAATTTCTTCCACATATTCATGCACTAGTCTAGTATAAGATCCTCTAGTGAAATGTGCAAAAAAAGCATTAAGGTTTTTTGCTCTTTACAATAGAAATTATAATTTTGAATGGTTTTTGATGGAAAAATCATGATTTGAATTAGGAGCTAACACGCTAGGATTGAGTGAAATGAGAATATTTTGATGGACTTGAAGCACTTCAATTTAGGGCGACTTCACACTACAAACGTCCAAGTCACGAGGCTGTGGGAAAAAGTGGCCAAACCTTTAGTGAGAGTTCAAAAAAATGGTCAATAAATGATAGGAATTGGAACCTTCGGTTGGCCATAGTGTGAAGCTTCTAAAGGCCAAGCCCAAAGTCCAACCCCTTGGCAATTAACTCCTACAGCCTCTCAATTTGCATGGCCATAATGTAAAGCCTCCCAAAGCCAAGCCTAAAGTCCAAACTCTTAACAATGAACTCCTACAACCTTTCAATTTGGATGGCTATATTGTGAAGTCTCCAAAGGCCAAGCCCAATGTCCAAATCCATACTAATCTAAAGGTTGAGATCTTATCAGGCTTTGACTCTTTATGACAAAAATTCCATGGCCTCTTAGCCATAGTTTAGGTTTTCTTGGTTTCTTGAAATTTGACTGGTGGAAACACCCTTGGCCATAATCTAAAGTGCCCTTTAGTTTGGTATGTATCAAACTTTTAGAGGTTTCAACGCAAATGTTCTAAAAGTATATAAAAATAACTTCTTTGCACTTCAACAAGGTAGGGCCAAACTACTTTGGTCTTGTTTTACCAGGGTGCAAAAAAATGATTGTTTATTTTTTATTTTAGCCTAAATTTTTATTTTAACCCATAAAGGACTATTCTAGTGTTTTTGGCAACATAACTATTGAGAGTAGGTACATGTGAGCGGAGATTTCCTTTTCTTTTCTTTAAAATTTTCACAAAACATATGGATGAGGAATAGCTTAAGGGCCCAACAATTTTCATAACTCTTGACTACATGGTTCAAAATGTATTGTGTGATATGTAGTTTGTTTCTCAACTTAGGCAGTTTGAGTAGATTTTTTATAATCACTTTTTTCATAAATCAAAATTTGAAATTGGTTCTTCAGATTTCTATCTACGTGGAAAGCTTTGGATCATTTCATTTTGAATAACCCTTAAATGCCCAAGGCTTTCTTTGAGCTTCTAGGAATTTGCTCTAAATTGAACAAAAAGCCAACATTTTGATAAGTTGTATCAATTTTCTTTGAACTTTAATTGTACAAATTCAAACTAGACATATTACAGATTACATAAAAAAATAAAACACAACAATATCACATATGGATTGAAAGATAATAATGTTCATTCACGAAGGTGCTACAATTGCAAAAGTGATTTGAAGTCTTTCAATCATCTTTTCACATGTCAAATATAAAAAAATATGGTCACCAAAAACAATATGAGAATAAAGGGCCTAACATGCATAATCCCAAGTATTGATTCAAGATTCAGGATATAAACCTTCTATTGATTCAAAAGTGCTACCCAAAATAATAGGAACTAGACTTAGTAGAAAGAATTCAAAATTGAATTTGGGCTTCCCCTACTTAGAAGGCCAAGCAGGTCACTAAATATTAGAGTTAATTGTAAAGTGTGTGCAATGCGGGGCCAAGAATTGGAGTTTGGGAAAAACATAAGATTACACTCCTTGGAACATCAAAACTCGGATCTAATTGAATTATGGTGTTGTGTTTGTTTTATACTATTCTTAGTTATATCTTCCTCTGACACCCATTTATAAATACAAGACTAACTTTATGACTAACTCTGTTATGCCAGAAATTTAATTTTTTTTGAAGGAAAACCTAGAAGATGCTCAGAATCAATCCCTTCAAAATGCAAAAATTTGGAAAGAATTTATTGGTCATGTGTTTGAAGAAAATTTTGAAGGAGGCCAAAATTGGATTTTTATTGAAGGATTATTCTATAATAGCCCTATTAATTGGGGGGGGGGGACTAAGAACTTGTCCCCTATTTGGAGCCAGTAATTTTGCATTTAATGTACTCCATAACATTCTAACATATTTCAACAAAAGAAACTAAATTTTTGGAGTAGTTTCATTTGAAAGCAACTTAAAAGTTAAAAGGTTGAATTTTTATAATAGTTTTGATCAAGAAGTCACCTCCCCGGCCTACTTTTCAAGAGCTTCTCCCAAAATTTTGTTGGATAACAATTATTATTATTCTCTTGCAACCATTGCACACTTCCATGTAGAATTTCCACTTATTTTCTCATTTTTTATACAAAAATTTGCCAATTCAAAGTACATTATTTCTAAGGGTGGCCAAACGTGAATTGCAACAATTACAATTGAATTTTGACGACTCCGTTATAATGAGATGATTTTCATCTAATTTTCCATTGAAACTTTCAACAATTTTTCCTTCTTCTTGAAACACATGGACAATTTCCATTCATACGGCAAAAGGTACATCGGACCAAGGGAAAAGGTACATCAAACCAAGGAAAAAAGTACGTCGAACCAAGGGAAAAGGTACATCGAACCAAGGGAACAGGTACATCGAACCAAGGGAAAAGGTACATTGAACCAAGGGAACAGGTCCCAGGCGGATTTTTTTCCGTCACCACAGTTTTTCAGATCAACACAGCTTCTAATTTTTATCGATTTAAAAATAATTTTTTTAAACTTCAGCGAAGGTTCTTCGATCCTAACTAACTGGCAGCAGATTTAGGAAATACGGCCTGTGAATAGCTGCTTATTCCGTACACAGGTCTTTTGGGAAATACGGTTATTAATTTTTATAGGACGAGGGGGTGACCTTGGAAATCATCCCTTTTCATTATTGTGTGAATCATTGGCTTAAGAAATAGCAAAAGCACTCATTGGAAGTCAAACTACTATAAAAGACTTCTCTTTCTCACAACAACATTCTAAGGATGAATAGTTGAACTTCTGTTCTACATCGGGAAAGTACCCCTTATCGCTTCAATATTGTTGCAGTATTGTTTCAATGGCCCACCAGCCGGCTGACGGAAATATATTGACTGCCGAACAAATTGGAGTTATTTCGTCCACACTGGTTTGTACATAAATGCGTGAGTTATATTGAATACATAGAGTCAAAAATTCCATTGCAGAGCCGCAATTTCCCTATGCATTCTCTCAATATAATAAAATGCTCTCCGAACCGTGCGAGATAGTTACCCATCACACGGCTCTCCAACTCAAGTTCAACCAAGGTTGTTTGTAATCATATGGCTCTAAGCGTGGACTTTCCCGGCGAAATAATCTATTTTCTACGTACATGGGTATAGTATTGAAAGTATATTCAATATAGCTTCAATAGGAGTACTGCATTTTTATAAAAGTATATTGCTTGAAGTACTGCGACAATATAATTTCAATATTATATTGTTAATCCATTGAAACAGTACTGCAGCAATGGGTGGCTTTTCCCAATGTACTATAATGATTCCATGTCATCCATCGGACATTTGATGTCCGAGTCGACGTTCAAGGGCTAACTCATTTGTGAAGGTTGTATTTCACAATGGCTAAAGGCCAGACTCCATTACCTGCTTGAAGGTCTAGTTCTGGACCCTTTAGGCAGTCTACATCACTAGCAACCTGCTCATGTGCGTCCGGCCGGACCTCCAGTCTCTGGTCCGCACAATTTGGAATTACAAACTTGGAGGGGCCGAAGGGTCGACCGGAGGCCCTCAATCCCAAGAAAAAACAAAACTAACTTCACTTTGAGGGAGAAAAGTATGCTTAATCAAGCATTTCGTTGTTTCATGGTGCTTTCCGTGGTACTTAATCTGGCATTTGGAAGGAGCTCCAGATTTTCTTACTGGGCACAATGGAGACTGGCCAACACATTGATTACCTGCTTGGAGGGTCCAACCCACCTCTAGTATTTGGACCTCCGATGGCCCAATGGAATTTGATTCTAAAGTAGCCGACCCATTTCCAACCACTTAAGCAATTACGCATATTTAAAGTGCAAGTTTTTTGAGTGTGGAATTTTTCTTATGTACGAAAACAGAGTTTGAAAGGATTGCATACTTTTCCAGAATTTTATTACACAAAACGTAATTACTATGAATTTTTTAGTAGAAGATTATCCTTGACCTATAATGGTGATGTAGACCTTTCTATTTCTAACCATAGGTTGATTGCAAAATTGAACAAGGATTGGTTGCAATATGATAGCCTTGCAGCCAATCATAATGCGCCACAACTAGTCCTTGAATTATGCCACAACTTTACGGAAAAAGAACATCCTATAGATTGGAAATAAGGGGTGATAAAAAATGGGTTGGCTACTATATACACTCTTCAATCTATTTAGTGTGGTCCACATTAAATAGAAACCATTACAGCAGGGGAAGGCACACCTCCTTTGAAAACAAAATTTCTATGGATAATGAAAAGTTGTGGAGAGAAAAGAGGAGTCAATTAGAAATAAGGAAGCGTGAAGAACTGTGAGACCCGTTTTTGGTGTCTAGAGCACGGAGAATAGAAACTTGTAGTAGAGGATTGATGCAATAATTTTGCATGAATTTCTAAGCGTTGATGCTTGTAGCCGATATTAGCAACAACATTGATACATCATGAAATAGATTTCGACATCAATGCAACGACCAATATTAACAACACTTTGATGCAATGTCAATCATAGCGGTAAAGGGAATGAAGATACGGTAAAGATTTGTTGCAAATGAGAAGGATTTGACTTGGTGCAAATGAAAAGGGTTTGAAGAATGGATCTTAGGTGAATGTCAATGTTGGCAACAAGATTGGGGTGAAAGCGGCATGGGGAGAGTGAATGTCTAGTGATAAATTCGTAAGAGAAATCTTCTTTATGCCCATTTTTCATCTCTACAGGAGAAAAATGGCCATTCTCAACCTTCAGAGAATGGGAGCTCCATAAATTGCAGAGAACCAATGAGAGAGCGCCACATCCACATTCTTTAAATATTGAGAATAGGGTACCCACATTCTTTAGAAGAAGTTGTGTGACTACCCCTAGTATTTGAGATAATTAAGTTCATTTAGTATTGTTCCCAAGATTTAAGTGGAATCTATACTATTTAATAATTGAATTTTTTTATTACATTAAATAGTGTTGCAATTGTATATATAGTGTGATTTTCATCGTTTATGGTGTTTTCAATGTATGGATTCACAAACCTAGGATGAAGTACAATCTATAGTAATTGATGATAAAAATTGTATTTAGTGTGGGTCCATATTTGTAGGAGTAATGTAGGTTTTCTTTGGAGTTAAAAGCTGCTTGTGGGACATGTACATATGCTATTACATTTAACTTCAAGAATGACAATTATTTACTAATATTTGGCAAGGCATACACCACTAGATTGATAATTCAACGACTAGTATTGTTTAATTTTGATGTCATTTTAATCCCTAACGGACCATGTGACCATTCAAAGTACGCAAGGAATCTAGGGTAGTTGCACGCAAAGTTAATTTTAGTTAGATGTTCACAAATTTTAACACAAGGTGAGAATATGCAACTTCTCGATGAAAATATAATTAATATTGATTGGGTGCCTAGATCGATAATTATATTGCCTTGATTTTTTGAGGCAATTTAGACAATTTTTAAAAGCATATGCAAAACTCCTCCTCGACTTTTGAAATTTAGTAGGTTTGTAACTAACATGATATAAGATGCAACTATTAAAAAATAACCATGCATATTGCAAAAATCTCACTCTAGGAGGAATTAAAGTCTATTGACCATGTTGGGCAAAGTTAGAAAAATGTTTTTCTATTAACTTCAAATGCTATAATCTTTCATTTTGTGTGGTCAATAAATTTGAATTTTTTTTGTATATTTCCATGGTAGTCTGGTACAAATTTGTATGGTGGAAATTTTCTTAAAACTTATTTTTTATTTTTTTTCACTACCCTAAAAAGTGGTAGGTTTTGATAATTTCTACCCAAAATGTCTCTTAGTTCTTTAGGGTTTAATGTCTATAGTAGAACCAACCATTACCAACTAGGGATCCATTACCAACCAATAAGTAATGTGTAGCTATTTCCAACCAAGGCTGGAATGTGATTTTTTCTCCTTTATAAGGTTAAGACTATAAGGTCATGACATATGTCCTAATGTAGTGAGCAAGAAAGTAGAAAGCAATAAGTAGGAAAGTAATTCTTGAAGATCAGAACTGGAAGACTCTGTATATTGGCTTTGGATTGTGGCCAACTTTTGGCTTCCGAAATTCAT
The DNA here is from genome assembly GCA_951230915.1 of Antitrichia curtipendula. Lineage (NCBI taxonomy): Eukaryota > Viridiplantae > Streptophyta > Bryopsida > Hypnales > Leucodontaceae > Antitrichia > Antitrichia curtipendula. The sequence goes on along the minus strand of OX579633.1, from coordinate 47,896,708 downwards.
AATAATTTGAATTTGAAGAAAAAAATCACGAAAAATTAGCAATGTTTGTGATTTCTATCTTTCTACAAGGCAGTAAACCTATACTACCTTCTATTGCTCCAGAACATGCATATAATTTCTTAAATGTTTTACTACGGATGGTTCTACTACAAGGAGTATTTCACACAATGTACAACCTCCTATTTTTCCAAAGCCCTACTTTAAGGCCAAATTCCAACTTTCTTGGGTTGCAGAAAGTGAATATAATATATTATATGTGGGACCTCCAAGAGCTTCATGGTATGTACCGCTCAAAGGTTCTTGGCAAGGAGGGGTGCACGGACTTTGTTTCATGGCATTTGGACAAATAGTGTGAATGTTCTTGAATTTCAAAGTTTTTTATGAATAACAAGACATGTGGGCCCTAGAGAATCTCCCTCAAAACATATATTAAAAAAAATTGGACCTATTATAGAGATTTTAATTTTTTATTCATAGTCTTTATACTTAAAACTAACACTGAAAATAACTACATAGGTGCTTGGTTGCCCACAATACCCTTAACAAACAACCATTTAGTCTAGATATTTTTGTCAGTATCTTTGAGAGTAGTTTGCTCAGATTCCTCACGACTCATTGTCATCGAATTTAAGTTACAAAGCTCATCAAATGGTGTTCCAATCTTATCCATCAATATGTAAACTAATACATGGAGTTTCAGTTAGCATTAAACCCACAAAATAGCGTATCATACACGAAACAGAATAAACGGTGAAAGAAAGGTGCAGTTAAAACAGTAGTTCAATTGTGCAGAAGAAATACCCCAGGAGCTCCAGATAGCTTTGCCGTTTTGTCCCGGAGCAAAGCCTGAAGGAATACAGTACTTTGGTGGGTCCGTCCAACGACTACTGCACCACTGGTTTCTTTATCCAGCCCATGAACCTTCAGTAAACAGAGAAATGATCAATACGGGGCATCAACTAAGAAAAAGACTATATTGGACATTACTAGAATCCGAAATAGCTGCATAGATAGGAAAAGGAAATGAAAGCACAAACAAATTTGGTTCATTTCATCACATTTGCTTTCCTTCAGACCCCCGTTGTTGTAATGTTAATAGCAGAATTTACTTCGTATGAAAACAGTGCGTTACTTCAATAAATGATTAAATTGCTGAGCATCTTGAGTTATGATCAGCGAACACTAAGGAGGGCACTGAGGACTGCATGACCTGACATATTAATCCACGAGCAAAAGACAATTGGAGAGAAACTACCAGCCGAGGCCCTTCCTCGTAGTCATAAGAGAGAGCTGCTCCCATCATAGAGTCCAGGCTTCTCACCACCTCACTACCACCCTGTTCACATCGACTCCCCCCAGTCTCATTAGACAAACACAAATAACTCAAAAACCGCACCGTTTCGTGATTGCATTAGATATTTTACATGTTTGAGCAATCATGAACAATTTTGTTACCTTCCAAAATGATTCATTTCTAGGCCTACAAAGATGGAATCTGCCACTTATGGTCACTTACGCAATTAGAGGTTAAACACTCCCACCATTGCAATAGCACCCACCTGAACAGCCAGGCCGCTTGGCTTGTTGATAACTATTATCTCCTCATCCTGCACACTTTTGTACACAGATCGTGCAATCAATACATGCTACTTCTCAATTTTCACTAGTAAATCCAGTGCAAATGTTACGATGTTCCACAGAATTGTAAATCAGTGAGTATTCTTGAAGAATAGATGGCGTTCAAATGTCAAGTATTTGTTCGTGTTTGCGGCTGTCGAAATTGTTCGCAATATTTTTTGAAGAAAAAATGTAATGTCCTTGGGGAGTCATGCCTTGTGAAGAATTAGACTGCGCAGCCACTTCATATCCTGAGCGGTTGGTTTTTGGGTGTTTGTTGCTGGAATCTTTCATCTAAAGTTATTGATACAGCTGCAGGTATACCCAGCACTGCACCCTCCTCAAGCGTGTCTTTTGCTGAAACCTGCAAAAGGAAATATTGCATAAAGTTACTTGGCAACGGCTAGGCATGGATTCACCACTTCAGGCAAAATATACAGAAAAAATTCAACAAATACTTCAACTTGAAAAAAGCATGAACAGCTCAACATTTACAGCATTTCGTGAAACTATGGGAACCAAAACCCTGATGCACGTATAGCATCCAGTATTAGCAATCGAAAACTACAATCTGAAAAGAGAAACATCGAAGGTCGGTGCATATATCGTGCAATAACGTTGCAAGTGCAAGATGATTACCCTTATAAGACGTGTGTCTTTAGATGACCCAATGGCGTGACTGGAAATCTCCCCAGGTACCTGCATTCGAATCTGGTAGACCACAAAGGCAGACCCAGTCATTTCCGATCAAATCGTATATTGGCACTTGAACAGTACACACAGTCGTAACATTCTATATTATACAGCTTGCGCCCTTTCCATTGTAGCACAAAAAGAACCTAAAGCACTAAAATATTGAAGAATTAGCCACTTTTGAAGCAATATTTTCCATTGCCCAGAATGTAATCACTATCGGACGAACCCATATACAAACATGTCAATTAAGGAAATAAATGATGATACTGTGAGCTATACCACCTTTGCAAACATAAAATGAGCTCAAGATTATGCAACAAAAAGAATGTACACTCCTTTTCTTGGCGCACTGTTCATTTATTTCAAGGGTGTTCAGGTGGTTCCTCAAGTATGTCACGGTATTCCATGAAATGAAGTAAAGTCTCGTATGTTTCAGAAACATAATCATCAAGCATTGGCACTTCATTAACTGGTCGTTAATAAGCCTCTCCAGGAATCTACTTTTTAAAGTGTCCATCTAGGTGACATTCAAAATCAGATTTTTGTTGAAGTTCAGCAAATTCTCTGGTAATATCTGTATGCAGATTCACTAATTAGGTTTGAGTGTTTGAGTGCGCTCTTCTAAGCAAATTCTTCTGCTGGTATCTGCTGTGAGTCGTTCGGGGAACGAGCTATGGTAATTAGTTGCCTCTCAATACGCCGGAGCTTTCAGATTCCATTTGCGGAGGTACTGTAAGCAGTCTCAGGCAATTTATTTCGAGCAATTTATTTACTGCTCCGATCATCTTGTATCCAACTATTTAGAACCTAGTGACTTGGTGACAGTACTGTTCACACTCTTATGTTTCAATGACAGGAAGGTGCCCATCATATTTTTAGAACCACTCTAAGTAGACAGAAGAGTGTAGTGATCATTGTGGCTTTGCAGTAGTTGTTCCTCGACTTGAGCCTGAATCTTCATTGAGACTATTTGCAAGTTGAATTTCGGAGACGATTTCTTCTTGAGCTGTAAATCTACCTCGAATCGTGTCTGGAGGAATGAGATTCGCCTTCTTCTAAGAGACGGGCGCGTTTTTCGTTTAGTGGCAGTGAGCCAGGGCTTGGGGTTGAGCTGGGATCAATGCTCTCGGGATCAGGACGATGCCAGGTTTTGCTGTTGCGTCTCCATCTTCACAGAGGAGCCTCGACTTCTGACCTTCCGTCGCATCGCACACTGCACCATGTCCGGCATCTGGCTTCTCATGGTACTTCACTCAATTCCTTACCTTTGCCACTTCCCAATAATCACCACTTTTTCTGACATTACAGAATTTTTTGAGGATACTCTTTCCGTCACTTTAAGCATTTAAAGGAGTGTGCTTTCATTGGGAGATCACTCAATAGAGCTTGCTAGAGAGACCAAACATTCATGCATTTCTTAAGCAATCATTCAAAGTGGAGATTGTAGACCACTATTAGTGACAATAGCTAACCCCATTTTCCATTCAAAGATCAGTGGCAACAGACATTTAGTCGAGTGATGCTGGCACCACTTTGTCAGGAAGTGTAACCAAGTATATGAAATAGATGAGATTCTGTTGGTGACAGGGAGACGTTGTCATGACCCTAACGGTTTTGGTATGCTCTACCTTACAGGAACTGAAGCAACGACGAAGTGCGTTGAAAATGTGTTGAATGTGCTGAAGGTGGGCTTTAGCATTAGCAGGGCGCATGGAGCAACCGCGATCTCCGATGCGCGAGGGAACCGCAGCTATGGCGAGCTTTTACACTCGTTGTCGAAACTCCTCCAGTCTTTACTCCCTGGAGAGAGGCAACTGCCGGTTGCCAATATCTGCATCGAAGCACATGGAGATGGAGTTACCGAAATCCAGCATGACGGATCCAAAACTCTTGGGGTATTTGTTTGATTCTCTCAACCAGTCCAAATTCACATATTGAAAGCACGTTTGAATTTCACATTTCAAATAGCCTTCTGTACCTTGATAGTAAGGTCCTTAACGGTTTTAGTATCCTCTACCTTATTGAGTATTCACAGGCACTATTGTGAATTTGGTGAATCAGGTGTACAAGAAAACGAATGCAGAAGGCGAAGTGGTGGTCGTCACTGAGAGATCCAGGAATGTGAAGTTGGTAAAGGGGACTCGTGTAGGCATCATGGGAAAGCCTTGTGCAGAATTCGTAGTTGGGATGTGGGGCACCTGGCTGAGTGGAGCTGTGGCGGCAAGAAGGCTCAGTCTATTGCTGCAGAGGAGAAGCGGATGCAATGCTCCAGCTCACAAGCAAGCCCTGAAATCGTTTTCCGCAAATTTCTTTGCACGTTCTTTCGCAAATTTCTCAAGTTTTCAAAATTACAATTGCAATCCGCATTCGTGGACACAGATTTTTTTGCCTCTACCAATCCCGCATCCGAGCTGCTCAATTCCTCCCAGTCGCGACGCAATTCAATTTTGAAAATCGCCACCTTAATCAGACGCTCCCCGACGTTCCACGCTCCCCACGCTCCCGTTGGGCCGCGGCGTTCCCAATGTTGGGAGCGTCTGCGTTTCCAACGGGGCCCATAAAAAATTGATTTAAATTCTCTTTTATTTTGGAAAAACCATAACTTTCACGTCGCATGTCCAAAGGCTATGAAACATAGTCTTTGCACTCTTTTGTGCATACAACTTTCTAATTGGGCCAATTTGTGGCATTTGGACCAACATTGTGAAAGTTATGGATTTTTTCAATTATAAATTTGAATTAATTTATCTTTTATATGGCCCCCCCCCCCCCTAATTTATGTAGTGCATGTCCAAACACCACAAAACAAAGCCCTTGCATTTCTTTGTATGTAAAGCCTTTTATTTGTAGTAAGAATGCAACCTCTAACACTATGGTTTGAAAGTTATTGAATTTTATAAGTTTTATCAACTAAAAAATTAGAAAATTATTTTTACTTTTATTTTACCAAGAATGCAACCTTTCACACTACCTTGTGAAAATATTGAATTTCAAAGTTTTTACAAATTGTAAATTACAAATTTATTTTACTTTAATTTTGGTTGTGACAATGGCACAGGGCACACTAGTGTATGCTAACATGTGTTAAAATCTCATTTCACCTATCAATAAAATCCAATAAAAATAATCTATGTTGTATACTAGTAAGTACGTTGAGTTACTAATATGATAGAACCGCCCATAGTCAACCACTTAAGCAATTCCGCATATGTTCTAGAGCAGTAGAAGGCAATGTGAATTTACAGCCTTGTAGGAAGATAGAAATGATATGCATTGTCAAGTTTTCATGATTTTTTTCCTTAAACTGAATTTACTATGAATTTTGGAATCCAAAAGTTGGCCTCAACCCATACCCAAGATATAGAGTCTTCCGATTTCGACCATTCCATAACTACTTTTCCACTCACAGCTTCCTACTTTCTTGCTCACTAAATCAAGACCTGTGTCATGACTTTATAACTTAGTGCCAACCTTGCAAAAGAGAAAAAATCACATTCCAAACTATGGTTGGATTCTGTACCAGCCTTAGTTGGAAATAGCTGACCCTACAAGTTGGGTATTGATGGCCGGTTGGTAACGCTTCAAGCACCCATTGCCGTTCCATGCTCTTCTTGCCGCTCCCCGTCAGCAGTTGGCCTTAACTGCATGACGGCTCTTACGTTGCCGCGTAGGACTGCCACCTCAGCCCAAGCATCCACCTCGGATTTCCCAATCGATCCACCAATAGGGAGCATCCACTTCATTCTTCAAGAATCTCTGTCCACTCTTGCACGCAGTTTTGTGTTGCCAGTTCCGTGGCAACAATGGACCACCTCCCATCCACCATGCCCACTCTCCACCGCTCTTCTCCTCTCTCAATTTCATCTTTCTCCTCTGGTTTCCCGCAACCACGTTTCCCGCAAGTGAAGGCCAACTCTGGACATGTTTTCTTAGGCAGTGCAATCAGAATCGCGTTCCTCTCGAGCTTTCCTGGATTCAAGGTTTGGAAATTCAACCGCGCGAGCGCCGCGGAGATAAATTCCGCCAATTCGATCTCTAGTGAACGATTCAGATTTGTTCCAGGTCGAACACAGGTACGCATTCTCTTAATTTCTTGTTTTTTGGGGGAGTACATTGAAAATTTCATTTGAATTGGAGAAGAGGGTCACTATCACTGGTTTCCGTCATCTCCAGTTATGAACGGTGTTGAACTTGCATTTGAGATTGTAGAATTGGCGTTGCTAGAAACGGTCTTTTGTTTTTTAGAGGAAACCTCGCAGCTGCTGAATGCGAGAGTTTCTTCCTTCGTGTGTACTATAGGAAGCGAATTGTGACTTGAGGAGTGCAGGTTTTAGGGTTTAGACACGTCGTTTGTAATCAAGCTTGATATGCAATTCGCTTGTTGTATCAACTTGTGGAAATTAATTTGGAAGCTCTAAATTCGTAGAACTCTGCAGTTGTTTGCCGTGTAGCTGACCCTACGCAAATTGATTACCTACCTTCTAGCTTTGATGTTGCTATAATGCAGAGGTACCTATTTGAGTCGTGTACTTAAATATGACTACCTAGAATCTTGCATGAGTACATATTGAAATTGAGAATGTATGCCTTCTTAAGAGCTATTATTTAAGGTCATCTTCCAATAAAGCTTTGAGCCCTCATAGCTTTTGCTGATGGTATCCACTTAAGGCATTCTCCATTGCGTTCGAATCCTCTTCAATTTTCTGAACAAGAATACTTTTGTTTTACCATTCTTATAACTGAAAGTATGCTCAGCACTTTGAGTGTGACTTTCACCTGCTGTGATTTCTGCCTTTTTGATTCTGTGGTTTCAAACTTTGGATTTGCTGTAGGCTTCAATGTCGAACGTTTCAGAATCGACCTCTGGCTCGGCGTGGAGCCAGGCTAGGGGCGGTCGACATGTGATTGTATGTGGAGGGGGCGTGATCGGCTGCTGCACTGCGTACTATCTTGGAAAGCTCGGGGCACAGGTCAGTTCTGATTTTTCACAAGGACCTCACCTGGCATTTTTGGTATGCCCCTTCAGGACTTACATGTCATGTAAAGTTCTCTATTCAACAAACATCGGTTTCTCTATAATACCGGTTTTCAAGTTACCCTTTCTTTCACTTGTCCCCCCAAAGAATGGCCTTTCATTTGAGGCTTCTTAATGTGTGACGGCCAGAAACTTCGTGTAAAAATCATTTTTGATGCAGGTGACCGTGGTGGAGAAGACAGAAATTGCGTGTGCAGCGTCAGGCAAGGCCGGCGGGTTCCTGGCGCTGGATTGGTGTGACGGAAGCGCAGTTCAAGGTCTTGCGCGAGCGAGCTTCGCCTTGCATGCGCAGTTGGCCGAGGAGCTCGGCGGCGAGCGCTACGGGTACCGCCGAGTTGGTGCTCTCAGTTTGACTGTGGAGGAGCCACGCAGCCCTCAAGACCGTGTTTCTAAGGCTGGCACTCCTGCGTGGATTGATGGCACCGTTAAAGGTGATGTTTCGCATCCATCTGCGTACCTCTTATCATGTAACAGGGTTCTCAGTCAAATTGCACTCAGACCTCTTTAATATGACCTTCTCTAAAACGGCACGGTATAATTTTTTGTTACACTGTCATTCAGAACATTGACAGTGGCGCACTCGTCACACATTCAAACTATGTCATAGTCTACTTTATGGAAGATTATGGGACCGAATTAGTCAGATCAAAGAGATCAAAGTGGTCAGAGTGTAACGAATGTACATCCAGAATTCCCGCTTTAAATGTTCAGATGGCATCTATTTCAAGTGGCGATTTTGGGTGCACATATCTTAGTGTAAACTGTTTCAAGAAATTTTTGACAGCTTGATCAAGAAAATATTCCCCATGTTTCATAGGAAAGCCTCCATTTGATCAACGTTAAGACAAGATGGCATGATGAGATGGAAGCTGTACCTTCTGTTTTGTCAATTTTTGCGGTTTTCTTGTCTTTTTTTGGAAGATTTGAATTCAGAACTCTAGACTTGAAGTTATTGGTCTAGGGGAACTCTTTTGGATATTGTTAGCATGCACAGGAATGGGTTAGTTTTACTAGGTTTCGCACCAAGCACAGAATGAGGGGCAATTTTTGATTTGGAACCTGAGCAGTTGGCTTGCCATCTAACCGTGGTCTTTGATCAATGTAACCATAGAGAGACTTTTTAATAAATCATGGGGAAGATTCTCTTGATGACGTTATCTATATTTTTCTCAAGCAATTTATATTTACTGAAAATCTATATGATCTTTCCTGTCGATATTTAGAATGTCAGGTTCTTTCGATCTCATGTAGGTTTTGGTGTGCCTTTCTGATACTTTTTGCAGGTAGTCCGTCTACAATAGGCACCCCATCAACGAATGCCCAGGTGCACCCCCAGCTGTTCACTCGGGCAATGTTCTCGGAAGCACAGAAGAAGTACGGAGCTTCGTTGGTGCAAGGAACAGTGCAGGAGGTGAAAGTGGAGGGCCAGAAAGTGACTGGAGTGGTAGTGGACGGAAAACTTCTCACTGGCGATGCCGTTGTATTGGCAATGGGGCCTTGGTCCAGCCGCAATCCTCTCATCTCCTCTCTCACCAACATCAGCGGATTGAAAGCTCACAGCATCGTGCTTCTCCCGAAAGATATCGACGCCATTTCAGCGCACACTCTGTTCCTCAAGTAAGTCACAATACGATATTAGCAATCTTAAAATTTCGTATTCGATATTCTGGTGATTTTCGGTCTGCCAAAATGTGATGTTCAAGTGCTCAAAATCATGACTTTTAACTGTTCAGAAGGTGTTTTAGTTACCCTCCTAAAACCTCGGAGAGCCCTCTAAATCTAGGACAATAAAGATCTGAGATTTCGTTTCTAACCGCTCTGGTTTAGATAGGCATCTCAAACTGATCCAGTTCCTAGTTTAGAGCCCAATTCCAAAGCATCAAAGCTCTAGAATTTAGGACGAGTATTGATCTAAGGTTTCAGATGATTCTCATTCCTTTCTAGTTTCAGATGGGCATCTCAAATCTCTCCATGTCCTGGTTGAGAGTCCCTTTTCTGAAATCGCCGATTTTGTGAAACTAAGCTAGTAGAACTAATATGAAAAATTAATATCCAATTGACTGATTAGTGAATGTGAGGGCAGATTCTTCTTGGCAAAGAAATGTGGTTGAAACTGAAGCTTTTGTGCAATGTTGGGGTCAGGTACAAGACGAAGGAGGGGAAATCCATTGACCCGGAGATCTACCCTCGCGGTACAGGTGAAGTCTACGTCTGTGGGATGTCGGAGGAAGTGCGGGTGCCAGAAGATGCACTCCAGATTATTCCCAGAGCTGAGTCCACGGTCATGCTACAACGAGTGGCAGCCACAGTGTCCAGCCATTTGGCCGATGCGGAGCTTTCGGTGGCCCAGGCCTGCTTCTTGCCCTGTTCCGAAGACAATGTTCCCGTGATTGGCAAACTGCCCAACTTGGAAGGCGCGTATGTGGCTACTGGGCATAGTTGTTGGGGTATCCTCAACGCTCCTGCCACTGGGGCTGCTTTGGCGGAGCTCATTGTGGAAGGCGAAGCCAAAACCTGCAGTCTCAAACCTTTTGACCCTTCCAGATTTTCCAAGTTGAGGGCGCGTCGGTAGTAGCTATTTCACTCTTCATCATCGTTTTGTCTAACTTGTATCCATATGTAAAATTATCAGAAAACTTTGCAATCAATTAGTTTTGTACGTAAAATCATGGTACTTGAATTGTGACTATGTAAAATTGTGTTACCAAAATTGCGACGAATTTGAATCTGTTTGTTAAAATCTGTATGTTAAATGGTGATTCAGAATTCCACTATGCCACATGTATTGTACACCTATGCCTGCAGCAAGCAACTGTCATTTTGTGAATTTCCCGTGGCTTTCAACTCTTCATTTAGTGTTCCTCCTATTAGAATGGAATTTTTAAAGTTTTGCTCACCGGATGAGTGTAATTGTTTATCAGAAAGGTTTTCTTTAGGGTTTATGCCTTCTGCAACCTTAATCTCGCTTCAACCCTGAAAGCATGATCCTTCCTGTCACCTTATTCTTATTTAAACCCTGCCAGCAAATTCCTATTTAGCAAGCACGATACCACGCATTTGTTGTTACCACTGGCTGATTAGAAGTTTGATGTACTGTACAGTATGTTTTGTTGTTTCCAACCTATATGACCGTTGGATAGATTCACGAAGATGAGGGCCAACTGCTTTCTCACAGACAATTTGCAGACCAAGAGAGAGAGGACAGAGGTGCTCCGAAAGTCGGGCAGAGACCTCAACGCACTTTTCCTCTAAAAAAATATGGAAGCCAGTGAAGTGCACCTACTTTCGAATCACAAGCTCTCACAGTATTTGAGACCAGTAAAACACCCAAACAAAACTAACTTTCCCCGCATAGCATATTCCATCTACTGTAAGACAGGTCGGAGGATAGAATGCTTCATTCTTCAAAATTGACGCTATAATTCGTGGTACAGTTGAAGAAGTACAGCAAATTGATAACCACGTGAAACATAAATTTCCAAAGGAGCTGCAATTGCTGAACTCAAAAAATTCGGTGCTTCCAAGTCTCAAGAAGCCGGCATGGTACAAAAGCATGGGTTGAGAGAAGGGCCACTTCCAGGACCTACTGTAATGCAACCAAAGAGTTTCACTGATTTTCACTCATTTCAACTAGTCTACAGAACTCAGCCGCGGTGATTGCAACGGTATCCTCGCCCGCGGAATATACAGGGGCTTATCGTCATCTCCGCCCATAGAGTAAGGATTCGGTGGAAGCACATGGGAATCCCTTCCGTCCAAATTTGGAGTTTGAAACCTGGGAGAGCTCAACTCACTTGCAGGGTTCGTCATCGAAGTCGTGTTTTGTTCAGCATTATCATCTGTCGGTGGTGACGACTCCAATTCTAATGGTGCTGCCTCTGCTCTTGAAGGTGCCGACTCTTCCAATGTTGGTGCAACCTCTCCTCTTGATAGTGTTGGCTCTTCCGAAGTTAGTCCAACCTTTTCCATTGACGATGTAGGCTCTTCCAAATGCGGTGCTGCTTCTTCTATTGATGGTGCCGGTTCTTCCAAACGTGGTGCAGCTTCTTCCCTTGATGAGACCTGCTCCTTCCAAAGTGGTGCTGCTGTTTCTGTTGCAGTATTTCCAGCCAGAACAGTGCCCTTCGCGAGAGTCTTCTTGCGGATAAACTTGCTGCGAATCTTCTGAAGTAGACTATGCTCTCCCCCCTTTTGAGATTTCTGAGTTGTCTCGACTCGAGGCTCTACAACAGAACTGGAGGTAGACATATCAGGAAGTTCCGTTGGGCTTTCGACGGTGTAGACCAAGCTCTCCGGAAGCAGAGTATGCTCCCCACCTATGTGAGATTTCTGAATTTTCTCGATGGGAGGCTCTGTAACAGAAGTGGAGATAGGGATCTCCATCTTAGGAAGTGCTGTTGGGGTTTCGACGATGTAGACCAAGCTCTCCACAACACTCTCGCTCACTCGGAATCCCGGAAAGACAGTGAACGCAATCTCCAAGTTGCCATCATTCTCCTCCCCCTCCGCATCCCCAACTCCAGGCACCACGGGCGCCATGTAGCGTCGCTGAAACGCATCCCCTCTTGTGGGAACGATGGGGACAATCTTCTGCTCAAACGAACACGCCAATCTCTGCAGCAACCACACCGACACTGCAGCGCCGAGGAAGCTCCTGTAAAATGGAGTGTCGGGGTGGTGTCCCTGTTCGAGCTCCAGATGATGACGACAATCTCCTCCGAAGAACGCCTCCGAAGACACGATCTTTCGAAACTTCTGCACACAGAATTGAGACAGGAAGCTCAACTCGCTCGAATCCATTGATTCGGTTTCCAAGAGAGTCGAAACCGTTTGAGATTTCATTCTGCACTTCTGGAATTGCGCAAAACAGCGGTGCATGTGATCTTGAACCTCCCACGGCTTCTCCCCTGGATTGGGGATCCCGAAGGACGCATTCTCGAAGTCGGAGAAGAAGTGATGGACGATGTACGCTTGCGCTACGAACTTCAAGGGGACTGTGGGCGGGGACGACGATGGCAAGTGCAAGAGTTGCCGCATCTGGGATTCCATAGCTAGGGTTTCATCTGGATCCCCCGCTTTCATTTGCGCCACGAAATCCTTGGCGAACTCCTTCACCGCGTCGCGGGCTGCGGAGTGGGAAGTGACGAGGGTTTTGGGCGAGGGTCCGCCATCGTCGTCTCGGTACAAGCCTTGCACCACGCGGTGCTGCTGCAACGGCTTCTCATTTTCCACCTTCAAATCAGAGGCAACGTCAGGGTTGAGCTTGCCGGGCGTCTTGCTCTTGAACCAGCTGCGGTTGTGATCCTTCTTGCCAGCATTCGGAGGCTCTTTCATCTGCACGGCGTCCGGAATCGGATCCAAGTATATGGGCAAGTTGTAATCTCCAATACTGGACTTGCTTCGCTGGTGGAATCGTTTTCGCCTGCCGTCGGCCTTCAGTTCACTAGTCATCTGCAAAACACAAAGATTTTTGCCCTAATTACTCATCTAAGCCTCAACCGACGACTCTGCCATTACCGACAGAGCTGCATGCACCTGGCCATGGCCATGGATAACGCTCCCTGATCGTCTGTGAATCGTCTTACGAGGTGCGATTCAAGCACCACACTACGAGTTAGGAAAGTACATGAACTCCCCAAGCATTGTTCATTACCTCTGAACAGCTGATCTGGATTCTCTACACAACCTACGAGAGCATCAAAAATGAGATTCGTTTTCACCGCAAGCAATTCGTACACAACCTCAAATCAGGTATTCATACCTCCAGAGCGAACGTCGTAGATTGTTAGAGCTAGTTTCCGGATCAATCCAGTTGCAGACCGCGTGTCCGCACTTCCACGAGGCCAGAGCTTTCTGATCTAGTCCTCAGATCCCTCACCACAACCAGAGAACATTGCAGCTTCTCTCATTTGCCTCTCTCACACCACTAGACCAGATCTATCTTCTCCAACGCAGGGTTAGCGTGGTTCACCCCAATGTGTCACAGTGAACTGGCGAATCATAGTGGCCGACCTGGCACCATCGGTAAACCTCGCAAGCCACGCATATATAGCAGTCGGTGTGCCAAGCGCCAAAGAGATCCTAGCTGTGAAATTTCTATATTTAGAACTTCTCCAGTTCGATCAGCTTCGGATTATCTGGTCACTGGATGCATCTGGAGTGTACGATAGCCGATACAGAACAACGGAGTCGCCTTCTACTGTACAATATCGGTACACAATGGTGGTGATGTGTTGTCCATTTACCGTTCTAGCCATGGAAATAGAAACAGTGACACAACATTGTTATTTTATCGAGACCAACAGATTGTGCACAGCGAGGCCCAGGCTCCCAGCGCAGGCGTTCAGCTCCTGGTGAGGGGAACCACTGAATCTGCGGATGACCATGATTTCGAGGCAAGGCAGGTGATGATTAGCAGCAGAAGAATCTTTCGGCATATACAGCAGGCATTAGCGGTAAATCAGTCGGCAGTTGAATACAGAAATGCAAGTAGAGGGACGACTTCTGCGGTTACCTTGACGGTAACGTGATTGCATCGATCATTCGGTTGATTCTGTGCATCGAAGAAAAAAGCGTGCAACCCGTGTCTGTCTAGGGGAAGCCGTCGGTAAGGTCAATCGTCACTTGCACTCTTATTGCGCTTCGCCAAAGTTACAGTGCTACGTACCATCATCCTTGTGGGGTCGCAGAGAGCGCATTAGACAGCCAATCATTGCTGAGACCTACTTGCCTCCGGGTGAAGCAACGTCAGTACAACAACGCACTAAGCGCAGGAATTTCGGAATGTTCTGTGAAGCTTTTACCAGACCGGGAATTGTACTATCTATCTAGGTATCAAAGTTTGATGCGAGCCTATCGAGAAGCCATGCCCGTTTCAAAGGAGACGAAGACTCTCGAGAGGACTGCAGTGGCAACAATGAACTCCTGCCAAGGTCCGCGACATTCCACAATTGCGATGTTTGCACAAATTCCACTTGCGACATTGTTGGATTGCAGCTTCCTCTTCAGCAACTGCGTGAGTAGGATGCTGTTGTTTTCATTTAAGTCTTCAAGCAGATCTGCAATGTCAGTGAGCTTTGATTTATTTGTTTTGAAAATTTCACGACGGAGACCAAGGGTCGGCGAGGGTGAATGACGTATATGTCTCGTGTCTGCCACAGTCACGAATCATGCTCCTTCCTTGACGGTGGAGAGAAACCTCAAAATCTAAAGCTTGCAAAGATCAAAGGCACAAGGAGCTTTTAAAAAATTCCCTGTAGGAGAAAATTGATAAACTTCCCCTCTAAGAAACAACAAGACTGAGTAACAGGGAGTTGTGCAACATTCCCATGGAGCCCCAAAGGGAATCAATGAATCACAAAAGGAAAACAATCACAAAATACAAAAGGAATCACAAAGGGAGATCAATCACATAACAAAAGAAAAAAAGCTTTCGATGAGGAGGGTACAGCCCGACAAATACCTTCCTGAGGACGAGTAGGGAGATCCCACGTGCCTCTTTGGCAGCTCCGTATGGCAAAGGTTGGACCACCAGTAGAACCTCTCAGAAGCTGATCATTCTCTGAACATATAATTGCAGAGAGTGGGAGGTAAGGGTGAATTTATATAGCTGCAATTCGTGATGGCAAATGCAAGAAATTTCCCTTTGGTGCTTGACAGTAGTTATGTATAAGGGTTTTCCATGTCACTAACACAATGTGTTCTCCCAAGCATTTTCCTTGTGAAGTCATTCACTTACTTACTAGTTGCCTTCGAACATGTTTACCAGAAATACAAAATATATTCCCCTTCAAGTAATGTGAAGCGAAATATTCGTTGAGGCCACATAAAGTGGTACAAGGTGTCAGCTTGGATTTCCCTTGTGCAACACAGGCAATTTTCCAAAAGCGCCTTGTGAAAGCTCCAAAGCAGTGGCAGAAGCTGATTCAAACTTTCATTGTATAAACAGCTGGTTCAGTTTTATTGATTGTTTTGATATGCAATTTCCAGGCTCCAGATCTCAGATATGGAATGGGATTCCGGAATGGAATACATCATGTATCAAAAATCTCTTCTTGCCAAACCAAAAGTATCCATTTATCACTTGTTCTCAGCCAATGCATTAATTGTTCTGATTTGATACGAGCTGGTGATGCACGGCCGAAACTCGCATTGCACTGCCTACGACTGCTGCAAGAAATCTTCCGAACCAACCTCCGAAGCGAAGAGTCAAGGGAGCGGAGGGACCACGTGGCATACAATAAAAATTAATACTTTAACAGCATTCGACAAAACGTGGAAAGCCTAACTAAATTTCAGAAAAAGAAACGCCATCAACGAAATTCTTCGTATCTTCAGACCGAAAATTTGCACAATGTGCTCGAAACTAACGGTGGTCGCCGTCACCACCCAACACAAGTCACGGAGGTCACACGACAGAAACCATTCAAGAAACGAGATCTCCGTTCTAAGAATGGCAATGGCTTTCGGCGACACCAGAAAATACAACACCTCATCAGCCGCAAGACGCTTAATTTAGGAGACAACACGAACCACTTAACAACGAGTTCACAACTTCTCATCCAGAGCCGGATCCAGAGCTCTTTCGGCGGGATGCACATCGTCCTCCAATTTGCGGCGCCTCAAGTTAAGAGTCCTCCCGACAACCCCAGAACGGTGTGATTTGGCCTCAAGCCAAAACCAGCACGAATCAGCGGACTGACAGATTCACAAACAAGTTAGATTGTCGAAGACCACGGTCGAGGCACATTCACTTGGCCCGCGAATTTCGCGACAATCAGCTCGAGGCAGTCGACCCCCACAACTTTTAAAAGCCAGGCCAGCATTCGCCATAAATTGCACTCCAGTCCTTCCCCAGGTTGCCAGCGCCTCTCCACGCTTCCAACCCAACAGGTGTTCATCACGTTGCTGGCGATTCGACTGGCGATCGCTCTCCGGGAGTACATTGCATTGCGACTTCACGGATTTCCTGCAGGCTCCGCACCGTCCCGATCCCGATCGTTCAAGCGGCATCCATCCTCCGCCCCAATTCGATCTCCATGGCCAGTTGCCGAGCCTTCGCAGCCCGACACGACGCGGCCCTGGTGACCCTGGCCGTGCTGGTGGCCATGGCCCTGCTCGTCGCCGGCGCGGACGCGGGCCGGTGGAGCCAGAAGCACCATCACCACCGCCGCGGCCACCCCAGCCCTCCCGCGCCGCCCGGCTTCGACCGGCCCTCGGCCGCTCCGTATCCGCCCTTCGTCGGCGACGGACCCGCGGCGTCCCCGTTCACGCAAAGGTGGTCGCATCATGGCCCCGAAGAGCCCGTTGCGGGTTCCGCTCCGTCGGTGGCCCCGGCGGACTCGCCCCTGCCGTACGACGGGTCGCCGAAGGCCGCGCCTTCTCAGGAGTCCGGGTTCTACTAACGGATCGCGGTGACTCCGCCTGCGGCCGAGCTCCCGCACTCCTGTTCCCGACGTGCAGTATATGCATTTACATAACTATAGCTAGCTCGCGTGTGGTATATATATACAGTGTGTCCTTGCTCGCTCGGGGCATCCATCAGGACTCCGTTCGCCCGGCTTTGATCTCCCACGAACTAATTAGGCTACAGTTGCAGTGAGTGCATTGGTGGAGACGACCTGAGTCCAGAGGCGGGAGCTCGGGCCTTTCAATTTTGCTAAGAAATATATGATCTTTACGTAGGAGCTGGCCGGCCTTGCATTGCCTTGGAAGCTGAGGGAAGGCCAATGCTTCGAATAGGCTGCAGAGTGCTATAGTGCTGATCCCGCAGTGAAGTGAAGTGAGGTCATGATATAGCTTAGTTACGATCAATACAGGAGCTAGATAGTACGAATGTTAGTACGAGCCCCAGCCAGCAACGCGTCCAGACAGACTGGCTTGGGCCTTGGGGCCGGTCGATTGATATCTAATTAATATACTGTAACATGCATGAACCCGTGCATGTGGTTTCGTGCTGTTCTTGTTAATCGCAAATGAATGGTACAATATACCGCTGAATGATAAGCATCTGCGTCCCCGGTGTCATGTCGCGCGTTCGACTCCATCCTTTCGTCGAAATTCAATTCGGGACCGCACTGCCGGCAGTTGTGATGGGGGCTTATGCTGAATATGTTTTCCTAGTTGCTGTCTGTGGATCGGTATCAAACTTTCTGTGAGCTGGCTGTGTGGTAATTATATCTATCGAGAAGTAACGGACGTGATAATTGGAAAGGCTGCACATATCAATGAAATTAAAGAGCCGCATGCATGTGCCTGACGTCCGTCCGTCCGCCCATCCATTCCAGCGGACCTTGTTGACGTACTAGAATTTGTGCACACGCGTATCAATCCTGTTCAGAGTGTTTTCACTGGGATCGAAGGCCCCGGCACGACGGGCGTGCGCACTTGACAGGGAGGAAACGTACGTTCCTCAGCTGCCTGCCCGTCGCTACCTCCGACAGCACTTCGGTGTCGCGGCTTTCGTCCGCGGGTGCGACATCAGACCCATATTGTTTGGTGGAGAGGTCGCGGCATGGTATATACTATATCGTTGTCGCATTCTCCTTCATGGGCTATGATATCACTTGGGTGCGTCCGAGAGCAGACCTGCTTCTCACTCATCTGACCTTCAGATGCAATCAGCACCCCATGAGCCCTTTTGCTTTTCCGAAGACTTTGATTGCCTGGGTGTGCGGCCATGGAGTCCGCAGGGGCCCCAACCCTAATTTAAAAAGCTTTCTGCGTCCATAAAGTGCTTGCAGGACTTTCTGACGGGGACTTGGGATTTGGGGTAGTCTTGTGTGACCTCAATTTTGACACGATTTTCTTTTTTTTAATTGAAGGTAGGAAATCACATTAGCTTTCTGGCAATATAAATTTTCATTTCAATCGGGACCTCGGAGCAAAAGTTAGACCCCACCCGCTAAGTCCAAAAAAACAATTTGAGGGGAAATAGAAAAAAAAAAATGACACAATCTTTCAAAACTTTTTTTGAAGGTAACATAACATTGTTAAGCAGCTAAGATGCCTCCTCCCAAGTGGAGGTATAATTTTCCCATATATACTTGGGGGGAGGATTCAATTAAAACCCTTAGAACTTCATTGGCTAGCAAAGCTATTGAGTCACTACATTATCAATGTGGGGACTATCATTGGTTGTCACATGTACTTTCTTTCTGGGGGGGCTTCCAATTTTGGGGGGGGAGCAAAAGGGACCCTCCAACAAACATTAACAATGTTATGTAGGAAATCACATTAGCTTTCAAGGAATATAACTTTTTATTTCAATCAATGCCTAGGAACAAAAGCTATGCTCACCCTAAGTCCCAAAAGCAATTTGAGGGGGAAAAAT